>CM053411.1:48456380-48618974 GCA_028644305.1 Xerus rutilus | reverse complement strand
CAGGAAGCTGAGGCAGGAGGATTGAAAGTTCAAGGCCAGCTTGGGCAACTGTTTGAGACCCTATCTCAAAATTAAAAAAATAAAATAAAATAAATAGAACTGGGGGTAGAACTCAGTGGCCTCTTGCTTCAATCCCTAGCACAGGACCCTCCCCCAAAAGGCAGATGGCTACCACCCCTCTGGTGGGTAGATAATCTCTGGCCAGAGGTCTCTCAGCCTCAGCAGACTGAAAAGTCAAGGTTAAGCCCTACGGAATATGTATAAAGTGTTAACTTTGGATCCTGATTTGAGAAACCACATGCAAAAGTCCTTCTGTAAGGTAAATGAGGAAATCAGCACATTGGCTCAGTGTTTGATATTAAGAAAGTACTGTCAGCCTGCCAGGTGGCTCTTGCCTTAATCCCAGCTATTTGGGAGGCTAAGGCAGAGGATTGAAAGTTTGAAGCAAAACTGGGCAATTTAGTGAGAATTTGCCTCAAAATAAAAAGGGTTGGGCATGTAGCTCAGTGACAGAGCACGTTCAAGCCCTTGATTCAATCCCCAGCACAACCAAAGAAGGAAGACAGAAAAGGTGGTATCAACTTTTTAAAAATTTTTTGGGTGACAATGGAATTAGAATTAAATTCTTTAAAAAAGTCTTTTAATATCCTGAAATATTTATAACTGAAATGATATATTTTAAATTTACTTCAGTGTAACCCAATATATCTTGGGGGTAGAGTGGGGAAGAGTGAAACAATATTGGCTAGGAATTTTTGTAGCCAGTTTGAAATTTTGAATAAAATTCCTTGCTTAATATTCTTTGCTACAGATGAGATAACAAACAGTCCCTTAGACTAACTTAACATGTGTGGTTTATATTTATGTTGAATAACTCTTTTGATCCCCCTAGTATCCCAGATGAGCAGCTGGAAAAACTTTTTTTTTTTGGTTCCCGGGGATTGAACCCAGAGGCACTTAACCACTGAGCCACATCCCCATCCCTTTTTATTATTTATTTATTTGTTTGTTTTAGTTGTAGGTGGACACATATCTTTATTTTATTTTATTTTTTATTTTTATGTGGTGCTAAGGATCAAACCCAGTGCCTTACGCATGCTAGGCAAGTGCTGTACCACTGAGCTACAATCCCCATCTCTTTTTATTTTTTATTTTGAGACAGTCTCACTAAATTGCTGAAACTAGCTTTGAACTCACGATCCTCCTGCTCAGCCTCTTGAGCCACAGGGATTACAGGTGTGAGCCACCGTGCTTGGCAGCAGTTGGAAAATTTTACTGATGCGGAAATAGAAGACAAAGGTCCATGAAGGGTTTGCCTTGAACAGAGGTCCACTCCTCTCCCATGAGCCCAGGGGCAGGGAATACCTGGGTACCCTGATTTTACCTCTAATACTCCTACTCCATCCTTTGCTCATTTATTCAACTATACCCATGGAGCATCTGCCCTTTGCCACACCTGCCCAGAATGAGAGGCATGGAGTCCAGACATTATTCCTATTTCTAGTTCCTTAGGTATTTTCCCAAAATCAGATGGAATGTTTTGCTCCAAATCACAAGGCCCTTGAAAATTCCCTAAAGAGGGAGAAACCACAGGTGGAACGTATGTCCCCCATTACACCCCCTCAGTGCCCAGTAGCTTTAACCCATCCCTGGACCACACCACACAGGACAGGACTCCTGGTGATTCAGACCACTGCAGTTCTTGTCTTTCTAGGGAAAGAGCCAGCAGGGCAAAAGACCAATGCTTGGGATGAGATCATCTTTCCCATGATCTTTGCCAGAGGCCCCCACACCAGAGCCCAAGTACCTCCCATAAGTCTGCCACCATTTTATTTGTGGTAGTCTCCCCACTGCCTAAGGGCAGTCAAAGCTCCAGGACCTGGACCAAGCATCCTGGCAAGCAGCTGCTTCCCCATTTCCCCTTGCCTCAGTGGCCCCTCAGCCACTGTCCTTTCCCTGGGATTCTGGACGCCCACCTCAGCAGGTGCCCCTCCTGCCACCCTGTACATATAGACCTCTCCCGGCCTCTCTCTTTGGACAACCTCTTGTCTGCCAGGCATTTTGTGAGTCCTCCTCAGCACAGATTGTCTTACAATACCCCCTCCTTTCTGCTCCCCATTGGGATGAAACAACCATCACTGACGTCTCTAGAAATGACCACCATGAAGAAGACCCAAACATCATGCTTACCTCTTTCCCTACCTGACCTTCCCTGGCCTGCTTTCCTCCTTTCACCTTCTCTTCATCCTCAGTCAACACCCTGCTCCTGTCCCACAGGACAGTCCATGACCATAATGCCTATCTCCTTAGGATTTAGCCCAGAAGACCCTTTAATGGCTAAGGAGATGGGCATAACTGATGGGCTCTGCCTCTTCCCAGCCATGTTCCAGCTGGAAGATACAAGCTAAGTTGTATCTTCCCTCAATTTAGCTTGAGCTAACTCATGAGTAGGGCAGCCACATCCACATCAGGGCCCCCTCACTGTTCAGATCATTCTTCCTGGATCCTCCATCTTAAATGGAAGATAGATTTATTGAGCATTTACTATATACTAAGAACTATGCTAAACACTTCATGTATTATTTCATCTGCCGTACAATGAAGTAGATACTATTGTCTTAGGCTCAGAAAAGTTAAGGAGTTTGCCTGAGAGGACTAAAGGCCCACTGAGGTGAGCAGTAGCTATGTTGTAAATAGGACCACTGTTGGGCATAAGGAGATCCATGAGACAGATGTATGATGATGGGCAAATCCTTTAGCCTTTCTGAGCTTCCCATTCATCAACCTAAAAACATCGGTTGGCCACTGGGTATGGTGGCACATGCCTGTAATCTCAGTGATTCAGCAGGCTGAGATAGGAGGATCACAAGTTCAAGGCCAGCCTTGTCAATTTAGTGAGACCCTGACTCAAAATAAAAGGAGTGGAGATATAGCTTAGTGGTAGAGCACCCCTGGTTCAATTCCCAGTATTGAGGGTAGGGGAGAAAATAGGTTGGAGTGGTAGAGAATCGCACAGAATTTTCTCATGGGAAGACACTATCTCATGGGTATAACAGGGCATGGGTATAACAGTCCATTCAGTGTGTGGACTCCAGTGCCAGGTTAGCTGGGTTCAAATGATTGTTCTGCTACTGGTGACTTATGTAATCAAATGGCTTTGTTCCTTGGTCTTCTCATCTATACAATGGGCATAGTAATAACAGTACCTTCTCATAGAGTTATGGTGGGGTCTAATTGGTCATTTCACATACTTAGAGCACTTTCTGACATGTATTAAGTGACTTTAGCCATCCTTACTATCATTTATATTGTAACTAATGGTCTTTTTCATCAAAATGCTACAATTTTAGGATGCATTAAAACTTTTAGCACCATTATTAACATAGGCAGGATTTTCATGTTTAGAAACTGAGAACTAAAGACTTTTGTCTTTAATAATAAGAAAAATCCAAGCAGGGGTGGGGTGTGGCTCAAACCTGTGATCCCAGCACTTAGAGAGGCTGAGACAGGAGAATCACGAGTTCAAAGCCAGCCTCAGCAATGGCGAGGTGCTAAGTAACTCAGTGAGACCCTGTCTCTACATAAAACACAAAATAGGGCTGGGGATGTGGCTCAGTGGTCAAGTACCCCTGAGTTCAATCCCCAGTACAAAAAAAAAAAAAAGAAAAAGAAAAATCCCCCCATACAACTATTACTTACATAGCAATTCACTCTTTTTAAAACACATGCACATATATAACCTATCAGGACCTTAAATGCTGGGAAACTGGCACTAAAACTATGCACTTGAAGAGGTCTTCATAGAGATCAATGCATTTAAACCACTGCAGTGCATTTTGGCCCTGCTCTGCGGTGTGAGGCAGGCAGGAGAAACTTTGATTCAGCCCATAGGGGACTTGCTTAAGGGCACACACACACTAGTGGGTCGTGGAACCAGCAACGAAACTGAAAGATCCTAATTCCCAGTCTGAAAATCTTTCCCAAAAGAAATCTCTCTGAATTCTACAAAGTACTTTACTAATACGCCAGTTGGGTGCCCATAGATTTGAGCGAGAACTTGCTATGGAATTCTCCAGGTGACATCAACATCTCGTCTCCTGTAACCAAGGCCAGGAGCCGAACTTTATCGAGAACAGAATCCCCTTCTCCACAGGAGTGTCGGAGGGTTAGGAGGGTTCGCTGCTGCCCTATCAAGGGCGGAGTAAAGGAGAGGATCCTGGGGTCGGAGACACTCCCAGTTCTGTCCCTGCTCTGGCACTTAGCTTTGCAATCTTGAGCACATCACCAAAACTCTCAACTTCTCCCAGAAAGGCAGATGGGTGCAACCACCTTGTAGGGAAGCTGTCAGAATGAGGTTGACACACCTGTGGGCATTAAGTATACATTGCATAAATGGTCATTTAGAAAAAGAAAAAGCCTGCTTCTCCACAAGGCCAGTATGGCCGACAGGGTGAGCTTCTGGCTTTTCTTGTGCTTCTGGAGGACACTGGCCTATAGAAAAGCAGCAGGCAGAGCGGACAGGTGACTCTAAGTCATGAGACATACATTCTCACCTTGGGCACCTGCTGTGTTTAATGACTAAGATCCTCCCCATACAACCATCACTTAGCAAATACCAGGGCTAGTTATTAATTTAAAAACATGTTCAGCCTGCGCTTATAGTAACTGCCATTTCTCCCCTCGGGAAGGAGTTTTTAGTTATGTTTTTAAAATTAGCTGGCTCTTGAATTTCATTTTCCATCCAAGCTTCCCTGTTATCTGTAAGGTCACAGAAACACGTCGGCTGCGGACAGTGCAATCCCAGATATTAGGCTCTTGGAATTAACAACCGAACTAAGTAAATAAAAAGAGAATGCCCAGGGATTTTTCAGAGCAGCAAGCCGGTCCCCAGCTTGCCCGAGAGCCAGGTTTCCTTCTTAAATGGCTCTCCCCTGAAATTTTGAGGTAAAGGCGGAGGAAGAGGAGGAAAAAGGCTCGTGACCTATATCGTCAAGGTCTGTTTCTTTGCTCAGCAACAGGAAAGAATCACAATGCTTTCTGGAGGGAGAAGAAAAAACCCAAGTGCTGATTGTCCCTTTAAGCCATTCCAATCACAGGCTCGCAGTTAAAATAATGCTCACCTACTGCGCTTCCAACTGGGCCATCTACCTTTTTCGCTGGCGGGGTCAAGCCCAGTCAAGCCTGATGAGCTGCCACGGGCCCCCATGGGCGCAGCTACAGGCCTGGCTACACCTGTTTATCGCCAAGTCACTTCATTTCCCTTCCCCTCCTCCCTGCTTGAAAAGGAGCATTAATTAAACCGGTAAACAAGCCGGCTCCCATTCTAAATCAGAGCTGCAGGCAAAGGAGAGATAACTTGGGCTCCGGAGAAGAGGGATTTTCAGTTAATTTATGGAATCCACCGTCACTCTCTCTCCAGCTCCCCGCTTAACGGGGAAATTGAAGCAGACAGCCTTTGTCTAAACACTTCTTTTGCCCAGAATATCTTAATTTTTCTATTTGAATGTTTAATAAGGTTTGGGGTGCTGCTGCTTATTAATTGTAATGGTGCAAACGTTTGGGTGTTATCACTTGGCTGGTGGCTGCTGGGCGCAGGTCCTTCCCGAGCGTGGAGGGAAGGACCTGCTTTTCCAGGCGAAGCTCTGACAACCGGTGCAAGACGGAGGCTGCAGTTTGGGGGAACCCCAAGTCAGGGTAGCCCAGAAAGGCTTTGCCCATAGGCATGCCCTTTCCTCTTTTCTGGGCGCCCGCTTTCTTCCTCTCCCGCTACTGGAGCCCGGGTCAGGCGCCCAGCCGCGTCCGACCACCCCAGCCGGGTCTTGGGGGGATCCCTCTCCGCCGGAGGGTTGGGCCCCGGCTCATTTCCGGCGGCTGCTGCGAGGACTCGGCTCTGTCTAATTAATTTCTCCTAGAAGGGGGCTCTGTGTGTGCCTCTTTCCCAACTGATGTCTGGAATTCCTCGGTTTAAGTGGGAATCACACTGAAATTGCAGTTTTCAGAAGATTATGGGCAGTCCACGAAAAACCCTCCCGTAAATCTTTGTCATTGCATATGTAAACCTTTGAGGGAAAAAAACCACAAGAATGTCTGATCCAGATTTCAAGCCAGCCTCCTTTTCCGGGTGGCATATCCAGTAATCATGTTGACAAATTAATGGTAGAGAATTAGTTGTACATTAAAGATTTAAATTATATTATGCGGCACATTGTCATAAAATGATATAAAACAATAGGAAAATAAATGTAAATTAATTCAAGTTACTGACATGTAAAACACCAGACTGACATCTGTACACTTAACAACGCGCTCAGGCGCGGTGGCGGAGCCGGGAACACCAGCGTCCCTCCCCAAAGACGCGGGAAGGGGCGCGCGGTCCTGCCAGGCGGCGCGCGGCGTGCCAAGGGTTAAGTGCGCCGATCGCCGCGCTCCCGGGCTCCCCTCCCCTGTGTGCTGATTTTCAGGCCCACCGAGCCGCCCGAGAAAGTTTTCAATTCGACGAGGCTGGAGCGTTTCAGGGGCTTGAGCTCCTTAGAAAGCTTCGGGGCCCCCGAGGGCCGCCGTGCAGGGAGGGGGCAACCTGCCCCGTCCTGGACACGCTAATTACAAGGATTCGGTTTCCCGGCTCTGAAGGAATGCATTACCTGCAGCAAAGGAGGCACGGCCTCTCAGGAAGGCCCCGAGAGGAAGCTGAATGCCCCAGTGAATTCCAGCCCCATCCCTAGGTTTATACCCACAACCCCAGCCCATGCTGAGAGACTAATCGCTTGGCCATTGTCAGGGCTGTTGTCCAATCAGCCCCTGAATAGCAAAACTTCACAATGCCGAGTATGAATTAGAGGGGAACAAATGTGGATGCAGACTTTTTTTGCAACAATACCTAACTGAGCCTTTCAGACAGGACAACGGATGCACAAAAGCTCGACGGAAATTGGAGTAACTTTTGGAGGCCCTTGTAGCTCCCGTCAATAAGCGTTAGCTCCATAATGGCGTCGTGGGCCTGCTCCATCAGCCCCCACCCCTTTTTTGTGAGGTGGATCAATTGTTCACGAGGTGGGGGGAAATTGTCATAAAAATTGGACATTTTTGTTGTCCTTGTCTTGGAAACGGTGGCTCTCTGTTGAACGCGGCCAAATGCGTTTGTCTCCTTTTTTATGTGGATTGTAGATTTGGTCATTATTTAGCCCACCGTAAAGTACTGACAATGCCCCCTCCCTCCTCTGCCCACCCCCAAAAGAACAGAATGGCTTCTTGAGCTATACAAATGTCAGGTCTCTGTTTTAAAATTTAGCTTTGTTTACCCAACAGAATGGAATTCATTACTGTGTAAAAGTGGTTCCATTTTCTGATCTTTTTATTCAAAATGTTGAGAGTATCAAAAAGCTCATTTGAAGGTCACAGGTTTATGTATCTATTCTCTTAAGTGTTTTAGAAATTCATATGGAGGACACAAAAGGTGGAAAATGTGAAAACATACTGTTCATTGTTTATCCTAACCTTGCCATGGTTATTAGATAAATGAGTGTAGGGGGAAAAAATGGCATTAAAAGCCATTGTGAACTGGGAATTTTTTTCCCCCTGAAGACTGTTAATTTTAGCCCTTGATCTGTAAAGGTCAATTTCTAATTCTTTTTACTGTGCAGTTTATATAACTTCTGCATTTCAAGTCTATAAAAAGCTTTTGCAGACTTTTCATAATGTAAGTAGCAATTTATTTCATTACGGTTTGAATTTTTTATGTAATTCCTATGGACATTTTGATGAAATTGTCAGGCTTAAAAGCTGTAGTGCTTTTCATTTGGGGGGTGTGTGGATTTTTTTTTTTTTTTGCTCCGATCCATTCTTGCTGGATAATTTAAAATTAGTAAGATTAATCAGTTCAGTGATTTAAAAGACTACACTTTGGTTGGAACTAGGTCTGAGGCAAAATCATTTTATTTTTTTTATTAGTAAATGATTTAAAAGGTCTTTTCAACTAGTTATCTGAAGCCGATATTTAACTGTTACTTATTCCACTAATTTCTATCTTTTGTTAAAGAACTTCCCAGCCTAAATCTCCTCGCTCTGTCCCATGCTAATTGCAGCTTACATTATATAAATGGCTTTGTAAAGAAAACTATAACTCTGAGCCTTGAAAGTTGCGTGTTTCTATTTGCTCAAACTTGATGCACTTGTTTGAAGAGGGTCATTGCAGGGAGAGCTGTGTAGCCTGTAAGAATGTCCTGGATAACAAGCTTAAACAGAACCTTTTGTTGTGCCTAGTATTCTCAGGACTCCAAAATGAGGCCTCCTTTTTCTAACTGTGGGCTGAAGTGGTTCATTACTGCTGTTTCCTCGCCAGGCCAGGGCTCAGCCATTCCCACTACTGAAGGTCTGTAACTTCCTTAAAAAGGAAGAAGGAAAACATGGCCCAGAAAGGTCTTGTTAGCACTTCCTATGTGAAATTAGCAGCTTTCTAAAAGGTACAACTCCAATTACCTCACATTGTGGAGGCGAGCACAAACTCAACAATATGCACAGCCTAGCAAGTGACATTCTGTTTTTCTAGAGTTACTTCCCTAATTAGGAATGAAGAAGCTCTATTCTGCTGAGTGCATCTATTTACAGTGGCCACAATGCTTTAACTTGAGCATCCTTCTCAAAGACCAGTGTTAAAAAACACAAGTGCTCTTTTCGCCGAGCAGGCTATGGTGAGGCGACACATTCCTAACGGTTACGCCCTCCGGGGGGAAAAAAGTGTAGCCGCTTTGGCAGGATTGTTAACACTTCAGGATTCATTTTCCACAATAACGCCCCTGCCCAGAGAGCTCTGGGAATTACAGTGGACAATGGGGAGGCATTCTTAGGAGGGTCTAATGATGGAATAAAAAGAAAAATATTTATTGCTTTTGACAGTTCCACAAGGGGCAAAAATCCTTGTCGTGGCTAAAGTTTCCCTAGCTGTTGGAGGAAGGCGGCTCACAGGGACTCAAACAGTTCCACTTCCTTTGTTAGGAGGCTGAGGACCAGGGCCAAGCTGGGAAATTAAAGATTAAGTTCATTAAGGTAAGATAATTGTGCGGAGCCATTGTTGTTGATACAGGTGGAGCGATGGGGGCTGGGGTAGGAAGCCCATTTACATGTGGGGACGACCCATTAAACAGGCTTAACAGACGTGCAACGCAAATATGTTTATTATTTGCCTGATGGCTGACCTATGCTTCACTGTTTCATTAGTCAACAGGCCCCCAAAGGAGGGCCAGGACTCCCTGCCGGGAACCAGGTGGAAGAGAATGCAAAGCAGCCTCCAGAAAGGAAAGAGCCTGTCCAGTGGGCCCGTGGGGAAGGACTGGCCTTCCTGTTCCCTCCAACACCCTGTCCCCATATCTGAGTTCCCTTCTGTCTTCATCCCCATCCTAAAGAACCAGGCTCCCTCGGCCAGGTAGAGAGGACAGTGCTGTCGCCTTTGAGGTATCTTTGGATCTTCCTGGTTTGTGCAGAAGTGCCTGTGGGCTGCTCTTTCTAAAGAGCGTGTCTGAGTTCCTCCGGGAAGCTTCTCCAAAGTTCTCTTCTCTAGGGGTAACTGCCCTCCTCCAAAGGCACTTCTTGGGAAGTGATGCTGCTTGTATTTTTCAATTTGTTCTTCAGAGAAAAACAAACCAAACATACACACACACACACTACCACATATGCAGATCCAGCCCCCCTGTTTTGTTATTGTAAACTGTGGTTTGTCTTTGTTGGGAAGAGTCCCTTCCCCAACTTGGGAGACTTTAAGTACTGAGAACTTGATTAAAAAAAAAAAAAATATATATATATATATATATATGTAAGCAGTATGGAGGAATTCTGGGGAGCCTGGGTCTGTCTCTGCGATATGTCTGAAGAGAGAAGATAGAGAAGGGAGGTGCCCAGGTTGCGGTCAAAAGGCTGAAAATGTCTGGGCAGGGTTCAAGAAAGTCATTCCCTCCCAAGCTGCCTTTATGTTCCCTGTGTCTTGGGCAGGAGCAGAAAGATGTGCATCGATTTTGGTGAGGTCCATAGTTCATCGCCCCTGGTGCCTCCACTTTTTGTTTTTGGATTTGTCCCCCCTATTTCTAGTAAGGCACTGGAAATGCAATTAAGAGTTGGAGATGTCTCCGATAGCAGAGATCCTGAAAGAAAAGCATTTGTTTATTTGCAAGATAAACTCGTGTCATTTATTACACAAAAACTCACCCACTTTCCTTTCTTTCCCCTCCTGCCCTCCCTCCAGCTCCCCCTCTGAGGAAAATAAACAGTGTCATAATGATTGTGGTAAATAGAATTCTTTTCAAACTACCTGATCATGGGGAGGCATTCTGAGAAGACCCTAGGATTTTGTGTTGGCAGGTGAAAAAAGGACCTCAGTTTGGAGTTGAAAATATATGGATAGATACAATCACATGGTGAGAAGATTTTCCCGAGTTAAGAATGACCATGTTTTGATTCATTCAGATTGAATTATGTCTCCGAACTTGTTGTTTTCTTTTGAAGGAAAGGTTACATAAGATTGTTGATTTCCTTTAGCCTGCCAGGAATCTATAATGGAGAGTGAAACGGAGAGTCCTTTCGTTATTTTCATAGATTACATCAGAGAAGTTTTTGAATAAAACATTCTCAGTGTAATGTGTCTATCGGTCTGGACAGAACTTGAAATAATTCTCAAGCAAGCAACATTTACGAAACTTCTTGGTGTTTCTCTTCTCTTGTGCTTATGTCAGGACTTCTTTTTATTTATTTCTATAAAGTGTCCTTTGTCCTTGAGAATGTTGAATAGACGTCTTTCAAAAGTTATCAGAGACCGGTCTGATAAATCAGACGAGAAATTAGGAACATCTGAGTTATTTTCTAAGATGGGTTAATGAAGAGATGAGGATTTGCATTTTCTTTTAAAGACCTAATGAGCAAGTAAAACAGAGGAGGGAGACAGGCTCCTCAGCTGCCCCATTGTGATTTATCAGAAAGCAGAAAGGAAAATTTGATACAGACAAGATTCCAAGCTGCAGCTTCCTCGGTATGCATTAATGTTTTGAGAACAAGCTGGTAATCATTGGCTTTTTACAATTAAAAATATAGCTTGAAAACCTTGGACAGTGTCCTCGGAATATTTGTGTGCACTGAAACATTCATCTCCATAGATAGTCCTTTAACGGAAAAGAAAAAGGAGTTGTCCATAAATCAGAAAAAAAAAAATATCGTCCTCTAAACTGAAAGAACTTTGTATTTTCAACCCTACTGAATTAAGAGGTTTTTTCCTTCAGTTTTTTTTTTTTTTAAAGCTTGTCATCAGATTGCCATAAAAAGAGGGGATCTTCATTTTGGAAATTATAAGTTTGAGGTCCTTAGAAATGCCACCTTGAATTTGGAACTGTGATTAAAGTTGGTGACAGGATGGGAGTGTAGGGAGGGAGCTGCTGTCTTGTGGCACTTGGGACATTTCTGGATGGGGAAGAATCCCAGAGGCTTCTTTTTCCTTCATTTCTGCAGAGCCTGAACTCCATCCTTCCCTTTAGGCTACATGGGGGGCTGCGACCAGGAATAACCAGGTCAGAGTCTGAAAAACCTTGCAGAAGCTGCTTCTCACGAAGGCATGAGAACTTTAAATATTTCAGGCTGTTGAATCACAATATTTGAGGATTCTGTTGCAATTTTAAAATTTTAATGAAATTTTTTAAGAAACTTGCTATTCATAACATTTGTGGGCTCTTTTGTACTGTATAATAGACATGAAAATATAATCTACTGTGTTGAATTTTAATGAAAGTTTGCTATTCCCTAGTCTGCAGTTTTTTAAAATTGAGGCAAAATTTACATAGCATAAAATTATTTAAAGTATACAATCCAGTGGCATTTGTTATACTAAGAATGATGTCTCTGTACTTCATGTTTTAGTTATAATTTCTTCCAGTTGTAGAATCACAGACAAATCTTTGTAGAAGAGTTATTAAACACTGATATTCATTCAACAAACATTTATTGAGCAAATTATTATAAAGTGACACTAGACTAGGCTCTATTGGGGGTTTTAAAGATAAAAAGGGACTGTCTTGTCCCCCAGAAAAAAAATTAAATTTTAATCCAGGACAGGCAAAATATATACTAAAAGCATCAAAAATTTTGGACAGGGAATATTTATTGGTTTTTATTAATAAACATTATTCAGACCTACAGGGTTTCATCATCCAAAACATCATGGTATTGTTAATTATTTACCACTAACTGTAGCCAGTATAATTAGACTACAAAGGGTTCAGAATATTTACTGTGCTATTTTTCTCAGTGATTTTATTTCCTCTGACATGTTCCAAAGTTTTCAAAACTTGTAATATGTAAATGGAACTTTGTTCAATGTGTTTGCTTTAATGGGCATTTGCTGTGTTTGGGTGGGGTGATTATTTTCACTGTGAAATTTTCTGTGGAGGTTTTCTGCAAATTTCAGCCTAAATGGCTATAAGAGGCAGGGGAAGCTCTGTGGGGAAATAAATTGCTTCATTTTGATGGAAAAATTTATGCATGTTTCTCAAGGGACTTTAAGGCAAAGGTTTGGCACCCTAGATGAGAAATAATAAAGGTGATGGAACCAAACATTTGTTTAGCCTCAACTAGATTTTAAAGATTAAAAATTTTTAATGTAAAAAGAATATAGCATTATCTCCTAAAAGAAAAAAAATTTTTTTTTGGTACTGGGGATTGAACTCAGGGGTACTCGACCACTGAGCCACATCCTCAGCCCTATTTTGTGTTTTATGTAGAGACAGGGTCTCACTGAGTTGCTTAGCGCCTTGCCATTGCTGAGGCTGGCTTTGAACTCGCGATTCTCCTGTCTCAGCCTCCCAAAGTGCTGGAATTACAGGCGTGTGCCACCGTGCCTGGCTTCTTGAAATATTTATAATTTTATTGAAAAATATTCATCCTTCAAATAAAATCTGTATTTTGATGAAGATGGGTGATGGTGATGGTAGTGGTTTTGAGATGAGACAATTAATACAGAGGAAGTGTGACAAAGAACTTGTCTTACCAAGGTTAGTTAATACAGCTTTGTGTGATCAGTTAGTGAAGGTCTTCTTTGGCCTAGAATATAAGAAAAAAGATAACAAATTAGCAAATAATTATGGAGCAGAGGCTGTGCATAGCTGTTCTTGGAGAGGAAAGGTAGTGACCAAAAGAGCTGGCGTGCTCCGGGTTCCAGTCCTGGTTCTGTCACTTTGTAGCTGTGTGCCTTTTGGCAAATGGCTCATCTATGTTCTCTGAGCCCCGATTTCCTGGAATAGAGCCCCATGAGAATCAGCAGTGGTGTGCTGCTGTCACATCCTCCCAGTAAATCGGTCATTGCCAGTCAACCCTGCTTTTCAAGGAACTTAGGGCAAATGGTCCAACACCCTAGATGGCAAATTACAAAGAGGACATTTCACCAGGTAAAACAAACTACCTTTTGGTGTGAGTTTTCCAAATCATAAAATACCAAACTAATCTATCATAGTGTGTATGACTTCTGGGGAGATGATTTTTTTTTGGGTACCAGAGATTGAACTCGGGGGTAGTTGACCACTGGAGCCACATCCCCAGCCCTATTTTGTGTTTTATGTAGAGACAGGGTCTCACTGAGTGGCTTAGCACCTCGCCATTGCTGAGGCTGGCTTTGAACTTGCAATTCTGTCTCAGACTCCCAAAGTGCTGGGATTATAAGTGTGGGCCACCGCACCCAGCTTGGGGAGATGATTTTTAAACCTGTGTATGGTGGATGGCAGAATTCAGAATTAGTATTTTGAATGGGACTGTCTAGAATCCATAGTTTTCACTGTTGAAAACCATCTCTCTCTCTCTCTCTTTTTTTTTTTTTTTTTGGTACCGGGGATTCAACTCAGGGGCACTCAACCACTGAGCCACATCCCCAGCCCTTTTTTATATTTTATTTAGAGACAGGGTCTCACTAAGTTGCTTAGGGTCTTGCTAAGTTGCTGAGGCTGGTTTTGAACCCGTGATCCTCCTGCCTAAACCTTCCTGAGCCGCTGGGATTACAGGTGTGTGCCACCATGCCCGGCAAAAACCATCTCTTGCTGCCACCAAAAGCTTACAAATATTACCTGAAAAATTATTTTAATTTGCCATTAGAGTGGAACCATCAATTTATACCTAAAATATGTCAAAATGTTGGGTATTTCTATAATGATCAAAATGATTGGAATTGGCATGTTTAATTAAAATGTTAATCCACTGTCATCTCACCTGATAGCAATTTATAGATAATTTTCTATTTGCTGTTAAAATGTTTTATTATTAAGTGAAAACCTTTCTGTATAGGCAATGCCTGACATTAACTTAAGGAGGAGGTGACAATCGCCCAAGGGTGGAGAGAGGTGACCCCTTCATAGAGGAGTGTCTCATAGGTGGAGGGAGTGATTATGGGGGATGCGGAGAAAGACCACTCTGTCTCTAAGACCCTCCCCAGCCTATTTCCTGATGTTAAAAAATTTTTAATAATAGGCCTGGCTGAAGTGCAAATGATTTTGGAAGAAGAAACATAAAAGTTTAAATTCACAAAAAGATGTAAAATGCCTGATATGGGGTTCCAACGTGGGAAGAAGGAAAACTGTGCTGAATTTATAATTTTGCTGAAACTGACCCTGAATCCAAGGAAGACTGGGCTTCCCTTGGTGACGGGGAGCCTGGAACTTTGCCCTGAAGAAATTGATAGTGTCTCTGTTTTCTTACCCAGGGATCATTGGGTACAAGAGCAGTCTCTGTTGAGGTAGAAGAGCAGATCCCAGGGTCTGCACTCTGGAACCTGCAATAACCACAAGGGGCCCTTCTTGGAACTGCCACCAAAATTAGATTGGTTTTAGCCCATCATGCCTGGGGTTCCATCAGACTTCCAGCATGACTCTCTTTTTTTTTTTTTGGTACTGGAGATTGAACTCAGGGGCACTCGACCACTGAGCCACATCCCCAGCCCTATTTTGTGTTTTATGTAGAGACAGGGTCTCACTGAGTTGCTTAGTGCCTCGCCATTGCTGAGGCTGGCTTTGAACTCACGATTCTCCTGTCTCAGCCTCCCTAAGTGCTGGGATTACAGGCTTGTGCCACCGCGCCGGGCTCTACCATGACTCTTCCTGGCTTGGGGGAGGTCTCCTTTCCACTTCCCCTCCCTCTATCTCCAGCCCCATTGGCCCTAACCACCTCCTCCACACTGTTGTTGATGCAGTTTCTGGCTCCTTCTCTTCTCTTCATCCACTGATGGGTGGTTCCTCTGACTCCTTCAGCTGGATTTACTTCCTCGGGTAATGGCACCCTCCCAGCCAGGGCTTCCCAGGTGGCGCTCGGTGATGGATGCTCTCCACCCACTTCTCACCTAAGCTTTTGTATTGTTGCACAAATGCCTGGTCAACATCTTCCTGCCTGGCCTGCTGGACAGCTCCATCTGTCAATCTCATGTCTTTAGGTCCCTACTGGAGCTGCTCTTCCTGGGACACTCTTGGAGCCTTGTCTTTCCTGAACCAACCTGTTCTGTTTAAAGCTTCTTCCTCCACCTCTCCCAGCCAAATCCTACGCAAATAATACCTCCTCTGTGACACCTTCCCTTGCCATTCTAGTCTCTCTTGAATAATTTGTTTTTTGTGATAAGAATACATAACATACAATTTACCATGTTAACTTTTCTTTTTTCTTCTTGCAGTACTGGGTATTGAACCCAGGAGTGCTCTGCCACTGAGCTATACCTTGAGACCTTTTCATTTTTAATTTTGAGACAGGGTCTCCCTAAGTTGCAGAGACTGACCTTAAACTTCCTATCCTCCTGCCTTGACCTCCCGAGTTGCTGGGATTACAGGCCTGCACCACCGTGCCCAGCCCATTTTCATGCATTAATTGCATTCTCAGTGTGACGCTACCTTCACCATTATCCATCTCCAGAATTTTTCATCACCCCAAACAGAATCCTCTACCTATTAACATTAACTCCCTCACCCTCAGCTCCTGGTAACCACTATTCCATTCATTTTCTTTCAGAATCTGTCTAGCCAGGTGCAGTGGTGCACACCTGTTATTCCAGTGGTTTGGGAGGCTGAGGCAGGAGGATTGTGAATTCAAAGCCAGCCTCATATTCCCATAGCAAATGATTCCCATTTGAAATTGCAGTTTCTGCCTCTTCTCTGATAGCCCTATACTGGTGTCAAAATACTTCAGTGTCCGCTCTGGCTTTGGGCACTCCTGGATTCCAGGCCATTCACTCTGGGATGTGTCTGTTGGGGCTGAGACCTTCCCTGAAAGCTAGCACACAGGGTCCTGCTCATTAGCAGGCCAACTGTCCCAATGCATGGAATAGATCACAATCCTATTTCCAGAAGTTCCTCTGGGCTTGATGGATCAACAATCCAGAACTTCTTGCCCAAGACTTAAGTAGGATCCTGACTTGGTTTCCCCAAAAGCCTGTTTTGCATTTTAGCATTGTCAGGAGATGCTGCCTATTCTCCTTGAGGCTCCTCCTGAGTTCATTTGAGTCCTGGGATCAGCTTCCTTCACTGGATGTGCCCTAGACTTCTAAGAATGAAGCGGGGGGGATGGGGAGATGAGAGTCAGCGTCTCTAACCTGGGTGGTACCTACCTGCTGGGGCTGGAGAATGGAAGGGCTGAGTCCAGGGGGTCCAGGATGGCAAAGGCTGTCAGAAAGAATCCAGAGAGGAAATGAGAATCTTTCATTTGGAGTTTACTCGCTTGGTTATCCTCATAAGTACTAAATCATAACACTCCCTACTGCTTCTCTAACTTACCTAATTTAATCTTGCCAGGGTGCAATTACTTATGTGTCTGCTGATTTGGGGCTTTAAAAACAAAACAAAACAAAAATTACTTTTTCAGACTTAGAAGCAGCTGGGCTGATGAAAAACCACACATTTTGGATGGGGGAGTGGTAGACAGGAGGCGGTAGCCCACCTCGGGCTTTGTGACTAGCAGCCATCTGAATTAGGTGAGTGAGTGCATAGAACCAGAGGAAACGGGGTCTAAGAAGCCCCAAGGCACTTTCAAAAGCTCTGGGTTCCACTCAGACAGAGGAGGGGTAAGGGAAGGGCGAAGAGGTCCCACAAACCAGAAATGTCCACATTACCTATTGTCAAAGTTGGCATTGGTATGTGTGGTACTGGGGACAGAACCCAGAGGTGCTCTACCACTGAGCTACATCCTCATTGCTTTTGCTTTTTCTTTTGACACAGGGTCTTGCTAAGTTGCCCATGTTGGCCTCAAACTCGCCGTCCTCCCACCTCAACTTCTCAAGTAGCTGGGATTACAGGCATGTATCACCATGCCTGGCTCAAATTTGGAATCTTGAATTTAGGAAATTTTTAGGCTAAGGCATTGATAAGTGTATTTGCAAGGTCTCAGTTTCTTCCTGCTCTAAGTGTGGAGGGCAATCGCCCATGGCTAGCTGGCCAGGAGATGAGGAGCCTGCAGGAGGAACTGGAGGAACTGGAGCCTGCAAGGGTCCAGCATGGTGCAGTTAGGAGGATAGTATTGTCTGAAGCCCTGTTAGAATAGGTCCAAAGTGAACAGGTGCAGGTGCCCTTCTAGAGACATTCATGGGGTGGGGTAGGCTAGGCTAGAGTGCATGGTGGCACCATGGAGGCTGAGTTGTTCTTTGAAAGTTCTCCTCACCTCTGGAATAGGAGAGGACATTGGTCTCATAGACTAAAATCCCAGTTTACTTCTGTAGTCACTCAGTTGAGGGGACCTGGTGGGAACTGATTGACACAGGGCTAAGCAGTCCAGGGTAAATCAGCCTGCCCTGTGGGACTTGCCATAAAATTCCCAAACACTAGAGCCCAGGCTGAAATGGGACACTCCAAAGAAATCTCATCACCAATGCCCCTTCTCTCAGGGGGAGCATCATTTGGAGTAGAGTAGCCCTAGGTTGTGTTTTAGAATCTAGGACTGGCAAAAACAAACAAAAAACAAAGCATCTTTTTTTTGATCAAGAAATACCTAAGAGGAGGGCCATGGGGAATCTATCCTCTGATTTCAGCTACTTGCAGGATTATATGGAATACTTGGCATGTGAGACGCCCTCTGGCCACTGGATGAGGAAGGAGCCAGGAGGTGGGTGAGATACTGAGGTGTAGACAGGAGGTGGCAGATTAGAATTGGTGGGGACATTAAGCCCTGTAGCTCTTGCCCCATCTCTGTGTCTTGACCATCTAGAGCTTTCGGAACCCTTGGGAAAGGTCAAAGAATGAACCATGAACTAATTATCTGGAAGTCTGAAGCCAAAATACATCAGTTGTCCCCTCCTGGATCTTGGAGTCTTGTCCCAGTTAGGCTCTCTTTCCAGATCAACAATATATAATTATTTTGCCAAGATCTTATAAATCAGGTGGTAGGGTTTTATCATCCCTGTTTCCCCAGTCTCTTCCCTCTGTTCATTTCAGGTTGGTACTGTGGGGAGCTTTGTTGGTGACACAGGAAGTAGAAAAGCTGGACTGGCATTGATGGGGTGCTATGAGCAAGCCACCCGGGTGAGGCATAGAGGGGACTCCCAGAACTGTACTGTGCGCAGAATCAGAGTTGGGGCGAGGGGGCGGAGCGGAGCTGTAGATGGGCCCTTCCTCTTCCACTCTTCACTCCCCTCTGCCGGGCCTCTCTCCTGGGTCCCTTGCTCCTCCTTTCTGTGTTGACGTGAGGATGGCCAGAGGGGAACCAGCGTGCTGGCCTCTTATATAATCCTATAATTGGCTGTAATCCGTATATGAAATGTTTGGAGACCTGCCTCGCCATTAACTCCTGCTTGAAGAATAATCACATCTCCACATACAGGCCTTTGGGCCAAGTTCTCCCCTCCCATCTCTGAACCGTCTATCACAGCTTTAACTTTACCAAAGATTTTTGTAATTGCTCAAACCTTGTTGGTTACATTTTTAATGTCACAGTTTTTTAAAAAAAAGAAATCAACATTCAAAGAGAAGGCCTTCCAGTAAACATGGGAGTAAAATTTTTAGAAACCGAGAGAAAGGGGACCTGTTAGGCAGAGTATGTATGTACTTGATATGACCGGAAGAGGGTCTTGACAAGAATCCTGGGCATGGGGCTAAAAATGTTGAGGGTGGGGGTGGGGAGGTGGCGGGGGATTCGTGTTATAGGTGTGAAACTACAGCAATGCCTCTGGTTGTCATGGAAACGGCACACGGAGGCTGTTTAGATGTGGGAGGGCCTGGGTGGGAGGCCTGATACTCTTTCTAGGAAGGAGTGACAATGAGCCAAGGACAGGTATGTGCATGAAGAGCCGGGTTTGGAGCCCCTTCCTGTGTGAGCTGGCCTCTGAGCATTGCTTAGAACGGGCTGCTCTCAGTGGGAAACCCTTCAAGGAGAGGATGGAGAAAGAGTGGACTAAGAGGGGCTTAGACTCTTGGAACTGTTCAGTGCTGGCGATGTCTGCACAAAGAAAGCTTTCAGCCCTTCAAGGGCTCCCCAGGGCAGGAGGAAGCAGCCTGAAGCAGGACAACCCCAGAGAGGTTGGATTCAGCCTGGGATATTGTGCTGGATGTGATGCGACATCCTTGTGTTCAATTATTGATTCCTTCAGGCAGGGCTGGTTTTATAGGGCAGGTCAACTAGGAGGTGACATAGCTGATATATTTTGGGGAGGTACAAAAAAGGTCCTTCTGTTTCCAAATAACCCTCCGGCCCTTTTCACCAGGGCCGCAAAATCACCTTCAGTGTCCAGCCTTTGGCTGAAGCGTACCCCTCCCCAAGCTCCTCCTCTCCACTGCCAGCTCTCCTAAGAGGACTTCTGCATAGAGCCACTGCAGCCTCCGGCTGGATGAGTTTATCAAATGCTCTTGCAGCACCAGGGTAGTCTGGAGCTGCAGGGAACCAGGATGGGAGAAGGGATACTAGAAGAAGGAAGAAATGAGAAGTGGGATATTCAAATGCAAATTTTTCCATCCTCCCAATTTATCCACATGTCCTTCAGGGCCCTGATGGGCAGCCATGCTCACAGCACTTCCTATTGCCCTTTTCCTGCTGTGCTTAGCTTGGGATCTCAGGAGTTGAGGGGTGGGTTCTCTGAAAGGAGGCCATTGTTGCAAAGGACACGTCGGCTTTGATACCAGAAACACAAGGAGAGGAAGAAAAGTGGTGCTCTGGTGCCTCTTTCTAGAGCCTGTTTGTCTCTCTCTCTGCACTGGAGCCGAGACACCCTGCAAGGAGCGTTGCCAGATTAAATACTGACATCCTGTTAAATTTGAATTTCAGATCAGCAGCAAATGGTTTTTAAAAATATAAGTATGTCCCATATAGTGCATGTGGCATGATTATTATTATTCATTGTTTATCAGAAATTTGAATCGATTTGGGTGTTCTATATGATTATTTGCTGAATTTGGCAACCAGAGCTGTGAGCAGCTGGGAAGTCCAGGGCCCTACGTTCCCTTCCTTCAATATGGGACTTCAGAAAAGATATGGAATGGCTTCTACCTGTTTTTATCCCGGCATCTCCTGCTCCTTTCCATCCCTTCTCCTTCCATGCCCCTCCCTTCTCTTTTCTCTGCAAGAAGAGTTTTAGAGTCAGGCACACATGTGCCATCTTTGCTTCACAGCACACTGGTTGCGTGACCTTGCACAAGTGACTTTACTCTTTTTGTTGCTGTTGTTTTTGGTACTGGGAATTGAACCCAGGGGTGCTTACCTAGTGAGCCACATCTCCAGCCCTTTTTATTTTGAGGTAGGGTCTTGTGAAGTTGCTGAGGCTAGCTTTGAACTTGGGATCCTCCTGCTTCAGCCTCCTGAGTCGCTAGGATTACAGGAGTGTACCCACCCCATGTGACTTTACTCTTTGATCCTTAAGTCCTTTAAGTAATAGAGAGATGCTGCTAAGACCTCGTGAGGATGCTGTGAGGATTAAATGAGGTCATATTTGGAAAGGACCAAGGACAGCGTGAGACATAGACATAGACATAGAAGCTGCAAACAGCTTTTGAGCTGTGGGCTTTCCCCGGGAACTCAGGTGTGTTTATGTGCACAGGTGCTATCTATTTTCATCCTTATTCCAACCCAAGGGCACACCTTGGCACCTCTTCTAGGGCTGAGTCCTCTTCCAACAACATTAGTGAGACTTCATAGTAAGAGAAGCAGTTATGTCATGTACCTCACAACCAACCCCCAAATCTAGGAGACCGCTCCCCTGCAGCATCACTCTGTGGGGTTTCTTCATTGTGTGTGTGTGTGTTTCTCCACCTGTGCTGGGCAGCCTCTCTTTCCTCCTCTCTCTGGTGATGCCAGTCTGGCTCTTTGCAGTATGTAGCCAATGAGCAGCCATCTGGCACATCATTTCCTCCAAGCAATACAAAATGCTCCTGGAGAGGAACTATGGGAACACAATCCTCTGCTTATCCTTACTGTGTGTGATAGAGCCAGGGACTCTGCATGAGTGACACTCATTTCCATCCATCCTTATAGCCATCAACCATATAGGGACTGTTAGCATTCCTGTTTGCAGATGAGGAAATGGGGGTTTAAACAGGCTTATCTAAAGAACCCCTACGAGTCCATAAGAAAGTGATAATACCACCTGGGCGCGGTGGCTCACGCTTGTAATCCCAGCACTTTGGGAGGTTGAGACAGGAGAATCGCGAGTTCAAAGCCAGCCTCAGCAAGGGCGAGGCGCTAAGCAACTCAGTGAGACCCTGTCTCTACATAAAACACAAAATAGGGCTGGGGATGTGGCTCAGTGGTCGAGTGCCCCTGAGTTCAATCCCCGGTACCAAAAAAAAAAAAGTGACAATACCATTGAGAAAGAGGCAGTGGATAGTCATGGGCAATTCATAATGGAAGAAACCCAGGCAATAAGCATTTGGAAAAATCCCCACTTCTCAAGAAATTGCAAATTAAAATAGGGGTAAGCTAGCACGGAGCACACTGCACTGTTTGACCAAAGGAAAGTCCCACCACACGGGAGTGGTAAGAATGTGGGCCAATAGGAACATACACAGCTGCATAAGGCGGGAGAGCAATGTAGCAATACTTGGGTCAAGTTGAAGCATGGTTCCTGCTACAGTGGAGAAACATCCACAGTGTGATCAAAGGAGAACAGGCATGAGTGCCACAGTGACAGGAGAAAGCAAGACCAAGCCACCAGTCTCTGGTCACCTTTCTTTTTTTCTTGAACCCAGTGGTGCTTAACCACTGGGCCACATCTCCAGCCCTTTTTATATTTTCTTTAGAGACTGGGTCTCACTGAGGTGCTCAAGGCCTCTCTAGGTTGCTGAGGCTGGCTCTGAACTCACCATCCTCCTACCTCAGCCTCCTGAGCTGCTGGGATTACAGATGTGAGCCATTGTTCCTGGCCTCTGGTCAACTTTCACAGAGTAGATGAGTTAAGATTGGCCACCCCCCCCCCAAAAAAAAAACCTATCTATCTAGATATAGATATATGTCAAAAGAAGAATAATACTTTGTGAAACATGAAATTATGTGAGATAACAAATTTTTAAATGGAACACAGCCTCACTCATTAGCTTACACAGTCTGTGGCTGCTTTCTGTCTATAATGGTAGAATTAAATCATTGCAAGAGACTACATGACCTAAAATATTTACTCTCTGGCTCTTTACAGAAAGAGATTGCTGACCCTTGCTCTAGGAAATGGATAAATAAACAATGGGTCACTCTCAGAGCAGAATACCATGCAACAATTACACATGTGGCAACAGGGGTGAATCTCAGAATATAATTTGAGTTTGGGAAAAAAGAAATTTTCAAAAGAATCCAGTAAAATATGGTACCCTTCATCCAAAATTTCAGACCCATGAAAGCAGCATATATTGTTTGTAGATACATATGTAAAACATATGTAGTAAAATTTCTAAAAACTGCACTGGAGGGCTGGGATTGTGGCTCAGTGGTAGAGTGCCTGCACGCGTGAGGCACTGGGTTCGATCCTCAGCACCACATAAAAATAAATAAGATATTCGTGTCCATCTACAACTAAAAAAATATTAAAAAGAAAACTGCACTGGAATACTAAACACCAAACTCAGGACACTGGTCACCTTTGGAGAAGAAGAGAGGACAACAAGATGAGGGTAGTTTCAGCTAATGGTTAACATTTTATTTGTTCTTTTAAAATGGTGGTAAGTAATTGTAATGATAAGATATTATAATGCTTATGTCTTGAATGCTAGTGACAGGTACTTGAGTACCTATATATAAGTGTGAATACTACATACAAATAATTGTAAGTATTTCTCTTAAATGTTTCATAATTAAACTAAAGACATTTTAGGAAAAGAAAAGAGAAATTAAATCACTCAAAGGCATCCCGCTGGGAATAAGCAGTTTTGAAAAGGTTGCATTTGAACTTGTTCTGTCAGATCCCAGACATAAATCTTTCTTTTTTTAAAAATTTTTTTAGTTGTTGATTGACCTTTTATTTATTCATTTATTTATATGCAGCACTGAGGATTGAACCCAGTGCCTCCCACATGCGAGGCAAGTGCTCTACCACTGAGCCACAATCCCAGCCCCCAGGCATAAACCTTAACCCAAACATCTCGTCTTCCTTAATTTACTGGTATAAATGTTTAATGAATTGTTTCTTTTTATACCTCCATAAGAGTTTATTCATAAGAACAGATTACACCTGTAATCCCAGCAATTTGGGAGGTTGAGGCAGGAGGACTGCAAGTTTGAGACCAGCTTCAGCAATTTAGCAAGGCCCTAAGCAACTTAGTGAGACACTGTCTTAAAATAAAAAGGATTAGGTATGTGGCTCCATGGTTAAGTGCCTTTGGGTTCAATCCCAAGTACTTAAAAAAAAAATAGTTACATAGTTATAAGAATAGAGGCGTAAAAATGAGTCCCTTGGACCCCACAGGCACAATGGTGCCAGGCAATTTGGCTCAGCCCTTCTTTATTAAGCACTTGAGCCCTGTCTACTCTTGTACAAGAGAGAACTCAGACCTGCCCCAGGGACTTACAGACATACCTGTGGGGTCCATTACAAAGCAAGTCAGGGTCCCTGGCAAATGAAATATGATGAGACATCTTCCTGAGCCTTGATATCACAACAAGCCTGGCACAAAGACAATGCCCTAGGGTCACACGGAGGACCCGGGCTCCATATGAATCTTTTCAGACTTTGTGCGTCTGTGTGTACATGTATTAATCAATGTTCCATTGCTCTGACAAAATACCTGAGATAAGCAACTTAAAAAGAGGAAAGGTTTATTTTGGCTCACAGTTTCAGAAGTTTCAGTCTATGGTCTCTTGGCTCCATGATTTCTGGTCTGTGTCAAGGTATGTCATTACAGCAGGGAACATTTGGTGGAGCAAAGCTACTCACCTCATGGTGACTGGGAAGCAAAGAGAGAGGAACGTGGTGGGGCTAATATTCCCTGCAGGGGCACGTTCCCAGCGACCCAAGTTCTTTCCATTAGGACCTGTTTCCTAAAGATTCTGTTACCTCCCAACAATGCCACAGGCTGCTGTCAAACCTTCCACACGTGACCTTTGGGGGATGTTTAAGATACAAACCAAAACAAATGGCAACCTAAGCAGCTTCCAGAAATTTGGTTGAGTCCTTGTTGAATGAGAATATTCTTCCCCTCTTTCCCTCTCTCTCTCTCAAAATGGCACTCTAGTTATTTCTATCATCTTTCCCTTCTCAGAATAGTGGAAAACCAAACAGGAAAGGGGACTTCTGCCAATGCAAGCAGACCTTTGGCCTGGTCTAAGCAGCAAAGTGCTCTTGCCACCATACCTAATCTTCCCGGCCGAGCCGGCGAGGCCCAGGCCCTTGGGAGTTAGGCTCTGCCTTTACTCTCACTTCTGGAAGTGCCTTCTCTTATCCGCCTTTTCTGTCCTATCCATCCTTTAAAGTCCATGTTAAAGCCCACTTCCTCCAGGAAGTCCTCCAAATCCTCAGCCCACTGTGGCCTCTCACCTTTGACCCCCTCAGGACTTGTGATCCAGCACTTTCATAGGTCCCTAATGCACCCCTTCGTTAGGCGCCCTTCCACCCCTGTGAGTGTGATCAGGGAGTGAACTGACCTCAAGGCATGTGCCTCCTTAGCATGGTCCCACCATACCCAACACAGGGCTGCCCACCATATATATTTAGTAAGCTTTGGCAGATAAACCAACAAATGAATAAATAAACAAAGCATATTTAAAGAAGCTCCTGGAATTATGTTCCTAAGGAGGGAGAGAGCCCCAAACTAGGTCAGGTAAAAGCTCGGCCCACTCATCTGGCTTCTGGAAAGATCTCGCACATCCTCAGCATGGGGGACAGGCTGCTTGCTTGGTCACTGGCCCTGGAGGGCAAGAAACAGAAGTGCAGAATCCAGACTGGATGCAGGTGGAGCAGGGCAGGGGTCACTGGGGGGGACCTTGGCATTGACCTTTTCTTCCTTGTATTTTTTTGTTTATTTTTCTGTTTTTGCTCAATTACCTCAGGCAATGCCCCCACACCAGCTAAGAAATGTGAAAACAGTTGAAGAAGAAATAAAGCAAAAGAGAAAAAGGAGGGAAAGGGGGTAAACAAAGAGAGAATTCACCTTTCATTGGCCTGCAAAGTCCTCGGTTGGAGAATGAAGTTAAGACACAAAAGCTTTGCAAGAACAACATTGTGGGGGAAAGCACAAGAGGGAAGCCGAACAGCCATTAAAGCAATTAAGAAAAGATTAAGGTCGCTTGGTGGTGGAGGGAGAGAGAGACCCATTAATCAATAGGCCAGAAATCGCAGCAGGCTACAAAATTATAAAACTAGGCAAACCGGAGAACCGCATGGCTCACCTCAACCAAGATGCCCCAGTAACTAAAAAAACAGAAACATTATATTCATTTCTCAGGCTTGGGGGAAAAAACAGTTCTTTGAGGAACTCTTTCCTTTTAATCAGCTAATGGAGACATCCTGAGGTGGGGGCGACATCCACATTGATTTCAAGGCAAATTCTGAAACATCGGAGTCTAAAGAAAAACTTGTAATAATGCACGTAAACACTGTAACTGGGCTGGGGGGGACCTTAGCGCAGAAAGCTGCGTAGCCACAGTCTTAGGAAGGGTTCTGCAACTCCCTGGGATAGATTGCATTACTGTTCATAAATATTTGGTGCCCTTTCCAGGGGAAGCCCACATCCCGGCCCTGCTGAAAGCAGCCCTGGCTACGTGGCTCGCTTTGGCCAGTGCAGCGATGTCCTTCTGGACAGAAGCTCTAAGCCCTGGTAGTACATGGTTTGCCATGTACATGTTGCCTTTGCAGCAACAGCACAATCGTGTTCTCCACGGTCCCTGAAGAGAAACCACGATGGAGTAAAGTCTCAGCTGACAGAGGATCTTATATCTTGAGTAAAAAAAATAAACTTTATTGTTTTATGCTACTGAGAAATGGGAGATATCTGTTACGCAACCTATCCTGATGGATACGTTTCCTGGCAACCTGTCCCATATGCATAGAACCTTCGTTGGCTACCTATTTCTTACAGGATAAATTCTGACCTCTTGGTCTTGACATCGAGCCCTATTCTCAGCACCCATCTGTCTGAAATTCTACCATTCTCTTTCTGTCTTGTGTAACAGGCTTCCTTACTGTGCCCCACGTGTACTTTGCTGGGCAAATTTTGGTAAACAATTTTCCCTGGATTAAGAGATCTGAATTACTCAGGCCTTAGGGATTGAACTCAGGGGCACTTATTTAACCACTGAGCAACATCCCCAGCCCTTTTTTATTTTTTATTTTTGAGACAGGATCTTGCTAAGTTACTTAGAGCCTTTCTCATTTGCTGAGGCTGGCTTTGAACTTGTGATCCTCTGGCCTCAGCCTCCTGAGTCATTGGAATTGCAAGTACGTGCTACCATGCCCCACTCCTGTGAAGCCATTTTTAAGCATCATTTCCAGCTCTAAGTCATCTCTGCGTCACTCCAGCTTATGATCTGGGCCATTAAAATGGCACTTGTTTTTAATATAACAAATATATTGTGTTCAGCTTCCTAAGTGCCAGGCACTGTATCAAAAGCTTTACAAAGCACATTTAATTCTCGCCCAACCTATATAAAAGAGAAAGAAATAGAAAAAGATCTGGACAAATACCTCCAAGTCATAGTTCCTTACTCTAGGGAGCCACTAATTTAAAATTTTTTTTTAATATGTTCTTTCTAGATATACATGACAGTAGAGTGTATTTCGACATATATATACATTGAGTATAACTTATTCTAATTAAGATTCCATTCTTGTGGTTGTACATGATGTGGAATTTCACTGGTGATATGTTTATATACATACATAAGAAAGTTGTGTCAGATTCAATCTGCTGTCTTTCCTATTCCCATGCCCCCTTTCTCTTCATTCCCCTTTGTCTAATCCAATGAACTTCTATTCTTCCCTCCTCCTCCACCCTTGTTGTGTGTTAGCATCCACATATCAGAGAGAACATTTGACCTTTGGTTTTCTGGGGATGGGCTTATTTCACTTAACATGATAGTCTCCAGATCCATCTATTTACCTGCAAAAGTCATAAAGTCATTCTTTTTTATGGATAAGTAATATTCCATTGTGTACATATACCACATTTTTTTTATCCATTCATCTGCTGATGGGCACCCAGATTGGTTTCATAGATTAACTATTGTGAATTGAACTGCAATAAGTATTGATGTGGCTGCGTCCCTGTAGCATGGGAGCCACAAATTGATCTATAAATTCTTTAACAGCCAATATAAAGGACGGAGCCAGGTCAGTTTTACAGTCACAGTGACTTTAAAAGCAAAAGCACACCCAGGCTTTGGCAGAGCCTGTCTCTGTCCTGGTAACCTCAGTAGCAGTGGCAACTCCAGAGCATCCGGAGAGGTGTGGCCTAAAGGGCTGGGAGTTGGGACTGTATAGCATTAGAGGTTAGAGCGATTTGTCATGAATCTGCAATCAAGTAACTTTGCCAAAACTTGTGCATAAGAAAGACTCTGGCCAGGTGTAGTGGCGCATGCCTGTAGTCCCAGAGGCTTGAGAGGCTGAGGCAGGAGAATCACAAGTTCAAAGCCAGCCTCAGCAAAAGCGAGGCACTAAGCAACTCAGTGAGACCCTGTCTCTAAATAAAACACAAAATAGGGCTGGGGATGAGGCTCAGTGGTTGAGTGCCCCTGAGCTCAATCCCCAGTACCACCCCCCCAATAAAACCAGAAAGACTCTGGTGGGGGCCACCCCTGACATAATGAACAGCCTCCCCATGACAGCCCAGCCACTCACCAGTGACCAGTTCATTTCAGGGGCATCACAGGAAGACCCAATTCCTAGTGCAGTTATGCAAGGCCCCAGTTCTCTGCTGATCTGGCTGGGCTGGGGGCGGACAGGTTTCAAGCCCAGGGAGGAGCAAAGGGGCCGTGCTTCTTTAAAGCAAGTAAATGCAAGATATCTCTGACTGTAGCCACGCCTGAGACAAATACAGAGGAGTGGCGAGCTGGGGAGTGTGCTGCCTGGTAGGAACCTGGGAGCCAAGCTGGGTCAGGCTTGGCTGTGGAGGCTGAGGAGATCAAGGGCTCATCTCTCTAGACTGCTATCCACCTCCTTGCTGGGGATCCTCACTGCTCCTCGGGAGACATTTGGAGTTAGTGCCTGCACATAGACACCTGGTGATACCCACCTCGACGTCTGCTCCTGGGGTATGCCAAACCATCTGGCCTGAGAAATGATTAAGGTGGGTGGAACCAGACACCCACGGCCATTCTACCAAGAAAGAACTGCAGCATGTTTGCTTCGACTGCTGATGTTTCCTGGTGTGTCCCCTGAATGCGCTGCATGGGAAACGAATGCCACTACTACCCCACAGCATGGGTGATGTGGCTTTCAGAAGAGCTGTTCCGTTTCCCTTCCTTCTGACAATAATTAGCAAAGAGAACCAGTTGCTGGTTCAGGCCTCTCCCAGAATACTTGGTCCCTAAATAGCTGCACTCCAGAGGGAAGCTTCTGGAGCCAGCAACCGGCCCCTCCACTTCTTGGGGGTGAATTGCTTGGACTTGCTAAATTTCCTCTCTTTATCTGTAAAGGGAGATATTATTAATGTGCTTACTCTACTCTGTGGTTGTGGAAGAGTGCATCCGCGTGCCTGTGCTCATCATGAATATCAGTTACTCTTGTTATTTGTGTGGGTGGTGGTAGCATTTCTGCTATAAACTTCTTCCTTCTGCCTTCCATCCTCCAGACAATGCCTAGCTTCCTTGTGATCTCACCTTCCGATCCTTGAAAGGCCATAATTGATTTGATACTGAGCAGCGAGCTGGTCCACCTTTTCACAGCAACGCCAACTCACACGTGTGATACTTCTGTGGAGAGTCTCCTGGTCAGACAGTTTCTCAGGTTCTGGGTTAGGTGTCATTGAGTGGATGTGGGGTGAGGTTAGCAGCACCAGGACCCTTAGCCCGGCAGCTGCCGTCTAAGAAGGGACTCCTTACTTCTTCCCTTTCCCCAAACCCCTGCCATCTCCAAGGGAGAGTGAAAATTGGTTGGCATTTAGCTATTCCTGAAGGACGGGCCTTGAGAAGCCACTCCACTCTTGCTTTGGAAAAGCAAGAGAAAGGCTGGGTGTTGGACTGGTCCAATTGTGTGGAATGAAACAAATAATTTCTGAGGTGATAAGAGTGATAAGGGCTTCTACAAAGAAGAAAAAGAAAAGGTCTGCTGGCCATGGCAGGAAGAGTGCCCGGGGACCCTGTCTAAGCCCCTTCCGCACACAGCTGGTGTGTCCTCATTAGCATGCCGGCACTGAGGGCCGCTGGGAGCCACACTTTATGGATTATCTGGAGCTAAGAGTAATCCCAAAATTTATGAACACAGGCTCCAGGAATAAAAGAGAGATGGAAATTGGGTGGGTTGGGGGATGGGGCACTGAGTACTGGACAGGCAGATAGTATTCATGCTGCTTATAAAAAGATTCTCAAACTTTTTGACCTTGGGACATCTTCTCACTGCTAAAAATTATTGAGAACCCCAAAGAACTTTGGTATGTGTGCTATATACCTATTGATATTCACCACATTAGAAATTGACTAAGAAATGTTTAAATATTTACTTATTACCTTACCAAGAAAAAAAGATAACCAAGTAAGTCCACCACATGTTAGCATAAAAAGCATGTTCTTAAGAAATCAGGACTGTATCTTCCCCATGCACCTCCCTCCAAAAAAGGGAACAAGATCAGTGACAAGAGTGTGTTGTTTTGCATTTTTGCAAGTCCTGTTGGTGTGTGGCTTAATAGAAGACAGCTGGATTCTGGTATCTGCTTCTGCAGTAGGTCTTTTGTGAGATCACATGTTGAGTAGCGTCTGGAAAACGCCATGTGTATTCTCGAGAGAATGCATGTGAAAAGGCAAATGATACTGTAGGAGTATTATGAAAATAATTTTGACCTCAGGGCCCCCCAAAAGGGTCTTGGGGACTTCCCAACAGTCTCTAAAACACTCTTTGAAAACCACTATTCTAGTGACTACTGAAAATAACCCTTCTACTTTCTAAGATTCTAAAAGATTTCTTTTAATTTTGTAGCTTCCCCTACTTTTACTCTTTCTCTGACCTTGGTCTGTACCCTAGAGTTTTCATGAATTAAAAATCCATGTGCCAAGCACTGTACTAAATGCAAGAGACACAAAAAAGATAAGGCCAAAGATCCTGATCCCAAGGAATTGGCAGCTGGCACAAGAGAAGCTCTGCACGTCCCTAGGCACAGAGGATGCCAGACTTGGACAGTGCTGCATGTTGAGGATCCAAGTGATGCAGAGCTGAGACTTCCAGGGTGGACCTGAGAGGAATACTCAGGACACAGGTGAAGGGCTACCCATCAGGGCTACCCTGTTTGGGTTGAAATAATCAGTGATATCTTCCTGAAGGAGGCAGAGGGAGGTCGTAATGTGGTCTTCTCAGCACCTCCTTGGCCTGAGGTGAGCAGAGCTGGGTGAAAGAGAAGAGATTGGCCTGAGGAGGAGCCGGGGTGGGTGGGAGGGAAAGCTCAGGTGAGGCGCAGGTAACAATACTCAGTCCCCAAACAGGGACTGAGTATTCTGAACTCCACCATGGGCTGGCCACCTTCTTCAGTACACGAATTTGACTCTTATGCATTGGAAAAGTTTCTTTGGTACCTCCTAAGCAAAGAGCTGCCCAAATCCCATCCTCCATTAGCATCTGGAACACGAAGGCTCCAAGGACTGGAGACCTAAGCATGAGGTTGGTCCCTCCCTTCTTGGGTTCAGGGAGCCACATGCCATCAGGGCCCCACTTGGGCCTCCTTACCTTCTTCTCTGACACAGTTAATATGTCCTCTTTGCTCATTTTAGGATATTGATGGCAGGGGTAAAATACATGTAAGGGGAGAAGGGGACAGGTTGTCATGGGCCCACCAGACACGAGTTCCTGAATTCCAGCAAACAATGGAAATTTTGGTAATGGAGTCCTGTTTCCATGATGACTCAGATTAACACTTTTTTTTGGTACCAGGGATTGAACTCAGGGATACTTGACCACTGAGCCACATCCCCAGCCCTATTTTGTGTTTTATATAGAGACAGGGTCTTACTGAGTTGCTTAGCGCCTCACTGTTGCTGAGGCTGGCTTTGAACTCGCAATTCTCCTGCCTCAGCCTCCCTAAGTGCTGGGATTACAGGTGTGCGCCACTGTGCCCAGCTAGAGTAACACTTAAGTAATGATTGGGCTCCTGACAAAGGAGCTGCAGATCTCTCTGCCTATCCTCCTCTCCTCCATCCTCCTTGCAAGTGAGATGGATTTCTCTGGATCTCAGTTGAGTTGCTTGTAAAGGGAGAGAGGTAATGTCCAAATGCCAGCCCAACAGAATCAGCTCTTCAATACAGATGACTGCCACCCTGCCCACAGCCTGGGAACCTGAATGGTGCACAGTTCTCCAGATGATTCTGCTCGGCCAGGTTTATGGAATAAGATAGAATCTGAGGTTTATTTTATTCTTTGTTTGCATTATGGGGCATTTAACTCAGGGCCTTGTTCATGCTAGGTAAGTGCTCTGCCACATCCCCAGCTTGGTACCTAGAGTTTCTGTTTGCTGCCCAAGAATTGGTTTTGAAGGGTACAAACCAACTCTTAAATTCATCAATAAAATGTGCGGAAGAAACTTTGGTGAAGCAGAAAGTCTGTGTAATTTTAATTATCAGTTTCTGATGAATCTGTTGGGTAAATTTAGGATTTGGTTTTCCTAATTTGGTTTTCCCTGACTGCTGTTTACTAGAGAGTTCGGTTTTGCTTTTCTGAGGAGAGGTAAGAATGGCCCTAACTGAAATGCTGAATATCACCTTATGTCCCTCAAACCCCAAATATGGAACAAATTCCTGAGCAGACAGAATAGACCTTCTACTGTGGAACTACCAAACAAATGTATGGATGGATGGAGTGGGGGAGGGAGGAAGGGAGGGACAGACAGACTGACTGAGCCAGAGATCTGGATGGCTTGCAGGCATGGAGAGAAGTTTCAAGGGAAAGTAATGGGGCTGGCACAGACACATCTGCAGTGGGAAACAAGAAAGGGCCACCTGCTCTGGGCACCAGGCACTGGGGAATAGCAGAGTTCAGGACACTCAAGAATGATGTAAGGAAATGAATTACTGGTTGAGAAACAGGACGCTCCAGCCTGGCATGATGGCATGCCTGTGATCCCAGCAGCTTGAGAGCCTGAGGCAGGAGGATCATGAGTTCAAAGCCAGCCTCAGCAACTTAGTGAGGCACTAAGCAACTCAGTGAGACCCTGTCTCCAAATAAAATACAAAATAGGGCTGGGGATGTGGCTCAGTGGTCAAGTTCCTGAGTTCAATCCTTGGTACACCCTTAGCAAAAAAAAAAAAAAAGGAAAAAGGACTGAACCATTGTCCAGTTACCAGTTCCATGTAACCTGAGAAGTAACAGTGCTGGGTGGGGTTTTATGGCACTCCAAGGAAGCCCAGACAGCGCCCTGTGTTAAACTTCCATGTGGGCCATGATGGGACAAGAATCATTACAGCACCAGGCTCGGGGTGATGCCATATTTTCCCTGACCTCTGAGCCAATAGGCCAATTTGAGAACATAGAGTGACTGGTCCTAGCACCTCATCCACCCACCTGCTTTCCTCAGTCTCCGCACTTATAAAATGGCGGTGGCAGTGCTGCACATTTTTGAAATTCCAGAGTTTGTCTTCTAAGCTGGGTTAGCAATCATGTTTTAACATCATTATCTTATGCATCTTGAAACCCAAACTAGAGATGCTAAGTGACTTGTCTAAGCCCATGTGGCAAGTACTCAAGCGCCTGGCTCTTGCATCTAAGACCAATATTCTTTTGCTTCCCTATTCACTTCCCTGGATGGCTATGAAAAAGAAAAGGAAGGAAGAAAAAGGAAGGCAGGAAAGAAGGGAGGGAGGGAAAGGGAAAAGGGAAGGGAAGAGATGAAATGAAACAGTTGAACAAGAATAATTTTTTTTTTTTTTGGTACCAGGGATTGAACTCAGGGGCACTCGACCATTGAGCCACATCGTTGCTGAGGCTGCTTTTGAACTCTCGATCCTCCTGTCTTAGCCTCCCAAGTGCTGGGATTATATGCGTGCACCCCTGTGAAGAATAATCTTTAAATCCTACCCAGCTCTAGAGTTTAGCAAATCTCGTTTAAACTGCACTGAACACCAATCTGGTGCTCTGGAAACGTTCTCGATCATCATGTCCTAGGTAAAGTGTTTGCCACAGTTCTGTAGACCAGGTAGCCCCCTCTGTGAACCTTCCACTATATTATCCTAGAGAAGAACAGGAACCTTGAAAATGCTGTTAACGGTGACAGCACTTTCCTAAGTTTGGAAGAAGCTTGCAAACATTTCTGTAATGAAAAAGAACCAGGGAAATTGCCCCTTCTTTACCTTGGTGAGGCTCTATACCTTTTGATCACATTTTTCTCTTTCTACTGATTCATCCTGCATCCCAGAGGCAGGCAAGACCCCCAGCAGCAGAGAAGACTATGTGAGCACCTTCACATCTCCTGCTACAGAGCCCAGGAGTTGCTGGTATCAAATGAGTGGTCAGTGGAACATAAATGAGCCAAATAAAACATTATATCTAAGAATAGTCAGATCAGGAAAATATGGGGAGGGATGAATGAATTAGAAGCCAAACAGGAGTGGATGGAGAGCCTCCAAAGACTGGAAAGAGGCTGAAATCCATTCCCCATAACTCAGCTGCCTTCTCAGTGGAGGCTTAGGTCTGTGCAGACAATACCACATAGACTGGTGGGAAAGCTAAGATTGGTGGGAAAGCTATCCTCCTCACAAGCTGGAGGGAGACACTTTTTTTTTTTTTTTGTGGTGCTGAATAAGAAAAGGCAGCATAAAGGGAGAAATTGATCAACAGAACTGTGGGGTCCATTTACTTCTCTACCTTGCTCTGTTTTTCCCAGGTTCTATGGTCTCCAATGAGCTCTGGGGCTTGCTGGGTGATTTAACAGTCTTTTGTTTGGTTTTCTAAACTTCCAGACAAGGATGCTCCAAACTTCCAATAAATCTACCACAAAAAATAAGCTGGGGCCCAAGGAGAAAGCCATAGGGTATTTATGGATGCTCAGCTCTTTAGAGAGGCAGCTAAGGTCCACGGGCTAGTAGTTCTTTCCGAATGCTTCAGCCTGGTCAGACTCAACTTACCCCAGAGGACACCAGGACTTTGGCCAGAGAATCGGGGAGGAAGATAGGGTACAATCTGAGTGGCAAGGGGGGGTCAAGCGGCTTCACCTTGATCACTGTTAGAAGCCTGACCTTCAAGGCAGGACCCAGCCGTGTCTGTTCATGGCCCATGATGCTGGAGGACTGCTGGTTATCGTGCTGGTCTGACTCTTTTACAAAGGAGTCTTGGACCCAGAGGAGAGCCATGACTTGCGAGAGACAAGCTGACATCCCTGTCCACACTCACCTCCTCCTGTACACGTGAGTCTTCAACCACTGCTATGTGGGGGTAGAAACGAAGCCAAACATTGCCGGAGGGTGTGGGAAACAGGCTTCACCTACACTGCGATAAAAGTATGAATTGGTAAACTCGGCAGGGGGGTAATTTGGCAACAATAATATAACAAAACCCTTAAATAACTATATATGTTTTGTCCCAGCAGTTGCATTTCTAGAAATGTATTCACAGGTAATATTTAAATAGCATTCGAAAGTGCTTATGACAGCATCAGAATACTGGGAGAAACCTCAACACCCACTAATGAGGTTAGTTAACGAACTAGGGTGCTTCCCTGCCTTGGAGTTGCATGCAGCCATCCAGAATGGTGCTGTGGACCCATGTGTATCACACAGATATATATCATAATGTATTGTTCAATTTGAAATGGCAAGTTACAAAACAGCATTGCTTAATAGTATTTGTTTATTTGCAAACAAACATCACACATGTGCATGAAAACAGTCTGAAAGGACATCTATCAAAAAGATTGACAATAGCCCTTCAGCAGGGTAGGATTTCTGGTGGTTTTTTCTTTTGTCCTGTCCTCACATTCTGTATAGTGAATATATACTTACCCATGCAATATTTTTAAAGGGCTTGTTGGGGGAAAACTTGGTCTATGGCTGTGGATGAGCAAAGGATGGATCTACTGCCAGGCAGGGAGGTCCTAGCTGGGCTGTTTCTCACCATTGAGCGCAGAAGGCAGGGCTGACTCCACCTTCCTGAAAGACTGCTGGGATATATGGCCTCACTGCAGGGCACAGGCAGCTCCAGGGGTGGGTGTGTCCCAATTCTAGACTGTATTCAGGTTCTTAGAGCCCTCCTTTTCTTTTTCCCCCTATGAAAGGAAAATGTCCACCAGGGGCTCTAAAGCCATCCATCCATTGCCTTCAGGGGGAGTACTCGGAGATTCTTCACCTTGCTCCTCAGGAAATGGGTAGGGTGAATGCAGAGGTGATGAAGCTGACAGGCACTAAATAAAATTTTACATATAAACACAAAACATTTCAACCCCAGTGCTTCTCTTAATTTTTTCATTCCTCCATCAAGGAATAACAAGTCAGAAGTCTCTAAGGTAGCCAATCTCTTCACTTGTGATAATTTAGGGAACATGTAAGATAAGATCATTGGTGGAAAAAATTTGGAGTTCCCTTCCCCATGTATTATTGTACATTTGGATTCTGAGTCTCCTCAGCCTCCTGGAGTAAATGCCACCTCTCCCTCTAGGATCTCATGGATTGAAATGGCAGCCCAAGGATGAGAAGCCAATTATGAAACCAAGTATAGCTTTTAAGAGTGTTATGGTTTGGATGTGAGGTGTCCCCCAAAAGCTCACATGTGAGACAACGCAAGAAGATTCAGAAGAGAAATGATTGGGTTATAAGAGTCTTAAACCAATCAGTAAATTAATCCACTGATGGGGATTAACTGAGTGGTAATTAAAGTGGTAGGGTGTGGCTGGAGGAGGTGGGAATTGGGGGCGTGGCTTTGGGGTATATATCTGTATCTGGCAAGCGGAGTTCTCTCTCTCTGCTTCCTGATCATTAGCCGCTTCCCTCAGTCACACTTTCCTACCAGGATGTTCTGCCTCACCTTGAGCCCCGAAGAATGAAGCTAGCTTTCTATGGACTAAGACCTCTGAAACTGTGAGCCCTCAAATAAACATTTCCTCCTAAAATTGTTCTGGTCAGATCTTTTATTCACAGCAGTGAAAAAGCTGACTAAAACAAAGAGCCTCTGGGCTAATACTGGATGCACCAAACCAGGTCTTTGAACAATAACAGTAATCCCCAAAGTAGGGTTGGAGAAGATGGCTTGGGCTTCAGGTCAAAGTGGCAACTGCTCTTCCTTTTCCAAAAATCTCTGCCTATTCTATCCCTAGAACTTAAGGATGCAGTGCCAAGAACGGCCGGTGTGAAGCACATTCACTAGAGAAAACAGAGCAAGGCAAAACAGTAAGGGAGCCTATCCCTCCAGCACCTAGCTGGTAAACTAGGCCACCCTAGCCCCACAGCCAGGCAGGTGGAAGGCAGGAAGTGACAAAAGAAGTGGGCCCAGTGACCATGAGCCTTTTATGTGCTGTGACCTTTAAGCTCTGGCAGGTGCCTGTCTATGGAGAGAGGCTGGACAGGGGAGCGTGAATGTTTCCCCATCACTAGTTCAGCTGCAGAGGGAGGCTGGGAGAAGTTCTGTTCTCCCCCAGACAGTTGCAGAAGCTTGGGGAGGAGAGCAGAGACGTTTCCTCTCTCACCACCATTACCACTGGCCTTGAGACATAACCCCATTCCTCCCCACCTTGGGTCCAGACCATCCCTAGTCTCTGCTGCTTTGAGGTTCACCTGCCTTAACTAGGAAACCTCTTTGGACTATCTTTTTCCTGCCGGGTGACAAGTTCAGATCATTTCTCCATCTCCCCAGACAGGCTCTTCTGTGCAGCAGGAGCTCTGAAATCGCTTCCTGGGTGACCTTCGGCCTGCTCAAGGCCTCCCTGAAGGAGATGGTTGTCCTTGGTTGCTGATGTTGTAGTTCTTCTTGAAGTGCTAGTGAGATATGGGAGGAAGCTCAGAGATCAGAGGAGGGATTTGGCTTAAGGACTGAAACGTTGTCCCTGGGAGATAGTCCTAAAACCCGAAGTCAGGTTTCATAAGTGACCTTCTTATTCTCTCCCTCAGACAAGGAAACAACATGGAATACTAAATAAGGATCCCTAATACCCACCAGAGGGTTGCCTGAAATGAAATTACTATAGATAACCTATTTTGGGGTTCTGGCCCTTTCCTGGGAACTAAGTTCTGCCCACTGCCTCTCTGAAGGAACTTGTCTAGATGGCTATCATGTGACCTCCCATTTCTTCCAGCTGCAACTGGTCGGACCAGAGTACCTGACTTCCAAGAAAATTTTACAAGCTGGTGAACAAAGCAATCAGAATCTCTCTTATTGCTGGGCATGGTGGTACACATAGATAGTCCCAGTAATTTGCGAGGCTGAGGCAGGAGGATTGCAAGTACAAGGCCAGTCTCAGCAACTTAGTGTGGCCCTGTCCCAAAAAACAAAACATAGAAAGACAGGGTCTGGGGATGTGGCTTAGTGGTAAAGCACCCTGGGTTCAATTCCCAGAACCAAAAAAACAAACAGATGCTCTTGGCAGTGGGCCCTTGAAATAGAGGTCCTGGATCCCAGCTCTTTGGGAGGCTGAGACAGGAGAATCATGAGTTCAAAGCCAGCCTCAGTAATGATGAGGCACTAAGCAACTCAGTGAGACCTTGTGTCTAAATAAAACACAAAAATAGGGCTGGGGATGTGGCTCAGTGGTGGAGTACCCCTAAGTTCAATCCCTGGTACAAAAAAAGAAAGAAAGAAAAGAAGGAAAGAAAAGGAAAGAAAGAAATAGAGGCCCTGGAGAATGGGAGTCAGAACTAATGCCTGGAAAACCTAAGTCATAAGCAAATCAATTGGAGGGGAAAGACTGGCCAGAGGAAGCAGAGCAAGACAGCCTGCAAAGAGAATGGAGAATAGTGCAGACTAGGACAGAAATGGGGGGAAAATGGGAGGGGCCTTGTAGAAGGATGGGAAGAGAATGCGTGATGCAGAGAGACAGAGGGAGGAGGCCAAGGGGAAACTGGGAGGGGCAGCGACACCTTTCTAACCCCCTGTAATACCAGATTCACTTTCTGAGAAGCCTGTCTTCATTTCCATGTCCTTCTGGAGATCATCCTTAAAGAAGTTTCTGTTTCTTGCCACCATTGTGTTCTGACTCAAACTCTGATCCTGCCCATGTGGCAGGCTGGAGCAGCTTCAGAGGGTTGGAAGCTGCTGTTGGACCCCTGTAGAGTAGAAGGGGCAAGAGTGATAGAGTCAGCTGCAGGGACTAAAAATCAGGAGCAGGGTACACATGGATGTCTAGGTAAGGAGCATTTGACGTCTAAAAGAGAAGCGGCAGAGAACTGGGCAGGAGAGGGCAGGAAGGGAGAAAGGAACTGACCAAGTCAAAGCGGTGTTGTAGTTCTGGAAATTCCAGGCAGGAATTCACCCAGATGAATCCCATCATCAGAACCAGGGGCCTCATCCTCAAGCACTCTTATAGAAGAAGAGCTTCTTTAAAAAAGAAATAGTAGCAGGGCACAGTGGCGCACACCTGTAATCCCAGCACTTTGGGAGGCTGAGACAGGAGAATCGCGAGTTCAAAGCCAGCCTCAGCAACAGCGAGGCACTAAGCAACTCAGTGAGACCCTGTTTCTAAATAAAACACAAAGTAGGCCTGGGGATGTGGCTCAGTGGTAAAGCATCCATGGGTTAGATCCCCAGTACCAAAACAGAAAACAAAAAACAATGAAGAACATCTTTATCAGCATCTCCAGAGGCCCCTCATAGTTTGAATCTTTATATAAAGGCCTAGCAGTTGCTAAGCTTTGGATGACATTCAACCCCACCTCCAAAGTGCCTGGGACCTCTACCTAACTCCACAAATACTCTGTTCACTATCGATTTCATTATTTGCAGTAGTTGTGTTCTGTAAAGTTGCTTTGAACACTGAGTTAGCAAATACTGAACCATTGCACCTAGGGGAAACACAGGGCTAGTTTCCTGCAAGTCTCTTGTTCACATTTTTGTTAACCAGTCTGCATATACCCTTGTTTTATGTGTGTTTCTGTTTAAAGATGCCCTATTTGATAGATATTGTTGACTCATGGCATTGAGCCCACAGTCAATAGCACAGTAACTCATGCCTGAACAAAGCTTATCTGATGCACATATTTTCTGAGACACCACTAGACAGCCAACTGTGGATGTTAACTAAAATGTTAGCTCAAATAAACAGCCTATGCAAAACACACATGCAGCCGGGCACAGTGGTGCATGCCTGTAATCCCAGTGGCTCGGGAGGCTGAGGCAGGAGGATGGTAAGTTCAAAGCCAGCCTCAGCAAAAGCCAGGCACTAAGCAACTCAGTGAGACCCTGTCTCTAAATAAAATACAAAATAGGGCTGAGGATGTGGCTCAGTGATTGAGTACTCCTGATTTTAATCCCCTGTATCCAAACAAGAAATACATGCAGATTATTATTGTTCTAACTTTTTCTCTCCTTTTTATTAGTTTACTCCCTGGCTACTGTATTTTAAGATACCATCAAAGAAATATCTTTTTTGGGGGGTACTGGGGATGGCACTCAGGGGTACTTGACCACTGAGCCACATCCCCAGCCCTATTTTGTGTTTTATGTAGAGACAGGGTCTCACTGAGTTGCTTAGCACCTCACTGTTGCTGAGGCTGGCTTTGAATTCGCAATGCTAGGATTGCAGGCCTGCACCACCGCACCCAGCTCAAAGAAATACCATTCTGAGTAACTACCTTCCCATTGTTATTGGAGGCACAGAACTGCCAATCAAGCTTCTGAGCACCAAGAAACACCACACAGAGTTGCACTATTCCAGCCCCAAATAAAAATGCTTGATATTCACCCTGTTAATGATAGTGAGATATGTGGTTTCTATTTGGCTTTTAAAATGCTAAAGTGACTTAAGCATGCCCATTAGTAAGCATCGCATTGGCTTTGTTGGAAACCTCAGGTAGAGAACAGCTGAAATTGATGTCTGAATTCACCAGTGGCTCATGATAGTGGCCTACATGCATGAGAACTCCAGAAGATGGTGCTTGGGTTGGGAGCAGTGGTGTAGGCTTATAATCCCAGTGACTTCAGAGGCTGAGGCAGGACGATCACAAATTTGAAGCCAGCCTCAAAAATTTAGGCAATTTAGTGAGACCCTGTTTCAAAAAAAAAAAAAGGAGTGGAGGTGTTGCTCAATGGCAAAGCATCCCTGGATTCAATCCACAGTATCAAATAAGGAGATTCTACATGGGTTTTTGACCATGACTCACCAAGTCTGGGTAAAGTGGCCTTCAGCCTTTCTCTTGGGTTTGTTCTCAACGGACCATCCTCCTCAGCTGTTCCTGCCCCTGGCATGGTGGGCTGTGAATCTTCACTCTTTCCCTTATTTCCCATGGCCCCTAGTACAGTGCCAGCAAATGCTGGTTGAGTTAGTGTGTCCCTTCTCTTCAACTGTGGCTACACAGCTCCTCTGTAATAAAGTATAAAATTCTCTCAGCCAAAGTCCCTCTTTGATGACCTTAGGGGCCTCTGATCCCTTTCCCCCAAGAAGCCATAAAAGAAATGGTCAAGCTTGAGTTAGAGTACAGAGAATCTCAGGGAAGCCACAGCTGAGCCCAAGTCCAGCAGGGTTGGAGCCAGCCGCCATCTCTTCATCTCTGCTGCTCCAGTTGCGAGAATGAAATGTGTGGACACTTTCACAGGCGCAGGAGATTGCATTCCCTGGCAGACCACTTTTCCTATCAATAGGGAGAAATTCCCAATGTCCTCTTGCCTCGGGATCCACGCTTGCTAGTTGGACATTTCCATGCTCTGAACTCCCTCTGTCACCTGCCTGCCCGTTGGGCTTCCTACCCCTTGTTGCTGAGCTCAGCCCGTCAGCTCAGGTTGGGCGGAAGTGCCTGTGCATTCTTGAAATTCCACTTCTCTGGGAGGCCTCTGTTTCCCCACCCAAAGCTGCTGCTGTGGATAGAGGCAGTCCCCTTCTATGTAGTCCCTTGACCTTGGCTGGAGAGAACCACATTCTCTGGTCTCACTTTCACCTTCTCACTATGAGTCTGAACTGGGCATCGCCTGGAAGTCCCCAGGGCTGTTCTCTCTCCCCTCTTCAGACAAGTATTTCTACCACCTCTTCTCTACCCAAACCTTCGGCCTCCTCTCCTTGCTCATTACCCTCAGCTAATAGGATGCTCTTTAAAGAATTAGAACCATCAAAGGGAGCCACCTTTCCATCCTGTCATCAATCAACCAGCCCACCCATGTCTGCATTGTCTGCCCTGCCTCCCCTGTGTCTGCACTTGGGTTTCTGAGGCTGACCCTTCAATGGGAAAACCAGTCATCTCAATTTGCTTGGGTCTGAGAGGTTACCTGGGAGGGGTGTCTATCAGTGCAAAACATGGGCAAGTCCTGGGCAAACTAACTCTCACCGTGCCCAGGATTCAACCCCACCGCATAATCTGGGAATCTCTTCCAGAATTGTGTCTTCTATCTTTTGCATCACAATGTATTCTTTTTCCTCTGAATAAATCTCATTAGCATATAAACCTGCCATGAATTTGCCTATCTTTAGACACTCCTCTCTTTCCCTCAGCTACTGCTTCCTTCCTCTGCTTGTGTTTATAACCTAAACTAGCAGTTGGCCAGGCCCCATCATCAGCAAAAGACCTCCCTCTGAACACAGGTCCCATCAACTCTAAGAGCTGCACATCACAGGCCTTAACAACTTGTACGTGATCCAAAGCTTCAATACGACATCTGGAAGTGCTGAGGGCCTGACATATGGGGGTCATTTAGTGTTGGGTTGGTGGCTCTTCCTCACCTCCCACCATGAGTTCTTTTAACAGCAAGCCCTCTATCTAGTCATGCATGTCCAGAACATTCTGGGATCATAGAAGGAGCATCAATACATGTGTGTTGAGTGAGTAAATGAATACATGAATGAGTTATAGACCCATTCTAAGGCTCTGACTACTTTGGCCACACAGGCCTGGCCCTCCTCTGAACTTCCAAAGCACTTCTTGTCTGGGCTAGGTAGTTGACGCTTAGCCACACTTCCATGCCACATTTCCTACCATTACTGTGTGACCAGTAATCTCCTGGAGTGTATTCTCTGGTCTGAGTCTCAGCCTTTCCACAGAAAGCTTGCTAGTTCTTGTAGGCAGCCTGTGCCATCTACGGCATCAATAGCATTCAATAAATATGGTCAAATGTATCAGCCAGTTGGCATAAATTATGAAGTACCTAATTGAAACACTCTTCCAGGTGCTGTGGGCCATTCAGACAAAAGACATGACTCTTTCTTATAGAGCTTGCACCATAGAAGAAAGCAATTGAAGAGCATGACTGAAGTCTACTGCTACCAGACAGGAGCAAAACACCCCCCCCCCCCCCGCTTTTTACCTCCTTCAGAGCTTGGGACAGACAGGTGTTATGGGGTCTGGCGGGGAGCCAGCAGCCCACAGTGAAAAATCATTGCCTAGTGCTTGGAAAATAAGTTCATCCAGGCTGCCTCAGATATTTGGGAAAGAAACCTGGACCCAAAATATACCACCTGGGTGGGCCTGCCTTTAGCACATGACCCCCAAATGTCACCTCCTCTTGTATTTGGAATGTTTGATCATGGCACAACAGCAGATTCCCCACCAAGGAAACACTTCAGCCTCTGCCTGATCAAGTTGGTGGGTTCCAGTTTTGTTCTCTTAAAACACCACCCTCTCACACGGGCATCTGTGAGATGCCTCTCAGTCTCTAAGGGAATACCCACCGAATCAATTGGGTACCAACCTCTGGCAGCCTTTTAACCTTCCCCTTCCACACACTCCGTTTTTTCCCTCCCCTGGAAAGGCACCTGCAGCCCTCACAGAATCACGGGAAGTCAATTGGTACGGCTGCTGCAAGCATTTTAGCATATTGAGTGGTCCAAATATTTAAATATCTATGATATAGGAAGCATGGAGAACATTAAAAACCATTTTCTCCCTGCTGATTCCAAGAGAGGAAATACACACAGCCTCTGCTCTCCTGCACAGTTGCAGAACTGCTAGCCTAATCACATTGCCTATGTAAAGACCCTCCCGCCTCCTCTAGTCTGGCTTTAGGTTGCATTGACTGTAAACAAAGATGTATTTTTTGGGGGGGGGGGTGCTGTTGGATTGAGTTTATTGTTTATGTAAATCTCTCAGAATGTGACATAGCAAGATAGCTTCCTATGTTGTGTTGATCCACATTTTAGGCCAACAGCCAAAGTATTTTATCTTTTCCTTCATTATAGTGATCTTCCAATTAGCCGTGGTCTGTAATACCCTGATTTTGGTGGCAGTGGTTTGGACAGGATTGTTTGATAGTTCTGCTCGAGAGGCAAAATAAGGGGCCTTATTATAGAAGTGCAGAGGTTGTGCAGAAACTCAGTTCTGTTGCAAAGTTTGCCGATAAGGGGAAAACCGGCCCTTAAGCGTCCATTCTGTTCTGTATATTAACACTTCTAATCTGCACTGCTGATAAAACTGCAAGCCATTTGCCTTTGGAGGAATTAGTTCTGCCTCACTTGTGTAACCAGGCGATGGTGATTAACCTTTAAACTGTCCAATATTCCCAGCAGCCTCCTGCTCCAGATTAGAAACTATTTAGTTATGACCAACTAAATTAACAACACTCCTTCCTCTGAAGAATGAGATTTGGAAGGTGGATGCATTTTAAGGTGGAATTGTGTTTTGAATTGGTGATTCATCTTTCTAAGGTGTTTATTTCCCCATCCTTGAAGTCCAGGCTGCCACAATAAGGATGGAAGACTTGACAGGGGGATGGGAGATGGGTGGAAAGGGAGGGGGACCAGTTGTCCTGGTTGGGTTTGCAGAAGCAAGGTTTCATGGGCACAAAGGAAACCTGTCTTGGGTTTAGATTTCCTTCCTGGTTATCATCCCAGGTTAAAAGGGACTTGATGTGCAAGGCCCTGGGTTCAGTCCCCAGCACACACACACACGCACACATACACACACACACATACACAAAAAGAGGCTTTAGGTCTTCTGCCAGACCCAAGCCATGCTCACAGCAGGACTGAGCAGTTGTTCCTAATGGGAAGATTAAGGAATAAAGTAGTTCCCTTGCTCCCCATTTCTTCCTGGAGTTGAATGTCAGAAAACGATGCTGACTAACTTTCATGTTCCAGACCGAGGGATCTGCCCACCGCAGGTGGGTCTGCCCAACTGAACTGTAGCCTTACTAACAATCCCGGCTCAGCTCTCTCCTATCTGCCCATTTCAAATGTGTAATTTATCAGTGGAAACATACCCTCGGTGGTGAGGGCCAGGCAATTATGTAATCGTGTCATGCCTTAAATCCCCAAATTGTGGTCCTCCCTGGATAACAAATAAAACGGAACAGCACTCTGCACCACCACCGGCCCACCACCACCCAGTGCTGGTAGCAACCTTTCTGTTTTACCAGTTCCGTCTTAGCTACCTCCTTAAGAACGGCTAATCTAGATACTGCATTAGCAGGATGTCAGTCAAGCCGCCGTCCACGGCGAAGCCTTCTTCATATACCAATTTAAATCATTCATGGTCTTTTCTTTGGCATTATTCAAAAGATCATAATAATTTTCTTGTGCCCACAGCACAAAAAAATCAATTATTTCCCCACAAAGACTTGAAAGTACTTAGCGAGTGCGGCAAGAAAAGCTGAGGGTGATATCAAATTGAAATTGCACTCATTACATACGACACAATTAGTTGCCACTAGCCTGGCCGGGCTTTAATTCTGAATGGCATATCTTTATTATTACAGAAACAAGCATGCAAATGGCATTGTTCAGGATTTGCCGAAATCAATAGGATATAGTGCTGTGTGTTTGGTGGCCACTGTCACTCACGCTGCTGTGGATGCGAGATAATGTGTGTGTTTGAATTAATGAAGGGAGCAGGCAACATCATAAGTGACACCCAAATAAAAGAAATGGGTACATGATATTTGTAATTATTCTACTTGTGTTTTTGTTGTAAATACTTGTGCTTTTTGTTTTTTAATCAAAGGATTAATTGCATTTTAATAAGGCATTATGATTTGCAGAGCTTTAGTTAATTAAAACTTGTAGTATATAATTATGAAGTGATGCTGAGATTTTCTAAAGATCACCCATATGTTTAGAATATGTATAATTTTTCTGTTAAGCAGTGGTAACCTCTCCCCCCCAGCCCCTCTTTCCTTAGTCCCTCCCCCACCAACAGAAGACGTGGATGACTTACGTGAAATGTTGGTGAATTGACAATTCCAGGTGGATTTAAGTGGCAACTAGAACCCAATTTAGGTTATTGCACAAATTAAAATGACTCTGAAGCAGCACTCATGTGATAAACTGGCAGAAAACTTTCTTATTGACACTTGTCTTATTGCTAATCCTCCCGAGATGCAGCACTATAGGGGATTGGGGAGGTGATGTGAGTTTGGGAGTGTGAGCATTGAGATTTCAGACTTGGGAGAGGTAGTGCCATTGAGAATTAGACCCTGGCTGGTTCTCTGGGACTAGGACAAAATCCCAGTGGAGCGGTTGAACCTCAATCTCGTCTTTTGTGACACACAAGAACTTATTTGGGAGGAGTGGGTTGGGGAGAGGGGATGCTGAAAGTCAAGGGAGCTGGAATTCCCCAGTGTTAACACATTAGTAATTCACAGTGGAATCCAGCCCGGAGACTGTAATCGTGTTTCCTGTAGGTGTGTACTATGTGAAGGCTGATGGATTAATTGCTAGATAGATGGAATAGAGCTAAGGTAAAACATTATTAAAAAGTTTTAAAATCTTAATGTAACATTTTGAAGTTTGCTTTGGGGATTTTTTCTTTTCTTCTCTTTTTTTTTTTCTTCTTTTTGCATTTCAGTCTCCTGCTTTTCCTTTTCTCTGGGATCAGGAATCTTAATTGTCTCTGCAGAAGAAGAGATCCATTTGCTGAGAGCTCAGGATGTTCTTTGTTAAGCTCCAAAGAGGGCAGGCAGGTGGATGCAGGACCTGGTGGCTGGATCTCGGGTGGCCAGTGCTATGCTCAGATGAGCTGACTGCAGAAGGCTAGACTCCATTTACCTTCAAGATATTGTCTTGGAACCCAAGAGCTAATTTTTCCCTTCCTCTAAGCAACCAGACCCTGCAATGAGAAGCATCAAGAATGTCACCCCCACCTGCAAGGCAAAGTAAAGAAGGATGAAGTTGAAGGGACAAAGATCCTGTGATGTTCATGCCCCAAACCTGGTTTTCCATGATGCCCACGACAGCGCTCTAAGTAGGATGGCCCAAAGCTGATTTAAAATCTAATATTATTAGGTTGGTCATGGCTTCCTATTTTAAGTCTGAAAACCTGGAGCTTGAAAAGGTGGTTCATTCAAAGCTTGCTAAAATATTTGCTCAGCAGCACAATGGTGTGTGATAGAAAATAAACTGTGGTGCTTGCTTCATCCTATCAGCCTCGGCCTGCAGCAGGGAAAGAATGAGAGAAGGTCAGTCAATTATGTGTGGTAATCACCGTAAGCATATTATCTGAGACACAGATGTCTTCTATGACCCCACATGACATGGCTATTAACCTCAGAGCAATATAAAAATGGAGTGGGCTTCGGGGGAGGAGTGAGGTAAACCAGACTTTCAGTCTAGCCTTGTCCACGGGCTCAGGGAAAAAAAAAGTTCTGGACATGAAGACTATTTTCAGGAACCTGGCCAACAATCTGACCCCTGCTCGCGGCAGCCGCATCCTCTCGCGCCTCCTTCCCGGAGACCTTTCTGGAGGCCTCATCATGTGCATAAGTGCTTGCCTCATCTGAAAATGAGACTGACAAATTGACTCGGGAGGTATCTCGGACATACGGTGGTCCTAGAATGCTACTTTCTGATCCCTAGAGAAAAGGACAGAGGGAAAAGCATTTTGGGGTGCTTGTGTGTGTCGTTTAATTAAGTTCCCCTCCAGTCTTGGATGTGAGTGGGGAGGTAGGACATCGGGTCACCTGAGCAGTCAGGGGGACCCAACTAGGTTACCCAAAGGACACGGACTACTGGAACTCAGGGTGGTTTTACCTCATGAGATTTTACCTGCATGTCTAGCCCTGATTTTGTGGTCTTTCTGAAGAAGTAAGTTCTGGGCACACAGGTGATATTCCCTGAAAGCTGTAAATGGCTTACTCAATAGTCCAGGATGCACACACCCAGGGCCAGGCACTGAGGATACAAAGATAAGTGCACAATCTTCCTGCTCTCCCAGAGCTTATTGTCCTTGGGAGCAAGGACGGAGGAAACCTAAATGGATGTAAAAAGTCATTCACAGGTAGTGGAACAGGCCCTTTGGAAGGGTTTATGTAGAAAGGAAGAAGGGACTGCTCCAGCTGAGGGGCTTGGGAAATTTCCCAAGGAAATGATGCAGGAGCTGGTATATGTATGATCTGATAGTAACTATCTTTTTGGAGAACTTGTGAGAAGCTAGGCACTGTCCTAAGCACTTTTCTGGAGTGTTGGCTAATTTTCACAATCCTGCAAGCAACATCAGACTCATCAGGAACTCCCAGCTCAGAGGGGTAAAGCTGCTTACTTGAGGTCTCCCAGCTGGTTAATGGTAGCACTGAGATTAGAACCCAGACCCAGTGGACCCAAACTTTGCTAAAAGGGGGATGTATTCACCAGGGCAAGAGAGACAGTGTCTGAGGTAAAGGGAGGAGTGTGAGCAAGAGCATAGCATATCCCACAGGTATAGGGGCATGGGCCAGGAATAGGCAGCCATGTGTGACCAGTGAGCTAGAGAGGTGGACAGACTCATCACCCTGTCGGCCACAGAGGGAAAGTGTGGTCAGGAGAGTGTTTCTGAAAGGCTTCTTTCAGAGCCACAGGATAAATGGATTGGGGACGCTGAAGACTGGAGACTAGAAGCCAGGTAGGGAGATTTGCAGGAAGTCCACATGCAGATGGTACTTCAGGACAAGGATGGAGAGGCAGGGATGGGTGTCAGAGAGGTGCTGTAGGGCTGGCAGCTGGAGGGCCTTGGTGGCAAGAGGAAGGGATGCGTCCAGGGTGACTAAATTCCTCACACCCCCTTATGGGTCCTGCAGAGGTCACTACTTAACACTCTTTAACAATAAAGAAATCAAGGCTCAAAAAGATTAAGTCACTTGCTCAAGGTCAAGTGGCTTATATTTTGTCCAAGCAGGCTTGGAACTGAGTCTGGCTTTATGGCCAAGGCTCTCCGGCTCTTGCGACTCTGCTCCAGTGTGTGTGTGGAGAAGGACAGTTCATCCCAGGTTCACCTGTCCTTCCGTGTGCAAACAACCCTGTTCCCTTTCCCCAGATTCTCTCCTTTGAAAAAGAAATTCAGTGGTGTATGATCAAAATTGCAGTGGCAACCCCAACTACTTTTATATTTTTAAGCCATTATTAGAAGACAATTGTGCCAAGTGAACTACAGAAGAGAACGTGTTGTAATATGTTTAAAAAGAAATTTAAAACAGCTTAACCTGACAGGTATTAATAACATGTGTTTTAATGAGTGTCACCACGGTCATGGTGAGAATGACTTATAAATGACCTTATTAAGTATTCTTTTATAATTACTAGCAGGCGCAATTGGGTGTCTTTTTTCAGCATCCTCTCTACCACCCTCCACCTTCCTAACAGAAGTGATTTGTTCTGTCCACCCTACTCCATGTGGCCTTCTGCTTCAGAGGGAGCAGGCTCTGGTCCCAGCCCCAAACGGCAAATTTTGATTAGTCCGAAGTAGTCATTATGGTCCCTGTAGGCGTGAGTGGGTGGTGTAATGAAATATGGATAGATATGCTGGAAGCCTCCGGGAAATGATTTCTCTGTCCTAAGGAAACCCTCTGCCTGTCACTTTAGGTTACTGTAACAAAATACCTTACATTGGGTAATTTGTTTAAAAAAAAAGAAAGAAAGTTATTGCTCACAGTTCTGGAGTCTGGAAAGTCTAAGATCAAGGTATCATTTTGTGTCTGGTGAGGACCTGGCCCTCACAGATCATGCCTCTGTGTATCCTCAGTTGGTAGAAGGGCAAAAGGAGCATTAATCCCATTCATGAGGGCTCCACCCTCCCTGTGACCTTATCACTTCCCAAAACCCCACCTCCTAACACTATCATGCTGGGGGTTAGATTTCAACATATGAATTCAGAGTAGGCTGAAACAGCACAAAATTCAAACCATAGCACTCTCTCTCCCCCAAGAAATAAATGATCTCTTCTCTCTCTACAATGGCTTGTATTTGGATATGATGTCTCTAACTGCAGTGACCATCTTGTGACCATGAGTAGAGCCTGTACACACCCAGCAACAAATGGCACAGCAGAAAGATGGAATGATGAGGGTTATCAGCGATGGAGCCACCAAACACAAACCACAGAGGTGCCCTGTCGCTGGACCTTCTGCACTATGTGATAATTTTACATTTCCTTAGTAAATTTTGTGAATTATGATAGAATATATATATAATAAAAATTCTCATTTTAACCATTTTAAGTGTCTGTTTCAGTGGCATTAAATACATTCATGTTGTTACACAACCATCATCACCATCTATCTTCAGAACTTTCATGTTCTGAAACTATGTAACTATGCCCATAAAACATCCCCCATTTCCCCCACCTCTCTTCCCTGGTGACCAGCATTCTACTTTCGGGCTATGAATTGTACTCCTCCAGGTACTTCAGTTAATAGAATCATACAGAATCTGTCCTCTGTGATTGGCTTATTTCATTTCACATAGTGTCTTCAAGGTTTATCCATATTGTATGTTTAAGTGACTTGGATACTTGCAATTGAAGGCATCCCAAGATATAAATCCACTGAAGCAAAGGTTCAATTTTGTCTTAGCATCGATTCTCAAGTGTAATAAATGAGAGCATAAACTTTGGAGCCTAATCCCTAGGCTTACACCCTCACTCTCCCACTTGAGCTGTGTGAACTTAGATCCTGTGCTTACCTCTCTGTGCATCGTTTCCAGCTGTAAAATGTAGATAATACTATTTCTTCCTGCATAGGGTTGCTGGAGAATGAAGTGAGTTGTTACATATAAGGCACTTCAGAGGGTGCCTGGCACACAGGAATTCCTATCCACATAGCTATTATTGTTTTTATGAACAAGCAGCAGTTTTAACAGCTTTCTCTGAATGTCGTTCATGAGTTTATCATACACCCAACCAGCCATTAGTAGATAGAAGATCTGGAGTGGTTCACTGTTGCTGTGTCAGATCAAAGATTCACTCAGTCTTCCTTGAATCTTCCTGCTCCCATTTGAGCAACAAGTCCAGCTTTCTCCTGTTCCCTGTTCAATTCCAGAAGAACCCAAAGGCCCAGAGGCAACTCGTGCTATGGGCTAGAATGCCAGGCAGACAGGCAGCCCAACCAGCCTCCATGAGCCCAGCTCACGGGCAGGTACTTGAAGCATAGCAGATAAACTGGGTGGAAAAAACGAAGCCTGGACCCAATTCTCTGGAAATCTGAGGAGATGAGATATAGTGAGAGCCTAAGGGTGCTGAGGAAGTGGCCAGAAAGCACAGAAAGTTCCAGAGACCAGAGTGGACATCCAGACCTGCTTGCTTTGCCCCCAGCTGTTCTGGGAAAGGAGTCAAGCAGTCCCTGCCCTAAAGCCCACTGTGGTCACTGCATGAGGACCTCCAGATGTGACTAAGGAAGAAGGAAAGAGTAAGGTAAGGGCAGAGGTGGGAGTCAGCGACCACTCGAGAGGCAGAGACGTGTGTGTGTGTGTGTGTGTGTGTGTGTGTGTGTGTGTGTCTGTGTAGCAAGGATGTGTCTTAATTTTCCTTCTGCATCAAGGGAGTGAAAAGAACAGCTGCCTTTCCCATGTCATGAGGCTTTTGCCAAAAGCAATTGAAAGAATGTATTTTAAAATGCTTTGAAAAGAGCAAGACCTTCAAGGTAAATTAATATTAATGTGCCTTTTTAAGGTGATATGTGGACCCAACCTCATGGTGCAGGGATATTTGCACTCTCATGGCAAGGGCACCGCATTGGATCTGCCACAGTTAGCTGCCAGGGGAGGGAGTCACACACAGGCATTTTTGGTGCCATTTCCTTTACAGAAATGCTCGTGTCTGTGGGGCAGGTCCTCAGTGCTGGTTGGACTGTAACCCTCAGGAAACCCAGCTGGACAGACGGGAAAACAGACCGAGGTTTTTATTCCTTGGGGGTAGGAAGCAGAGAAGGGGTGAGTGTCACTAGAAGCAGGGTGGCTGCCTGATAAACTGTATATTTGGTGGAGGGACAAGGAGGAGATAAAAGATTAAAAATGTAATAGAAGATTTGCTTACACTTCTTGGAATGGTAATTAAATTTATTTATAGTTATGGAAAATTTGGGGAAGGCAGGAAAAGCAATTTAAATGCAGAGTTTTCACAGGGCAACTGCAAATGGCTTGCTTTAACAGCGCCTCGGAAGGTTAACAGAAAGGCAGGGAGGTCGGACCGAAGAGCGTATGATAAGTGACAAGTGTTAACATGGCAAATCATGTATTTAAAATTACTCTGAGCTCTATCAAATGTTTCCTCTCGAAAATAAACTATCCTGGAAGGAAAGGTTAACAGAGAAAAGAGTATTACTCTAATGTTTTCGTGATGAGTTGGGGGGAAGGGGTGGGTGTTCTGTAATGTAGGAGAATTGGTGATAAATATAAATAGGTTTGTATGTTATGAACAGCGAGGAAACAAAAATATTTTAAACTTATGCTGCACTGTGAGGAAAGGTAAGAAAATGTTCCCTCTCCTCATCTTCTTCCCTGTCTCTAATAGCTAAACCACTTCCCAAGTTGACCCAGAGAGGGGAAAGGAGGCACACAGGAGATGATAATAGAACAGTCTCCAGCTCTGGGACTGTCCATGCCAGCTTTGGCCATGAAGAGGAATTCATAGGGTTCTCTGAAATCACCCATCCTCTATTCCCCTCCTCTAGTGTCTCAGTCTGTTTTCTGTTGCTATAACAGAACGCCACAGAACAGGGGAATTGTAAACAACAGAAGTTGATTTGGCTTGGGGTTCTAAATCGAGGGGCTGCCTCTGCTGCAGGGTCTCTTTCTGTGTCACACATGGTCGAAAGCATCATATGATGAGGAAACACAAAAGACAGAGAACTAGTTTTATTGAAAAAAAAAAAAAGCCACTCCTGAGATAACCCCCTCCCAAGATAATAGCATTAGTTCATCCATGGAGGTGGAACCCTTATGACCTGTTCATCTCTTAAAGGTCCCATCTCCTTTATACCATCACAATGGCAATTAAATTTCAACATGGATGTTGGAGGGAACCTTCAAAACAGAGCACCTGGTCCCTTTCCATCTCTCATAGGATTCTCTATGGTCCTGCCCCCTGGGGTGGGGGGCAAAATGGGCAACTGAGCAAATAGCCATGCCTACAAGGCAGCCTGGCCAATAGAACAAAGGCATGGATTTTAAATGAGGGTCATAGTCTTTGCCACCGTCTTTTCCACACGGCCTCAGCTCTCTCCGACTTATTGGCACAAAACCTCAAAGATAGAATAGTAGAAGCGGTCTCATTTGGATCAGAAACAAGTCAGATTGGCCTTTTTGATCACCACTATTTAATATAGTACTATCGAACACAAGGAGACAAAAAGTAAATGAAACTTGTTGGAAAATGATGTGATATTTTTCTTAACCAGAAGGGGGAAAAATCTATAGTTAGAAATGCCTACCTAGCATGTGCAAGACCCTTGATTCAATCTCTAGCACTACCAACATAAATAAATAAATAAATAGATAGATAAATAAATAAATAAAACAGCTGAGCATGGTGCCACACACCTGTAGTCCCAGCAGCTCAGAAGGCTGAGGCAGGAGGATTGCAAGTTCCAGGCCAGTTTCAGCAATTTAGTGAGACCCTGTCTCAAAATAAAAAAATAAAAGGGCTAGGGGATGTGGCTCAGTGATTAAGGGCCCATGGGTTCAGTCCTTGTACCAAATAAAGAAAAAGAAAAAAAAGAAAAGAAAGGAACAGAAAAAGAAAAAGGGAATTGATAGTGCTTTTAAATAAAACCAGAGATAATAGACAAAATGACATTTAGGAATAAATCAAGGAAGGAACACTCAAAGATTGGATGGTTTAAGATGCTAATGAATGGCAACATAAACCCCAAAACACTGGAATAAAAGCAACCATATTTTATAAGGAAAGATTCAACAGAAAAGTGTTTTCCGCATTCCCTAAATTAATCTATAAATCCCAATAAGATTTTTTTTGATAGGGGAAGAAATATCAGACAAACTGACATTGAATTTCATATAAAAAATAAGCAAGAATAGCCATTATAAAAGTGATGAGAAAAACTGGACCAGCAAGATATGAAAAAATATCACATAGCTACAAAAGTAAAGGAGCCTGATGTTGGCACGTGTGTCAACTTATTTGTACAAGTACATACAAGAAAATTTATGGAAGCATTATTTGTAATAGCAAAATGGGAAACAACCTAAATGCTCATCACTATAACGTCGGTTGAATACATTATCGTACTTACAGTAGTGCTATGGAACAATGATCAAGATCTATTTGTAAGTGAAAAAAGCCTATTCAACAAGATAAGCTTAAAAGTTTTAAAATGGACTTTTACAGAAAGAATACTGTAAGTATAATGCCTCCTGATTTTAGAGAAAATAACCATAAAAATAATTAATCTATTGGTTAGGTCACTGTAGAAAACTAGCAACTTTAATAGAAAGTGGGTTCATATCAGGAATTAAATAGCTCAGTGAACCACAGTCCTCACAAACCAAACTCTAGGTTGAAATTTCAGAAACAGTTCCAAAAGCCACCCTGAATCTGGCCACCAAACAGATAACTGTTGCCTCGTCTATGATCTGGAGCTACTGTGACCACGAAGCCACTGGTATGATTTGTATCAATACAATGAATGCCATGTACCCAGGAGACAAGGGACCAGAGCCCAGGGCCCCACAGAAGACAATGCCTCCACAACATGCCAGCTCACAAATCCAGCTAAAGCATGGCCTCCATCACGCTCCCCTTCCAAATTTCACACAAGGACGTGTTATTGGCAGAACTAGATCTTTTCTGGGACTGAAATGCAAAGGAGCAAATGTAAGTAACTTGGCACTACCGCTGTGTAGAGCAATTTTACAATATTTAATTAAGTTGAAATTGTACCTGCTCTAGGACAGAAGCATTCCACTTTGAAGTAGATATTGTAAAGAACTCTCAGACATTCACACAAGGATCTCTGTACATGAAAGCTTATTCCAACATCACTTATGCCTAGAATGGTAGAGTACATCTATAATCCCAGGTACTCAAGAGGCTGAGGCAGGAGGATTGCAAGTTCAAAGCTAGTCTCAGCAACTTAGCAAGGCCCTGAACAACCTAGTGAGACCCTGTAATCAAAATAAAAAATGAAAAGGGCTGGGGATGTGGTTCAGCTATTAAGAACCCCTGGGTTCAATCCCTAATATCCCCCTCAAAAAAAAAAAAAAAAAAAAAAACCAGCACTGTGACAGTGAAAAATTAGAAACAAACATCAACCAAAGAATAGGTTGTGACATGTTTATTGAATGAATTACTATATAGCAATTAAAGATATGAATTAGAGGTCTGTTGTGGTGGCACACACTTATAATCCCAGGGAGGAAGACAACAAGTTTAAAAACAGCCTGGGCAATTTAGCAAGACCCTGTCTCTAGTATTTTGGTGGGGGCGTGCTGCTGGGGATTGAACTCAAGGGCATTTTACCACTGAGCCTCATTCCCAGTCCTTTTTTAAATTTTAAAATTTTGAGACAAGGTCTCACTAAATTGCTAAGGCTATCCTTGAATTCCTTCTGTAGCAGCCTCCTGAGTTGCTGAGACTACAGGTGTGTGCCACTCACCACACCTGGCTTCAAAATAAAACAATTTAAAAAGTGGTCTGGGGGTGTATCTTGGTGGTGGAATGCTTGCCTTGGATAAAGCCCTGGGTTCATTCTCCAGTACCACACACACACACACAAGCAAAGATATGAACTAGAGCCACTTGGCTAAGATAAATAAATCTCAACAAGCAAGATTAAAAAACAAAAGCCAGAGTTACACATCTATCATTTATATAAGATTTTTTAAAAATTATTTATATTTTTTGTGGTACTGGGGGTTGAACCCAGGACTTTGTGCATACTCTCTAAGTGCTCTATCCTGAGCTATGTGCCCAGCCCTATATAGAGTCTTTTTTTTATTTTTTATTTTTGGTACTGGGGATTGAACCCCAGGGTGCTTAATAGCTGAACCACATCCCCATTCCTTTTTATTTTTTATTTTGGGACAGGGTCTCCCTGAGTTGCTTAGGGCCTCACTAAGTTGCTGAGGTTGGTTTTGAACTTGCAATCCTCCTGCCTCAGCCTCCTGAGCCGCTGGGATTCCAGGTGTTTGCCATTGCACCCAGCAAGATTTTTGAAACCACAAACAACACAATATATTAGTCATAGAGACATTCATATGTCACATGGATGGAAATGACAGATGACAAATTCAGATTCATGGTTGCAAGAGACAAAGAGGGAGGTGAGACTAGGGAGAGTTTGAAACTCCAGGTTTTCAACTGTTCTGATATGTTTTGTTTATTTAAAAGAAATCTGAGGCAAATATGGCCAATGTTAACATGCAATGAATGTATCATTATGTTGTACAACTGTCCACATATTTTAAATATTTCATAATAACATTTTAAAATTTGTGGGTAACTATTAAAATAATAAAAACAGGCAGTTTCCAAGTTAGCAGGAGAAAAGAACAAAAGAAGTCAGGATAAAGAAAAGTTCATCAATCTAACAGTAGACAGAAAAGGAGCAGAAAAAGAAGACAAGGAAAAACATAGAAAAAAAAAGAGGAAAAAACAACACTACAGAAATCACTTTCACATGTAAGTAATCATCATACAAATGGTCTAAACTCAATTATAAAAAGTCCAAGTCTATCATATTAGATTTTTAAAATCCAAGTATATGCTGCCCACAAGTACAACCCGAATCAAAAATATGGATATATTGTAACCAAATGAATGTCAAATATTAGTCAAAATCACTGTATCAGACATAATGAAATTTGGAGGGGAGGGTACCAGGGAATTGAACTCAGGGGCACTCGACCACTGAGCCACTTCCCTAGCCCTATTTTGTATTTTATTTAGAGACAAGGTCTCACTGAGTTGTGCAGTATCTTGTGTTTGCTGAGGCTGGCTTTGAATTCACGATCCTCCTGCCTCAGCCTTCCAAGCTGCTGGGATTATAGGCGTGTGCCACCGTGCCTGGCAACAAAATGAAATTTGAGGCAGGAAGCATGGAGATGATGTGCAGCACTGCATAATGGAAAGAACAATTTCCAGTAGGGTACAGGTGGAAAACCCTTATCCGAAATACTTGGGGCCAGAAGTATCTCAGATCTCAGATTTTTTCAGAATTTGGAATATTTGCATATACATAATAAGCTATCTTGGAGATGAGAGCCAAGTCTAAGAATGAAATCCATTCATGTTTCATATATACCATATGTACATAAACTGAAGGCAAGTTTATACAATATTTTTGGTGCACCATAGTTTGACTGTGTCTGTCATAAGAAGTCAAGTGTGGAATTTTCCATTATGGCATCATGTCAGCATTTTAAAAATTTTTGGATTTTGAAGCATTTCAGATTTTGGATTTGAGAATTAGAGATGCTCAATTTGTATAATTATCATAGAATTCCATGTGCTTAATAACATGAAATGTATGTAAAGCTAAACACTGATAATTATAAGAAAAAATAAATTCAAGCTGGACATGATGGCCTATCCCTGTAATCTCTGGTACTGGGGAAGTTTCTGTGGGCTGAAGCAGGAGGATCACAAGTTCAAGGGCAGCCTGGGAAACTTAGTGAGACCCTATGTCAACATAAAAAATAAAAATGGGTGGGGATATAGCTCAGTGGTAGAACACCTCTGGGTAGAGAACCCTACCACTGCCAAAAAATAAAAAATAAAATAAACCAAAATCACAGTGGAATATTTTAATAAACTTCCATCAGACTAATAGATTAAGAAGAAAATAGAACATGCAAATAATAATATTGGTTGGCAAAGGGGGACATATCTATGGATGCAATAGAAATTTTAAAACCATAAAATAATCTATAGACAACTTGATGCCATTACATTTGAAAACTTAGGTAAATAGAAAACTATCAAAACTGGCTCAAGGAAAACTGATCACTGTGAGGGACCTATAATCACTGTGAAATTAATTAAATCAGTATTTATTAAGTTTACCATCAAAACAAACTGTACTGAAGAAAAAAAATTAGAGAAAACGAGCTTACCTATTGTAAAAAGTTAGTTTAACCTTGGTACTAAACCTAGAACAAAGGTAATAGAATAGAAGAAAATCATATGATAATGTTATCCAGGAACACAGATATAATGTACTAAATCAAAGTAATTCAGAATTACAGTTTTAAACCTGTAATGTGTCCTGATCAAGGACTTATCCCAGGGGTCAAGCATTGCTTTAACAAGGAGAAGATGTATCAAAGTAATTGGCCACTTATTAAAAAAGAAAAAACATGATTATCTCAGTAGATACAGAACATATCTGATGAATGCAATATTCTTATATGAGCAAAAGGATACAATGTGCTCATCTAACTAGAAATAGAAGGGTCTTTTTTTTTCTTTTTCTTTTTTTATTGGTACCGAGGATTGAACTCAGGTGTACTCTACCACTGAGCCACATCCCCAGCCCTATTTTGTGATTTATGTAGAGACAGGGTCTCACCAAGTTGATTAGCACCTCGCTGTTGCTGAAGCTGGCTTTGAACTCGCAATTCTCTTGTCTCAGCCTCCCAAAGTGCTGGGATTACAGGCATGCACCACTGCACCTGGCTAGAAGGGACCTTTTTTAATCCGATAAATAGTATCATCAAAAATCTATAGTAGGGGGCTGGGATTGTAGCTCAGCGGTAGAGCGCTTGCCTCGCATGTGTGAGGCCCTGGGTTCGATCCTCAGCACCACATACAAGGCAATAAAATAAAGACATTGTGTCCATCTACAGTTAAAAAAATATTTAAAAAAAAATCTATAGTAGGGCTGGGGTTGTGGCTCAATGGTACAGCACTCATCTAGCGTGGTTGAGGCACTGGGTTCAATCCTCAGCACCACATTAAAATAAATAAAAATAAAGCTATTGCGTCTGCCTACAAATAAAAAATATTTTAAAAAATCTGTAGTAACATCTTACCTAATGTTTAAATTTTAGCAGGATTTTTCGAAGTCAAGAGCAAGACATGAATCTTCTTACACAACATTGTACTGGAGGTTCTAGAGAATGCAATAACTCCAGCAAGAAAGTAGATATAAGGAAGAAAAAAAAATTATTTGTAGACAACATAATTATCTACATAGAAAATCCCAAAACCAAACTCTTGGAACTAATCAGAGCATTTGGCAAAGCTGCTGGGTACAGCAGCAACATACAAAATTACTGGCACTTTTGGACAAAATAACAATGTATTAGTCAAGACTTTATATCCCTGTAATTAAAATAGAATTTTTCTTAACATTTAAACTGATTCTGAGATTCATAGGTATAAATGCATAAGTAAAACCTAGACAAATCTGAAAAACAAGAATGATAAAGGATTTTCCCCATAAGCTATCAAGACATACTATGAGGTTGGCCCCATTCACCAAACATCAGTTTGTCAAATGGCCAATTCAATAAATGACCAGTTTGCCAAAAGCCAATTTCCCAAAAGTCAATTTGCTGAAGGATTAATTTCACAAATGACTGACTGATTCACAGAATTTATGAGATATACTGTATATCCATAAATGTCTTTTAAGAAATACTCTTAACTGTTAGTTATCCTTTAGTTAGAATTCTGAGCAAGAATGTAATATATACAACACAATAAATATAGTTAAGGGCATATTCAATACTCTGTATTTGAAGGATATGTTCTTCATGGGTATAATGACTTCATAATAAGATAGTCCTCATTTACATATTCTTCTAAGCAATATACACAAGATCAATTGTATACATGAGTATGTTCTTTATAACTTTTGGCAAACTAAATATATTCAAATGCTGCCAAGAAAAATGTAATTTAAAATATATATTCACATAAAATATATATTCACAAATATATTTACGTATACATAAAATATATATTCATATATATTTGTGAATATAGTCTCAAGAAGAATATTATAATACTTTAATACATTTAGGAAAGCTATTTCTTAAAATTTTTGATAAGTTAGTAAATATGGTAAGTTTAGCAAATTGGACATGAGATGGATTGGCTTGTAAATTGGCTTTCATAGATGCAAAATATTACATATTGTGCAATTCCATATATAAGATTTGTATGGAGAGGACCAATTAATAGAGACAAAGAGTAGGTCAATGATTGCCTAGGGCTGGGGGAGGGGCGAGAGGAGTGGGGATTAACTATAAAAGAGCATGAAGGAAGTTTATCCAATGATGGAAATATTCTAGAACTGATTTGCAGTGATTGTGCAGTTCTATAAATTTACTAAAACCATTGAATTGTATACTTGCAATGGGTGAATTTTATGGCATATATACTATAAAACTCAACAAAGCTATTAAGATGGAAAAAAATGGCTTTCAGTAAATTGATTGCCAGCATGTTAACCTAGAAGTGTTATTATAAAAATATAGCAATTAAGGCCATATGAGAAAAAGAAAAATGGAATAAAACAGAAGCTCAGAAACAGGCTCAAATATATGTAGGCTCTTGATATATTACAGAGGTAGCACTGAAAAATAAGTGAAGAATGGATCATTCAATAACTGTTGTACCACATGGCTAACCATATAAAAATAGGATAAAATTTAATGTCTGTATTATATCATACAAAATTAAACTCCAAACTTAGTAAAAGGATATATATGAAAAAATAAAACTTCAGACGTCTGGTTTCCAAACCAGCATGTCAGGAGCTTGGAAATCTTCATTCTGATCTAACATTAGGTAGAAAGCTAAACAAACTAAAAATTGACAACTTCTGAGATTCATAAGAGAAGATAGGTTACAGGACAACCACTGCCTCCAAAATTGCAGAGACAGGTGAAAACAGAATCACAACTTATTTGAGCAAAAAACCTCCATGGGAACCAGTCCCAGGGTAGGAACACCTGAACTGTAATGACAGGCTGCTAGAAGCTCAGTGTGGACAAGCCTGAGAGAGAAAAACTCTGCGGAAGCCAGTGGTGGGAAGGTGCTCTCACTTCTCAGGTTGGTCTGTGGAAGTTCTACCAGGTCTCCAGTGAATTTCAGAGAGAAATCTCCCAGTTTCCTTTTCTCTCCAGGGGAAGAGAAAAGGAAACCAGTTTGGAATACACCAGAGCACTCGGTTCTCCTAGCCAGGACCTGTCCTGTTCACCAGGGGTGTTTTATCAGAGCCCAAACTACCTGGGGCAAGAGAAACACCCAACTTCAGTTCCCTCCAGAGTCTCACATCAGGGAAGGGGAACACACAACTCCTACCACAGCACTCCTCTGTCCCACCTAAGGGGAGTGAGAAACTGAGAAGCAGTGGAGAAGTTCCCAGTGTGAGGTATCAGACTCCCCCAAAGACTGGAAGCCAGTCACAGATCGGGAGAACACTTCCCCTCCCCCAGACCTTACCACTATGTTATGACCAGCTTATTCACCACAGATACTTTTACCTAGTGCCTCCTTAAAAAATAAATAAATAAATAAATAAAATAAAATAAAATTTCAGGCATACTAAACGGCAAAAGAAATAAACAAACAAACAAACAAAAACATAATGTGAAGACACTGAACAGTATCAGAATCAGAGTCAGATGTTGCAGGAGTGTTGGATTTTTCAGATGAGGATTTAAAAAAAGAAAATCTACGAACAGCACGCTAAAGGCTTTCACAAAAAAAAGCAAACAAAATGCAAGAATAGACAGATAAACAAAAAATGGAAAATCTAAGAAAAAATAAATAAATCCTAGTGATCAAAAACTTTGTATCAGAAATGCAGAATGCCTTTGACGGCCTTATTATCAGTAGACTGGACACAGCTGAGGAAAGACTTGGCTTTGGGCTACAAAAATACAAACTTCCAAAACTGAAAAGCAATGAGAACAAAGTTTAAAAACAAAAATAAAAACAAACAAAAAACCAGAGTCTCCAAGAACTAACATACACACAATGAGAATACCAGAAGGAGAAAGAAAGGGATAGAAACAATATTTGAAGCAATAGTGACTGAGAATTTTCACCAAATTAATGTCAGCCACCAAACTACAGATCCAGTAAGCTCAGAAATAAAGCAGGCTAAAAGCCTTCAGAGCAAAACAAAGCAAAGCAGACCCTAAATAGGCATAGAACATAGAACAAACTTTAGGGGAAAAAAAAATCTTGAAAGAAGCCAAAGGGATAAAACCCTTACTAATAGAGAAAAGATAAAACTGAAACTTTTCTTCATGTAAGGAGAGAATGGAATGAAATATTTAGAAGGTTAGAAGAAAACAAACAAGAAAACCATGCTAACATTCTGTACCCTGTGAAATTATACTTCAACAGTGAAGAAGGTTTTGTTTTTCTCAGACAAGCAAAAACCTGGAAAATCTGTTACCAGGTATATTTGGAGGCTAATGGAATGTTAAAATAAGTTATTCAGAAAGAAAGAAAATGATAGTGGTCAGAAACTTCAGAGAATGAATAAGTGAAGGGAGAATAAAAACTTGTATTTTTCTGATCCTTAGTTGACCTAATAAACAATAGTTTGTTCAAAATTATAACAGCAATGTATTCAGTTATATGAACTTGTGAATCCACATATCTTGTGTATGTGTTTATATGTGAAATAAATGACAGATTGCTGGAGGTTTCGATGTGGACAAAAATAAATGACAGCATTGATAGAAGGGACACATGGAAAGAATTAAGATTATTTTTGTTATTTTCAAGTATTTGCTCTATCCATGAATTGGATATTGAAATAGGGCTTGAATTAATTGTAAATGTATATTGTAAATTCTAGGGCAACTATGAAGAAAGTAAAACAGAATTATAATCTATATGCTAAGGTGAGAAAATGTAATCATAAAATGCTCAAAACCACAAAAGGCAGAAAAGTGTGGAAGACAAAAAAGAGGACCAAAGAAGAAAGGCAACTAATACAACTGAGTAACACACATGATTCCACCATATCAATAATCACTCCGGGGGTCAATGGTCTAAACACACCAATTAGAAGACAGATTGTCAAAGTGGATTTTAATAAGACCCAATTACATGTTGTCTGTAAGAAATCTACTTTAAATATAAAGTGGTGCATATAGATGAAAACTAAATGGATGGAGTTCACAATAATCGCAAGAAAGTGAAGCTGGGTGGGGTGGCACAGGCCTGTAATCCCAACAACGCAGGAGGCTGAGGCAGGAGGACCACAAGTTCAAGGTCAGTGTTGGCAATTTAGTGAGACTCTGTTTCAAAATAAAAAATAGGAAGTAGTTGAACGCCCCTGGATTCAAGCGGCCCTGGATTCAATTGCCAGTATCAAGGACGGGAAAAAGCAATTGTAACTATATTAATTTTGGACAGAGCAGACTTGAGAGCAAGGATAGTAACAGGGGCATTGCATAATGACAAAGGGGCCAATGCTCCAGCTACTTGAGCAATCCCCTGCCACTAACATCCTACTCCATGATGGGAAACCAAAGGTTTCCTGTTGAGATCAGGAACAAAGCACCCTCTCACTACTGCTTTTCAACATCCTATTGAAAAGTCCTAATAACACAATAAGACAAGAAAAGGAAATAAAATGTATACAGATGGGAAAGGAAGAAACAAAACTGTGTTTGCATATGTATGATTGTCTATGTAGAAAATCCAAAAGAATCATTTTTAAAATGCTGGGGACAAGGCATAGCTCAGTGATTGAACACTTGCCTTGCATCCATGAGACCCTGGGTTTGATTTCCAGCACCACAAAAAGACAAAGAAATTCCTGCAACTAATAAGTGATTACAGCAAGGTTACATGTGCAAAATTAATATATGATTGTCAATTGCTTTCCTGTATATGTACAACAAACAAGTGGAATTTTAATTTGAAATTAAACACATATTACTCTGTAATATTCCATCGGTAATCCCAATGACTTGGGAGGCAGAGGGAGAATTGTAGGTTTGAGGCTAACTTCAGCAACTTAGCAAGACCTTGTCTCAAATTGAAGAAGGACTGGGGATGCAGCTCAGTGATAAAGCACCCCTGGGTTCAATCTCTAGTCAAAAAAATTAAAACTTCCCATTTACTTTATCACCCCCTAAAAATGACATATGTAAGAATACATCTACCAAAACTTGTGCAAGAACTATAATGAAGAAAACTATTAACTGATAAAAATATAAAAGAGAAACTAAAGAAGAAAATTTTTTTTTTTTTGGTACTGGAGATTGAATTCAGGGGTACTCGACCACTGAGCCACATCCCCAGCTGTATTTTGTGTTTTATGTAGAGACAGGGTCTCACTGAGTTTCTTAGTGCCTCACCGTTGCTGAGGCTGGCTTTGAACTCGTGATTCTCCTGTCTCGGCCTCCCTAAGTGCTGGGATTACGGGCTTGCGCCACCGCGCCCAGCTAAGAAGAAATTTTTCATATTCATGGATAGGAGTGCCAGAATCTTACTTTTTCCCAACTTGTTATGTAGATTTGACACAATTCCAATCAAAATCCCAGCAAGTTATTTTGTGGATAACTTTGAGGGTGCTTTGTTTTGCAGGGACAAAAGGCCCAGAATAGTCAAACTCACTCTTTGTTTTGTTTTTTCTTCATTTTATTTATTTATTTATTCTACTTAGGTATACATGATAGCAGCATGCATTTTGATTCATTGTACACAGATGGAGCACAACTTTTCATTCCTCTGGTTGTATATGATGTAGAATCACAACATACATGCAATCACACATAAACCTAGGGCTATGATGTCCATCATATTCCACCATATTTACTGTCCCCCTGCCCCCTCCCTCCTCTCACCTCTGTGACCAAATTTCCTCCATTCTTCCCGTGTCCTCCTTCACATTATGGATCAGCATCCACTTACCAAAGAGAACATTGGGCCTTTGGTTTTGGGGGATTGGCTTACTTCACTTAGCATGATATTCTCCAACTCCATCCATTTACCTGCAAATGCCATAATTTTATTCTCTTTTACTGCTGAATATTCTCTCTTATTGCTGAGTAATATTCCATTGTGTATATATACCACAGTGTCTTTATCCAGTCATCTATTGAAGGGCATCTAGGTTGGTTCCACAGTTTAGCTATTGTGAATTGAGCAGCTATAAACATTGAAGTGGCTGCAGCACCGTAGTATGGTGTTTTTAAGTCTTCTGGGTATAGACTGAGGAGTGGCATAGCAGGCTCAAATGGTGGTTCCATTCCAAGCTTTCTAAGGAATCTCCATACTGCTTTCCAGATTGGTTGTACCAATTTGCAGTTCCACCAGCAATGTATGAGCGTGCCTTTTTCCCCACAACCTCGCCAACACTTATTGTTGTTTGTATTCTTGATAATTGCCATTCTGACTCTTGAGATGGAATCTTAGGGTAGTTTTGACTTGCATTTGTCTGATTGCTAAAGATGTTGAACATTTTTTCATATGTCTGTTGATGGATTGTATGTCTTCTTCTGTGAAGTTTGTGTTCAGCTCTTTGGCCCATTTATTGATTGGGTTGTTAGGTTTTTTGGTGTTAAGTTTTTTGTCAAACTCACTCTTGAGAGGACAAAGTCAGAAGACCAACACTACCCAACTTTAAGACTTACTTTATAGCTACAGTAACCAAGACAATGCAAAAATCAATGAAAAAAAGAGAAAAAGGGCAATAGAACAAAATAGCCCAAGAGAAACTCACAAAAATATAATCAACTAATCTTTGACAAAAGTGCGAAAGCAGTATGTTGAAGAAAATATCATTTTTTCAACAAATGGTGATGGGGTAACTGGACATCCACGTGCAAAAAGAAAATCTAGACATGGACTTATAAACCTTTCACAGAATTTAACTCAACGGACTGGGAATGTAGCTCAGTGGTAGAGCATTTGGCTAGTAAGTTGCAAGGGCCTGGGTTCAATCCTCAGGGTCACACACACACATAATAATAATAATAATAATAATAACAAAAAAAAACAAAAACAAAAATTAACTCAAAATTAATCACTGACCTGAATTAAAACATAAATTATAAAATTCCTTTAAAAATCACATAAGAAAAAACCTAGACAACCATGGGTATGGCTCTGTCTTTTCAGCTAGAATGCCAAAGCTACCATCTCTGTACCTTCTACACAGTTCTGCCACAGACTTTAAACTGCTCCTCAAAATAAGGTTTATTAATTAAAAATAAAACAAAAAATTTAAGCTATTTGCAGAAAATATAAGAAAACACATTTATGACCTTGAGACAAGGAATAATTTTTTAAAAAAGAAAAGAAACACACACACAAATGAAGAAATTGTAAAGGAAAAAGCTGAAAAATGAATTTGGTGGCATTAAAGACACCATAAACAAAATAGTCTCACAGTAGACTGGGAAAGGTATTTACATCATATCTAACAATCAAAAGATTACCATTCAGAATGAAGAATTACAAACAACCAAGTAGAAAAGTGTATAATTCATGTAAGAAGAAAGCTATAGAGCCTAAAAACAGAGTTTAAAAGGCTCAGTCTCACTCTAATCAAGGAAGTACTAATTAAAATCACAATAAGAGATCATTTCACACATCTAAGATTAACAGAAAATAAATTCTGACTGTTGGAAAGGATATGGGGAAATAGGAACTCTCACACATGCTGGTGTGAATACAAATTGACACAACCACTCTGGAGATCAACTTGGCAATATCCAGCAAAATGTGAATATGCTGGGCCTCAGCAGATCCATCTTTAGATAAATATCCAGGAAAACACTCACATGTGTCTTCAAGGAGAGGTTACAAGAACGTTCACTGCAGAATTGTTTGTATTGTGCAATAAGAGGAAAAGGACTAACTTGTGCTGTGTTAATTCAACAAGCTACTATATGGGTAAAATGAATGGACTATTTTTTCTTTTTTGGTAACGGGGATTAAACTCAGGGGCACTCAACCACTGAGCCATATCCCCTGCCCTATTTTGTATTTTATTTAGAGACAGAGTCTCACTGAGTTGCTTAGCACCTGGCTTTTGCTGAGGCTGGCTTTGAAATCGCGATCTTCCTGCCTCGGCCTCCTGAGCCTCTAGGATTACAGGCGTGCACCACTGTGCCCAGCTTGAATGGACTATTTTTAATGGTATCAACATGGATAGAAAAGATATAGCAGAAAACGAATAGCAGAATATCACAAATCATATGCTTTCATCTAAGCAAAATTGAAAGACACAAAACAGTATGATATTGTTTATGGTTACAAATATGTAATCAAATATACAATTATTTGTGGATACCCTATCAGTTAGGATCTTTTAAATGCAAGTAAAAGAAACCCAAGATCACCCGGAGCAATGACACAGGCCTGTGATCTCAGCTATGCTGGAGGCTGAGGCAGGAGGATTGCAAGTTTGAGGTCAGCTTGGGAAACTTAGGGAGACCCTGTCTCAAAATATAAAATAAGGACTAGGGGTGTAGCTCAGTGGTAGATCTCCTGGTTCACTCCCTAGTACTGAGGGTGTAGGGGAGGATTCTAAGCTGAGAATGGCTTCACTGATGAAGTGATTATTTATCTCAACATAATCAGAAATCTAAAAGTAGGAAAAGTTCAAGATATTGAGTTCAGCAGTTTAAATACATCTTAGGTTTATCCATATTTTCACTCACAAACTTTGAATGTGTTTTCCTTAGCCTAACTCCTGTCTTGGTCACCACATGACCACCACAGTTCCAGGTCCCACGTGCGAATGCAGTAACATCCAACTGAACATCTCTATCAGAAAGCAAAGATTCCTTAGCCCGAGCACTCAGTAGCCTTCCCTTCTAGACTCCTTTAAGGTCCAAAATTGTGTCCATGTTCTTTCCCAAACCATTTGCAAGGAAGTGGGACCCCTGAGATTGATTTTGATCATTGACTTATACAGGCGGCAGAACAAAATTGGGGCTCTGCATAGAGGGGGAAAAGTAGGATGTGTAGGCAATTATGGCAGAGATTAGAAAACAAACTCCACTCTAGATATCTGACACAGAGAAACAGTGCTTGTGAAATCTTTGGAAGGTTGAAGGAGCAAGCTTCATGGGCTGAACCTCTAAGGATGACTTCTAGACCATCAGAGTCCAGTGGTACTATGGCTAGCACAAGAAGGAAGGTGGGGCATCAGGGATGGGCATTAGGGAGAAAAACTCTACTGAGGTCATCCAGCTTTAAGATCTTTTGGTGTAGGTCAGGAACTGCGGGACTGCCTTAGAAGCTGGCTGTGTCTGTAGAATGGGTGATTCTTTGGCAATACAGTTCTCTTAGCAAGTTTCCTGTCTGTCTGTTTCCAGGGAGTTCCATGGGCTAATAATCTGAAACCCAAATCCTCTCTTGGATAAGCTAAAACTCAACGGATAAAGAATTAATGATATGCTAGTGAATAGCAGCCTTAGGGATTCTGATAGGTCAGGAGATGGCTGTGTGAGCTGGAATAGTCAGGGAAGGCTTCCCGGAGGACAGGGAGTTCAGTAGGACCTGAAAGGGTGGCCAGGATTTAGATGAGCAATCCTTGATTCTGAGAAGCCCTGTCTCCTGATTCTGTCCAGGCCCTGTCCTTCAATCTGTTGGTTTTATTTTTTTATTTATTGTAATACTGGGAATGGAGCCCAGGGCTTCGCCCATGCCAGGCAAGTGCTATACCACTGAGTGACATCCCCAGCCCTGGCCTCTGTCTTAAGGCAATTATAAACCGCCTCCAGAGGGCAAAGACCCATTTGTCAGGCCAGGACTGGGGAGGCAGGTGACACTCATCTTCCTTTGCTTCAAGAATGCCTTCACTTGTCTGCTTCTTATAAGATTGATGGAAAGCAGTCAGTAGCCAACACACATCAAGGTTCTGAATATCTTTCAATGACAGCCCCAAAAGACTTGTGGTCTGTGTCCCTAGGAACAGTAAGGGTCACTTGTTCCCAGTCTTCTCCATTCTACCATCTCCACTCAGCTAATTCCACACTTTAGAATCTGAGGCTTACAGTAAAAAAATAAAGGGAAATCACCTTTGATTAGGTCAATAAAACACCCACACAATTAAAACCTATAAAAACATTAACTGGATACAAACCAAATTTATTATTGTAGCTTATGAGGAGGCCAGGACTGGGGACGGACACAGAAGAATCTATTATCCATAAAATTCATCTTCTTATATACACATCTGAATAAGTATGATAAAATATTTTCCTGTTCAGGATGACAGGCATATGGGCATTCGTTATATAATTCTCTGTGCTTTGATGTGTTTTTTTAATTTAAAAATTTTTTAAGGGAGCGGGACAGAATCTATGGCCCATGGATGAAACTCAACGAAGTGATGAGTTTGGCACAACAGGAAAGGAGCTGGCAGCTAAGAACTTCCCAAAAGGGTGGTCTCTCATGACCGAGTGGAGGCCATGTTTGGGATCAGCACATCCAGCTCGTGGCTCATGGTCAAGTTCTCTTTCTGTCCTCTGCTCTGCCCATCTAAATCTCAGCCACCCTTTTGGATCCTACTGAAGTCCCTCTCCTCCAGGAAGCCTTCCTTGACTATTTCAGCTCATACTCCTTTCTCTCTGTACTGACCTACCAGAACTCCTAAGGCTGCTACTCACCAGGACATCCCGAATTCTTTATCCTGGGAGTTTCGGATTATCCAGCAGTGAGGTCCAAAGCCCTTGAGGGCTGTTCCAGGTGGACAGGAACTGCACTGTAAATGCATAGTCTGGATTAGCTGGGAACCCTGGGGAGGGCTACTATGTGTGATTGGGCCTGACCTTTTACAGTCCCTCGCCAGTGAGGATGACCAGGGTCTCTTTAGTTCCCCAAATCAAAAGCCCATTAATGAAGACAGCCTCCAATGTCACCTGGCCGACAGTGTGCAGCTGGCAGAAAGGGGCCCATTTGCCACAATTCATCAGGTCTGGCTCTCAGCTCAGATAAGCCCCGATCCCCTCAGAATGCATTTTCCTTTTGTGTGATATATGTAAAGCACTCCTAATGTGAGAATCCTCAGAGAGAGCTCACACTGCCCATCTAAGTGTTTTTTAAAGAATTGAGCTCTTACCTTTTAAAATTACACCCAGGTGGTATTGTTCAAATATGTAAGACTGACTACTCCAGAAGGCGGCAACAACAGGGTACAATGCACTAATTTTACCCCACTTTGACTTAGAAAATATAATCGGTACTTACAAAAATTGTAAATACTAAAGAATCAAGGGAATAGGATTATTCTAAAATAGGGCGCTAATACATCAAGCAAAATAGCTTTTGCTAGTCTTAACTGAGGGCCATTATCTATCAGAGAAGATATACCTCTGGCCTTGAAAATGTAAAGAAACACAAATGGCTAAAGCAGCTTGCCAATACTTCTGGGAGGGGGAAGAGAGGAAAGAGTCCATAGCAAGACAGGAACTCAGAGAAGCTGAGTGATTCCACAGGGCAGGCAAACGGCCTCGGGCATGCCCGAGAGGGTGCAGCCCCTGCCTGCTTTAATCACCATCTTTTCCAAGGAGTCTCCATCCTCTCCTCTCTGATTTGCTGTGCCCCTCACACAGACCAGGACTTCTTACCTTAGTGGGGGTGTCCCCAGTCATGGTATCTTCCCACCTAAAATACAGTCCCCTCAGGGTAGAGACTGTGATCTGATCGCTATCGCTCTCCTATATCCGCTCATGTCATCCTATTCTTATTTTTTTTTTTTTTTAGTTGTAGAACACAATATCTTTATTTATTTTATGTGATGCTGAGGATCGAACCCAGTGCCTCACACATGCGAGGCAAGCGCTCAATCGCTGAGCCACAACCCCAGCCCCACGTCATCCTATTCTTTGCCCACAGACCCAGCCCAGGCTGGCCCACACAGTATCCTGGACCTCAGGACACACTTCTCCCTCTCTGTGGTACATGCAAAGGATTTTGAGACAATTTGCCATGTAGTCGCTGTAGGAAGCAGCCTCATTGTCTTCCTGAAGGTACAAAGAGATTAGTGAGGGGCATCCCTTTTGACCATAATGTCACGTGAGAAAGGTAGGATATTCTAACTATAAAATATTTCAGCTAGTAGGGGTTACTGAGATACATCCAAGATTTAGCATCTAGAAGACACTAGTTAGATTACAGTAGGGACCGAAACTGGTGGGGAGTAGAGGGCGGCACAGATCCCAGTCGCCTTGGTGGAAATCATAAGCTTGTTGGCAATGCCAAGCAATGCTTGGTTCTAGGGTCTTCACTTTGATGAGCACTATCTGATTTTGACAGGCCTCCCACTGGCCTCCAAACTCATTGCCCTGAGTCACCACAGCCTCAGTGATCCCAAGAACAGGAGGTGGAGGCCCAGTTCTGGTGGAAATCAGTACCTGTCAGACTTCTGGTACTTCTTACCTCTTTTGTGTTCTCAGCAGAGGAAGGAAAAACCAGTACAGGAAGTTTTAATTATACATATGCATATGTTAGCACATTCCTCTTATTTTTGTTTTTTATACCAAATTCAGGTCATTTTTATCCATTGGCATCTGGAAGCAATCCTAGGGTCTATATGTTGTCTTTTCAACAATCAGATGTGAAACCTATTTTTTGTTTTGTTTTGTTTTTGGAATCAGGGATTGAACCCAGGGGTACTTTATCACTGAGCCACATCCCTAGCCTTTTTTTACATTTTATTTAGAGACAGGGTTTAGAGTTGCGTAGGGTCTCACTAAATTGCTGAGGCTGGCTTTGACCCTATGATCCTCCTGTCTCAGCCTCCCAGCTGGTGGGATTACAGGCATGCCTCCACCACATCTGGCTTGTGAAACCTATTTATTGGCCCTTGATTCTAAAAGAAAACCACAAAATCAAAATTAATATTTGCTAGATTAAATATCTTATAACATGTCACTTTTTGTCACTTATCATTGTTAAAATTACTATTGTAAAACTATCGTATTTGAAAATTATTTGCATATTACATTTTTGCCCCTCCCCAAAATTTCTGGGTAGACAACATATTGCCAGAAAATAATGATCAATCACAACTAAAATGAGATACTCTTAGATAAATCATTTCAAAAGTATGAAAAATATTTTTTAAAAAAATATTCATGTTTGCCGGGCATGGTGGCCCACGCTTGTAATCCCAGCACTTAGGGAGACTGAGACAGGAGAATCGCGAGTTCAAAGCTAGCCTCAGCAACAGCGAGGTGCTAAGCAACTCAGTGAGACCCTGTCTCTACATAAAACACAAAATAGGGCTGGGGATGTGGCTCAGTGGTTGAGTACCCCTGAGTTCAATCTCCAGTACCAAAAAAAAAAAATTCATGTTCAAAATAGACGTACATGTACCTATTGTGGTATAAGTTTATGATGAGGGATGGGATTCCAAATTAAGATGCCTACTATCTCTGATGGTTTTTAACTCCAGTTTGATCTCTACTAAAAGAGATCCCATGAAAAAATAAAAAATAAAAAAATAAAAGAGATCCCATGAAAAGCTTATATTTCTATTTATTTTCTGCATGTGTGTAAAATAAATTCATAATTCCAACCCTTACATTATTTTAAAAATAAAAACAAAATAATGTTCGCATGGACTATATCTTTTTGTTGTTGTTGTGGATGGACACAATACCTTTGTTTATTTATTTTATGTGGTGCTGAGGATAGAACCCAGTACCTCACACATGCAAGGCAAGCGCTCTACCACTGAGCCACAAACCCAGCCCGACTATATCATTTTTTTAAAGGCACTTGGTCATTTATGCTCTAGGTCAATCTATAACTGATTTGATAGTCTTTTCTCTAAAATGGCAGGCTTTTCTTTCTTTCATTCATTCTTTCTTGTGCTGGGGATTGAACTCAGAGATGCTGTATCACTGAGCTATATCCCTAGCCCTGTTTAGTTTTTCTTTTGAGACAGGGTCTTGCTAAATTGCTGAGGCTGGCCTCAAATTTGTGATCTTCTTGCCTTAGCCTCCCAAGTTGCTGGGATTACAGGTGTGCACACCACACCTAGCGATGGCAAACTTTTCAAAGGAGAATGAGAAACTTTTCTTTCAGGAGTTACAAAGCTATGAACAGAATTCAGTACTTCATTGAAATTTTGAAAGTACTCATTAGGTGAATGAATATGTGAGTAAATGACAGAAATCTTGATGAGACACTTGATTCAAAGCTGTGCAGTGCCAGATTGGTTTGGGGATTTTTTTTTTTTTTTCCTTTTTGTGGTTCTGGAGGTTGAACATGGGGCCTCATGAATGCTAGGCAAGTGCTCTACCACTGAGCTATGCCCTTAGCTCTTTCCATTTTACTTTGAGATAGAGTCTTACTCAATCACCCAGGTCGGCCTCAAACTTGTGATCCTACTGCCTCAGCCTTCCGAGTAGCTGGGATTACAGGTGTGCCCCACTATGCCTGGCTTGAACTCTCCAGTATGGGGAAAACCAGTGTACCTAACCAATTGTGATGGAGGTGCTTTGGATGAGCAGGAGTGGAGAAAGAGATCGCCCCTCAGTCCACCTCTGAATTTCTGGAAGCCTCCCTAAACTCCAGACTGAGGAGAATGTCTTCTAGGATCAAAGACCTCTTGAGAAATACATAAGATTTTTCCTGGCTCCAGGGCACTTCTACTTGTCTAACTTCCATCTCTGTCCCTATAGGAAAGAGTGGATCACAAATCTTGAAAAACTGTCTTATGGCAAAAAAGGTCTATTTACCTTTCCCCTTGGTTCCCATCCTAAGAACATGAATGGATACTCTGCCTCTCCCAGCTCCTTCCTGCTCCTCATCATCTATTTGTATTCTCACATAGATAAAAACAAACAGTGAGTCCAGGACTGGGAATCATGTGGTTAGAGTCCAAATCCAGATACCAGCAATGTGACCTCAGACAAATACCTTAACTTTTCTGACTCTCAGTTTCCTCCTTTGTAAAATGGGCTTGATGATATTTAACTCCTAAGGTGTGAATTAAATGAGACAGCGTTCTTGGAACTTCCATCATAGGTACATGTCTTCATGTAACTTAGTTATTGCCTCTGCCTCTGATTCTTCTGATTTCCACTGTTCTTTCTAGTTCCCTGTGATTCTTGGTGAGCACATGGTTAATGGTTATTTTATGAATATAGTTTTGAGCCATTTATTTACATATTTGAGCATACGTGTGCTACTTCCATACAAATAGAATCCGAGGTGATGTTTAGATTTATACCATATTGGAAAGACCTCCTTGAGAACAAGATGTAAGATTAACTTGTCTGATTTGGAGAACGTGTTGTCTTTGACCTGTCAATTGCTCTCAAAGGAGTCTTCTTCTCTGTGTCAGAAGTGACACAGGGCAGACATGTATGAATTCTCTGGAGAACAATGAGGGACTTCATGGAGCTCAGTTTGGAAGAATGCATGAATGTTGTTAGAGAATGATATTCTTGTGATATTTGCAAGTGGGAAATGAACTGGATGCCTGGTAGAGTGAGGGAGGTTAAGGAGAAACTCCTGCTTCACGGGTTTTTGATGGGGCTCAGATGAGAAGAAAGTACTGCAGATTTAAGGAACTCAAGGACTATAGGAGTGGTTCCTGTCAAGGAAGCTGGTGTTCTGCACTCTGTTCACCTATACACCTAGCTTCCACTGTAAGGTTAGCCCAGTCTCTACTCTCTGCCTGAGCTGTCAGCTCAGAGCTGTGGGTCCTTGTTCTTTTTTTTTTTTTCAGTTGTCAGTAGACCTTTATTTTATTTATTTATATGCAGTGCTGACAAGTGAACCCAGTGCCTCACACATGCTAGGCAAGCGCTCTACCACTGAGCCACCACCCAGACCCCAGTCTTTGTTCTTGAGTGATGACACAGATCTTCCTGGCCTGCAGAGAGCACCTTCCATGCATGTCCCCAGCAAGGATTCCCTATAGACCAGACCAGCAGAAATGCCACTGTTGTGGTTAATGAACAAAACCAAACGCCCACAGTCAGGCAGGACTGGGCAGAGGCCTCTGTAGACAGGCTGGTCAGTGCTAATTAACCATCACCTCCTGCTTCCATCACCCACCCCTTGGTTGCCAATGAAGGTGATGACTCTGAATTCTCCAGGACAAGATCAGTTTATTGGGACTTTCTTTTTGTTTTCTCCTTCTTATTTTCTGTTTTATTTGTGGGTGGGATTACTGAGAACTTCAGTCCTTGAAATCCTGGTAGTGATCATTAATTCTTTATTCAGCAAACCTGTATTAAGTGACCAATATATGGACAAGGAAGATCTGGTTCTTCCAAATGAGGGTGAACAAACTGGAGGAGACCCACGAGGCACGACTTAAGGGATAAGAAGGGAACTCAATTCTTCTACTTTAGGCTTCACCCTTTTTCTTCTTCTTCAGATACTATGGTGAATAACTCAATTCCAAACTCCAATTCAATTCAATTCAATTCAACTTCAAATCTGCTATGAGTGTATCTAGTTAGACCTAATTTGAACTAGAACCCTAGTTGCAAGAAAATTTCAAAAATCTTATTTTCACCTTTTTAATATCTCTAACTACAAGGAAGGTAGAGAAAAGGTTGAGTGAGTCAGCCCAGAGTGTATGGCACATTAGCATTCTTAGGTCTCACAGAGAAGAAATAGGCTTTAAAAATGTGTAGACTTTGCTTTAAGAGAGAATCTTTCAGGGGAGAGAATTCCTGGTTGATAAAGAGGAAAACAGAGCAGAGGATAACAAGAACAGCTTATTCAGACTGGACTAGAGTAGACATGCTAAGCCATAAGGTGAGTAGGAACTTTGAGGGCTATTTAGAGGAGTCTGAACTTGATCTCAGGCAGAAGGTGAGGGAGACATTGAAAGTCATTGAGCAAAGGAGTTCTAAGAAGGTAAGTTAATGCTCTCATTTCTATTGTTGTAATAAGTATATACCTATTAAGTGATGATCTCCTACCCTTCAATTTTCCTTCAGTTCTTACCATTATGATAGTCACTGACCTGTAGGAGCACTCTCCATACCTTCAACCCCTCCCTTCCCTCTTTTCCCATTCTATGGTGATGAAACGCATGCCCAGCAGAGCGTGTCTCATTGGTTGTAACCTCTGGCCGTGATTGGTCCGAGGACCCTATATAAGCCTCTGTACTTGCTGGATTAAACGGGTTCTGCGTCTTGCTCTGGCAGAGCAGTCTTACCTACCCCCGGAGTCTGGGTGGAGTGACTCCGCTGACTGTCACCCCTAACCTCGTCCTGTGAGACCCCACTTCATCTTCCCTGAAGACCCCTTTTCGTCTCCCGGGACCCCAAAGCCTCATCCCATGAGACTCCACTTCCTCTTCCCCAAAGATCCCTTTTCGTCTCTCAGGACCCCAACTCATCAAGGAGACCCACAAGGCACAACTTCAAACAATAGACATGGTTTTACTGATTTAATATTTTCAGCATCAGTATGCAACCCTGAGAATAGAAAAATGCTTTGAAAAGTTGGAGGAGGAAAATTGTTTCTACTCTACAATTCTATACCTAGACAAACTATCAGTTAAGCATAAATGTAGAATAATGACATCTTCATTCACACAAGAGCTCAAAAATTCACCTTCCCCTTATCTTTTACCATGATGCTTCTGAAGGAGTAAACTATGAAAAAGAAGAGACCTTGTATGCCAGAAATAGGGAAGTTAATTTAAGAGAAAAGCTGGAAGAATTACCAGAACGATTATAGAAAAGATTCCAGAATAATAACTGTACACAAGTCCAGATTGAAGCAGGAGTATAGGCAGCTATGGGATGGAGGTCCCTATGGAAAAAAAATGAAGTAAATAAAATTCCTAATATCTTGAGCATCTTGAGTGATTTACAACATTTAAGAATGGATTACTGATAAGCATATCGGAAACTGTACAAAAGAAAGACCACTACTAACTCTACTGAAAACAAAGGAAGTAAATATAAGAAAGGAAATGTAATCATAGAATACATGTAGCTCCCAGGTAAATATTTTCACAGTCATAGTAATATAAACAGCAAATATTGACCCTCTGGAAAATTATCATATAACTATGTTGTGAACATGGGGGCAAGAAAGTGCTGGTGGAGGGGAGCAGGCATGAATGGGTGGCAGGAGGAGGTGTAGGAAAGCCAACTCCTCATCTTCTTTAGTAGAAAGTTAGTGGAGAGGGCCAGGCGCGGTGGTGCAAGCCTATAATCCCAGCACTTAGGGAGGCTGAGACAGGAGAATCGCGAGTTCAAAGCCAGCCTCAGCATGGGCGAGGCGCTAAGCAACTCAGTGAGACCCTGTCTCTACATAAAACACAAAATAGGGCTGGGGATGTGGCTCAGTGGTCGAGTGCCCCTGAGTTCAATCTCCAGTACCAAAAAAAAGAAAGAAAGAAAGTTAGTGGAGAGTGTCTAAAATTGGAAAATCTAGAAATAATAGCATAAGCATATTATTTAGATAGATGGGAGTGAACAACTGTTAGGGTTTGGATGTGAGGTGTCCCCCAAAAGCTCACGTGTGAGACAATGCAAGAAGGTTCAAAGGAGAAATGACTGGGTTATAAGAGTCCTTTTTTAAAATATTTTTTTAGTTGTAGATGGACACAATGTCTTTATTTTATTGCTTTGTATGTGGTGCTGAGGATTGAACCCAGGGCCTCACGCATGCGAGGTAAGCGCTCTACCACTGAGCTACAATCCCAGCCCCATAAGCATTTTAACACAGTGATTTAATCCCCTGAAAGGGATTAACTGAGAGGTAACTGAAATGGTAGAGTGTGGCTGGAGATGGTGGGAACTGGGACATGGCTTTGGGTATATATTTTGTATCTGAAGAGTGGAGTCTCTCTCTCTCTCTCTCTCTCTCTCTCTCTCTCTCTCTCTCTCTCTCTCTCGGCCTCCTGATTACCGTGATGTGAGTTGCTTCCCCCCACCATACTCGCCCGCCATGATGTTCAGACTCTCCTCAAGCCCTCAGGAATGGAGCCAGCCATCTATGGACTCAGATCTCTGAAACCATGAGCCCTCAAATAAACCTTTCCCCCTCTGTACATGTGCTGGTTGGGTCTTTTAGTCACAGCGTGGAAAAGCTGACTAAAACAACAATGGAAGTAGCTGCTAAAATTTTGAAATTGTGGCCTCTGAGAAATAGGAAAAGGGAGTTTACATCTTGTCGAATTGCATTTCTTTCTTTTAAACTATGGACCTGTATAACTTTGATAAAAATAATGTTGCACAAAGGTTTATAGAAAATGCTTAGTTCTCCCATGGCAGTATTCTCGTCACCAGATCCTTTCAAGTTCTAAGAAACTTCTATCCACTAGCAGCCAGCTACTTACTGATTATTTATATCAAACCACAGCCTTTCACTGGTGAATGGGTGTTCCAAATTCTGCATTTGCTGCAAAATCGAAGCTTCAGGGATTTCTTAAAATGGTAGCATTACCAATGGATTCAGCTCATCGTGTGCAACCAAGAGAAGACAAGATGTCATGGGAGACAAGATAGCCCACAGTGGTGGCAGATCTTTTTCTTCTTAAAAGCTGCCTTTTTGGTAGGCTCTTGTAAGCAACAAAATGACTTAAGAATGTTGTAAATGTGGAAGGAACAAAGATATAACACAATCTAAAAATTAGTATGGATGGCTTAAAGATCTGCATTCTGTCCTTCCAAAACAGGCAGCAACAATCATGGGTAATTGCTCAAGGAAACCAATAAGTAGAGCTGTTTCTGGGAGTCAGATAGAAAACCACTGTAATATTTTCAAACCTTCCCTGGCTGTGTTCTGTCTTACCTTTGGACTGCGTGGCTTTTAGCCTTTTGTTGTTGTTGTTCAGGATGGAATGAAAGCTATTTGTTCCCTCTCAGAAATTTAGAAAATGTATCATTTTCTGAGCTCCCAGTTACTAATGTATTAAATTCTCTGAAAAAATCCCTACATGATATTCTGTGATTTTTTCCCCCTTCTAAGCAGCATAAAGCTTGAGTAGAAGACAAAGATATTTCCTTGTCTGAATTACTGCCACCATGAAATAAATTGAAAAAATATATATCATTTTATATCAACCAGTAGCATCCCAGTCCGTGGAGGGGTGTCTCCTAAAGCCATCAAAATAGTATCAGGGTTTTAATCATTTCTGGAACAGTAAGAGCCCCAACACCAGCCAGTGCCCACAAAGACTGCAACCCCAGGGCCAGCTGCAGCTGCCCATGACAATCTCAGAGCTCTGTGACCGAGAGCACGTGCCGGCTGGCTCCTGCTATTTGGCTAAAGGGCTGCTGCCAGGCACCAAGCCTGAGTGGGCCTGACTCCCCAAAGCCAGAGACTCACAAAGCCCTGGCCACTGCTGACTGTCAGGAGGGCTGGGATCAGCCATGTGGGATGGCTACAAACTCCAACTGGTGTGCACTAAATATATATCATCAAATATTGCTTTTGTGAATACACACTTAAATAGTGCAGACTGGCTCCATGTGAATCAGTAAGACACAGTGGTTAAGAGCAGAGCTTTAAAACCAGGTAAAGTGTTGCCTACTGTGAGAGGATCTGGGTTCCATCCCTGGCACTGAAAAGGAAGAAAAATAAAGAGAGACAGAGAGAGAGAGAAGGAGAGAGAGAGAGCATGCAAGCAGGCAGAACTTGAGAATGAGACTAGTTTCAATGTTAGGTAACTGGTAACTTCTCTAAGCCTGTTTGCTCATCAGTAAAATAGGAATAATAATAGTGCCTCTCTCAAAGGGTCTTGCAAGGGTTCAATGAAGTCCAGAAGCCCGGAGGAATAAAACAGTCTAAACAGGAGTATCTGCCTGGGCTGTGTCTTTCCCCTGGGAAAACCCTCCAATGTTCCAGTCTCCCTGCCTCATACTGGCAGCAGGGAAGATTCTGGAAGGAATGCCCCAGTTTCCCCAGAACTCGATCATGGTTCTCTAGGGCAGTGTCTCCTGGCTTGCCTGTATTTCAATATAGGACCAGAGTTCAGGGGCCAGTAGTGTAGGAGGAGGGATTTTCTTTTTGGTGCCAGTCAACAGATTAGACTTTAGGATCTGGAAACCCCTAGAGGAGGAAGACATCCATCAACACGCTGAAGCTTTTCTCATCCCTTATGATCGCTGAATGCCTGCACCTTACATTCTGCAGGGCAGATGTCCCTGACCTCGTTTTACATAGGAGGAGGTCCCATTAAGCAATGTAAAGTGACATCACCTCTTGCCAGAGAGTGTCCCAATGTTCTGGACTGAGACACCTAAGGACCATTTTCTCATCACAAGCACCTCTGGCATGTCTGGGCTGTGAGTGTGCCATAAGTCACATGTAGTTCCTGTCACCAGGCAGCTTATTAGGTGGAATAGAACACACATACATTAAAGGGTGACAGGTCCATTATTACTCAGCAAGTAAGTTGGAGCCTCAGATGAACAGTGTGTCACCCCGGTCACAGCGTGAAGCCACTACTCTGCCCTGGGGAGCTTCCATTCTGAATTGTCCGATGAAATCACCATGAAAGGATGAAAGAGGGACCCACAGTGTGAACCACAAGGACATAGATGGGGCTTGTCCTGGGCTGCTGGAGTAGGGCTTCAGGAGGCAGCTCCGTTGGGACTAGACTCTAAATGGCTGAGGAGTGAGGAGAAGCCGTCAGGGGCTCCAGGCTGGGACAAGAGGAGGGGGCGCAGTTACTTTCTGCAGCTAGTCAGCAGCAGATCAACCATCTGGGACTAGATGGTTCTGGTGAGGATGAAGTGGATGATGAGTGAGGAAAGTAGCCGCAGCTACTGTGGCGGAAGTGAGAGGAGTCTTCTGACACTTGCCAGCAAGTGGAGGAGCAGGAGTGCTTGGAAGGTGCCAGAAGTAGGAGTTCAGGAGTGACATGACCACCATAATAGGAGTGCAGGAGGACCTGGCCAAGGGCCATGGGACAGCTGAGCTAAAGCAGAGGTGACACTTGGCGGTAAAGAACAGGACTTTGGGGTCAGCTAGACTGAGTGGCAATCCTGACTGTGATCATGGGGAAGTTACTTAACCTGTCTGAACCAGGTGCTGCTGCTGCTATGAAATTTCAATGGGGCAAGTCATCTGAGGTGCTTAGGACAGATCATGGCACAGAGCTATTAAGACCATCAGTAGTGCCACTGCTGTTGTGAGTACAGGTTGAATATCCCGAATTTGAAAATCCCAAATCTGAGATACGTCAAAATCCAAAACTTTTTGAGTGCTGACATGATGTTAAAAGTGGAAAATTTCCTACCTGACCTCACGTGATAGGTCGCAGTCAAAACACAGGTGCACTTAAAATATTATCTAAAATTATCTTCAGGTTATGTGTATAAGGTATATACAAAACAAATGAATATCATGATTAGACTTGGGTTCCATGCCCAAGATATCTCATTATGTATATGCAAATTTCCCAAATAAAAAAATATTCTGAAACCTGAAACGCTTCTAGTCCCAAGCATTTTGGATAAGGGATACTCAAACTATGCTTTTATTGATGTAGAGAGAGTGAGGGCTTAATGACATAAGAGTCTATGAGCTGAGATGTGGGAGAGGTGTGGACAGGTACAGATTGGGGACAGATAGATGGCCCTAATATGCCCTGCAGGCAGGCAAGATAGGGTTGAATGTTCCAGGGGTCGGAGTCCTTGGGGATGCCTCTGTAAAGTCTAAGCGCCTCCTTGGTTCTCAAACCTTTCTCCTCTCCTGTTCCCACCCTGCCTCCAGCTTCTAGAAATCAGGCTTCATTCCCAGTAGGATGAGCGTGTAGCCCCTCCGGGGAGTCAAATTCTACCTGGAAAGACTTCACCCTTTCTTATTCTTTCTCACCATACAGGACTGGCGGTGGGTAGTGAGGGAGGGGAACTGGAGGCTCAGAACTGGCAGCCCTTGGCTGGGTTGCTGCACGCTCAGAGGCAGCTGGAGCGCCAGGCTGAGGGCTTTCCCTGTGAGAGTCAGTTTCAAATATGAGGTTGATTTTATTTTCCCCCGTTGCAATTAACTGAGAAAAAATATTTCAAAGCTGTATAATTAAAGGCCGGCATTTTATTAGGGTTTAAAATAGTCGCTATGAAATTTGCTCCTGCCACTGGTAATTACAACGTACATCTTAATATCCCCCTGCTTGCCAGCCCCGAGATAACAGCACTGTGTGCGCAGCATTTGGCTCTGCAGAGAAGGTAAAATCCTTATCTTATCTCCATCTGCACACAACAACCAGCCTCTCTTCCAATTCAACCCTAATCTTCTTAGTAAATAATACTGATATTTTCCACCATAACAAAATGGAGCTGGTGCCAGATTCTCACTGATAACACCTCTCGTTTACACACCATTCTCTGTCAAAATCGGCCCGATTTTTCCTAATCTCTTTAACTTATCAAAAAAATACTTTTTACATTCTGCCATAGTAAGTTCTTTTCTACCAAATCATAATATTATAAATAAATCCCTTTCCCTATTGCTGACTCATTGAAAAGATACTCGGCTACCTCATTTTCTTCATGAATGGAAATTGTCTTGCTCTTCAATTTTCCTCCAAGTTTGGGGAGAATTGCTCAGGCGGGCCCTGAGCCATCTTTGTACTCGCGGGGGGGTCAGCTTGGTCCAGGATGTGTGCGCTGGCGCATTATTTTCATTGTCCTGGCTGTCGTGGTGGGCTTTCCCTGCCCCTGCCACCATCCACCTCCAAACTGGGGTTGCCCAGGGAAAATGCTGGCATGCCTGCAGATCACCCCCTGACCCTGGAACAGGCTTTTTGCTCAGAGCCCCATCTTGGCAGAAGCCAGGACCGATTGCCTTCTCCTGCTGCCTTTCAGTGTGGGCTGCAGCATTATCACACAACCAGGGCGGGGAAAATTGGGACGTGTTCACCACCTAACAGACATTTATGGAACACTTACTGTTTACCTATTCAAGGCAAAGCCAGGTGGGGATTCCAGAGATGGAAAGCACTGATAAGAACTGCCAGGAGCACATCACCTAGGCCGTAGGCACACCCCAGGCCTGAGGAAAACTTCCGATGTAGGAGGATTGGGGTTTAAGGAATTTAAGATGCTAGAGGAAAAATAGGATCAGGACAAGAAGGTTGAGAACAAACCCTTGGAAATGTCTTGAATATTTGTATAATCACTAAGGTAAAGCAGAAAGAAAGGGACAATAACAAAAGACGCTATCAATAACATTTTACACCGTTCAAATTAATAATCGTCAGCCCTGTACTGGGAGATTCCAATTTCCATTTCCAATTTCCTTGTTCACTAGAAACTTTCTACAATTTCCCTCTCCCGCAGTTTCCATAATATGCTTGTAAATTTGCTTTGCTTTGTTGCAGATAATGCACACCGAGGAGGGTTTTATTTTCTGTGTCGGTCCTTCCAAATGTCCAGCGCTTCCCATTCTGTGACTCCCCAGTCATTGGCAGCTGCCGCCCATCTCAGGAACCTTGGCTGCCCCAAAGGATCAGACGCTTGAGACTGTGAGGCTGGACTTGCCCCGTGTTTTGGCATTTCTCGACCCCAGGTGGGTCCAAAACAGTGGGCTCTGCCCATGGTGACACCTTAACAAAGCGCATAGCCCTTCTCTGACCCACGTGTCTGCGGCCCTCCCCACACCAGCCAGGTGAGTGTCGTCTACAGTCGCCTTGTCCAGGGAAAATCTTATCTTCCTTTATCCTTCCCAAAGTGCCATTGAAAGACCTTCCAATGGTTTTCTCCTTCCCCTACTCTCCATGCCCTTGAATTTCCAACACCCACCATCTGGGAAGCAAGAACATCGTTATGAAGAATCAGGATCAGACAGGCTTGGATTTTAGTCCTAGCTTCTAGCTCAGCCACTTGCCTGCTGGGTGACTTTAGGCCAGTTATTGAACCTCCCTGGGCCTCTGTTTCCTTATCTGTAAAATAGATAAAAGAATAGAACCTCTCCAGGAGGATCCCAAGTTCAAAACCAGCCTCAGCAATTTAGTGAGACCCTAAGCAACTCAGCGAGATCCTGTCTCTAAATAAAATACAAAAAAGGGCTGGGGATGTGGCTCAGTGGGTAAGTGCCCCTGGGCTCAATCCCCAGTATGGAGGAAAAAAAAAGAAAGAAAGAGTAGAACCTCTCATAGGACTGATAGAACATATTTTCTGAGGTGATTTTTTTTTTTTTTTTAATTTTTGGCAGTACCAAGGGTTGAAACCAAGGTGTTCTACCACTGAGCTACAACTTCAGCTCTTTTTATCTTTTATTTTGAGACAGAGTCTCATTTAATTGCTGAGGCTGGCCTCAAACGTGTGATCCTCCTGCCTCAGCCTCCTGAGTAGCCAGGATTATAGGATGTGCCTCCGTGCCAATCTTATGAGGTCACTTAACAATCACCTATGTACCTGGATCATAGGAAAGGCTCAATAAATGATAGCTATGGTAAGCAATAATACTAATAATATTGGAATTCAAAGAAGAGAGTTATCAGTGTGAATATCCATAGCTGGAAATCTATCCAGAGTCAAAGAACATCTAAGAGCTAATCATAGACAAGGCAAGTTCTTTAAAGAGGCATCTTGGCATTTTGCGGGGACATCTTCAGGAATTTGGTGTTTGCTGGAGCTGGACTCTCTAACCTCTTGGGAACAGCATGATATGCACAGACTGCTCAGTAAACAACTTTGTGTCCTGGTTAATGATAATAATAATAAAAACCAAAAATGTGCAGTTTATTCTTTAAAACAAAGTTCTATTTATGTCCCGAGGTCAGTTTAACCCAAAGCTTGTCTACAAAGCTGTCCAAAGTCTTAGGGCTACTGTTTACATGGGTCTCGAGAGCAGTTATTGTACAAAAACAACTAAATGGAAATGGATCTTCATGCCAAGTCTATCCCCTTCCCCATCTCCACAGGATGCTCCAGCCACCTGGTAGCTTCCAAGTCCTCTCTGGCTGCATCTCTGAGATTCCCTCCTCATAGTCACACAGTTTAAGCACGAGATAATCCACTGTGTCTGTCTCTTGCTGGCAGCTTAGAATTGAGGTAGGTGGCTCTATGCTGGACTTTCACACACCATCATCTCATTTGACCATCCAACAAACCTGTAGGCAGGAACTACTATTATCCCATTTTACAGATTAAAAAACTGAGACTCTGGAAGGTTAAGCAATTTGCTGAAAGCTATGGGGCCAGGGATTGGTAGAATGAAATTGACAAACAAGTTCAAAGCCAGTTTACAGAAGCGAAGACAGAGCCCATACATGATGAACAAAAAAGGACACAATAATAAAAAGAAACGGAAAAACCTGAAGACATAACATGGTGTGCTTTCAAAATGACACTTTACTATAAAACCCCTCACTCCAAGGAAGCAAAAGCTTGCTTTAATGAATTTTCAAGGAAAAGATTGTCAGGTCAACCAGGCCAAGAGAATATATGGTACCCTATAGTGGCTCCATCTGTCTGGAGGAAATCCATCCCACTCAACATGGCCCTCTTTCCATGCTGCTGCCAGGTTGTGCCTCCCAGTGCCACGTTCCTTCTCATCCCTGGTGGTTCCCTCCCTTCCCCCGCAACTTGTCTTCTCCATCTCACTTCCTTTTTTTTTGGCACTGAGGATTGAACTCAGAGGCACTCGACCACTGAGCCACATCCCCAGCCCTATTTTGTGTTTTATGTAGAGACAGGGTCTCACTGAGCTGCTTAGCACCTCGCATGGCTGAGGCTGGCTTTGAACTCACGATTCTCCTGTCTCAGCCTCCCAAAGTGCTGGGATTACAGGCGTGCGCCACCTCACCCAGCTCAACCTCAGTTCTTGGTCCTTCTCAGGAACCCATGGCTACACTGCCCTGCCAGCCCTACCAGCCCTCTTGGCCCCCAACCATCTTGCAGTCTGCCCCCTCACATAGGCACCTCTGCTGGTCCTCTCTGGAGGGTTTGAAGTTCCTGCCATGACCCTGGATTGGAGAAATGACTTTCAGATCTCCTCCAAACCCTACAGCGCCCCCATCACCAGACCTCTGGTCCCTGCAACAATGCTATTTCATTGGAAGGTATGTGTTATGCTTTTTATTTCCCTCATCAGGATTCTGAAGCCCCTCAGGGCCTAAATGACACTACAGAATCATAGACCACTAGGGCTATAAGACTCGTTAGACGTCATTACATCCAACATCTTCCTGTAGAGACAGGAGCCTGTAGAGGTGGCTCATGTTTTCATTTTGTATTGCCCATGACCTGCTGCAAGGGATGGGTATGTAGTAAATGCTCAATAAATATGGCGTCCGCCTGTTTGCATCCAGCCCTGTGCCATCAGTTATGAAACCTGCAGCACATACCTGTGTCGAACTCATTTTAATTGACTTAACAATCAATGCAGCATATGGGAATTCCACCTTAAGAAAATTGGGTATGCCAACTTCTTGAAACAAATAAACTTCCATGAATTATTACGCATTCCAAGAAAGAAGGGCTCCTTCAAATAGCTACCATATTTATGGTAAGATTGAATTTTGACACTGAACTTTTCAATGTTGCATATTAAAGGGTGGACAACAGGGGCTTCCTAGACCCCATGCCTTATAAATACAGTGGATTTTGCATGGAACCTGGAGTCCTACCCATCTGTCCCCCAATCTGGGCCTTGTTTGATGAGTTAGCACCAACCCAGGGTGGCTGAATGAAGAGGCAGGAGAAGTAGGACTGGGATCCACCATATCCGGGGACCTGGATGTCCAGATGGGCAAGTGGGAGGTGGCAGGGTTGGGAGGGGTGCCACTGACTTCCCAGGCAGTGAAGCAACAACATAGTTGCTACCTCAAGACAGGCTAACCTAGATGCCCTTCAAATGATGACTGGATAAAGAGACTGTGGTATATATACACAATGGAATATTACTCAGCAATAAAAGAGAATAACATTATGGCATTTGCAGGTAAATGGATGGAGTTGGAGAATATCATGCTAAGCAAAGTAAGCCAATCCCAAAAAACCAAATGCTGAATGCTCTCTCTGATAAGTGGATGTTGATCCATAAAGGGGGAGGGGACATGGGAAGAATGGAGGAAATTTGGTCAAAGGGGAGGGCTGGGGGAGGGGGTATGGGGACAGTAAAGATGATGGAATGAGATGGACATCATAGTCCTAGCTTCATCTATGACTGCACATATGATGTGATTCTACCTCACGTACAACCAGAGAAATGAAAAGTTGTGCTCCATCTGTGTACAATGGATCAAATGCGTTCTGCTGTCATGTGTACCTAAGTAGAATTTAAAAAAAAAAAAGACAGGCCCAGCCCCAGCTGCTGCCCACCACCCTCCTTGCCTGCTGTCCTCAGTCATCCTGGTCCCTCTGATATCCTCTTTCCTTATTCCTATATGGGCGAGAGGAAAGAGCCATCTCACAGTGTTTAAAATAGGTTTTCCGTTGCTTCAGAGGTTCTTTAATGTTTATATAAAAAAGGCTCCGTTCCCTCTAAGAAATCAGGAGGTAAATGGTGGGCATTCTGTCACAAGCCAGGAGAGAGCGGTCCTGAGGTAAGTTAGAAGTCAGCTGCAGACACAGGGACATTAAATGCCTCTGCTCAGCCATCCCCCTAGAAGAAAGGCTCCTCCAGTGGAACCAAAGGCTACCATCAACAGCCCCCACTGTTGACCTGGTTCCTGGAGCCACAGGGTAAGTCCCAGGCCTAAGGAAAAAAGCTGCCCAGGACTGAAAACAACCGGCATCCTTAGAATCTGAAGCTATGTGAGGTTCGCCTCTTCCAAGCAGCCTTCCTTGCTCAGCCTCTCTTGCCTCTGCTAATCTCCTCTCCTAACTTGAAAATTACTATGCACCTGATTGACTGCTCTGGCTGCCATACCGTTCCATGATTAGTCCTCACTATTTCATGTGGTTATATTTGATTCACTCGACTTGATCATTAGCTTCATAATAAGACTGAACATCTCTTACCTGACTCTTATGAGCCACGCACGGTGCTTAACACTTGGCAGGTATAATCTCATTTAATACTCCAACAACCCAGAAAGAAAGTGTGGGGTCTCCACTTTATGCATGAGAAGACTGAGGCTTAGAGAGAGCCAATAACTGAGCACTCCACTCTTGCCTCACCATCCCTGCAGGAGTAAGGTCCAAGCCTCCTTCCCTGACCTCCCACCTGGGGCTTTCTGCACATCACACTCAGATACCACTAACCCGGAGCTGCACTCTCCGCCGTGTCCAGGGGGCTCCCAGCCAGGTTCACAGAGGCTATGATGCGCCTGTGGCTGTGTTATGGGCGTGGAGCCTCACCATCCCTCCACCCAACCCCTCCTTGGACACATTCCAGAACAGTTAGCATCAAAGACCAATGAGGTGGGAGCCCGGGAGTACCTGGCACACAGTATTTGCCTACATTCCCGATTGTGAGGCAGAAGATCAACCGGAGTTGTTGATGTTTCCTCTGGGGCAGCTGCCGCAGCCCACATGACAATACTAGTTGGGGTGCCAGGGATGTTCTGGAAGTCAAGGGCAAAACCTCCCGAGGCTGGTTTTGCCTGCCAAGTGTGGCCCCGCTGCACGTGGCAGCCCTAATTGGACCCTCGTTTATTATTGTAATGAGGATCCCTTTTCTAATGTGTTTTCCTAGCCCTCATGTGGCTGAACTGCTATTTTTCTCACTTCACTTTTTTTTGCCTGTGAAATGTTTTGGATAAATATGCAGCTGAAATGGCTTGTTACTGACTGCGTACACTTTCAGTTGAATGAAAAGTAAAGAAATACAGCATTTCGCATATAAAATATTCCGTTAATGTTATGTAATTTGGCTGCGGAGTATCATTTTGCTTTTATGAAAGGGTTTGGTGAAACCCTGAGGAAAAGCAGATGGCTAACATGTGGTAATTATCGGTTACTAAATATCACTTATATCATACTGATCTATTCATGCAAGTCTAACCACATTCAATGTATATTTTTTTTAAAAGACAATATGTGATGTGACTGCTTTAACGGACACAGGACTAAAGTCAATGGAGGAGCAGGTCTCAGGTGTACGGGATCTTAAGGGAGCCTTGTTTGGGCTGCCATACCCCCTTTCCTTCAGCCCTCAGCCCCTCTCACGTTGTCCTCTGTTTTGGGATCCCGCAAACAGCTGGGCAGGGCATGAGTAGTGTGGAGGTCAGCGCTTGGGCAGATGTTTTGAATTCCCTGCTTGGAAGCTGGTGTTTAGCATCAGCCGTGACTGCCACTCTCTCCGCATCCATTTCTATCTGGCTATGAGTCGGTGTTGGGAGTTGCCTGCCTGATGCATGGTCCACAGCTGGTTCTCATCCCCCAAACAACACCCTCCTGGAAGGTCACAGGTCATCCAGTCCCCCTGTCCTTTTTTGTCACTTTGTTCTCAGAAAATCAAAACCTAGTCCAGGGGAAGCCAAACTGCAGTATGCAGTAGGTGACTAATCAGTGGTTGCTACCTCACTGTCACACAGAAGGCACTTCACAGCTACATTAAAGAAGTTTCAGGTTGCCTGCTGGTTCAGGATTAGCAGACCTGGTGTGGCAAGTGGGTCTTCACACTCGGACCAGTTCCTATCAACCAGGAAGGATGTCTTGGAGCATCCTTCCTGAGGAATCCGAGGTTGAGTCTTGATCCAAGAAGAAAGGTGTCGTAATCAATTAGTGATGACCTAGACATGGGCATGAGGGAAGCAGCCACATGTGTAGCATATTTGAGAATCCACCTCCGTTTGTCCTTAGATCTTACTTTGTCGTCACCTTCTCGTGAGAGTCTGTCCCCCTGGCTTCTGAGCAACTTGGCCTAGAGACTGAGAGTACGGGCTCTGGGGTCCACGGTCAAGGTTTACCCTGTTCTCTGATTTGAATATGGTTTGTCCCCCAAAGATCGTGTGCTAGGAGCTTGGTTCCCCAGTATGGGGGAGTTAGGGCAGTGAAACATTCAAGAGGTGAGGTCTAATGGAAGGTAATGGGGGCTCCACCCCCAGTTCTCCCAAGAGCTCCCAAAAGCAAGCCTGGCCCCGCCCTTTTCTCTTGCTTCCTTACCTGAATACATGCCCCTTCTGCCTGAGCCTGGTTCCCTTTCTATTTCTCTGTCATGTGGTGACACAGCTAGGGTGGTACTGACCCAATGCCATGCTCTCTGGAGCTTCTGGCCACCAGAATTATTGAGCCAAATAAGCCTTCTTTCTTTATAAAATTCCCAGCACCAGGTATTTTGTTATAGTAATACAAAATGGACACCCTGTTAATCACTAGCTTTCTGACCTTGAGCAAGCCATTTAACTTCTTTGTGCTATAATTTCTCATCTTTAAAATGGACCCAATAGTAGTACCTACCTCACAGGATTATAGTGAATATTAAATAAGGCAAGACATTGATGTTCCCCCAACCATCAGACACAGAAGTGAGTCCTTCTTAAGATTTAGCGAGCTATTGTCATTTCCAGGCTTGTCTTAGCAGGGTTCGCTCTTCCTATTTTAGTTTTTTCCCCACTTGTGATGCTGATTTTTGGTTGATATTTGCTCCCATGCAGTATTATTGGAGTCTGGCACCTAGTGGTGTCCAGTGAACAGGTGTTAAAGGATGGTGATCGCCTGGGCAAGTTAACTCAATCCTGCAAGAGAGAAACACCGGGGAGCCTGGGGGCACCCTCAGCCCTCTTCTGAATGATTATGTGCTGACTTAGGGTTGTGCCAACGTGGCTGCAAGAGAGATGGAGGAGAAAGGAATTGGGAAGAGGAAAGGAGAGGAACAAGTGGGGGGAATGAGGAAAAAACCACTAGGGACAGAGAGAAGGAAAAAGGGAGGAAGAGGGAGATCACCTTTTAAAACATGGGAAGCAGAAAGGATGAGAACACTGAATGACTTAAGGAGGAGAGGCAGGGAGAGGAGTGGAAGGAAAGTTCTGGAATATGAAAGGCGGGAGCTTGTGATGGGGTGGTGTGTCAGCCCAGGAATAGGCTTTAGCTGACAGACTGCCTTGACCTAGGACAAGGTCTCGTGGGGGACTTGCTTAGAGGCCAAGAGCCCGGCCTCTGAAATTGCCTCTTGAGGTTGAATTCTGACTCCCCCTCATGTCCAGCTTCAGTAACCTCCTGTTAGCCACTGATCTGAGCCTTGATTTCTTCACCTGTGCTGATAAAAAAAAAATGACCTACTTGCCAGGCGCGGTGGTGCACACCTGTAATCCCACCAGCTTGGGAGGCTGAGGCAGGAGGAGGGAAAGTTCAAAGCTAGCCTCAGCAACTGAGTGAGGCCCTGAGCAACTCAGTGAGACCTTGTCTCTAAATAAAATAGAAAAAAAGGCTGGGGATGTGGCTAAGTGGGTAAGCACCCCTGGGTTCAATCCTGGGTACTTGAAAATAAATAAATAAAATGACTTCATTCACAAAATCATATTATTGGGATAAACTACATAAAGAATTTAAAAGGTTTTTTGGCATACTGTAAGCTCTCAATGAATAATGAAAATAATAATTGTTATCATTGAAAAATGCCATGTGGACTCAGAAGTGCCTCATCCATCCTCCCTACGCTGTGGTCTTACTGGAGAGCACACAGCTTGCTGCGCCAGAGGCTCCCTTGGTCCTTCGTCCATGGAGAATCCCTTAGCTTCAAGCTCTGCACTGCAGAAAAGGCACCAAAGCCCACTGGATAGTTCCAGAAGCCCATTCTTTTTTTTTTTTGGTAATGGGGATTGAATTCAGGGGTACTTACCCACCAAGCCACATCCCCCTTTTTATATTTGATTTAGAGTCAGGGTCTTACTGAGTTGCTCAGGGCCTCTCTAAGTTGCAGAAGCTGGCTTTGAACTTGTGATCCTCCTGCCTCAGCCTCCTGAGTGGTTGGGATTACAGGTGTGCGCCACTGCGCCCAGCTTGGAAAGCCATTCTTAACATTAATCTCTCTGTGACATTGGGCCTTTTCATTCCCAAGGCAACATCGTCTTCAAAGTGGGAGATGAGGGTCAGAAGCGTTGAACTGACCATCAGACAAAGAGGAGTGGCGGACGGGGGTGGAAACAGGCTCACAATTAGGCTCTGCAGATTCGGGCCCCAGCTTCTCCACAGTACCACTGTGGGACCACAAAAGAATCAGTTGACCTCTCCAAACTGTTGTTTTATGCTTTTACAAAAGGAGGAAATAATGCCTGTTGTGACCTATATCATAGAAGCCCAAGAAAGTTTTTTTGTTTATTGTGATAATTATTTATTCTCAAAAAGATGATAAAATTCCAAACCAAGATAGAAAACCCTTTTGGAGAGAAGATTTTTTTTAAAAAATAAAAAGGCCCTGACCCAACTAGTATTGGAAAAACAATGAGAAGAGGGCTCAGGTGGATAGAGGGGCTCATCACTCAGGGGAGACGTGCTCAGCGGCAGAGGGGGTGGCCGGATGGTCTGGAAATGGTGAGACTGGATTGAACCTTTGCCCCTCTCTGAACTTCCTCCTTTACGGACTGGACAGGAAGACAAGATCCTGAAATACCCTAAGAATGATGTTTCTCATTCCTCTCCAGTCCAAACAAGGAAGCGGGGGAATCTAGCAAGGGCATGTTTCAGTTCAAAGGCCTCAAGTCCAAAGAGCAGAGCAAGTTCAGCTGGAGTCAAGAGTCAAGGCCTTGACTGCTTGGATAGTCCAGCCCAGGCTCCTTAATCCTCCCAGACGCCTTTGCTTCTGAGGCTTTGACTGCATCCCACTCATTGAATTGGAACCACTGAAACGCAGTTAACTCCAACGTCAATCAACTCAGAAAGGAATGGTTGTCTCATGAGCAACGGATTTCACGCACATCATCTAAAGAGTGGAAAAGAACTCATTTACTTGTTTGTTTGACAACTATCAGTGAATGTTGCCCACTATGGAATTCTAGAGGCTAATGGTTGAACGTGTAGTGTTGAGAATGCCAGGCTTCTCTCAGAGTGTACACGCACATGGCCGCAATGAAAAATATTTTGAAGTGTGAAACCACAGAATTAAAAGAACTGTGTACCTATGCCAAATTTATTCCATTTCAAATCACTTTCCAGAAAGGCAATCATTTATAATTCAGACTCCCAAAAGTTTCCTTCACATATCTCCCAGTGGATATTGCTTCTTCCCCACCGAAAGCTGACCTCCATTACCAAAGACTCACTTTACCTGCTCTTGACCTTCCTATGAGTAGCATCACACAGTGGGCAGTCTTTTGTGTCTGATTTCTTTTACTCAACAATGTATTGCATGATTATCAGGAGTTCCTTCCTTTTTATTGTTGTGTAATATTCCATTGTGGATATGTCACATTTTATTCACCCATTCTGCTGTCTGTGGACATTTAAGTAGTTTCCAGCTGGAAACTATCATGAAGAACGTTGCTGAGAATATTCTCATGTCTTCTTGTTAACATTAGTACCTTTTCATGTCAAGTACTTGCTCATTCTCTATTTACCAAGTTGAAATGAGTCTTTGCTGCATAATAAAGGGTCCAGTCCTGGAAGCAAATGAGATGATCAACAAAACAGATAGATTTCCCTTCCACAGGAGAGATGTGAACTGATTTCGAAAAAAGGAAAAAGCCTAGGATATATGCACTGCCGCCCACCCTCCCCGCCCTGATCAAAAATTCTCTAGCATCCTCTTCTGTTCTCAACCTTTCAAAGATATCATGTGTTGTTCATTGAAAAGTGCACGCTCTTTGAAAAGTACAATGTTCCACATAAATGCAGGGCGGTGGCGTCTTTATTGTTATCCTGATTATTTCTGCAAGGGAAGAAGAGGAGGGGCAGGGGAGCTGAGGTTCCTTCCCCAGCCCCCTCCCTCCTGCCGTGTCTGCCAACCGATCGGCAGGATGCCTCTGCTAGGTGTCGATAGAGGAGTCAGACCAGAAGTATTGTCTGAGGACATCACGAACAACGCAGGCAGAATGATTCAAAAAGAAATCAATGGTCCTAAAAATAGCGAAGAGATGTTCCCAGAATAATGTCTTAATGGGAAAAAGGGGGTTGAATGATGGGCTGTATTGTAAAAAGTTAAGTGTTTTTCAAACGCTTATATAGAAAGATGAGCGATCTGCTTAAAATAGGGTGACATTCAGGCTGAGAGGCTTCTGGACTCTGGCCCTGCAGGGCTACTGGAAGAGGACTCACCTTTTTCTGTTGGCTGCAAGTGCTTCCTGGTGCCTCAGAGGGAGGAACTGTTGGTGGGAAAGTGGCAATCTTCAGATAATAAAAATCACCCAGAAAATGCGGTGCACGCCATCTCGCTAAGGGGCATTGGAGCGCGCGTGCGCACCTGCCCTCGCTTTGCTGGTTGGGGTCACTGGCTGCATCACGTTGCGTTGTATTGGACTGCGTGGGTTTGATTGATCGGATGGCCCTGTGCTGAATTCACAATTGTCCTCTGTGAAGATGCAAACCAGGAGACATTTCCAATCTTAGCCAAAGCGGGAGCAGGTGTGTCTTCAGGCAAGAATCTTAAAATCTAAAGAAGTTCCAGCTTGCAAGGGCTCTTCAGAACTGTCTCTGGCCTAGATTTGTTGGGTGATGACTCAGAACCTTCGGGGAAGTGCTGGTGATGGTGCCCAGCCAGTGTTCTGCTGAGCGCTTAGATTCTGCCCAGCAGCCTGCCCCACCGTCACCGTTGCCCTGTGAGTCTCCGTTGACCCATCACAGGATCTGGGTTCAGTTTCATCAAGGCAAGTTACCATTGCAGTACTCACTGTTACCGCGAAAGATCTTTCCAGCTCTTTCTCCTGAAGACAATATTCTTGTTGCCAAGTGTGGCAAATAGTAAACCTGAACTGGCATTAGTAACCTAATGACTAAACAGGGTTGGGATTTTTTAGGAGCAGGATGCAGGGTATGTGGCTGCCACTGGGAGAGGTTTCTTAAGGTGCAACTTTCCTATCAGTTAGGAAGGTTTTGGCTTCAAGTAACAGAAGACCCAACATTCATTGATGATAAGTATATTTATGATTTATTTAAAAGAAACCCAGAGGTGAGTGGTCCAAGGCTTGGTTTAACAACCTGGAACTATCATCAAGGACTCCTCTCTTTGCACTCTTTATTCCATTGCCTTGTGCTTCTTGACTTTCACCTAAAGCTTATGGCCTTATGGTTACATGATGGCTGCCATTGCTCCTTAATACAAGTGCATGCAAGGAAAGGGAGGGAATGTTTTCTTCTTGTGCTGCTCTTTTATCAGGGAGGGATATTTTTCCCAGAAGCCTCAGCAGGATTCCCACCATATCTCATAGGTAGTTGGGACAGAAGAGAAGGTCTTAAGGTTGGACTCATATTTAGGCTCTTTCACTAGTGAGATGTGAACATCTGCATGATCTCTTTATTGGTCAAATCATATACACAAGAGCTTCTCCCATCTCAGGCTCTGAGGATAGATTCATCCACAAGAATTCAAATGTTTCAACCAAATATCACAGGCAGAGAACACCTGATACTTAACTTCTGATACTTAAGGAATTTGCTGATCAAATAATGTTCCTAGGTAGCAGCTCACTGGGAACGAGACTAGAGGAAGAAAGATGAGAAAGAAGCCTCTGGGGGTGTAGAGATCAGGGACAGGTGAGCTCAGAAGTCATGTAGTCCATGTTAGCCAATTTTACAGTGTTACCCAGAGTGAAGGAAATATTCAGAGGACACAATGTCACATGACTCATATGACAATCTTTCACAGTTGCGGGGACAGTACAATTCTAACCTTCACATTGCCCAAAAGATCACAGGAGGTTGGGCCAGGGATGTGGCTCAGAGGTAGAGTGCTTGCCTAGCACCCATGAAGCACTGGGTTTGATCCTCAGCACCACATAAAAATACATAAATGAAATACAGGTATTGCGTCCATCTATAACTAATAAAAAAAATACAGGAGGCCAGGGAGGCCTGAAGACAGGATTCCCTGGATCTTCTAGTGGCATAAATCGTACTGCGCCAACAAGGTTGGGTTTCTTAAAAGTAAACACCTTCAATTTCCCGCTCTTATGCAACTTCCATGACCCCTTAGGGACAGGTACAATAGGTTTGGAATCCTGACCTGTTTCTCAATGTCCATATTTTTCCAAATGACAACAGATATCCAGAGACTTCTAAGGCAGTGGGGGTGGTACCTGGTACATTAAATAGGCAGTGAAATAAAGATGGCAACTAAGTAGGTGCTCACCTTGACCCCTTGGGAGCTGAGAGGGAAAGATGGCCATGCCAGGCTGGCTGTGACACTATGTGTTCATTTATCACAATGATCCTGGGAGCTGGGTATCATGACCTCTACCTACGTATAAGGAAACGAGGCTCGGGAACATGATTGTCTCAGAGCTGCTACATGACACAGACAAGATTGGACCTTGGTCTATCTCACTCCAAACACCAAGCTTCTTTATGCTGCATCCTGCATGTGCTCCTGGGCAGAAGGGGAAGGGATCTCGAGTTCAATGTTGGAGTGCTGCGTGTGAGTGAAGCCCTACTCCTGAATCCCAAAGCTATGTGTTTCTGGCAGGTGGTGGCCAGGAGACAAGCTGTCCAGGAGCTCCATGGACTACATTTTTGACTACCACCCAGAATGCAGCCTTACCCATGAGCAGCAGATGGGCAGTCCTGTCCTGACATCCAGGCATGTGTCTCCAATTGTTCATATGTCAGCCCAAATGTATGATTGAGGCCGAGCTTGACTCTCAGGCTTGCAAGATTAAATCCAGCCAGAGTCCCTGAAAGTGGAACGCCCTGCATTGCATTTCCAGCTAATTCACTAATTCTCACTTGGTAGCAGACAAACGGATTGGGTAAAATGGACTAGCCCACAGCCCAAGGGGTTCAGAGAACAGCCTAGGCCAGGCCCAGAGACCTGATGATTGGCTTAGAAGTGATTCAGTCAGAAAAAAAACTCAAGACCACTGAGCAATGACTATAGGAAGCTACCGTTCCTCTTCTCTGGAGTAAATGATGCATATGCCACCTTTATTGCTTTTGCAGCCATTTTGTGGCCATGAGAGAAGCCAGTGTGTGAATATCTTAGTACAGAGAGAAAAGCCCGGAGAAATAGGATGTAAGCCCTCATCAAACAAAACCTGAAGTCCACTCCTCTGGGCCTTATGACAGATGATAAATCCAAGTCGTTTTAAGCTATTTTGATTTTTTTCCCCACTTATAACCAAAGCATCTTAGCTGATGTGCCCCTGCTGACCTATGCATCTGGGTTTCATCTGAAGGGTGAGCCATTTCTGGTTGCCAATCCCCAAGGAAGAAATATCACTATCATATGGGAAAGTTGCAGGGGTAAGGATGGGTCCTCATGGGAAGGGAAGGGACACCATATTTTTGTTACTGTGAACTGGAGAGAATGCAGAATGAGTGGAAGGAGGTGAGGTGCAGTCTGTCACCTGGGACCACAGGCTAGGAAGACAGGTGCTGAGAGCCCAGGCATGATGTCTGCTACAGTGTGAATCTTTGGGGCTTGTGTTAGTCTGACACTATGACAAAATCCCTGAGATAGATCAACTTAAAGAGGGAAAAGTTTGTTCTGCTCATAGCTTCAGAGGTTTCAGTCCAGGGTCACTTCGCTCTGTTGCCTCTGGGCCTGTGGTGAGGCGGGGCACCTTGGCAGCAGCATGCAGCAGAGCAAAATTTCCAAATTCATGGTGGACAGGAAGCAGAGAGAGAGAGTGAAAAGTGAGGAAGGGACTGGGAACAAGATATATTCCAGGGCACACCCTCAGTGACCTACTTTCTCCAATTGGACCCTACCGTCTAAGTCTTCATCCCCTTCCAATCTCCCGTTGAAGTGATGAAGTCATTAAGGGATTAATCCATGGGTGAGGTCAGCACCCTCATGATCCTGTCACTTCAAAAGAGCCCCCTCTGAACACTGCCACACTGGGAACCAAGCCTTCCCCTTGCTCTTGGGGATATTTAATAACTAAACTATTACAGGGCTGGAGTGGAGTTTCCCAAAACACTAAGAGGGATTTATAGAAGAAAGGTCTGCATGCTCCTCCCTGGCTCGCCACACTGGAGGGCAGAGCATGGAGATAGACCGTGGGTGGTACACAGGGTCCGTTCGTGTTTCTTTCTTCACAACCTGGAGAGGTTAGAAAACCCAAAACTATAGATTTCCCTGCAGTTGGTGTTCTGCATGTCAGTTATTTTCTATCAGTTACAGTCATGGAGCACTTCACGACTGTGGTGCAGTCTGAGAAATGTGTTGATAATTAATTTTGTCGTGGTGCAAACATCCAGGAGCGTCCACAGATTGAGAACTATGAGGCTATGAGGTCACTAAGCCAGGCCATCTACGGGACCACTGTCATGACAGTCCATCGTTAACCAAGGTGTGGCACATGACTATATTTACATTCTCTTGGGAGATGGAAGGTGACATAGGGAGAGGATATATTCCTTTCTTTGTTGTTTGTGGCAACACAGCCTTAGAAATATTAGACTTTTGGGGCTGGAGATGTAACTCAGTGGTAGAACCCTTGCCTAGCATGTGTGAGGCCCTGTGTTTGATCCACAGCACCACAAAAAGAAAAAGAAGAAATATTAGACTTGTCTCCAGATGTTGTGGCACATACCTGTAGTCCCAGTGGCTCTGGAGGATGAGACAGGAAGATTGCAAGTTCAAGGCCAGACTGGGCAACTTATAGTAAGGCCCTGTCCCAAAATTTAAAAAATAAATAAATAAAAGAGCTGGAGATGTAGCTTAGTGGTAGAGCACCCTTAGGTTTAACATCTAGTACTTCAAAAAAGAAAAAGAAAAAAAAAAAAAAAAAGCTGGGCGCGGTGGTGCACACCAGTAATCCCAACGGCTCAGGAGGCTGAGACCAGAGGATCACAAGTTCAAAGCCAGTGTCAGCAACAGTAAGGCGCTAAGCAACTCAGTGAGACCCTGTCTCTAAATAAAGTACAAAATAGGGCTGGGAATGTGGCTCAGTGGTCAAGTGTCCAAGAGTTCAATCCCCTGTAATCCCTTTGAAAGAAAGAAAGAAAGAAAGAAAGAAAGAAAGAAAGAAAGAAAGAAAGAAAGAAAGAAAGAAAGAAAGAAAGAAAGGAAGGAAGGAAGGAAGGAAGGAAGGAAGGAAGGAAGGAAGGAAGGAAGGAAAAGAAAGAAAGAAAGAGAAAAGAAAGAAAAGAAAAGAAAAAGGAAAGAGAGGGAAGGAAGGCTCTGCAGCAGATCCCCAGTGTCCATTTATGGACAGCAAGGGGCATCTGTGTTGCATCTGTGTTGGGGGGACTTCCTATTTCCTGGATGACTCTGGTGATGTTGAGTTTTTTGTTTTGTTTTGTTCCCTATGGTGCTGGGGATCCAACCCAGGGTCTTGCTCAGGCTAGGCAAGTGCTCTACCCCTGAACTTCATTCAGCCCAGCCTGAAAGTGTGTCCTTATCCTAATTCCAATGCTGGCCGCCCGATCCTGCACCTGCGTTGCGGTGCACGAACAGCAGTCCTGGACAGGTCTGTTCTGTGATGTCCTTCTGGGAGTCCTTCCTGAAGTCCTTCTAATGGTTTCCTAAGCTCTCTGTGTTAAATACCTTTGTGCTTAAAATATATAAAGTGGCTTATGTCAACAATATCTGATAGAGAAAGTAAAGGTGACCATACCATTCCTGCTGAGAACCCCGTCAAAGGGCAGAAGCATTCCTTGAAGCCTACATGGAATTCAGTGGGACAGAATTAAGTGTTTGAGATCAGCTGGCAGATCTTTCTTTCTGGACTAAATGTACAAAAGGTCTGAACTCTATCCTCGAGTTCACACCACATCTTCTTACAGAAAAGAATGACATTACGTTGTGCACCCCACTGTGCAGGGTTGCATTTCACCTGCACATTCTAAACCAGTCATCGCATCCTGCAGCCCTGACGGAAGTGAGATGTAAGTCTACTATCATAATCTCCATTTTACCAATTAAGACACCAATGTTCGGAGAGCACCATCCAAGGAATCCTGATGAATGTATCTCCAGGGTTCTTAAATGTCAGACCTTTTAAGATCTGCAGTTTTGCCACTGAAGACCCATTCATCTGAATTAAGCACTAATCTCTACAGGTTCTTTTAAAATCAGATTCTGAAGCATCAAGGGCCATGCACTGAGTTCCTAGAATGCCACTATAAAAGAATTAATGAACTCGTTCCTAATGAAAGGGATGTGGCATCACAGAAGCACTGTGTCTTCTGTGACTTTACACACAAGCAAGTTTGAGAAGGTGCTAGCTGATCAAAGCCGATGGAATAGTTCTTGGACATCCTGACTTTTCTAATGGTCAACTCTGCTGTCACACAGCTTTTTGCTTCAGGATTGGATAAGGTCACAGATCTCCTGTAGGGACAGCCTTTGCAGCAGGAGGGGTGAAAGGTGAAGTGGAGATGACAACAGCCAGCTTTTCTCCCAGGAAGCTTTCAGGATCTGACCCCCTGTGTGGTTCAAGCCCAGCCAGGCCCCCTGGAGTCAGAGCAGCAAAATGTTCAGACTTGGGTAAGCAGGTGACAGCTAGGGAGGATGTCCTCCTTAAGAGTTTATTGGATGATTTCTCCATCATCAGGGAGAGATATCGGCAGGCCCCACTATTCCTCTGAACTGCATAGGAGCCATGTTTGCTGGTACCCCAGCAGCATGGCTGACATCTCATGGGGACAGCCCAGTGCCAGCCAGGACATGCTAACCCAGAACGATGTAACTGCAGAACGCATCACCAGGCAAAACTTCATTTCCCCCTTTATTAATGTTTTCCAGAGCAGGCACCCAGCTCAGGGGTGGCTCACAAAGGAATTTGATAGGAAGATGTGACATCTCATTTTAAATTCCTTCACCGCATTTCTGAAGTTGACGGAGTGTCGGGAAGTGAGGCTAATAAAGTCCTCTGTCCCCTCCAAGCAGACTAATCAGATGTGAAATCTGGGCAAGAGATAACCAGACTACAGGAGAGCCAAAATGACATCACATCAACTCCATTTCAGATCCTGTACACACCAGTGCCTGTCACGGCGGCAGGTGGCCGGCACCCTCAACACACAAGAGGTATTTCAGACCCGGACTTCGTTCTCCCTTGACCCTGTAACTGTCACTCTGGGGTATGTTGGGAACACGTTTGTCACTATGTGTAAAGGCATACGCGTTAAGGGGCGGTCACTCTGGAGGTGAAGCCTGCTCTGCCCTGCCCTCCTCCCCTGCCCTGGATTTGTACCATGGAGGGCTTGCTCTGGGCATCTGAGACAGGGACCAGGGGTGCGCCTTCCTAAACCCACACCCGCATAGTAGGACCAGGATTCCATCTGATGAGTTGTTCACATCAATAATGAATTGCAAATAACTCCTTCACTCCAGGAGTAAGTGGTTGACATACGATCCTTACCACTGGTTCACAGAGATAATTGATTTCATGTAGTTTAAAGATGGCCAAAAGAAACAAATGACGACTCAAGGTGATGGTGAACGCCGCATCCGTTTAATTACAGCTCCATCTTTAGCTGAGATGGGTTCTTTCCTCTTGGCATTAAAATATCCCAGCAACTTGCAACGGAACAGTGATGAATTTTTCATGTTCTGCTCCCCACCTCACATCCTGGCTCAGGGCGCTGTTACCAGCACACTTCGAGCTTCTCTCAATAGATAGTTAACGTGACATGCAAGAGTCGTCTGTGTGACACAGATAACTCAGGGGAACAGCACAAAGTAAATGAGATGCATTAGTGTCTGGATGGGAACTGAAGATAGAAGTTCTCAGAACTTCTTGTTTAATTTATAGAAACGGATTTCCCTCCTGTGCTTAAGATTTCAAAATAGTAATCATATTCTGAAGAGGAGATGTTCCCACTCCAGGTACTAATATCAATATGTAAAAGAAAATCATTAACTAGCTGTAACTCTCAGCAGCACCTATTATATGTCAACAAGCTAACTGAGGTGATAAAACAAACTGTTAGTGGAAATTTAATTACTAGCCATTGAGATTTGGGCAAGGACTGGGGATTCAAGATTCATTACTCTGGCACCGGAGGTTGCTGGAAGCAACCATCCGCCTGGAACGAACATTGTAATAGGTGTTTTCCTTCCTTCTGAAACATCAGAGTAGGAAACTTTTCAAATTCAGTTTTCCAGGAATGGTCAGGGCAACTGTGGAATGGAGGCTGAGAAAAGAAAGAAAACGAAACTGTTTGCAACCACAGCTCTGGCCATCTTCAGGGATGATTGGGGTCAGCAGGGTCATTTTGTAAGTGATTTCTGCACATTTTAATTATGGCAGATTCCTGGCCAATGGCCATTTTACAAGCTGTCATGATTTGTCATTTATAATATGATATAAAACGGGGTCCCGCCTTCTGTGGAGCGTACTAAGCCTGTTTCCTTTCTCCAGGGGCGCTAGCTGTGCCACCCCCAGAGGCTCCTTCATGGAGCCCGTACCCATACCTTCATTCATCCTGGGTACAGTGCCAGCTCAGTATCTGGCAAGTCAGAGGTGTTCAATGCAAGGTTCAGTGTCCGATGAATGCCAGTGTCACCGGGCAGCTGCCTTGCTCCAAGATCTCCATGAAAACGGCATCAAACGCACCAATTCTATCAAGTCCAAAGCCCTCCTCCAAAATAGCTGCAAATTCTCGAGGGAGCTTACCATATCAAGGTCAAGTCGGTCTCAGTGGACTTACTGATATCCCTACACCATCTCCACCCTGGAATAAAATTCATCCACCTCTTCAGTTTTCCAAAGAGTGATTCATATCCAGGAGTTTTGAATCAGGAGACTTTTCATGGAATTGGAAGGCCATGAAATTGCATTGTCCATTGGAGGGAGCCCTGGCCCTAGGCCACAAAAGCTTGTCTGAACTCTAACTTCACTCCTTCCTCTGCCCTCTGGTGTGTGGGAAGCTCTAAACTGCTCTCCTTCCACTATGAGAAGAACTGAGCCAACCTGAGTGGGGACAGACACATGACCAACTTGCTGTGTTTGGCAGGGTCTAGGGGCTCACAGAGGAGTACAACTTTCACTGCTAAAGTGAGACAACAAACTGGGTGGTGGACTATGTGGAAAGCCATATATGTTAAGGGGCAGTCACTCTGGAGGTGAAGCCTGCTCTGCCCTGCCCTCCTACCCTGCCCTGGATTTGTACCATGGATAGCTTGCTGAGGGGTGACTGTCCCAGCACAGATGGTGAAAGCTCACAAGGAAATGACATTCTCTCCCTGTTTTATTAGTATCTTCCTCTCTTGCTCACTGGAGGGCACTTACAGATCACCATTCTCGACCTTAGCTGCACCTTGGCATCTGCGGCAGAGATGGAAAGCACCTCATCACACAGGCCTCACCCTGCAACATTTCTTCAGAATCTCTTAGGAGGACTTTAGGTGACAGCTTTATAAAGTTCCCCAGATAATGCAAGGTGCAGCCTAGGCTGAAGACCAAAGTGTAGGAGCGGAGGTTAAGGAGACCTCGAGGTGCCAGCTTCCTTTGGTACCCGCTATTTGGCATCCTGGAGCTATCTCAGAAGCCTCCAAAGCAATTTGGTTTGGTGTCAAAATGTGTTGTGTTTCTATCTGAATCTACTGATTGTCCCCCCACCCCCTCAGCCTCATTAAAATAGCTAAACTGGTTTTATTGTTCCCTTTCTCCCTCCTTAAAGAAAAAAGTCCCTGGCTTGCTACTTTCTTGGCAGGTGGCTAGAACTGATTGACATCTTAGGCAATCCAAATGCAAATGACACAAAACCCCCGGGCCCTGCCACTAGGGTCCTTTTGTAAAGCGAGAAGATGGCTCCACTAAATTCAGCCTACCTGGATGACACTGACAAACCCAGGTAACTCCAGCCTGGTAGCAAAGCAAGACTAAATAATCTTCCTAGGAACTTTTTGATTCTGTGTCTATAAGGTCTCTTTAGGGAATCTCACATAGATCCTAGATTTGGGATCCCTCACTTGGACTTTTTAAGCAGAGGAATGGCTGACTTTGGATGTGTTTCCAAAAACTTGATGGATGCTTCTGCTGCTGCTGTGAATATAGGATGGAAAAGAAGCTTCCAATTAAGTCAAGTGAATCTAGGTAGAGATTGTAAGTCTCTTCAATTCTCTGTGCCTAGTTCCCTCACCTGATACATTACGTTGTTAATAATGACCCTGTCCCCCTGAAGAGGGGCATGGGAAGGGGGCTGTGAAGAGAACATAGCTATCTTTTCACGTATTCCTTCCATCAAGATTTATTGTACCCTTAATACATACACAAATATGAGTAAGAAATAGTTCCCACCTTCAAAGGACCATTATATTATAATCTAACATATGTCTAGTAAGAGCTATCCAAGAGCTGGTCCCAGAGGCACATATCTGTCATCCCAGCTTCTTGGGAGGCTGAGGCAGGAGGATCCCAAGTTAGAGGTCAGCCTCAGCAACTTAGTAAGAACTTGTCTCAAAATGAAAATTACAAAGGACTGGGAGCCAGGCACGGTGGCGCACACCTGTAATCCCAGCACTTTGGGAGGCTCAGACAGGAGAATCACAAGTTCAAAGCCAGCCTCAGCAAAGAGCGAGGCGCTAAACAACTCAGTGAGACCCTGTCTCTACATAAAACACAAAATAGGGCTGAGGACGTGGCTCAGTGGCCAAGTACCCCTGAGTTCAATCCCTGGTACTAAAAAAAAGGACTGGGGACTACATCATGTACAACCAGAAGAATGAGAAGTTATACTCCATATATGTATAATGTGTCAAAATACATTCTGCTGTCACGTATAACAAGAATAAAAAAAATTTAACAATTTTAAAAAAGAAGCAAGACACATATAACCAGATACATAGATTAATATATGTACATAAATATGCATTAATTTGTATGAAGAGATTCTTATCTTGAAGATATTGTTTTAAAAATATCTACAGTTAATGATAATTTATTGTATATTTAAATATATCTAGAAGAAAAGATTTTAATATCTCCAACATACAGATGTAAATGTTTAAAATGATGGATATGCTAATGATACCAATTTGATAATTACATATTGTATACCTGTATGAAAATTGTTACATTGCATACTTTTAAAAAAAAAGGACTGGGGATATAGGTCAGTGGTAGAGCACTTGCATAGTACATGCATGAAGCCCTGGGTGCAAGCTCCAGTACTGGAGGCAGAACTGTCAAGGGACTCTGAGCAGTGGAGTATGTTATATAGTTAAAGACAGTGGTGTCATCGAAAGAAACTTTAGGGCTGGGTGTGTGACTCTGGAATAGAGCACCTGTATGTGCTTAAGGCCCTGGGTTTGATCCCCAGCACTGAAAAAAAAAAAAAATCTTAGGAAGTTGATCTTGTCACGTGGCAACTAGACCAGTTGAATTTAACCCTGGTGAATCAATTAAAGGAGCCTACCCTTATGCTGCCTTGGTAATGTCACTTAAAATAGAAAATATTTAATTTTTTACTAAGTGTCTAAAGAATCTGCCACTCCTTGCGGATGCGCTTAGATGGTATGTCTCTAACACAGAGTCTTCACTTGGGCCTGCCCTTGAAAGTGCCTACAACAGTGACGGACACCATTGCGTCCACTTTACAGACACTCATTCTGAGGAGTAAAGAAAAGGTGGATAGTCTAACTTTCTAAGCCAGCACCTCTGTGCCTCGCAAGAGACATCTCTTCTTTCATTTCTTTTTTCAACCTCCAGAGACCAGAAAGGCTCCGAGCACTACTGATTTGATATTTTTTCCCATTTGTGTCTTTCTTCTTTTTACGTCCTCCTCTTCCTCCTCCTTCTTTAATTTATTGGTTCTTTTTAGTTACACATGACAGTAGGTAGAATCCATTTTGACATAATTATAAAAGCATGGACACTGGGTGCAGTGGTGCAAGCCTGTAATCCCAGCACTTAGGGAGGCTGAGACAGGAGAATCGCGAGTTCAAAGCCAGCCTCAGCAATGGCGAGGCGCTAAGCAACTCAGTGAGACCCTGTCTCTACATAAAACACAAAATAGGGCTGGGGATGTGGCTCAGTGGTTGAGTGCCCCTGAGTTCAATCCCTAGTGCCAAGAAAAAAAAGAAGCACGGAATGCATCCTGTTCTAATTCAGTCCCCAGTACCTCTCCTTTCCTTCTCCCCCCTCCCCCTGCTCCCTTCCCTCTACTGATCTTTCTGCATTTCCTCCTAGTTTTTTTTAAAATTAATATCTTGTGGATGTACATGATGGTAAGGTTCGCTGCGGTGTATTATTTATGCACATTGGGAAGTTATATTAGATTCATTCCACTGTCTTTCCTTTTCCCATTCCCTCCCTTCCCTTCATTCCCCTTTGCCTATTCTACTGGACTTCTGTTCTTTTTTTCACAACCCCACCTTAGTGTAGACTAGCTTCCACATATCAGAGAAAATATTAAACTTTCAGTTTTTTGAGATTGGCTTATTTCACTTAGCATAATAGTCTCTAGATCCATCCATTTACTGGCAAATGTGATAAAAATCATTCTTCTTTATGGCTGAGTAATATTCCATTGTGTATATTTACCACCTTTTCTTTATCCATTCATCTGTTGAAGGGCACCTAGGTTGGCCCCATAGCTTAGCTATTGTGAATTGTGCTACTATAAACATTGATGTGGCTGCATCACTATAGTATGCTGATTTTAAATCCTTTGGATATATATCAAGGAGTGACAACTCTTTGATATTTAGGTCCACCACCACCCATCAGAGACCCTCTCCAGGCTCAGCCTCCCTGGATCCTCTCTCTCAAATCATTCTAATTTACTCTCTCCATAACACGCACTAATGTCTGAAGTTATTTTCTTCATTATTTGTGTATTCTCTCTTTCTGCTATTAAAAAGAAACCACAAGGAGAGTAAGACTTTGTCTCATTCACTGCTGTATCCACTATGCCTAGGATGGTGACTGAGGCATAGTAGGTGCTCAATAAAAATTTGTTGGATTAGTGAATATATTTGCACTTGTTCTTAAAGACCTGTGCTGGGAAGATGGGCTCAAAGAGAATGAAAACGTGTCCCCCAGCAAGGCTCTGGTCCTCAGCTCTTGTGCCTGTGAAATCAGACAGTTATACCCAAAAGTGCATCTGAAGAAAGAGCTGTTGAGGATCAAATGAAGAAATGGTAGTAAAGGCACTTTGACAGTGAAAATGTGAGTTGAGTGGGAAATGTCATTTCCTTTCTCCATCTGCTCGACTCTGATCTTTTTCCCTTGGTAAGGGGACCTATTGATTTTAGCGTGTTGGAGGAAGCTTTTACTGTCTAATTGCTGCCCCGACTTAGCCTGTCACTGTGTCCTCTGCAGTCAGCACATCCTGACATTGACCCCTGATGCCACAGTCCTTTGCCAAGCAGCCAGTGCTGGCACTGTGCACCTGGAGTGGGCGGGTCTCCTGGGCCGTGGGCAGGCTGCTCTCCTCTCCAGGAGCTGAAGCCTCAACCAGGCAGGCAGCCCCTCTGGGGAGAAGCCAGGGCCCAGGTGCTGTGGCAGCCAAAGGCCACAAATGGCATTGTCCCCTGCAGCCAGGGGCCTGCAGCCAGATGGGGATGTGTCCTGTGCAGATACACCGTGTTGAGCATTCTCAGACCATGGCTTCCAAGAGGATAATCCCTGCAACCATTTTCAGGCTTGGAATATTATTAGTAAGTGGGGGTGGGGAGTGAAAATAAATAATTTCTTTTTTTTTCTCTTTCCACATTTGTATTGGTGCATTATAGCTGTACATAATGATGGGATTTGTTGTTACCCATTTGTACATGTGCATAATATGACAATATAATTTAGCCAACATCATTCTCCAGCATTCCCTCCCCCCCTCCCAGCCTCCAATCCCCCCACATGCCCCTTTCCTCTACTGAGCTCCCTTTGATTTTCATGAGGTCCCCCGTCCCCACCTTTCCTTTCCTTTTTCCTCTCTAGCTTCCTCATATGAGAAAAAACATAAGACCCTTGACCTTCTGAGTTTGGCTTATTTTGCTTAACATAATGGTCTCTAGTTCCATTCATTTTTCTGCAAATGTCATAATTTCATTTTTCTTCATGACTGAATAAAATTCCATTGTGTCTATATACCACATTTTCTTTATCCATTCATCCTTTGAGGACACCTAGGCTGGTTCTGTAGTTGGATTATTGTGAATTGTGCTGCTCTAAACATGAGTGTGCATGTGTCACTGTACTATGATGACTTTAATCCTTCAGGATAAATACCGAGGAGGGGTATGGCTGGGTCATATGGTGGTTCCATGCCTAGTCTTTTGAGGAACTTCCATACTGATTTCCATAGTGGTTGTATTAATTTACAATCCCACCAAGAGTGTAAAAGTGTTGCTTTTCTCCACACCCTCTCCAGCTTTTATTGTTATTTGTATTCTTGACTGCCATTCTGGCTGGGGTGAGATGAAATATCAGTGTAGTTTTGATTTGCATTTCCCTAACTGCTAATGATGTTGAACTATTTTTTTTGTGTGTGTATTTGTTGGCCATTAGTATTTCTTATTTTGAGAAGTGTCTATTTAATTCCTTTACCCATTTGAAAATAAGTAATTTCTAATACTGGTCAATAATAATAATAATTTTTCCTTAAATAGTGAAGAGTTTAAACGTTTCCAGGGTATTTTCATCTGCATTACCTCCCCTGACCCTTAAAACTTTCCTGTAATTAGTATTCCTTTTTTAAAGTAATGGGATGTATAGTCTTTAGAACTGAGGGGTGCGACTTGTCCAAGGTCAAACATCAAAGTGGTGAAAAGAGGAAATAGAACCCAAGTTTCCAAGCTCTCAGACTAGACTGACAGCCATGCCCCTCACAGGGCCAGCCCTGGTTATAGGCATGTACTCTAAATTGAAAATAATCCTCCCAAGAAATTCCCAAAAGGTTCCTGGACTCTAAATGTGCTCCTGGGGCTGTTGATGTAATTCAGTGGTAGAGTACTTTACCAGGCATACAAGAGCCCTGGGTTCAATCCCTATCACTGCCAAAAAACAAAAAAAAAGAAAAGAAGAAGGAGGAGGAGGAAAAGAAGTGCTTTTAAGCCAGGTACAGTGGTACATGCCTGTAATCCCAGCTGCTCAGAGGATCGCAAGTTTAAAGGCAGCCTCAGCAAAAGCAAGGCACTAAGCAACTCAGTGAGAATCGCAAGTTCAAAGCCAGCCTCAGCAACAGTGAGGCACTAAGCAACTCAGTGAGACCCTGTCTCTAAATAAAACAAAATAGGGCTGGGGATGTGGCTCAGTGGTTGAGTGCCCCTGAGTTCAATCTCCAGTACCAAAAAATAAAATAAAATAAAATACAAAATAGGGCTGGAGATGTGGCTCGGTGGTCGAGTGTCCCAGGGTTCAATCCCTGGTAACCGCCCCCCCCCCCGCAAAAAGAAGTGCTTTTAAAACATCAAACACTTTTTAGCCAGCAAAGAAAGTGAGGATGTGCTAGAAAGTGAATACCAGTTATATGTCTACCATTTAGAAGAAAGAAAAGTATATATAAGCAAGCCACACAAAAACTACACTTTAAAAAAATTTGTAATTTTGTCTTGGATTCAACTCACAAAATAAATGGATTGGGTGGTCCCCAGGCTAGACAGTGCCACAGAGAAGGTGCTGGACAATTGCTTGTTGAATGGATGGATGGATGTTGACCTGGAACATAAACAGCCTTGCAAGCTTCCTTCACTCATCTTAATGAAAAAGAAAATATTGTTTTATCAGATACAGATTCACAAAATATTCTGATATTGATATACTGCTTTACTTTTTACTTTAAAAGATCTTTCTTGTGCAGTATCTCAGTTGATATTCAAATAACCCTGACTTTGAAAGAGGCAATTTCAGTGAAGAGACTGAAGTTTGGAGAGAGATGAATTGTTTTCCTAGGGTAAAAAAAAATGAAAGATTTATCTTTCTTCCTCCTCCTTTTCCTCTCTTCCTTCCCCCTCCTCCTCTCTTCTCCTTCCTTCTTTTTCTTTTCTGGGTTCTTTATTTATATTCTAGGTGCTAATTCTGTTGCCTAGGCTGGCCTTGAACATCTGGTCTCATGTGATCCTCCTATCTCGGCCTCCCAAGTAGGTGAGACTTCAGGCATGGGAAACCAGATCCACTTTGAAAGAACAGAAAGAACATTTTAAAATGTATTACTGAATTGAGAAGAAAGTGAGGAATATGCAGAATTAAGGAACTAGATAAAAGTGAAAATTCAGAGGAAAAAATGGAACCTTGAAGTTGGCTTTGGCCTTCAGGGGACTTCAGTTTCATTTTTCACAGGTTCACAAGGCCAGAGGAAGGAGAAAAGTCTGGTGCTTACCTAAAGTGGGGAAGATGGTAAAGATGCCTCTGCAAAAGGCTGCTACCCTTGCTTCCTTCACCATCAGCATAGAGACGAGAAAGAAGCAAACCAGGTTCCACTCTGACCACAGGGACTATAAGGAAAATCACATATATCCATGTGACTCACAAAGGAGGAGAATTAGTGTGAAAACTTATAGCCATAAACCAGTCCTTCCATGGGTTTGCACTTCAAATTCACACTCCCTGGGTAGTCCAAGAGGCCTTGAATTAAAAATATGATAAAGTGAATCTGAGTTATTAGTGCCCACAGGCACCTAGGGAATTAAATGCTATCTCTGTAGCCGGGCGCAGTGGTACAAGCCTGTAATCCTAGCACTTTGGGAGGCTGAGACAGGAGGATTGTGAGTTCAAGGCTAGCTTCAGCACAGGCGAGGTGCTAAGCAACTCAGTGAAACCCTGTCTCTACATAAAACACAAAATAGGGCTGAAGATGTGGCTCAGTGGTCAAGTGTCCCTGAGTTCAATCCCGGATACAAAAAAAAAATGCTGTCTCTCTGAAGAAATTTTAATCCAAACTTCAAAGAATGCTCAGATAAAATTTCAAAGAAATTCACAGTCAAAAATTAGAAAACATTCAAGGAAGCAAAGCATCATGAGAAAGAGCGAGCAAAGAACAGAACTGAACCCACAATAGCATCAGATATTGAAATTGTCATATATAAATATAAAATGATATGGGAAAGGGCATAGAACTGCCCAAGCAGATGGAAAAGGATTCAAGTTGAACTTTCAACAATTAAAAATTATATGACTGTTCAAATTAAAAACTCAATAGATGGCTTCAACAGATTAGACATAACTGAAAGGGATATAAAATAGAATATAGATCTGAAAATATTCAGAGCGTGGCTCAGAAAGATGGAAAGAAGAAAAATTTAGAAGAAATATTAAGAAACTGGACACAGCAGTAATCCCTTTCCCCCTGCCCATCATGCTAGCCTCTCCAGAGGCTGAGATACTAAGATTGTAAATTCTAGTCCAAACTTGGCAACTTAAAGAGATTTTGTTTAAAAATAAATAAATAAAAAGTGTTGGGAATGTAGCTCAGTGGTAGAACACTTCAGGGTTCAATCAATCCCTAGTATTTTAGGGGGAAAAAAAGACATGTTAAGAGATTTGTAACATTATAAGCACACTGTACATGTATCTCAAGAAAATTAGAGGAGGAGAGAGGGGCTGAGGCCATGTTTGAAAAACAGGAACTTTCCACAGAATCAAAAAACTCCCCAAATTTCAAGGATAAATAATAGAGAAAATTTGATGGCATAGTCAGTTCTATAACTATTATGACTTACCTCTGTAAGTCATATCTGGGTCTCAACCTTTGTTCAAGTTCCACATCACAAATTTAAGATCAAGCTGGGAATGATTAATAATGAGGGTTATGTCTAGCATGAGCAAACTGTCCTACACTGTGCTGAACGTTGTGGTCCTCTTGGTGTGGTGTATGCACCAAGACTGCTTCAGGGATGGGGATGCAGCTCAGTGGTAGACTGTGCTTCAGTTTTCAGATCTAAAAATTTTCCTAGAAAGTCTGATTCAGTCTTATTCAGTTAGAAACTGTCATCTACACCAATGCACAGAAAAGTCCCCAATCCCCAACTAACTTACAATTTTTTCTCTTCTTCTTCTCCTTTTTTTTTTTTTTTTTGGTATTGGATATTGAACCCAGGGGCACTTTAACACTGACCTATATCCCAAGTGCCACCTCCCACCTTTTATTTTTTTTATTTTGAGACAGAGACAGGCATGGTGGCGCACATCTATGATCCCAGCCACTCAAGAGGCTGAAGTTGGAGTTCAAAGCCAGCTTCAGCAATTTAGTGAGGCTCTACATAACTTAGCGAGACCCTGTCTCAAAATAAAAAATAGGCCAGGCACTGTAGTGCATGTCTGTAATGCCAGCAGGTCAGGAGACTGAGTGAGGAGGAGGATCACGAGTTCAAAGCCAGCCTCAGCAATTTTGTGAGGAGCTAAGCAATTCAGTGAGACTCTGTCTCTAAATAAAATACAAAAAAAAGGGCAGGGATGTGGCTCAGTAGTTAAGTGCCCCTGAGTTCAACCACTAGTACTAAAAATAAAAAATAAAAATAAATAAAAATAAAGAGTAGAAAAAGGGCCGGGGATATGACTCAGTTTTTAAGCACCCCTGGGTTCAATGCCCAGTTTAAAAAAGAGACAGAGAGAGAATCTTTAAAGAAGTCTAGAAGAAAAACAAAGCAAAACATTATTTTCAAAGACATGATCAATAGAGTATCAACTAACTTCTCAACAGCAACAATGGGGAAAAAATAAAACTTCAGCGTGCTGAGAGACCATACTTAGCAACCTTTAAAAATCTATATTTAGAAAAAATACATTTCAATGAATTTTCAAAACAACTAATTTTTTTTTTGTACCAAGGATTGAACCTACACACCATACGCTTAACCACTGAGCTATATCTCCAACTCTTTTTATTTTTTTATTTTGAGACAGGGTCTCACTAAGTTGCTTAGGGCCTTGCTACGTTGCTGAGACTGCCTTAGAATTTGTAATCCTCCTGCATCAGCCTCCAGAGCCACTGGGATTATAAGCGTGCGCCATTGTGCCTGGCAGAACTACTGATTCTTCTAACAAACTCTCACCAAGGAAAATTTGAAGATGCTGAAATATAAAATGCTACATTTCCAATTTTATGGGATACAGCTAAAGCAGTTCATAGAAGGGAAATTTTAGCTTTGAATAATCATACTAGGAATGAAATAATAAAGGCTAATAACTAATGAGCAAAGCATCTGACCTCAGAAGGCAGCAAAGCCAGGCCTCCAGCCTGGGCCTGCTTCCTGGCCACAGCCACAGCTAACGGTCTCGGAGTGAGTTGCATCGAGGAGCCGAGTTAGGAACCAGCAGCAAGGAAATTATTGAGGACCATGCCGTAAGAAATGACACTTATTCCTGTGTTCTCGGAGAATTTGGTTCTGGGGACTGGAGTAGCAGGGATGGACGTAAGAGGAACTGAAGCTGGAGGACAGGGGCAGAAGCAAAACCAATTTACCCTTTTCCTCAGGGTGAGAGTCCCTTATTTGCCTGTGTCCTGGCTGCTTTGGCCCCAGGCGTCCTTCTCCACTAGAGCCAGCAGAGGCCCATGAGAAAGGGGACAGAAGGATTCAGAAGCATCCAATGCAGCATGCAAACAAATGAGACACCACACCTGCAGGTTAGATCCCCTGCAGGGGTTAGAGTTGCACAGTGAAGGAGCTAAACTTCTCTCCTCTCTGTTCAGGAAAATTCATACCTTGGTTGTCTGGAATGCATGTGCATGTAACACTGTCTGCCTTTGGGTGAATTCACAAGCAGGTGGAGGCCACCCTCACGTGATTCACAAAGCCCAGTGGCCAGAGTTGACGGTGGGGGGGGGGTCTCCATCTGTCAAACCCTCATTTCCTGAGCACCTCAGCTCCCCCGCTTTTTAATGAATGTACATGTTTACTTTAATGTACTCTTAAAATGTTACTAAAGCACCAATATAATAACATGTATAAGGCATAAAAACACAAATTCAGGGACAAAAGAGAAGTCAGAAGCAACAAATTTTGAACCCTAAAAATCAATTGATGTTTATTGATTTAATGGACCTTCGAAAATGCAACTCTAATCTGGCAATGGATCAAAATGAATATCTTTCTCTCTTTTTATTATGATTATTTATGCATATTAATTGTACAAAGTAATAGGTTTCTGGGGCTGGGATTGTGGCTCAGTGGTGGAGCGCTTGCCTCGCATGCGTGAGGCACCAGGTTTGATCCTCAGCACCACATAAAAAAATAAAGATACTGTGTCCATCTACAAAAAAAAATTTAAAAAAATAATAATGGGTTTCCGTGTGACATTTTCATACACACATAACGTATTTTGATTATCCACCCTCCCTAATTACCCTTTCCTACTTCCCTTCCCTCCCCATCCTCTTCTCTTTCCCTGATAGTCCCCCTTCTACTTTTATGCGATCTTTTTCTTTTTTCTTCTAGATTCCACATAAGAGAGAAAATATGTGATGCTTGTCTTTCTATGTTTGGCTTATTTCACTTAACAGGATGATCTCCAGTTTCATTCATTTTCCTGTCAAAGACATGATTTAGTTCTTCTTTATGACTGAATAATGCTCCATTGTGTATATATACCACAATTTCTTTATCCATTCATCCCTTCACGGGCTAACTTAGCCACTGTGCATAATACCTCAGAAAACATGGATATGCAAGTATCTCTATTGCATGCTGACTTTAATGCCTTCAGGTATATATCCAGGAAGTTCAGTCTTGATGCTGATTGGCTCTGTGATCTTGAAACAAATTGCAGCACTTCTCTGAGACTTCAATCTGGCTGATGATGTGACTGTATATAACTCAGCTGGAAGTGTACTTAGGTGGGAAGGGGTTACGAATACAAGATGTTGATTTTAACCAATAGCTAACCTCCTTTGGGAGCCTGGTAGAAGCCTCCATTCTTTGCTTGCATTTGTGAACATTCTCCCCATCAAAGTCAATGATCTGACCCAACCATGTAGGTGAGGAGTGAACTTGGGAAATTTTAATTATGTGTGATCTCAATAATTCACATCTCTTTGACTCTTTGAATTGCTCTCTCTTTCTATCTTTGTCTCTGTCCCTCCCTCTCTCCCCCCTTTTCTTCTCTCTATAAATCAAAGGATTTGTATTAGAGGAATGATTCTTAACCTTAGCTTCATGTAGAATCATCTGGAAGACATTAATATGCATTGTTCCTTGGGTCCTTCCAGGACTGGTTGGATGGTAATCCCTCGGAGTAGGGTCTCATCTGCAGCCCTTTGTATAAACTCCAAAGAGGCTCCTGATGCATAGCAAGGGCTTAAACCCCTAGATCAGATGGTGACTTTTGCCCTTTCAAGCTCTCTGATACTGGAGCCTCCAGATCTGCAAGACTACAGCTGTGGCCCTTGGGATGTGGCACAGATGAGTGTGTGAGTCACACCATAAATACCCAGAGTACAGTACACTGACCTTGGCCAATGTTCTGTGAATCATTACCCCAGATCTCTACAAAACTGCCCTCTGGTGTCCCAACTCAGAGTCAGATACATCCTGGCCTATAGGACCATCCTGATATGTTCAGGCAGAGGAAACCTAGACCTGAACTAATAACTGAGCAACTACTATATGTCAGGCACATATCCACACAACTGCTAATCCTCACACCTTTCAAGGCAGGATGTATTATTTCCATTTTTAAAAGGAAACAATAGGCTAGGGAAGATTAAGCCACTTGACTAAAGCAGTCACTGGTGAGTTGGTGGGGCTAAGATTTAAGCCCACATTCTGGATCCAAACCCTCCATTCTTCCCATTGCACCTCCTTGATCCAAGCTAGGGGCCAGGCTTCAGCCAGGGGAAGATGGGGTTTCCTAAGGCAGAACCCCAGTGGTTCTGCTGGATCATTGACCATCAGACGCCTTCATTCCTGTGCAGGGAGACAGTGCTGCTGACGAACACACATCAGGCTGCCAGCCTCAGTTTGTATTTTTACAGTCCACTAATTAGGCCATTTTAACTAATTTGTTTGCATTTTGTATGAGCAAGTTGGGCTTTTGGATTGACTAATGTAATTGCAGCTGGTTTCTGCCAAATACAAATTACTCAGTCTAGTGTGGGCTAGAGAGAAAAGCAAATATTTAATAGACATCAATACCCTTGTAGCTTTTTAGTGGAGCCTTTTTCCCCCTGTGGAAAGTTGAAATAATTTCTCTAACATCTGATTGAACTTTCATGTTAGAGAATTATTTTTTAATCATTTTTTTAAAAAAATAATGAGGCAAATGCTTTAGTGGCTCTGTTGGGGTTTATCTCTGATCCATTTACCCCTAAGCTCAGGAAACTCACAGGACTTTTCCATTTCCAGGCCAGCTCCCCACGATCTCTTTCTGCTTGGGTTACTCCTTCCCTCACCAAGCAATCTACATCAAAGATTATCACAGCTAGCAGGGGACCGAGAGTACCATCTAGTCCAGTAGTTCTCAAAGTGTACACCTGGACCAGCAGCATCAGTACCACCTGGGAAAAGATGAATCCTCAGGACTACTGAACCATAAGCTCCAGGGGTGGGGCCCAGCAAGCTGTTTTAACAAATCTTCCAGTTGATTTCGAAGCACATTAAACTAGAAGATCTAGTCCAATCATCTCATCTGACAGATGAGGAAACTGAGACCCAGAAGGAGCCTACAGTTCTCATAGGGGCAGGAACTGAGCCTGTTTCCCTCTTTGTGCATTCCCCACATGACTGCCTTGTGATAAACACCCAGAAAATCTCTGTTGAATGAGTGAATGATGGAATGAATGCACCAGAACTAGATGCAGAGTCTCATAGTTCTACTTGACTCCATCAGAGCTTTCTCTTGCTCTGGGGAAGAATGAAAAAATGGAGGGAAACCTGCTTCTTGGTTCCTGCTTTGTGAGAGGGAACATAACTGGGCCTCAGAACACCATGTCCTGTATCCTGGCTCTTAAGGAAGATGGCAGTCCCACCCATTGCCCTGCTTCCAAACTGTGGGCCCATCTGATACACTGTCCCGAGTTCAGGAGGTGGACCAGTCTCCAATCCTGATAGGAGTTATTTCTCTTGATTTCATAAGACATGTGCATTTATTAAAGCCCAGCCAGGCATCCTGTTGGGGTGCTTGATTCCCCGACAAAAAACCTCAGTCCAACTTAGTGAATGGGGAGAAAGAAGCTGAGCTTTGACGCATTAAAAAAGAAATGTTTCTAGCAGGGCGCCGTGGCACACGCCTGTAATCCCAGCACTTTGGGAGGCTGAGACAGGAGAATCACGAGTTCAAAGCCAGCCTCAGCAATGGCAAGACACTAAGCAACTCAGTGAGACCCTGTCTCTACATAAAACACAAAATAGGGCTGGGGATGTGGCTCAGTGGTCGAGTGCCCCTGAGTTCAGTACCAAAAAGAAAAAAGAAAAAAAGAAATGTTTCTGAAGAGAGGATGCTAGGGGGGTGAGTCTTCTGGATCCTTTGAATCTTGCGATTACAGATGTGTGTAGCCCTGCTGACTGGACCTAACTGCAGTCTCTTTCCAGGAAACAAGAAAGGAAAGGCAAACAACATCATGAGCTTTCAAACAGACAAAAAAATCTCCCAGGATATCAAGAAAAGGCTTCTAGTCAAGGTTCCTGAGCTTCCAACTCTGTGAAATTCTTCTATGAACTAACTAAGCAACTAAAGATACCAATCCCTGTGGATTCAGCCACTCAGGAGCTTCTGTTCCTCTAAGCTCAACTCCATGGATCTCATGCCACACAGCTGCCCAGGTCCCTTTCCTCTGCTTGTCTCTGCAGAGCTCACAGAAGAATGTGACAGCTTTCCAATGTGCAGCACCTGCCCTGGCCTCCCTTGAGTGCTCCCTGTCTTCATGGTCATTTCCACACTTCCTTTAGACCTGTCCTCAAGAAAGAGCCTGACAAACTCATTCAACTACAGATGGTAGCAACTGATGGCTACCACTTCCCCCCCATAGACAAGGGAAGCTTCCATGCCCTAGTGATAGCTTTTCATTTCTAATTCAGGGTAGGATAACCCAAAACTTCCCTGAGAATGGATCCTATTTGAGAAAGACATCAGTTCTCTGGAGCAAATATCTGCCCCCAAAGGCCAAATGGGCTCTTCCTTCAGGGAGTTTGCAGTGGGCATAGGGGGAGCTGAGTTGGTATCTGCCCTTCTCCTGAAATGGAGAAATATTAGTCCAGTACCAAAGGGTCCCCCATGCACACAAAGAAGCAGGGAAAACCAATTAGCAGAGAGGGATGGGCAGAGCAGGCAAGGCATGAGCAAATGAGGGGGAGAATGGCCACATCTGTTCTGGGTCCCAGACCTTCCAGAGACAGCGGCTCTACTTTTTGGCTCCCTGAGGTACTCTTGTGTCTTTAACTGAGTCCCGCTTTTTAATGATGCTTGTTGTCTGAGTTTCTCCTTGTAAGCAGGATGTTGTTTGAGCCTCTTCCAGAGCTGAATATCACAGAGGTATCCAATGACTTTCTATGAAGCAAACCAGTGATGCTCAGCCCAGTGGTTCCTAAATGCCAGGCCCCTCACCCACATCTGCTGGCTGTAACACAGAGTCCAGACTGGCCCACCCTGGAGATCCTATTTCAGTAGGTTGGGCTCTGTGGATTGGTACTTGGACTATGCTCCATAGGGTTTTCTGTGCATGACTGAAGAGGTGCCTAGTTATCCCTATGGGCAAATTCTTACCTTACACATTCTTGAGTGAAAGAGACTATTGTAGAGGCTAATTCTACTAACATGATCATCAGGCATCATACAAGGCCATATTTTAGATGTAAAGATGTAACAGTGAAGAGGACCGGTGAGGGCCCTGCTCCCGTGGGTTTATGCTCTAGCACAAGATAGAAAACAAGCAAGTCAACGGATAACTGAAGAGATCATTTCAGAGGATGAGAAGTGCTGTGGAGAAGAGTTGAAGACATCAGTGACATAATGGAGTGACTTTAGGGAACAAAGTAAACAAACACCTCAGACAAGGCTCTGGAAGAAGGTGCTGCTTAAGCTGACCTGACTAGAAGAAGCCAACTATGGAGATGTGAAGGAAGAGCTTCCACCCAAGAGAAGAGCCTGCACAAAGGTCTTAAGGCAAGGTGGGCTTGACATACTCAGACAGAACCCTGTGAGGCTGGTGTGCACGTGTCCTTGAGAAGAATGATCTTAGTGCAGGGTGGGGGGCAGTTGTGACAACAACATCCTGAGTTCTTTGGGCTTGTTTCATGGCAAAGGGAAGCAAATGGAACAGTAAGTGGAGGGGAACATCAAGTTCAAGGGAGGGATCTGTTGAGGGGGTGTTTGGGTTTGTCAGTTTTTATGGTGATCAGGAAGGTTCAGTACTGGGTTCTGCCTGTGCACTCCCCACTCCGCTCTGAGAAAAGCCAGGCAATGGACAAGTACCCACATGACACTTATTACCGCTATTGATATGGTCCCTCCCCAGATCCCTGCACCTGTACTTACACTCTGCCTTCCTGCCTGCTACAAAGGACAAAGAGTCCTTACTCTTATTAAAGCTCATTCCTGGGGGGGGCTGGGGTATGGCTCAGTGGTAGAGTGCTTGCCTAGCATGCATGAGGCACTGGGTTCAATTCTCAGCACCACATATAAATAAATAAAATAAAGGTCCATTGACAACTAAAAAATGTTTAAAAGAAAAAAAAACTCATTCCTGGGTTTGGGGATGTAGCTTAGTGTAAGAGCACTTGGCTAGAATGCACAGGGCCCTGGGTTCCATCCCCAGTACTGCAAAACAAACAAATGAAAAGCATTCCTAGACTTGGGTCCTGGAACCTATTGCCTATTTCCTTCTCATGGTTCTTGCTGTCATCGTCCCTGCCTTTACCCCTTTAGCTCTAGTAACATCAGTTTCTCATCTTCACTGGATGGTTCCACCAGCATGCACATACCCTCGATGATCTATCAGGGGCAGCATATTTTTTCTGTAAGGGGCCAGATAGTAAATATTTTAGGCTTTCTGGCCATGTGGTCTCTGCAGAAACCAGGGAACCCTGCCCATAGCAGCAGGAGAGCAGCCACTGTCTGCATAAAACTGTGGGCCTGGCTGTGGCTCAGTAAGACTAACACCACCAGGTGGCATGCAAATTTGGCCCCTGCGTCATAGTTTGAATAACCAAGAACAGTATGTAGCCTCTTAGGACCATTGTTTAACAGGCTCCTCTGTCAATGAAATTATGATGGAACTTTGGATATGAATCAGAGTCTTGATGGTAGGCAGGGCACAGAAAAAAGAAAGTAAAAGATGAACCAAGGGATATGGTCAGAGTGAAGAAGAGCATCGAAAATGGAGCCCTGGGAGAGAGCTAAGTGGAAGACAGTGTGAGATGCTGAGACCAGAATCAGCCCCGGGACCTGGTTGCTTATAGTAGAAGCATCATGATATGGGGGAAACTGAAGAAAAGGAAAATTTCCCAGAGAACTCTGAAGACAGAAACCTGGCCAGGAAGGGCATGGAATTAGGATAAATAGATTCAAACCAAACTCTATGTGCACTGTACTGAATACACCTGGGCTCTGCCTGTCCACTTTGTCCCTGTTATTCCTAAGCAATGGCTCTATGCCCTTATGTATCCTTTTCCTCAGGACATGCGGCAGATTTGCTCCTGAGAAGAGGTGACCTTACTACATGACTACAGTTAAGACATGGCCTTAGAGCCAGGCACGGTGGCACAAGCCTGTAATCCCAGCACTTAGGGAGGCTGAGACAGGAGAATCGTGAGTTCAAAGCCAGCCTCAGCAATGGCGAGGCACTAAGCAACTCAGTGAGACCCTGTCTCTACATAAAACACAAAATAGGGCTGGGGATGTGGCTCAGTGGTTGAGTGCCCCTGAGTTCAATCTCCAGTACCAAAAAAATAAAAAAAAAAAGACATGGCCCTAGCCACCAGGAACTTGCCATCTGGTGGCAAAGAGGCCTAGGGACATTGACTAAGCACTTGCTAGAGGGAGATGCTGCAGGACATGGGCAAAAGAAGAGATTTCCAGAGATGATGCCTCAGGAGTTGGGAGGACAAAGTGCAGAAAGAGAAAAATTCTGGAAGTTTTCACACAGAGATTGACACAAGCAAAGACCAGGATGGGTGTAGATGGCTACAGAAGACATTTTTTAGCCTGTCTGCCACAATGTCTTAACACTGGGCATACCAGTGGCATGGCATGTATGTGGCAACAGAATGGCTTCTATCATTCAGGGCACAGTTTCACTGAGAAGAGAACATACACCCCCAACAGAGCTCTAAATCCCGTCTTCTGAAATGGTTAAATAAAAGGAAAAAATACCTAGAATGTATAAGAATGTCTAAAAAGCAACCTGGCATTAATCATTACATGTAGGCTGTAATTATGGACTAAAATGCAGGCTGCTTTATTTGTCAGATGAGAAGACTAGATGCCAGGCATCCTCACAGTTTCCTGATTCTGAAAGGTACTTCCCTCACCTCTGTTCCCCACTCTTCCTCCCAGAGTACTTCTGCCTATGTACCCACATGTGCCCATGTGCGTGCACTCACACACATACACACACACACACACAACACACTAGGCTTTATCTCAGAGATCACTTCTAGGGCCCCATCCCTAGAACAGGTGTTGTGCTCACTGGGTGAGACAATTGAATCTCTGTTGATTCTGGAAAGAACTGTTCAAGGGTTGTTTGTTTGTTCAGAAATAAATGAAAAAGTTGATGAGCCAATAATGAAAGTAGAATACGTTTGTCTCCTATCTTTTGCCCTTTATACCCCAAACAGCTTACAGGCAGGCTTAAAACAGCCAGGCAGCTGGCGCGCGGTGGCACACGCCTGTAATCCCAGCACTTTGGGAGGCTGAGACAGGAGAATCGTGAGTTCAAAGCCAGCCTCAGCAACGATGAGGCACTAAGCAACTCAGTGAGACCCTGTCTCTACATAAAACACATAACAGGACTGAGGATGTGGCTCAGTGGTCGAGTACCCTGAGTTTAATCCCCAGTACAAAAATAAAAACAGCCAGGCAAATAAAGACATAACCATTTCCTTCAAAAGTCATTCTAGACCTTTACTTGCTTTTTAGTGGGTTCCAAACCATGATTCATTAGCCCCACCCCCATACCCAGCTACCTGATTTGACTATCTACCCTGCCAAATCACATGAATAGCTGACACATCGTCACTTCTGTTGTCTTAGCCTGCAAAGAGCAATCAGTTCAGACACACGAGGGCCTGAGGCAATCTGGTGTGCATCCCATCCCCAGGGAGTCACCCTGGGTCCCCTCTCCCCTCTGTCCTTGCTACAGAGGTATTTAGCCAGTGTTGACACTTTTTCTGCCCTACCAGGCCTGGTCGCTGGGGATACAATTGATTTCCCTTCTTTATCCCAAATAGATGGTGAGAAAAGGTAAAAATGTTCTGCTCAGTACTGGCTAACTGAATTTCAAAAATAACTCAAAACTGTGGTGCAGGAAATACAAGCAAAGCATTTGGGCTTTTATTGAGGCTCAACAAAACATATTTTTACAGATTTTTAGATGGTTTAAACTATTAGATTGTTGAGTCTCTGTAGGACCAAAGACCTTGTATACTGAGGGCTGAGAGCCAGAGGGGACAATTATTCAAGTCAAGAAACAGAAGAACTAACCTAAGGGAGAAGAAAACTCAGGAAGATATTAAGAAAAAATCAGAAGAGAAGCCTGGGTAGTTCCCCAACCCAAGAGTCCAGAGCAGACATTCAAATTAGAGCTTGGGTTGGGCTTGAAGAACCAGAAGAAAAACCAAAACATCCCAAGATGTAGTACCTGGCCATAGATGAACCTCAATAGTGCAAATTTGGATAGTATCATTCTTTTGCATGGCTTCAGAATATCTTTTTCCAACATCTATGATTTTCAAACATTGTAGTGTATTGATGTTAATTGATGGAGGTACTTTGATTGGGACCCATCACAGATCCAGGCAAATCAGCCAATTATCCCCTGACTACTATAATCAAGTACCATAAACTGGGTGGCTTGTAAACAACAGAAATTTGTTTCTCACAGTTCTAGAAGCTGGGAATTCCAAGATCAGCATCTGGTGAAGGTTCATTTGGCAGTTCACAGATGGGACTTCGCATGGTGGAAAGGGCAAGACAGTTCTCTTTTTTATAAGTCTGTACCTGGATGATCAAACCATCTCCCTTGGTTCCACCTGCTGATACCATCACTTTGGTGATTAGATTGCAACATGAATTTTGTGGAGATCTATCCAAACATTCAGACCATAGCTGGTGTGCAAGGGCTGATTCCTCCTTGGGGCCTACTTCAGGAAATTGACACCAATTTTCATGAGAGAAAAGTCATGTTCAAGGTTTAAGGAATGTCTGTAGGCCATTTATCTAAGAGTGGTGTGATGGTGGTGAACAGGCATGTAACAGGGAGGAGGAAAAAAGGCAGGTCTTTTAGGTGGCAGTATGACACTCAGCTTCTGGAAGGATGGCCACTCATTCTAAAAAGAGCAACTAGGGAGACAGGAGAAAAGACTCTTCCAGACAGTCATTTCAGGTACTTCTCAACTACTCCCTTTGTATCCAACCTTTAGTGGCCAGCATTTGTGATTCAGAATCAGAATTATTGGAGGGGATAAGTTTTGGTGATGTTGAGTTTTGATGGGAAAGACTAAAGCCATTATTAAGAAGAAGTGTATGAGCAGATCACAAGCCTGCATGGAGGGCTGGTAAGATTGTCACTGACTTCATTAGAGTAACAGATTGCTCATACCTGGCATATTCTCTGAGTAAAAAGGAGGTAGCAAAAATGGAAAGAGAAATAATAAGAAAGAATTAGCTGATATCAGATGTTTTCTCTTGGTTTCTGCTTGCCCAGGTCTGAATTGTGTAGCTTATAATTAGTCTCTGCTTGCAGATATGTGGTTCCAAAGACTTGTGGATTAAGAAGAAACTCTAGAATTTCTCAGTACCTGACAAGTTGTAACGTGAAAAGCTACACTTAGTCCATTAAAGATTTTTCACAGTGACATTTGAGTGCAGCTTGAGAAATATGCCACCTTGCCATTTATCATTTTCAGGGCACGGGTGTTGGGAAGGAGGTTGCTATGAAGAACAAAACAAAATGGATTGCATGTGTAGAGGTGAGCTGGCGAATACTGATAAATGTACTTCACTGAATGTCAGCAAATGTCACTTGAGAAGCCATTTGCAGCTACCATAACACTCCCAAACCCAACAAAGAGTAGCAAAACCAGGCAAAATGAACTGGGCGTCTTGTTTCTGCATGAATAAGCAATCAGACCTCTCAGAAGTTACACCAGAAAGTTGTTAAACTTGATAGAAGAAGCTTTTTCAGCCATACTGATGAATACTATAGATTGCAGCAGAGGGCTGGAGACCTTCTGACGATGTTGGTACTGCAACTCAGAATCAAACTTAATAATCCCTTCTGTCTCTGGTAGGTACCTTCCTTTTGTATATGGAGAGACTGGCTGTCTCTGAGGAACATTTTCTGGATTCTTCCTGATCTGCTTGCTGCTTTTGCTGATTTGGTGGACACCCGCTCCTAATCTATCCTCCCTTGCAGTGTGACCCAGGAGTGGCTAGACAAGGCCTCCAGAATGCAGCCCTCACACACTCTATTAGCAGAAGTCCCAAAGTAAACACCCTTGACCCAGGCTTTTAGTGTCTCACTAAAGAAAAGAATCTTCAGTGGTTGCCCAAGTTAATTTGAAAAATGTGAGGATGGGACTCAGCTTTTGTTTTATTCTTGGTGACCTGGCCAAAACTTTGCCCCTCTGTGACTTAGGATTTCTGGAAACTGGAGCCAAAGTTTTTTCAGAATTCAGTTTGGACCAAGATGTTTCTTTCTCCTTCCTTAGCTAGGTGAGTCTCCAGACTGTGCTGCAGAGAAGTAAATGGGAAAGAAGATCACATTCTCAGAAAAGCTTTCCAGGGAAATGTGAGACTCATTTAAATAAAATTCTGGGCCCTCTTCATTTCTTAATCTCTGTAGTCTCCTCCTCTCCCTTAACACATATGCACAAGGTCATCCAATACAGTTTTCCTCCCACCAAGAGATGTACAGAGCAGCCTGAATTCCCCTGGCCCTGTCAATATACCACACCACACACACACACACACACACACACACACACACACACACAAAGATGCACATTGCCCACACAAATTGAGGTCAGTTCAGCATACATTGGAGCGATGCTGTGGTCTAGGGCTCCTGTACAAGAAGCCCTTTGTTGAATGTACATCACAGACGCAGTCCCTGAACGTGCTAATGGATAGACTTCCCTCTTCACACTGTTCCGCCATATGTTTGGCTTGTGTACGTTGGAACTGAACACATTTTACAACCAGGAAGAGATGGGCTCTTGGGAAAGCAAGCTTCCCTGGGATGAACAGTACATGCAGGAGGGGTTGGAGGTGGGTTTCTCTTCCACTCTCATTTCAGAGTCCTTCATACTCCTTGCTATTTCCTCCTTTTGAATTAGGTACTGCCGGTGGAAGAGCCTTTACTTGGGTCTTGGGAACTCAAAAGACATTTGTTTATTATTGAAATTGAATTGCCTCAACTTGTTGACTTTCATACTTTAATTTAGGAAGCAACAGTGGCTTGTTGGGCGGGGAGGTGAGAAGATAAAAGATCTCTGGATCAGAGGTGGGGCTCAGGGCGAACTGGAGGAGCTCTTACTGAGCTATGAAATGTCTTGCTAGGGACAGGGTCTCTAGTACAGCCTGGGACCACTTTACTCAGTTGAGGCAATTTCTGAAGAGCCAACATCTGTGTGTCCCCATGTAGATTGCATGTCTCAGACCCAAAGACCTACTACAGCATAAAAATGTGTTCAGATGAAAAAGCAAGAGAGGTATAGATTCTTGTCTTGCCAGTATTCTTTATTTTTCTGGTTGGAAATTTTAAATTCATGTCTGAATGCTTGAACTAATAAGCATCTGTTCCCGGGGAGAAAAAAACCTGTTCATAATTGATTAGTATCTCCTGAATTCTGCCATTGCTGGAGGCCAGAGCTATGTAAAAACTTTTCTTCCTACTGTTTTAGTCTTTAAGGAATAAAAACAAAAGCCTTGTCATATAGACAAGGGTAGCTGACATTGTCCGCCTCTCTGACGAAAAGAAAAAGAAAAAAAACTTACTTGGGTAAGCTACTTTACCCACTAACTAGTGGCAGGACCAGGTTTCCTTGTTTAATTTAGAAGCGATTTTCTGTGGACTCTTCACTGATCTGTGCACACAAGTGTAACCAGTCTCCATTAACTATTTTGCATTCTGAGATGTTTTAAACAAAATGTTCAGTTGGCAACATAAGAGAAAGGACAAATAGGAAATGCCTAAGGACTGTAGTAAGCCCCTCCTTCTTGCAAGCACGTGGAAAGGACATCAATACAGGGAACGTTTGTCCACAGAGATGTCTCCTCTGAGTAAGAAACTTCTGTGTGATACCAGCTGACATCCTGTTGCCAGCCCCAGACATCATCAGCAACCTCAAACAGACCTCCCTTGTTGACCTCACCAGAAAGAAGAATATAACATTAGAGTGGGAGAGAAAAGTGAAATTTCAGACTAACCCAGCAGCAAGCAGCCCATTCTAAGGGGACATGTTCAGAGAAGTTTATCATCCAACTTTTTAAAAAATTGCATTCATTTTTTCCACTCATTAAAAAAAAACTAAAACTTTTATTTGCCTATCTTATGTCAGACCTGACACTGCATCTGAACTGGATACCAAATTTGCTTACATGTCTTATCCCTCACCATCTAGACTCATACTCAGCCTTTACTATCCAATTCAACTCCACCTCTTCCAGGAAGCCTGCTGGGATTTCTCCCACACTTCTCACTCATTTGCTCCTCACGGGACACTCAGAGAAAGGCATTGTTCTCTGCCACCTTCAACTGTATCCATCCTCTCCTTAACCAGTATTATCCCCCTGGAGGAGGGAGGGGAATCTGTCTTATCTGCATCACTGAGGTAATCGCTCCTATTCCTCTGTTTAAAGTGGGATTTCTTTTGAGGGGGGCACTGAGGGATTGAACCCAGGGGTACTCTACCACTGAGCTATACACCCAGGCCCCCTCTTTTATTTTTTTTATTTTGAGACAAGGTCTTGCTGAGTAGTGTAGGGCCTCCCTAAATTGCTGAGGCCAGCTTCAAACTTGCGATTCTCCTGCCTCAGCCTCCTGTGTGGCTGGGATTACAGGCACGTAAACACCATGCCCAGATAAAATGGGATTTAATGCTACTGAAAGATGGGTTATCTCTCACTCACACCAGAAAGCAGCCTTCTCTCCTCCTTGGCTATTGATAGTATTTGGATTCAGCATACAATGAAGGGGAGAGTTGCAGGTAAGAGAGAAGCCAGTGGGTGGCCTATCTGGATTTTTTGGGCACTCTTTGTAGCGGAGAAGAAATCAGACTGGTTAACTTAGGGTAGGAGGAGCTGAATTTGTCAAATAATTGTGTAGCCTGGCCTTTTCGGGCAAGTGTGGGACACTTAGGTGTTTAAAGTCACATTCCTCCAACTTCTGTAATCAAATGTGCTTTGAAGAGTTGAAACCTCACCCAGATGTAATGGGTTAGAAATGGAGACTTCACATTTTGTTCTAGATCTACCAGCATCAAGGTACCCATGCTTCATTTTTAATACAATGATCCTCACTATTTTCAGGTAGAAAAAGTTTAGGTAGGAATTATAGTTTCTCCTTTTTTTTCTCTGCCCAGGTGGTAAAGAGGGGAAAGAATTCTTACCCCATCTAATCCACACTACTAATTTTACTATTGAAAACAGGTTATGCAGGAAGTTTGCAAATGTTAATGATGACTTTTGATGGAGAGATTTGCTTTTTAAAATCTGGGATTTAGGAATTCCTTCTGATACATCTTATTTTCTTACGGGTCTTTCAGGAAATCCTTTTTCTCAGAAATTTTCTATCTTGTTAAAAGAATTCACTAGGAGGCAGAATATATCATGTCTGAGCCAAGTGATGGTCCAAAAGAATCAGTATTTCAAGTCATGTGATAAATGCACAAAGTTCTAACAAGCTTGTAGAACTACTATATTGTTTACTTAAAACAACCCTTCTAACATAATCCAAAATAACTATTCCTTATCGTTTTAAATGTTTTGTTTCAGTTCTTGTAATTTACTTATTTCTCTGCTGAATTAGGGGAGGGGGAGAAACCTACCTCGATTTTAAGAAGAAAAAGATCTTTAAAGTTTCTTAAAGTAGGAATAGTTGGAAAAAAATTTCCCCCTCTTAAATGGCCATTTAGAAAATATATATTTATATATCTATTTACTTCTGGGGTGAGAGCAGATTTGCTATTTTGGTTCAAAGGAAAATGTTTTTGAAGTGATGGAAATATCTATGTGTGTATTTCTAGAATTAATTGGTATGTATTCATTTTAGTGATGGGATTTCCTACTAGGAGAATCCTCATTGGGAAAAGTACCTGAGCCTAGGGAGCATTTAAGGAAATTTTAATATCCAAACAAAAGCAGTATTACCATTGCTACCCTTTCTCTCACCCAGAGGAGAAACAATTAATAATTTGCATATGCTCATGACACAAATTAAAGACAAAGGGCTCCTCACAGGCTGTGGTTACTTATGCAGACCTCAGCGTGCTCCAAGGTTTCAGCCCGGCACTGCCCTACCTTCTAAATGAATAGCATTAAGCTCCATAACTAAAAATAGGGGTTCTGGGCCCTCTGGCCCATTCCCACTTGAGAATCCTGTTTTTCCAATCAGAAACATCTCCCAATCTCTCCACAAGCTCCTAAGCAAACAGAGCATATAGTTCCAAGGGAAAAAAAATATGTATATACTTTGCCCTTTTTATTTTAATGGCCAAACATTGTAATGCTAGCTAAATAGAAATTCTTGTCTGTTAATAGGTTCCTTTAGTTTGTAATAAATAGGAATGCTAATGACTAAAATTTGGTATTTGGTATGCATTAGCTTTTGTGAGCTTTTCTTTACAGTCCTCATTGACATGCAATATGGCAAGCTTCCTTTGAAACATATTTATAAAATAACTACAGTATAATTAAACCAACAAAGCCATCTTTTAAGTAAGCTTAATAGCTCAGTTTTTTTCACCTCAGTAAAATTTTATTTTAAAAAGAAAAATAGTTATGCCTCAATCCCACTGTATATTTTATTCTGTGCATCTAATATTTCCTTTGCATCTACAATCTGTGCATATCTAATTCTTTTTGACAACTATGATTATTAATAAAGTGCTCGTGAAAGATATGCTTCATAGCTTCTTCAACAAGAATAATGTTTTTTTGTTAATGGAAATTGTAACATATCTTGACAGATACAATATATAAGATGTGCTTTTTTCTTAATTGTTAATATTGCTGTGCTGAATACACAAGGAGCAGATCAACAGATATGGCAGGTAATAATCACAGTGGATGCTATTTTATACAATGTAACTAAAAATATTTTAATGATGTAAAAGCAATAGATAAATAAAAGCAATTATGTTTAATTTTGCTTTCCGCGTGCCGGCAATTTTTGGTGGTTGCTGCTGTTGCGGGTGTGTTTTTTAGAGGAGGAAGCCGGGAGCGCAGAGCGATCTGTACAGCAGCAGCTCTGCCTTCTTGCAGCCGAGGGTCCTGTAAACCGCCCTTTGCTCTCGGCGGCACCAGCATCCAGGGTGCGCAGGACCCGGTTGAATGCTAATTTGGGATGCACAGTTGCTTGAGTTCACCCAGTTTCCTGCAGTTCAGCAAACTGTTCTCCTGTCCCCAGGCCTCGCGGTTTAAGACCACGCAATTTACTGAAAGGAAAACTCAAAAGACACCAGGCGCGGGACTGGAGTCGCTAGAGCGGGCTCTGGCTGCTTCACCGCCTCCCGGACCCGGCCACTCTGCTCCACGCGCCTCGCTCCAGTATACCGAAACTCCGTCTTCGCTGGAGGGCTGTCGTGCCCCTTACCCACTCCCTGCACAGAGAATAAACACAGTTGACATCGCTGTTATAATCTTTATTTAAAACTGTTTCCAAGGTTACAAATTACCGTGCCTCGTATGCAACAGGTTCCTCCGAAGCGGTATCATTACAGATTAACTGTAATGTGTAGGATTAGAATAAAAGCATAAGGGATTAGGTAAAAGGGGAGACGCTAGAGAAATAACACCCTAGCGCATCTCAACTGCTAGTCAGCCGAGGGAGATCTCAAAGACGCTGGGCGTTGGGGCGCCGCGGCGCCGGACCCTGTTCCTCTGCTCACGGCCCCGGCCTCGGCCCGGTAGCGGTCAGGGCAGCGGCGCTGGAAGGGTCAACTCGACCCGAGGCTTAGGGACGAGTCTTCTTGAACGCCAGGGAGTAGAGATCGGACCCCGGGACTGGTGAAGACCAGGGCCCAGCAGGCCACACAGTGGGAGGATGCAGGCAGGCCTGTAGTCCGACTGGGGGCCGCAGCAAGCGCGGCGCGGGGGACACGGTTCTCCAGCCACGCAAACGCCCCGAGTGCTGCGAAGAGATCAGGGCGCCCACACAGGGGTCACTGGGTTTATCCGTGTGGATGATATCGTATTCAAGGCCCAGGCCTGATGTGGTCCCTCACGGAATCCTCCTAGTTCTCTCCAGAGTGGGCCCGGTGCAGGCCGCCCGCGCCCTTCGGCTCCCAAAAGTCGGGCTTTCGCACCCGGCGGAGGACATGCGCCCCATCGGGCCACCTCTCCTGTCCGCCTGCCGCTTGCCCCTCTCGCTCCCGGAAGGCCCCAAAGTCCCCCTCTCCCTTCATTGTGTTTCCTGAGGGGCCAGAACTCGCTGCGCTGGCCCCAGCTGGACTCGGGCCTGCCCTGGGCCATGGCCTCAAGCCGCTGACGCAGCCCCGAGGGCTGTTTGCGTGTCGGGTGGAGGGAGCGGGGCTGGAAAAACAAACAGAGCCGAGGCGAGGAGGCTTGGGGAGGGGGCTGGAAGGAAGTGCGCAGTGTGGCAAAAAGCGCCGAACAAAGCCCTCTCGGGAGCCCCGTCACCCCTCGGTGACCCCGGGCCCGCCCCGCTGAGCCGCGATGCTCCCGGGCCTCGCCTCAGAGCAGGCCGCACGGCTCTATCGGCGCACGCCGGGTGAGCCTGGGGCTCCCGGACCCCGCTGCCTCCCGGGCGCGGGTCCTCCTGGGTCCCCGCAGGCGAAGCCCGTCGCCCTCCCCCCCCCCAAGGCGTGAGGGGCAGCGTGGCGGATGGTTAAGCCTCACCCCACCACTAGAGCCAAGAGAGAGAGGCTGAAGGGAGCCATGCTAACGTCCTCTGTCAGGAAAACTGGGCGACTTGGACGCGCTGGAGCCACAGCTGTACCGTAGCCGGAGAGGGGGCGAGCGGGCTCCCAAGTGGACGAAAGTGGGCAACCAACTTGGCCAAACTCCTGCTTGCCAGAGAAGGGCCCTGGTTGAGCCGGCAGCGGGAGGGGACTGTTGAAAACAGCTGTTCCTCATACATATTTCATTACACAATCAGATAATGCGTCCCACCACCTTCTCAATTATTCACAGATAAACATTTTCAAGACGTTTTGACATCTGTCTTAGTGCCTGCTATTAATTTAGTAATCACTGTAGTTAAAAATGTATGGGATTTTTGCCGTCGGAGTACCTCCTCTCGGCGCGCGGGCCCAGTGTTGGGCTGCGGCGGGGAGCTGGGGCCCTCCGGGAGAGAAGACACCTTTGGAGGTGAGAAGGCCTCGGTATCTGGGTAGTGCGTTGACACTGTTGTGGAGGGGATTAAAGGAGTATCTAGTTATTTATTGGAGATGGCGATTCACCTCCCCCACCCACGTACCCTCCGCACTTTCCCGCTGCAGCCCTACACGCACACTGGTGTTCAGCCTTTTGCCCCGGGCAACGGAAATGGTTAGTTCCATCTAGGCAGCGGTTTCTGCTGAGGAAGTTGCAGGCAACACTGGTCAGTTTATTTTGGGAGGGCAGGGTGGGAGGAGACGCAATCATTGAGAATTTCTTAACAACAACAACAAAACCAACAATACAGCGATCTTCATTCAAGAGATCACAGAAATGCGCAGTTTTTCCCTGAACCCTGTGTCCTCAGCAGAGGTGACTAGAGCATTTGGGAAATAAAATAAATAAATTCACTTCAGTCACTGTACATGGGGCATCTGAGAATAGGAGAAAACGGGTTGTTTTTCTGTTTGCATGGTAAATGTTGCAATGGGCAAAACAATGTACATTCAAACAGTGTTTACATCAGCCAAGCAGAGTTTGAACAATCTTGCCAGACCGGAAAGTAATAGAGAATATTTCCAACTCTTAAATATTGTATTTGTGAGAAAGGTTCTAGATAAACTATTTAGAGGGGGAGAGTACCTGAAGGTAAAGGAGTTTGTTTCTTTGTTCCGGATTTCGGGAGCGAAAAGTTATACTTTGGGTCTGAGAGTGATGGCCCCTTATTCATTTCTGTGTCCTGGTCTCTTCCTGAAGTGAGACCGCAGGTGAACTCTCATTTGGGAATGAGGACAAACAAACCTGAATGAAGAAAAATGGCCATAGAGGAACTGCCCTTCCAATGAAAATTAAGATTACATGACTCTAAAGTGATTTTCACTTTTTATTGTTCAAAACATCCACAAGAACAAACTTGCTACAATGGCCAGGAATCAAATGCATCCTGAAAAAGAAAAAGATGCAATGTTTGCCCCCAAAAGAGGGAAAAAATTATCTATACACACCCACATCTCCTTGTTTCTAGGGCAACTACATCTGCTGTAACAGGTCCTCCTGGAGCATTTTTGGTGGTTCATTTCTTCTTCACAAAAATGGGCCTTCCTTTGCCCCTTGAAGGATGATCATCTGCCTTGCTGATCCAAAAACTCCTTTTTATATTTTTTCTTCTTCCTCCATCTGAGCAAATATTCCCAGACTTACCCTCTTCTTTCAGAAAGAGGCTCAGAAAATGAGCTCAAAAGAGAGAAAGTTGGGAAGGAGGAAGGGGGGGAGGGAACAATTGCTCCCTGCTTTCCTACATCTGCAGAAAACCAGGCAAAAACCACTGTCCAGAATTATTCCTTCAGACTCTACAGGCAAATGGAGCTGACATTGAAAACAAGCCTGTACAGTTATTCTGGTCTTACTAGAGACTGAGAGCCCCTCTTGGCAGCCTCTCAGCTGAGACTAGACATGGAACTCTGCCTGGGATTGGGGAGCAAGGTAAGATTTCCCAATATCTCACAAAGAAAATTAGTTTAAGAAACTATTCAGTTCACTTTGGAGTGTACTTTAACAGATTTATTTGATATACAAAAATTGGGATGTAACTGAGGGTGAAAGGGTGGAGTTGAGCTAACAGTTTTTAAGACTAACTTTAAGAGAAGTGAAAGGAGAAAACAAGGGCCCTCCCATTTCAGGAACTGTGGTTTGACTTGAACTTTCCCATTAGGAATTAGGAATTTCTGATCAGTAGGTGAAGATGTCCATGGGCTCCTCGCAAGTCCTTCTCCAGAATGCAATCGCCTAAGCCAAAAATAATAAAAACAAACAAAATAAGTCCTGTCAAAATGAGTCTTTCCTGTATTGCCCTCTTCTGGTGTCTCCAACAGAGTAGGAAGGAAGGTGAAAAGCCTAGCTTTAGAAGTGGTTAAGCTATTGGTTCTTTCTAGTCTCTAGGACCTGACCTGAAACCTCTCACCCAAGTGACTCAACAAAGCCCCCACTCCATGTCCCTCTAGCTGGAAGCCTTGAGGCCTGTATCCTGGTTGGGCCTACTCTCTCTGTGTGCAGCTTCCTATACATCTACCTCTGTGTGTCTGGGGTCACTCCACATGGCTGCTTTTGTCTGCATCTGAACAACTGGGTGTGCACCCATGCATAATTATGCCTATGGACAAATCTTTATTCCTCAAATTCTGCTGTCTGTTTGGGTACAATTGCATGAAAGTTCTGTGTAATCAGGTGACTCATGGAGCTCAGAGTCATGCTGGCATGACCCCTGGAGTCTGCATAGGAAGAAGAGGTATGAAGTGCAAACTCTAAACTTTGAGTGGGATAAAATGTTGATAAGGCTTCCTGTTCCCAGAGTTCCTAGGTCTCTTTTATACCTCCATCTATCCTATTAACCTTTCAGAGAGAAATCCTCCCACTATCCTGAGCCCTCCAACCCCACAACCCTTCAGGAAGGGTGGGACCAGTCTCTGGGACCTCTCCTGGTGGATTGTGGCTGGATTGGGCTGAATGCCAGGAAGTAGGGTGGAGTGGGGTGGAGTGCAAAGTCTCCTCTGGACTCAAGAATGCAGCCCTCATCCTGGCCACCCCGCGGCCAAGTGCGCCCTAGGTCTCTGGGAAGGGTGAAGACCCAATAGCCCAAGTCGTGGAACCTCGGAACCACCAAATGAGCGATTGAGGTGAGGGTGACAAAACTCTCTTCCTAGGCCTCCTGGGAGCAGCATTATTTGTAATAGGGAACTAGCCGGGCCCGCCCTCTCGGCCCCTCCTCTAGCGGTCACCTCGCGGCAAGGCACCCAGCAGGTTGCTAGAGCTCATCACCGTCACCGCCAAGCCACTTTGGGGCCACGCCATTTTTCACGGTGCCTAGAGGGCCTAGGAGCCTGGATCAGGAAGGAAGGAAGGAGATCAAAACGAATGATCATGTTTCCCCCAAAGTGATCCTGCGACGTATTTCTCAGCTGGAATCGTCTTGTGAGCCTGCGTACCTTCTTTTCTCAAAGGCCAGAAGGAGCGCTGGCCTCCGCGTGCGTGTTGGGGGATGTGTGTGCACGTGTCCACGAGCGTCTAGAAGTGGTTTCTTGAGCGTTCCTGGAATCCTCTAGAAATGTTTTCGCTTGGTTGAGAAAAATGCGGACATGCGACTAACTTTAGTTTGTTACTGAAGGGCCAATGTGGGTCCGATGGTCAGTCGGTGTCTTTCCTGAACATTCGTACTAAGTGAAGCCACCTCTCCCCGTCCCTCAGGCAGTGTCCCAAGCCAGGTCAAAGGGCCAAGGTCCAGGAGCCCTGAGGCTTGGAGGGTGAGGCTCATAAAGTATACGCCATTGTTCTAATTCTAAGGCCCAAGCCACCCCAGTGCCCATTCAGGTTCAGAATGGAAAACCTAGGTGGGAAAGGGAGACCTTGATAACCACCCTCATTTCCATTGCAGGGTGAAGTCCCAACCTCCAGACGCATTGGACCTACCGACCAGACATCTCACAGCCGACTCAGTCTGGGATCCGGATTGGCGCGGCAGCATAGTGGGAGGGATGGTGAGGGAGTTAGGTTGGTACAGGATGGAGGTGGAGATGGAAAGAGGGAAGAAAAAGAAACAGAACTGAGCAAGAATGTGGAGATGGGGGAGGATGGGGTGGAGATGGAGTTGGAACTGCCTCGGAGAGCGCCGACTTCTCACCCTGCTATGGAGAGGTGCGTCTGGCTGCTCCGTTACACTCCCCCCACCCCCGAAAATAAAGCTAATGATGTAGTAATTTAGGAGGAGGTTAGGGGCTGGGCGAGAGAAGGGAGGGGAAAGGATGGGGGAACGCACGCCCCAAGAGCGAAAGCAAACAGCTAGCTGTGGAGGCGCTGCCCGCAGCTCAGGCTTCCCAACAGGATAGCTGGACTGGGATCCACGCGGTATTTCGCAGGAAGGGGGGGGACAGAGCAAGAGGAGGAGAGTGCCTTACTGGAGGACAGAGGGAGGGAGGGAAGGAGAGATAGGAGAAAGAGCGCACCGCGCGGTTTAAAAGGAGAGACTTACACTTCCTAATGAATATTTATCCACCGCTGTTCCACGCTCCCGTCTTCCCTTACCTTTCCACAGGTAAGATTCTCCCTGCGCCTCAGCCCGGGGGGCTTCCTAGTCCCCCGAGTCGGGTCGCGGGTGGCCGGGAGGAAGGGCTCTCGGCAGGCGGGGTGGGGGTGGGGGGAAAGGGCAGCCGTGCTCCAAGCTCGGCTTGGGCACCTGGGCATGAGACCCTGCACAGTCAAGAACCGCGTGGTGGGCTACCTGTGTGGAATGGGTGTGAGTGCGCGTGTAAGAGAGAGGGAGAGGGAGAGGGAGCGGGTGGGGGAGAGGGAGAGAGAGAGAGAAAGAGGCAGGCAGGAGGACGGGAGGGGGAGAGACAGGCTGTGCGCCCGCGAGCGCGGATCTGGGGACATTTTCCGACTTTTCACTCTGGAATTTTCGCCTCAGCCTTTCTTTGCGTCCCCTCCCCCTCTTTTGCTCCCTCCCTCTCCCCTAACCCACTCCTACCCCTGGCTGCTAAGACGCTCTTCTCTGGGCCTTTGTAGGGCTGGCATGGGCTCCCCAGGGTCGGATCCCTCGTCTCATAAAAGACGATGACCAGTTTTCACTGTAAACCCTCACACATAGGTCTCCGGCCAAGGGGTTCTCTGTCTCCCTTCCTGTTAGCTGCCTTTGAGGTGCTGTGACGCGCTGTCCCTCTTTCCCCCTCTTGGGGCGCCAGGGCCCACTCCAAGGAGCTGTGAATGATGATCAGGACCCAGAGATACCAGGTGGAACTTCACAGGGGCCGCCTGCCAGCCTTCCTGGGCTGAAACCCCGAACCCGAGGGCCTCCAGGGGTAGGGCGCCAGTTCTCCACCGCCCCACACCCCCACCTCGCCAGCGAGAGGAGGCCAGAAAACTCTGGCCAACCTAAGGGGAAGCAGGGAGGGGTAAAGGAAGAGAGTCGGGGAGGGGTTGGCGTTACAACCAGAATTCTTTAAACAGACTTACCTGGCCACCTGTTGAGAATTCATTTGGGTTGGCCGCTCCGGAGTTACGGGAAGTAGAAATGGAAACACAAACCCAAATGCCAAGTTGAAAAAAAAAAAATCTTTTTATGCCAGTCGCGGCGGGTCAGACTCACAGCTTTGCGCTAAGGTCGCAATTCTGCACTAGGATCGCGAGGCTGTAGAGCCAAGAGCGACTTTGTTAGGTGTCCAGCCACTCCAGCACCCCCTCACCTCAGGACTGGCCCTCGGACTAGGCGCTCAGGGTTCAGCACTGGCGGCTCTTAAGCCGGGGCAGGCTTTCTAAGCCCTGCTCAGAAGTCAAGAGCAGCAGCGCCGCCGCTCCGCGCGGCCTTTCATGCCGCAGCCACTCCTTATTCTTGTGCTTCGGCCTCTCTGGGCGCCCCCGGACAAAGCCCCCCGAGCCCGGCCGCTCCCTTCCCGCTAAATCCCCTTCGGGGTCAGCGCGCTACCAGCACCGGGGCCCGCGCCTCTCCTGCCAGTCCTGGTGGTTCTTAAAGAGCTGCACCCCCCTCCGCCCCGCGCTTCTCCGACCCCCGTCTCCCCGCCCCTCTCCTCTGGATCTAGCCCCCAACTCCAACGCCTGAGGTCCCTGCTGCCCCGGCCATTGCCCGCAGACTCCCAACCCCCTCCTTTCTCCTCCCCCGAGCAGCTGGTGGGTCCTACCCTCCGCCTCAGGTTCCCCTTCTCTCCAACAGCTCCCACCGCCTCCCATCCCCCTCCTCGACTTCTCCGCCCCTACTTTTGCCCTTTAGATGGATTGTGGCCCGTAGCATTGGCTTTGGCCAGCTGGGATGCTACCTAAAGATTGTCTGTTTGGGCTTGATTTTGGAGATCATAGAATGGGAATGGGGCAGGGCAAGCCCTTGTAGCTGGAGAGAGTGAGGGAGGGAAAGGGTAAAAGGGGAATCCAGATGGACTGAGGGCTCTGCTATCCCAAGGCCTGCTTGGCCTTTTGGCAGAGGGTGAAGACTGGCCCTGTGCCACTCCTTCCTAGAGTTGGACACCCTGGAATGGGGACTTGAGGTTAAGAACCTGAGCAAGCCTCCTGTGTGGAAGGGATTCTGGGCATATTGGGGGCAGGGGCTCCAAATGCCTGGAATTTGGGTCTGTGAGGACCCTGATTCCCAAGCCCAATGTATTCATCTCTCTAAAAGTAACTTTCAAGGGTCCAAGGACTGTGCAAGCATTGAGTGAGGGGTGACCTTGAGTTCCAAGGGTCCAAAGAAAAGAGTCACGCAGGAGAGAGGAGAGTGTTGAGGGGGTCTACTCTTCCTGAGGACTGAGAAACCATTTCTAATGAAGTTTCTTATACTTACTGGTCAACCATAGCACTTGCCCCAAGAAAAGGAAGAGGGCAAATAGATGGCTGCTTTGGTTCCCCTTTCTTCTAGAGCTTTCTCCCTTTCTCTCCCCTCGGCCTGTATTAGTCCCAGTCTCTCCCAAGAATGGTGGCTCTGCCTACAGCACTTTCTTCAGGACTAAAATATGAAAGAAAGCAGAGAAGGAAGGGACTTGGGAGAGGAGAGGAGGGGATGTGGGCAGTTAGCATAGGCCATGGTACTCTGCTTTCCCTACTGCCAACTGTCACAACATTTGACTGTTGAGACTATCTGGATGGTGGGGGCAGTGGTAGTTTGGGGGAATTGGGTCTGTTCACTCTTTCTCAAATACAGACCCTGGTTCTGGTTGTCAGAAGAGAATTGATGTGAAGAAGTGTGCAGCTTCCTGAGTAGTGGAGACCAAAGGAACTTGGGAGGGGAGGAGGATAAAAAGCTGACTCTCCCCTGGGCATCTGCCCTCTGCCATTCCAACATTAGTCCAGATGTACCTTTAAGAAGCTGGGGTGACTAATTGATTTGCAGTTGGTCCTCTTGGGAGAGGGTGACAGTGCATTCCCTGGGCTACATCCCTGAGGCTGCAAAATCTGCCTCCGTCTCACATGCACAACCAGTATGGCTCATATCCCCCAAGTCTTCCAGTTCTTTCTCTTGAGACCAGATCAACGCAGCCAGCAAGGCTGGGTTTGTGCCCACCCTCCTGGGCCTGGCAGTGGGAGGTGCTGCAGCCCAAGACAGAGCCAAACTTATCTTGTTTGAGGATGTGGGGGGTGGAAGGGTCTTTAGCGGGCGGTGGGGCTCATTAGGCAGAGCGGGGTGCCGAGAGGTGCCCGCTGCCGGCCTCTGAGGCCGCCTTTGAGCCGTCGGGGCCAGTTCATTAAGCGGCGCTAACAAGGCGTACAAATGCCTGGCCCAGCAGCTTTCTTGCAATGCCGGGGCCTTAGCAGGGCGCCAGGCTAATGAGGGTCACTCAAAGGGGCTGATCAAATATTCAAATTTCCCCGCACGCCAGGAACTTTTATGCACGGAGAAAGTTGAGGCAACTGAGCTGTGTTTACGGTCCCTGGCGACAATTGCTTGGAGCGCGGGTCCCCGGAGGCTAAGGCGGGGGGCGGGGGCGCGGGGAGGGAGCAGTTGTTGTTGTTGTTGTTTTTCAAAGGAAAGTAATCGGGGTCCTTGAAGGGCTTCGCGGGCCTCCCCGCCAGCGCTCTGCGCTCCCCTGCGCCCTCCCTGGCGGTGTTCGCCAAGAGCCTCAGTTTGCAGCTTGCGGTGAGGCCCAGACCACAGGCCACACCACCAGCCCCCACTTCTGGATGTCCTGGGGGTCCGGAAGGGTCGTTGCCCCCCAGGACGAATCTTCCCTGGCCATCTGGGTCTACTGTTTAGAGCAAAGTATGGCCAAATAGGGTGCAACTACCCTAGCCCGCAGGATCCTCCTCTCTTGGAGGCCTGCAGATCCCTTGGCTTTCCCTATAACTGGAAGGAAGAGAGTGAGGAACTCTAGGGTATGCTTAGGAAAGTTGGGACTTTCCTAGTGTTGGAGGTGGGGTTGACAGTTGTAAATAAATGCCTAGCAGACCTTGAGAGAACGCGCTGCAGTCCAAACACCCGTTTTCCCCCTGCACCAACTGGACGCTGTCCCTCCGCTGGTCGCCTTTGAGAAGGGGATGGTGGCTACAATTCTGCACAGGTGACTTTGGCCTGTACCAGTGACAAGTCTCAGATTCACCAAGTCCCAGATCTGGGAGTTTGAACAGCGAGAGGGGAAGGGAGAGAACTAGAGACCCCTCAGGCTGACCTATCTAGCCTCGCCACGCCGCTCTGAGAGGCTAGGGATGCAGAGGCACTCCGTGCCTCACCCCCTCCAGGAGTTCCCCAGGCTCACTTGCTGGCCTTCGTGCTGCTCAATGACTTGGTCTCCAGACCAGTGAGAAAGGCGGCCTGAGCCCTGAAACCCGAAGTCCTTCTGCTTCTTTTTCCCAGTGCCCAACTCCTGCAAATGTGTGTGTGTGGTGGTGGTGGTGGGGGACGTTCCGGTGCTCCACTGTTGCCCTTCTCACCCAAACACACACATTCAACACCCCTAGACCAAGACGAGACCTTGCGGAGCCTGTGCTCCCAGTCGCGCCGGGAGCTTCTCCCGCCATCCGCGCAGAGGACCAACCGCCCCGCCTCCCCGCCCAGCTCTCAGGACTCTCAACTTACTGGCTTCAGGCGGCGGGCGTGGTGCTTCCGGCCAGTGCCTAAAGGCGCTGGCGGCAGCAGGGCCTCGAGGAGGGTTCGCTGGGCGGCGCGGAGCCGGGCTCTGCGGGAAGGCACGGGCAATCGGGGTCTGCTGCCCGCCCCGCGGCTCCCGGCTGGGTCCCAGCGCACAAAGATGCGCGCCTTGCCGCCGCCCTCCTCCCGGCTTTGCTCTCCGGAGCTGCGACCGCCACTCGAACAGGCAGGGTGCAACGGGTTGGCAGATGCCCGGGCAGACGCTGGAGGGCAGGGGTGACGCTGAGTGGAATCTTGGCCCGGCTTTCCTCAGTTCTCCCTGAGTGGCGAGGGTTTTCGATGTCAGCGTTTCCGCAGAGCCCGCGGCCCCTGCCCAGCCTTCCTCTGGGGCTGGCACCGCAGCAGCAGGGAGAGGCCAGGTCGCTCCCACCCGGAGGCGGGGGGTTGCGGAGATGGGGTGGGACTGGTCGGGTTCACCCGCCCGCCCGGCGCCTGGGTCCCCGGCTCCGGGGGATGTAGTTTCGGGGTCACGAGCTGCTTTCAAAAAGTTGAACACAATATTCGGAAACCCACCCGTAGGAATTCTCCCCCCACACGAGGCACAATACCCACTCCCCTCCCCCTTTTCATTCCTTCCTCCCCCGCTTCCTCCTCCTGCCCCTTCCCCCTCCCACCTTTCAGTCTATAATCCTTCCCCTACAAGAGAAAGGGATCGGGAAGAAAAGATGAAGTGTCTGTTTTTGTGTCCCAACCTTTGGACTCTTTCTGGGCCCACAGTGAACGACCGCCCAGAGCTTCGAAGCTGAGCAGAAAAGCACTTACAGATAGGCGGAAGATAGAGAGGAAAAGACCCCTGAAGTGGGGTTTGTCGGGTCTTCCTCTTTGGAGGAATATTTCACTGCCCTAGTGGGGAGGCTTAGGACTCGCTATCCCTAGCTGCCTTTGGCTGAGTGAACCAGTATGGGCCCTTCGCCCAACCCAGAACCTCCTTGATGCCCTAGAACCTTCAATGAGGCTCGCTCTTCTCGGCTCTCCAAGGCCTGGCACTGCAGGAGTCACGGCCCAAGCAAGGCCTGAGCTTGGGGTTTACCGGCTGGGGCAATTGTGGCCCCAGTGACGTTAAGTTTCCCATTTAAATTTTCTCGATCTCTTTTTCTCTCCTCCCTCATTGAAATCTCCAAAGTGGTGTGGACCCGGTGCCGCGCCCCTAGATCTGCATCGGAATGCAGAAAAGATCTGTTTTTTTAAAAAAGTTTTGAATTCCTCAATGATTTTTCTTCTGGAAAGGCAGCTTAGGATAATTATTTCAGCTTTATTGAGGGCAGATTAGTTGAAGTCTGGGCGCTGCGTTTCAATACGCGTTGTACACGGGCCGACAATGTGGGCATTGTTGGCTACTGTGTGTGAATCCATTCAACATATACACTTTTTAACACCAAATCGAGTCCTGTCTAAATATACACAGTGCTCGGGGAAAGACGTCTCTGACCCCGACAAATCTTCCATAGTTACAGAAACCTCACAAAGGGAGGCCCGACTCAAGATGCTGATTACATCTTCTTAAAAGCAACATACCTAAGAATTAATACCCATGCCTGGCCTGGGGGCTGTGGTGGCCTCAGGGAGGGAGGGCCCTCTACATTCTATGGACATTTTAGGTTCTGTTTTAGGATTGCAATGTTACTTTCCCCATAGAGATTTAGTTTTATTATTATCATTATCATTATTAATCCATGAGCAAACAATTTCCAGGCCTTGTCTGCTTTCCTAGGGTGGCCTCCAAAGTTTCAGTGTCCTTCTGGGGCTTATGGGCAGGCCCAGAGCTTCTAGCGTGTGGTGGCAGGGAGATGGTTCTGTACTCTCCAGGGTCTGGAGGTCTCCCAGGCTTCAGCTCCTCCATAACTCCAGAAGTCAGATGAAATCTGGGGGGAAACAAAAAGTCAGATTGCTTTTTAGGATGGAAAGAAGTGTACTGTTATTTCCACTATTTTAAAATACAAGGCAATGGGAGAAATCAAAGCTCCTTGGCTGAAAGCAGAGTAAAGAAAAGTCTAATTGATGCTGAAGGAGTTAGGATGGATATAACCAAAGGGCAAAAGCCAGAGAGGCCAGAAAAGTCTTCGGCATCTTGGGTCCTGTGCTCAGACTCCCAGGTGCTACATGCCCTGTATTCCAATCTGGAATCTGGTGGCTGCTTAGCCAGGATTGGCGTGTGGTTGGACCCATGATCTCATCTCTCCTTTCTTCCTTGCCACTATTAGTGCTCACATAGGCAGAAAGAGGCAGCCCGACGTGCACACCATGTGCAAACCTTGCCGGCTCCGCTGGCCCTGGTCCTCTCTTTGCAGGCAAGCCGCCTGGTGTTCCTGAGGCATGGGGAAACTCTTGGTTTCCAACAAAATCTCCCCTGTAATTGGTCATCTCTTTCAACTACTCAAGGTCCATAGCTTTTCGAATTTCTGAATCAACTTCTTTGGGGAAGAGGCAAGAGGAGGCTCAGAGACAGCCAGAGAAAAAAGGAAGGGGAGGGGGGAGGAGGAGAAGTGGCGAGATTAAGAGTTGCAAAGATTTTTTTTAAAAAAAAATCTTTCTCCCTGGTCTCCCTCATTCCCTCCTCTCCCCTCCCCCCCTCCTCTGGCTAAGTGGTAAAACCGTCCTTACGTTCTCGGTATTGATTGGCAGGGCTGACAGTGATTGGCAGTGGTTGCCGTAGCAACGCCACAACGACACGCAGCAGACCAATAGAAAAGCGAAACAAAATGTTTCAATGCTGCACTCACTGTGGATTTAGGGGAGATATTATGAGGCTGTTGTCATTAGGGCGATTGCTGTGGAATCGCTGAATCTTGACTCGGCAGTGGTTGGCTCTCGCTCTCCTCTCTCTCCCTCTCCCTCTCTGTGTCTCGGGTTCTCTCTCTGCGCGCGCGCACCGGGCCGCTCTCCTTCCTCCCTCTCTATGTGGCTGCGCGGGTGTGTGTGTGTGTGGATGTGTGTGGGGTGTGGGTGTCCCTTACGTCCTTCCTCCTCCCCCTCCTCCTCCTTCTACTCCCCCCTCCTTTCCCTCACCTCCTCCCCCCTCTCCTCTCCCTCCTCCTGGTCCTCATCGCCCCTCTCCTCCTCTTCCTCCCCTCTCTCTTCCTCTCCCTGAATTTTCTCCTCTCCTCTCAGGTCAGTCCATGGTATTCCGCTCCCCCCTAGACCTCTATTCCTCCCACTTCTTGTTGCCAAACTTCGCGGATTCTCACCACTGCTCCCTACTTCTGGCGAGTAGCGGCGGCGGGAACGGTGCGGGAGGCGGCGGCGGCGAGGGAGGCGGCGGCGGCGGCGGGAACCGTGCGGGAGGCGGCGGTGCTGGCGGAGCAGGCGGCGGCGGCGGCGGCGGCGGCTCCAGGGCCCCCCCGGAAGAGTTGTCCATGTTCCAGCTGCCCACCCTCAACTTCTCGCCGGAGCAGGTGGCCAGCGTCTGCGAGACGCTGGAGGAGACAGGCGACATTGAGCGGCTGGGCCGCTTCCTCTGGTCGCTGCCTGTGGCCCCCGGGGCGTGCGAGGCCATCAACAAACACGAGTCGATCCTGCGCGCGCGCGCCGTGGTCGCCTTCCACACCGGCAACTTCCGCGACCTGTACCACATCCTGGAGAACCACAAGTTCACCAAGGAGTCTCACGGCAAGCTGCAGGCCATGTGGCTCGAGGCGCACTACCAGGAGGCCGAGAAGCTGCGCGGCCGCCCACTCGGCCCGGTGGACAAGTACCGCGTGCGCAAGAAGTTCCCGCTGCCGCGCACCATTTGGGACGGCGAGCAGAAGACGCATTGCTTCAAGGAGCGGACTCGGAGCCTGCTGAGGGAGTGGTACCTGCAGGACCCCTACCCCAACCCCAGCAAGAAACGCGAACTGGCGCAGGCCACCGGCCTCACTCCCACACAAGTAGGCAACTGGTTTAAGAACCGGCGGCAGCGCGACCGCGCCGCAGCGGCCAAGAACAGGTCAGTGGCGGGGTCCGCGGCCTGGCTATAGCCTCGGAGCCGGGGAAGGAGAGAGGGGTTGAAATGCCAGCAAAGGGGCATGGTAGGGGCGGCCGCCGAGCTCCGGAGAAGCCGCCTCTCTCTGGCCAGTTGGAGAAAGTTTCCGCTTGCCCCGGGCGCGCGGAAGAGGGGCGGGCTATGAGTTTATTGACTGCTTTGCCAGAGAAGGGCTTTGGTCAGCGCGGAGAGCTATGCGTGCGACCCCAAGTGCCCACAGCCCATGGTCCCGGCCCCTGGGACCATTAGCCGAGCATTGCGCTGGCCCATCTCCTCAGCCCGACCCCAGCTAGGCGCTCCTCTGGGCCGAGACAGGGAGAGAAGGAAAACACTCCATGTTATCTGGTCCATATTTCTATGCATTGTAAAAAAAAAAATCCAAGGGAAATCCACGAATGTCAGGGAAAGGAGAGTGCATCTAGGTCCCTGCCACAAGGGGGAAAGGCCAGAGGCCACCGTGCTGAGGGCCGTCTTCTGGCAACACTGCAGTTTTCGGTCCGGAGCAGGAGAGTCGAGCTGGGGGAGTGCAGAGGCCTAGTGCGTGTGTTAGCCCTCGCGCGTGCGCGTGCATGTCCTCGCTTTCATTTCCCAGCCCAGGAACATCCCTTTGGTCCTTTAACTTGAGAAGCCGACAGGAACAGCCACGCTGCTGGCAAGTTGGTCACAAAGTCATAAAGTTATATATTGGGTTTGACGGTCAGCGGAGCTGGGTTCAGAGGAAGTAAAGGAGAAAATGAACTAGAGGAAGCGAGGAAAGAAGCCGGGGAAGGGAGACAGAAGGGAGGAAGTAGGGGAAAGCTCTGATGTGGAGCCTGTGTCCCTACTCAGACTGAAAGTCGCAGGCCTACTATAGGACAAGGAGCAGGACCATCAGCTCCTGGCAGCTGCTGGTGACTGCAGGCTGAGAATGAGTTCCTAGAGTGTGTTCTGGTTTAGTTAGCCCATGCCTGAGCCCAAGGTCCTCTCAGCCCTGCCTATGAAACCCACCTTTCGCCCAATGGGGGGAGCGCCCAGAGCCAGGCAAGGCCTCCTTGTGGGGAGAAGAACACAGAGACACTAGGTTCAGGCAGCCGGTTCCTAGCTCAGGAAAGAGGCAGCCAAACCATCCTCTGGGCTTCTCTCCAGCCTTCTCTTTCCTCCTTTTTCTCTCTCCCTCCCCTTTCCCCACTTTTAGCTTCCAGCTTCCCCAATTTGTCTTCCCCGGATCCTGCGCTCTGTGCAGAGATCCAGAAAGCCAAGCCGGCGGGTCCTAACCCGGGAGAGGCGGTGGGTGAGAAACCCGCAGCTCTGGGTGTGTGGGGGAGCCAGGGCAAGAGGCACTGTGAGGACCCCACGGTCTCAGGCAGCCAGTTCAGTCTGAAGAGGCCCTGGGGCAGGGGAGGAAGAAGCTCTCTGTTCCTCCTGACTTCTGCTCCTTCAGGGATCGGCGTCCTTTGCTGCGTATCCAGGCCACCTCAGGCGGCCGGCCTTTAGTTCTACCTCTTCTGAGTCCGGTCCCTATCTGGGAAGCTTTCATAAGCTTCCCTGGGGAAGGGATCCGAGAGCCAAGACTCGGGCTTGGGAGTGTGTTCAGCGCTCAAAGAGTGGCTGGGTGCGTTGAAGGGTTCAGCGCAGAGAGCGCAGTCGGGGCGGCGGCTAGGGTCACTGGATGGGGGAAGGCCGGGGAGTGCGGGCGGCTGCAGGCCCAGCTCCCGGCAGCGCCGGGCAACCGGCTGGCCGGCCGTTGTGTCAGCGCGAGCACGGCTCTCTCTCTCCCGCAGGCTCCAGCACCAGGCCATCGGACCCAGCGGCATGCGCTCGCTGGCCGAACCCGGCTGCCCCACGCACGGCTCGGCAGAGTCGCCGTCCACGGCGGCCAGCCCCACCACCAGTGTGTCGAGCCTGACGGAGCGCGCGGACACCGGCACCTCCATCCTCTCGGTAACCTCCAGCGACTCGGAATGTGATGTATGATAGCCAAGGCTGCCCTCCTCCTCCCACCCCCTCCTTCCCCTCCTCTTTCCCCTCCTCCTCCTAGCCCTCCTCCTCTTCCTCCTCTTCCTCCTCCATCCCCAGACAAACCGAAATCAGGATACACAACCATACACACACATAAGTCCACACACACTCCCGCCCCAGCCAAAAATATATAAAAATCAAGAAAAATAACAAATTAACCGCAAACCATCAACAACCCCAAACCACCATCTACCACCACGGCCACCCCAAAGGACCGCGACGCCAACAGACAGTCACAAACGCTGATGTTGCGGGCAGAAAACATAAAAGAGGTGACAATTGTATACTTTCTAGGACAAGCACGGCTTCTCCTTTTGGTTCCCACGGACCCGGCACCCCACCTGCATGACGATTTATTTGTATCTGGGAAAATATTCTCTCTAGTTTAAAATGATTTAAAGAGTCGACTATACAAAAACAACCACCACCACGACGACAAGACGACAAAAGCAAACAGACAAAAAGAAAAAAAATCCACCATCTCCGCTCCGAATTTGTTTAAAAAAAGAAAGAAAGAAAAAAAAAACTCCTCGAGAGAGAAATAGCAAATGTTTCTCGCCTTTTGTTGCTCTCTCTCTCTCTCTCTTTTCCTCTCTTGCTCTCTTTCTCTTTCTTCTCTGTTTTTAAGTCCAAGTATTGGTCAAACAAGATGCAATCTTCTGTTTTTTGTTCAGCAGACAATCATTTTCGTAAGCACCTTTTTTCTCTCTACTCTGTCACTGCCTGTGTGGGTACTGGTTATAAATGTGGAAAAAGAATAGTTATGACTGTAACAGATTTTTATTTTTATTTCAAAATTTTATATGAATTATGTATATCTTAATGATCGGTCATTTTCCCAGTTTGTAATATATGTGTAGAAATTGCCTGTATATGATATTGCTTTTTCTCCTCTCCCTTTCTCTCTTCTCCCTTCTTTCTTCTTCCCACCCCGCTCACCTATCCCTTTCCTTTTGGGGGTTTCCCCTCCCACTCAGTGTTCCTGGCGTCGACTTGGTACTCAAGGCGTGGCGTGGTGGCCTGGGTTAGGAAGAGGGACCCCGGCGCTAGCGAAAGCGGAGAGTGAGACCGTAGTATTCTTATGCAAAAGCTATTTCAAGTATTTCTTAGCTGCTTTGGAGGTATTTCTCACTCCCCGTAGGGCGCTTTTACTGTTATCTTAACTGCGTGTTTATCTATATGTAAAAACTTTCTAAAGCAAATACAGTATTCTCCATTTTCTTATCACTCCCAGAGACTGGTGTTTTTATCCGCCCCTGGCCCGCAGCCCCGGGGTGCAGCGGCCCAGCCTTTACTTTCGTCGGTTCGGTGGACCACCAGAGATGGGGCAGAATTTCAAAGCTGGGTCTGAGCTTTTTCTGGGAATTGGGTGGAAAGACTGGATCAGGCTCTCCAGAGGCCAAGAGGAACCATGAGCGAAAAGGCTGAGGACACGGGTGGTGGGGGCTACCACAGCCAGTTTCTCCCAGGAGATGCCAGGCTCAGGTCAGCCAAGAAGCGTTCTCATCCGGGAATTTTAACCTGCTGAGGCCTTTTCGGTGTGTTGGGCATCTTTAGATTGTTGTCCCTTTGCTTTCTAAAGGGGAAACACACAAGGTTGCCAAACCCAAGCATCCATCCGGAGTGATCTTGGAGCTGACAGATTTTGTCTTCCTTCTTTTTTTTTTTTAATTTTTCTTTTTTGTGTGGGGAGGGTATTGGGTAGGTTGGTACTGCGACCCTGGAGGGAAATACAGGGGAGCGAGGGAGCAGGGAGTTTTCGGAGTTTAGGACCTAGGATCAGAATTGGCCCCTCATCACTGTCTGTGTGTGTGTGTGTCTGTGTGACTGTGTGACTTGCCTTATGGCTCAAGATCTTTCTCCCTGAAATCTCTTCCCTTCTTTTGAGATCAGTCCCTCGAGCCCCTAGGACTTTTCAGAATTGGTTTACACTTTAAAACAAAAGCCGGGGTGGGGGTGGGGGGAACCACCGACTCTTGTTAACCGTGTTCCTGCTGGTCCCAGGCCTCCCTGCCCGGCGTAGAGGCCCCACAGTTCCCAGGGATAGTGTGGCTGAGGGTGCCTCTGCCGCTCCAGGGCAGGGCGGACTGGGCCTCAGGAGGAACCAAAGAAGTAATTTCGGGAAAACTTGTCTTCACTTTGAAAGTCCAATTTCCAAAGCAAGGAGGATTAGAATGAGATGTGCTTGGAATTTTGCCTGCATTTCCCAACTAATTTTGACTTCCCATTTCCTTTTGTCATCCTGGGCAGCATCAGGGGAGTTTATGTGGACCAGGCTGGGCAGAGAGGCTGCCTGGCCTGAAGGTACACTGGATAGCAAGAGATTTGCTCTTCAGTGGCAATGAGGGTTCCTGTGGGAGTCCTTTCTTAGAACCAGGGGATCCAGCGGATATCCAGAGCCTCCAACTTCTGTGGCCTGGCCCACGGTGTCAGAATCTCTGTGTGTTCACTGCCAGAGAAAATGTTCCCCCTGCTGCCACATTTCAGGAAGTATTGACCCAGATAATAGGAGTTTGGGAAAGATGTCCCCTGGATTCTACCTGCCTTGATCCTCAGCTCATGGATGAGGAGCTCTGTCACCTGTTTTCCTTTTACATAGCTAGTCATATTCTTGACCCAAAACTTGGGCCTAGAAACCCAGAGAAGTGGCTGCCTCAGTATGGAGAGTCTGAGCAGCCAACTAACCAGAAGTGATGGAAAAGGGTAGGGCATTACTGGAGAGTAAATTTGAAGGGTCCAGCCTGGTGATACCAGGGGGCAGGTGCATTTCTGTTGGGGCAGGGGACAAACTTGGGAGTTATGTATGCTTCTTGCTGTCAACATAACCTGACAGAAAAAGCTGACTTAGGACATCCAGTGCCCACTCCTTCTCCACTGAAGAAAACAGGTTATCAGACTCCATAGCAACCTTCAGTTGGAAGGCCTGGTCGCTGTTGGGTGTTACCAGCCTCTTGCCTATCTGTCTGGCTTGCTATCCTCTATTGCTCCTCTTATCTTCTATATTTCTACCCAGGTCTGCACAAATACCAATATTCTACTCTCTGCACTTTCTGACCTTACCTACAGGTCCCCTGCAGGAAGAACATGAGTGCTTCTTGTGGGTAGTATATAAGTGTGCAATTCTGAATGTGGGGCTTTCACCACATAATCAAGGTTTGTATACAGAAGAAAGTGTGTGTGTGACATCTGGTAAAAGTGCACGCACAGAGCATTGGTATGTGCCTAGTTTGTGTTTTCATGTATATTGCATGGAATATACAATACTTGTTTGTGGCTTGAGCAGTTTATATATGACTACTTCTGTAAGGAGTATTAGGATGACCCCAATGCACCTACAGGATGCTGCGTGGGCAAGGGCTTTCTGTGCAGTATCCATGTGGCTCTTGGTTCTCTTGAGGACATGCATGAGTTCCCTTGTTCTAGTCCATCTACAGAAGACCACCATGCTGCCCATCCCTAACAGGTCTTCCTTTCCCTTTAAGAAATGGGGGGCGGGTCACAATGAGTATTCATTGTCTGGAGGGCAAAGGGGGTGGGTTTTCTTAGTTCACCCTTTACATTGATAGACTGGAGATATTACAGTGGATTTGGCCTCTACCCCTTTGAACATCAGAGTGAGGGGAAAGAGACCCCTTTTTGGCTAGATCATTCTTTTTACCAGCTGCCTGCCCATTTTCTTTTCTGGTTGCTCAAAGCCATGGCCAAAGCAGTCCAAGTTCCAGGGGCTGCAGAGGCAGAGCTCCAGTGTGAGACCTGGCTGAAGTACCGCTTGTGGAAGAAGCATCTCCGGCCAGGCCATCATGTGCAACCCCCACCTCCTAGGAACGTTGCAGATTGTATCTGGGCCAGTAGAGTGTGTGCATCCATGTGTGCGAGTGCTGGCGTGGGGTCCTCATGGGCCTGGGTTAGGCCAGATAAGGTGGTCTAAAGTGTTAACCATCAGTCAGTCCCCTAGGTCTGGGCCACACAGCAGCCTCCGAACTTGTTCCTCTCCTGGTATCCAGCATTTTGGACTCAACCATACACTTCCCTGAGCATGGTGCTCTTCCGCCCGGTGCCCCACCCAATGCTGTGTTTCCGGACCCTGGAACCTTCTGCCGTGTTGTTTAGGTCTTTGTGTACCTGGGCCACCTACTATAGGGTGTAAGGGGTTTGAAGAATACTAGCCGCCTTGGTGATGTTTTCTTCCCTGCCTCCCTCAAAACAAAACAAAACAAAAAAACCAAACAACAACAACAACAAAACCAATGGCAATTCAGAATTTACATCTGAAATCCAAAAGGGCAAATGGAGTGTGAAACTGAAAAAAAAAAATCTGTCCGTATCAAAGACCTGACCCCTAGAAGCTTCCGGAGGAAAGATGAGCCAGTTTACTCCTTCTGGCCTGCTCACCTCTCTCCTCAGCATTGCCCTTCCAGCCCCTGGCCCCAGCCCAGAGCCTCCACCTGACTTCTCTTTTTGCCCTTCTCAAATCCTGCAGAATCGACTGCCCAGTGCCAACACAGTTGATTATCCCCAACGAGACGCACAACTGATTCAAATGAAATGACCCGGAAGCTGCCACGGCACAGGGCGGGGATTCAGATCGATAGTGTGGCTAGAGGCCCATGATCCTGGCAGGTCAGGGCAGGGATTGGTGTTAGAGGCAATGGCAGTAAGCAGGGGTGGCCAGACTTTGGACAGGTGCCTAGCGGCTGGTGAGGCCAGACTCAGGCCTAGGCACACCAAGTGGATGGCAGTGAACCCTCCTGTGCGAGGTGGAGGCAGGCTGAAAGGAGAATGGAACAACCTGGCACATTCTGGAAACAGCACATCAGCAGGATCGCAGCAGCTTGCAGCTTAGCCTCAGTCCGGTGGCACCTTGGATGGGCTGGGCCTCCGTCATTCAGGGACCGTCCCAATCACTTCTCTGTCCTCTGCCTCCGGGGCCCTCTTGTCTTGCCTAGGCCTTTGTGTGGTTGTCACCTGGAACACCGGCAGCCACCTCGGGTTTTCAGGGGCCCTCCTCTTGTCTCTTGCACCCTGAAGTGCTGGAGCAGAGACTGCTGGCCTACCAGGACCCTGGGCGACAGGTCCTCACTTTCAGACCCCTCAGCTTCCACTGCGAAGCCCTTTCTGGTCCCAGCTGAGCTGAGCCTCCGGGGCCCAGTGTGCTGGCTGGGGTGGCAGTCTGGCCCCAGGGAGGGAGGAAGGGGGATGGTGGGAGGGAGCCAGGGAGGAGGGGAGCAGTACTAGCCCGGCTCCAATTTCTCCGGTCAGCTGAGCACAACTTTCCATTCGAGTGTATTCATGCAGCGGCTGATTGAGCTCCGCTGGGCGGGCGGGGCTCAGAGGGAGGGGGCAGGCACAGCCGGGCCAACGGAGAGGCAACGCCACACACATGCACACACTCACACCTCTCCCCCCAAGCCATTTCAGCACAAACATAGTACAGCCTTTCCCTTACATTCACATGCCCCTGGAGCAATTTCCTAACACTCATAGATCTCCTTCCTACACAGCACAATGTCTGTCTTTACGCTTTACCCTTTGCATATTTTATACTGGTCCTCAAACACAAACACAAGAGTCCTTCATTCCTTTTCTTCTTTCCAGGTATCTTCTCCAGGATGTGTACACTCCAAAGTAGCATGGATGCACACACAAACCTGCCCAGTCTCACAATCATGCCCTGCTACAGAGTTATCCAAATGCATACTGCAGTAGAAACCTATATCTGTGTAAAATAGCACTAGCACCTGCAGACCTGAAGTGCACAGCCTGTCACACACAGAGAGCTGGGACTCACTAAAAGTTTGCACATGAGAAAGGGAACAGAAGAGCCATACTCAGTCAAAGGGCACAGCCACTATTATGCATTCACCAAGTCAAACACACAGGATACTCAGAGGAAGTCCTCAAACACAGGTGAACCTGGGAGCCATCTAAGTGGAGCATTCAGCCCCAAACTACACAGCCTGACTGTGCAGTCAGCAAAGGAGGCCACTATTTGCCCAACCTCACCTATTCCCAGAGCAGACGCGCACACGCACACACTCACACACACATACACACCTCCAAAGACAGCAAATTAGATAAGCACTTTCAGAGAAACATGCTTACTCTTGAGAGTGAGTAGGTAAAGAGAAACTCCATTTTATAACCCACTCCCAAATGCCCAGGGTATGCTGTTTTGCAGAGCAACAAGGGAAGGCAGAATAAAAGGGAAGAGCCATCACAGAATAGGGAGAAGGGCAAGAGAAAGAAGAGGGAAAAGAAAGGTAAACTGAAGCAAAAGTTGGGAAGGGGGGAGATGCAGGAAAGAGTGAAGAGAAACAAGGAGCATCTGCTTCCCAGGGCAGGATGAGGAGGCCAACTTTGGTTTGGGAAAGGTGCCACTGTAGTGTGGGGACAAATCAGTCTTATGAAAGCACCCAGGGAAGAATGCAGACTTATGGATAGCTTGACCCGGAACATGAATCGAGTACTATACATGTAAGTGGCAGCCTGGGATCCTAAAGTTCCCATTCTCCTTCTAGGCCCAGGGTCCAGGCAGCTTCCTCTGCCCAGAAGAGTTCCCCCAAGAAAGCACTCACCTTCACATGCCACACTCCCCGCACTCAGCAGCAACCTCTTCCTGCATACGATCACACAAACATTCCCTTTCATGGTGCCATGCTACTGACACACCCAGCCACCTCTGTGCACATGCACACATACTCCCTATGCCTTCTACTGTGGGCACTTGTGCATTGCTCCCTTCTCCTCAACCGCTCAGGACAGAAAAACCATTTCCATTTCTAGCAATGACTTCCCACTTTTTGCTCTTTGGAGAAAAATGGAGGGCTAAACCCAAAGGAGTCTCACCCTTCAGACACTGAGGACTTTACAGAATGTGGTGGCAAGAAAGGAAAACACCAGCAAGCCATATGCACATGTATGCATTTCCTCTGGCTGCACCCTCATGGCAGCACTGCCAGGCTGCTCACGGTGGGGCTCAGGGAGCAGACCCTCTCTGCCAGTGAGTGGAAATGCCTGAGTGGTTGGAGGGGCCACAGGCCAGGCTAGCACCTGTGGAGATCATACATGTGCATATGACTTGCCAGTGCTTTTCTTTATTGCCAGCACATTCTGTGCAGAGCTCAGTGTCTGAGGAAAAGATAGGGTTTGGGACCAGGGGGTAGTTTCCTGAAGGCGGGTAATCAGATTCCTGGAGGAGAAGGCAGGAACAGTGTGTGCTGTGCAGGAACCTACGTAGGTCTGAGGCAAGGTGAGGGTGAGGGCGGTGAGGGTTGAGGGGGGCAGTCCCTTGGGGCCAGGGTCTCTAAGGATGCAGCGCGACTCTGTGGGTGCGCTCTCCCTTGGGTCCGCCCTCCGCTTCACTGCCTTGGCGACGTTCTTTCTGGTTGGGCCTTTGTCCCCCCCCTTCCCAGGCTCGGACTCTGTCTTTCTTCATTCAGGCCGCTGGGAGGCGCTGTGACCGCAGCCCGGCCTCTCCTGGCCTCTTCCTGCTAACACTGCGGTCCTCGCGCCGCGCCGCGGTTCCAGGCGCTGGGTCCCCACAGCTCTGGGCCGCTCCGGGCGATGGCCCGGCCTGTGGCTGAGGGCGGCCTGGAACCCTTCCAGGCCGGCACTGGCTTTAGTTTGTTGGATTTTGAGATGAGTATTTACCATCATAATTAATTTGCGACTATTATTCAACAGAAATTCTTAGCAAGGCCCCTAATGACTGAGCGCGCTGCTAATTACCAGCGTGTATGCCTCTGGCTCTGCAGCCCTGGACGCACGCCGCCGCCTCCTGCCCGCCCGCACCTCGGCCGCCATGAACTGGCGCTCTCCCGCCAGGCCCAACTTCGAGGAAGAACAGAGGACTGACAGACACACGTACATGTGCGGGCGTATGGAATCCAGGCCATCGCCACCACTCCCTTTCCCCCATGTTATCTGACCTGAGCGTCAGCGATTACAGGGGATGGGGAAACTGAATTTCAGAGAAGACCATGACTTGGTCACTGTCACACAGCAAGCCTATACCTTCACCTCCTACACCTGTTCTGCTTAATCTTCCTCGCCAGTGAGCTCCCGGTAGCCGGGTACCTACTTTTCTGAGATCTTTCGTGGAGGCACACAGTGTGAGGTGTATGTGAGAGTAGGGCGTGGGATAGGGCAGGGAGTGGGGTAGGGCAGGGAGTGGCCCGCCCCAAGTTTTGCAGATCTGGGCGGCCATCTATCACGAAACCTGCTCTAGGACCTTGCAGTGTCCTACAAGCCTCCTACTGGACCAGGTGAGAGAAAACTGCGAACTGCCGCACTGCCTGCCGCTGCTGGAGGCTAAGCGCAGGACTTCCTAGGTAGCCCAGGGGATGAGCAGGGATTTTAGCAGGTTCCCCTCCCAGAGTGAATGGGCCTCTACTTGAACCACCAGGGTTTCCCAGTGGGCTGGGACTTGATAGTGTGTGACTGTGAAGTGTTTGGATATGCGTGAACTTTGTTGTGTGCAGCGAGGCTACTGTGCATCCTTTGAGGTGCAAGAAAAATGTTTGCCTCACTCAGGTGACACGTCTACCTACAGATGTGCCTGGAGGCTTGTTGAGAGCCATGTGTGCTGGTGGGTATGATGTGTGTTAGTCCCCAAATATCACATAGGTTCTCTAAGATCTGAGAGGAGAGGGACAAGCATGATTTAGGCTTACCCTCAAGTTGTTCACAGTCCAGTGGGAGGGACAATTGAGGTCATCAGTTGAAAACAGACCCCTTGCTAGGTGCACATGGAATGTCTCCAGGAGTGGCGACTTTGTGATTAATTAACAACTTTGGGAAGAGATGGCATTGACCCAGAGAGATAAATTGGATTGAGTGGAAGGGATTCCAGGAAGAAAGGGCTGGAGCAAGGCACGGAGCAGAGGCTAGTGTGATGTGGAGCCCATGAGTGTTGAGAAGAAGCTGGCAATTCAGACTGAGAGAAGGTTGAGTTGCAAAGTCAGGCAAATTGTGTGGCCTTGATCCTATGGAGACAATAAAACTTTGTTAAAGCATTAAATGGCCACATCTAGAGCTCAAGGACTTCAGTTGGAGGAAGGGAGGCTGTAGACAGGAAGGCCCTTGGGATGCTAGTCCCACTGGCAGGCAGGAAGCAAAGGCTTGAGCTAGGGTGACATTATTGACTAAAGGTATTTCCAAGGAAGACTTGACCAGTTGGAGATCTGTGGGCTCCCTGATGTCCCAACCTTAGCGTTTGTGCCCTTTTTATGAATCTGTGATTGGGCCCTAAATCCTGTCCTCCCCACCCCATTTCCTCCAGAAGTATGGTGAGAAGTTTGTCAGAGGACTCTTCAAGCCAATCAAATTCCTTGCATCTTGTTCTGAAAGCCATCCCTTATCTAGAATGGGAGTCCCGTATGCCTAGATCTCCCATGCCCATCCTTCTGCCTTAGTGCCACTCTTCCCTAACAGGCTCTGAGGGGGTTCCTAGGTGGCAGGGAACCAGCATGCTAGGTAAATGGGAGGAGGACCCATATGAAGGGCCCCCGAGAGTCAAAGGTGGAGCAGGGGACCCAGACCACTTCTTCACTCCCTTGGAGATTGTGCTCAGTGACTTTCAGAAAGGCAGAATTCCATTGGAGGAGGTGTTGGCTTTGGACAGCCATGTGTCTGGTTATTGGATAAACAATGATTTAGAGACCCAGAGACCCCATAGTCCAGTGATGATTCCATTGCACCTCTCCTTAGAGCCGGGAGTGTACATGTGACCTGGACAAGTGTTGGTGGACGCCTGCCTGCGTGGCCTTCGTGTGATTCCCTGGCGACAAGTACCTACTGAATGTGTAGGTGTGTGTGTGTGTGTGTGTGTGTGTGTGTGTGCGCGCGCGCGCGCGCGCGCGCGCGCACGCGCACATGTGTGACAGGTATCAGGGAGCAGGACGGGAAACTTCAGCTTCCTGAGCTGCTCTTGGGTCCTAATCTGAGCGGTGAGTGGGAGCACAAGGAGGTGTGTGGGGAAGGAGGGAGGCAGGCCCTGTTTCTCCGGAGAGTGCAGCCTACTAGGAGAATGGCCCTTAGAAGGCTATTCCAACCCGCAGGCAAGTGAGCAGGACTTGAGCAAAGGCGACAGAACTGACTAAAGGCATCTCCAGGAGGAATGCTGAGGAGCCAGAGCGGAGGTAGAAGAACGAACCCGTTTCTTGGTGGTGGGAGGAAGGGAGATTCCGAGACGCCCTCCAGAAGTGTCCAGAGACCAGTTGAACTTCTATGAGCTGGAGACCCGGGGAAGCTATTCTTCCGCCCCCTGGAACCTCTGGAAGCCCTCGGGGGCGCTCCGCGCTCCTCTGAGGCCAGATGCCCCTTTGGTCTAGCTGTACGTGCGCACCCAGGCGACAAGCAAAAACAGGTCCTGGGCGGAAAGCAGCGCGCGCTCTAGAGACATCGGCGGGTTTTTGCTGCCACCTCGCGGCGATGGCTCGCAGTGTCCCAGCCCTCTGCGCGGTGGGCTGTGGCGGTGTTGCCGGTGGCCCTGGTCTCGCAGCCGGGTCCCCTTGGGCTTGGCTTTCCGCAGCATTTCTTTACCCGAGATAGGCTCCTTCTACGGTTAAAGAAGTCTGTGATGGACCGAGTCCTGTCTTATACCAAAGTCCACGGTTTTGCTGCTATAGGACGCTCTGCCCTGGCCTGTGTGATTTGGGTTCCTCTTACCATCTCCTTCCTCTTTACTATTTGATTCCGTAACTGTCCAAAAAGGTCCATCGATGGCTTCTTGTCTTCCGCACTACTCTTTCTCTTCTGCCAACTCCTCTGGGGCTCATCTGGATGAATCCTGGGGTTCTCTTTCACAGTCTGTCTGGCGGGAAGCTACACAGATTTGTTGAGCACCTGCCATGTGCCAGGGGCTGTGGTACACATAGGGGACACCAAATGGCAACTCAGATCCTGACTTCCTCATCATAGTTTAGTGGAAGCAGAGAAATGTAACACAGAGATTATAATTTATTTATTTATTTTATTTTTTAAAAAATATTTTTTAGTTGTAGATGGACACAATATCTTTATTTTATTTATTTTTATGTGGTGCTGAGGATCGAACACAGTGCCTCACACATGTGAGGCAAGCACTCTACCACTGAGCCACAATCTCAGCCCCACAAATTATAATTTAAATGGCCATATGGATGTGTGAACAAAGAGGCATTTGAAGGAGATATCCCCGTGCCCAACACACACACATACCCTTTTTACTCTTAGGTGATGGGGATTGAAGCCAGGGCCTTGCCCATGCTGGGCTGGTGCTCTACTACTGAGCTACACCCCCAGTCCTGAAGCAGACCTGTTCCACAAGTATTAGTTTTTCAGGGAAGAAGGGGAGGACAATGCAGGGGCTGAGGAGAGCTTGTCCAGACACTTAGGTGCCAAGGACATTGGGGACTGAGAGGGCTGCTGCATTCCTGGGGTGCTCCATGGTCTGTCGAAGTCATTGCCCCACTCTGGATAGTTTAGCCAGCTTTGGCTCATGTGTTGAGAAAGCTCATACAATGGCAGAGGTAAAGGAACCATCAGAATCCTTTCTTTTCCCCATCTAACTAAAGGAAACAGATTCTAAATGGCTAATTCTCTGTCCTTAAGTACACAACTAGTTAGGTGTCGCTAAACTCTGTAGAGTCCAAAATGGTGCTCAAGTAAGGCTGGCCTCCAGTGCCAGGTGGCCTGAGAGGGGAGGTGGTGGGAGGGCAAGAGGAGCCACTCCGGGCTCTCTTTTCTCAACTACTGTTTTGTTTGTCTGGTTCTTTCTCATGCAGCATACATACTGACCCTCAATCTCTTCTCTACACATCCAAAATTCAAAAGGCTTTGTTTTTTGTCTGTTGAGTATGTGTGCTGCCAAAATGATTTGGCAGCAAAACCTGACCTAAACTGTATGAAGCTATTTAAAGTCTATTTATCCACTTGGCATGGATATTAGATGTTTCACTGCAGATATATTAGCGCATCTGATTAGGTACTGTTCCAGACCCACCAGGGTGGGATTAGGTAATATATAAACTAACATACCATTATGTATGTTTTTCTTTTTGTTTCTCTTCCTCCTCCTTCTCCTTCTGCTTCTCTTCCTCCTCCTCCTTCTACTTATCCTCCTCCTCCCTCTGCCCCACCCACTTGCTAGTGCAGAGGATGAAACCCAGGGCCTTGTGCATGTTAGGTGAGGACTCTACCACTGAGCTACATTCCCAACTCAGCATATTGTTCTGAAATATCCAAAATTATGAATTTCCAAAGGTTGGGAAAAGGATTTGTTTTATTGGATTGAGCCAATATTGTCTGAGGATAGAGAAGTTCATGGTAGGAGAGGAAATTGAGAGAGTCGGAAACAAAATCATATAAATGGATAAACTGTGAAGGATAAAGTTCATAGGAAGGGAAGTCAAATTGGCTGTGGGACAGTATCACAGGCCTGGCAGCTCACCAGGACTTACTATGGGCCAGACCCCTTCCTGCTGACCAGGGGAGCAGTCCTGTGGCTGGAGAAAGGCATGGGTAACATGGAAGGCCTGGACAACTTCGCCTAAGCTGCCCTCACCATGGAGACAACCTGGAATTTCACCTGGGATGCCACTCAGCTGGTGGTGGACTAAACATTCCTGGGAATGTGAGTGCAGTCCAATAGCTGAATCTCCAAACATTTCTCAGACTCTGTGAACACGGGCTCCACCCTAACTGCCCTTCAGTTGTAACTAGGAGCTATATGGTATCTGGAGACAGGGAGAGGGACACGACACTCCTCTTCTGAAAGGCCAACTGGGAAGTTCACTGCTAGGAAAGACAGAGTGGGCTGATAGGGAGGCTGGTTGGGATGAAGGCCTGGAACAAGTCTGGTCTTTATTCTTCTCACTCTTTGTCCAGGGACTTAGGTCTCAGGGTGACACTACTGCCTCAGTTAAGACCCTTTGGCACTGTCCTTAATGAGCTTGGGCCAATGGACACCTACTTCTCCAACAACAACCACAACAGAAATTGAAAGTTTCATTTTATACTTGAGAGAGTTTTAGAACTCTTCCTCCCAAATGAGGAAAGAGTTTGAAGAATGGAAGGGAGGAAGAAATTCTCAAGGCTAGAAAAGGTTTTATTTTTTTATTTTTAAAATTGTGGTAATATATAACAAAATTCACCTTTCTTGTCATTGTAAAGTGTAAAATTCAGTGGTATTTGATAGATTCACAATGTTGGGAAACTATCTTCATTATCTAGTTCCAGAACATTTTCATCATGGTGAAAGGAAATCTCATACTTATTGGCTCCCTTTCTCATTCCTCCAGCCCCTGGCAACCACTAATCTACTTTCTGTCTCTATGGTGGATAGTTCATCTAAATGGAATCACACTATTTTATGGCCTTTTGTGTCTGGCTTCTTTCACTTACTAGTGTTTTCAAGGTTCATCCATTGTACCATATATCATGTCATTCTATTTTATGACCAAATAATATTTCTTTGTATGAATGTATGAGTCCATTTCACATCACTACAATGAAATACCCAACACAGGCTACTTATGAAGTCAAGAGCTGTTTATTTTGGCTCAGAGTCCTGGAGGTTCGAGTTCAAGATTGGTCCCATTGAGAGAGAACATGACAGAACAAGCATTCATATATCAAGCCAGGAAAGAAAGACAGGAAATGGCAGGAGTCCCAAAATCTCTTTTGAGGGCTTGCCCCCCAATCACCTAAGGACCTTCCACAAGGCCCCATCTCCTAAAGGTTTACTGCACCTCCTAATAGGGGCACCTTGGGAACCTGCCTTTAACTTATGGACACTATATTCCAATCATAACAATGGATAGACCACATTTTGGTTACACATTTATTCATTGACAAAAGTGGATTTTTGCTCCTATTCAGGAAAAGCTTGAGATGAATAGGGAAGACGTGCAGGATTATGTGCCCTGGGCCACCTATCTGACAGTGGCTACATTTTGGCTGTTGAAGAAAAGTCATTTGGGTTGAAGACCTTTGGCTATTGTCATCAGGTTCCTTCCCCAGTCACATCCCCCTACACACCCTGCTGTTTCTCAGCACATTATTTAAGATAATTCTACCCGAGTCCTGGGTGAAAAAGAGGCCTTGGGGCTGCAGCCACCTAGGACAGGAGTCAGGGGAATATGTGGGTATTTGAAGCCAGGGGTGAGGATGACAGCAGAAACCTGCCTGGAGATGCAGGAAGACTCCTGGAGCAGCCAGGGAGGACTTTGGGGGAGCTGAGTGTCCTCTTCCTTCTTGGGGGGTCTCCCCACTCCTGCTCTCTGCTTGCTACTCTTCATTGCTGAGCCCAGGAGAGGAATTCAACTTTGACCTTCAGTGGAAAAAAAAGGGCTTGTTACTGGAAGCTTCAAAGTTGAAAAAAAATAAAACTTTTCTCTTTATAAGTGGATCATCTCAGGTATTTGTTACAGTGACAGAAAGCCACTAACACACTGTCTTTTTCTTCTGTCTTTGCCTGGTTGCTGCTTCCTCCTTTCATGCTGCCTGGCTGCTTCTCTTACATCTGACTCCAGAGAATTCTGTCGGCCCTTCTCTGACCTGGCACTCCTCTCCTGCCTTCTTTTTAGCCCTAAGGTTCAAGGTTGTGTATGTCCCATCTCGGTCACCTGTTGATTTCCCTCAGAATATCCTGCAGTAAGTGGGTAGTGCCTGGCCTCTTTGTCTACAGCTCTAAGCAGATCCCTATTCATTTACTCACTCATAATTCAGCTGTAGGAGCCAGGTTTTATGGTAGGTGCTGTGGGTGGAGCAAAAGTGCATTTGACGCAGCCCTATGTGTCCAATGTGGCAGAAGAAATGAGCCATGCTCCCAAATACCTGTAAGGCTGGGCAGAATGTGGTCTTAGGCTTCCTGCTGGCCAGGGCATCTCAGTGGGGGCACCTTGTTAGTCTAGCAATTTCTACCCCACACTGTATCTTCCCCTCAACCTACTTTCAAGTTCTTCCTCCTGCTGTTTGAAATCCCAACTCCCTTTTGATCACCCACAGGGTTCCTGTTCTGTTTTTGGATAGTCAGGATGACTCAGGTGTCTCTGAATCACCCTTCCCAGCTCAGGTTACCATCCCTACCCTGTCTCTAAGCCCTTCTGCAGTGACTCAGGAGCCCCAATGTCCCAGGGGAGTGTACTTGCAGACTCCCATTGACACAAGTGTTTAGTGTAATAATACTTTAAATAAACATCAGAGATGACACAGCTGAAGTTCTTGCGGAGGGATGAGGGGGAAATTCTGGCCCAGATGGAAGAATTGAAGAAGAAGGTGAAGCCCTGGTGGGCAGAGTGGGGCCAACCTACAGAAGAAGGTGAGCCCTGGTGGGCAGAGTGGGGCCAACAGGAGAATTCTCTGGAGTCAGATGTAAGAGCAGCAGCCAGGCAGCATGAAAAGAGGAAGCAGCAACTAGGCAAGGACAGGAGAAAAAGACAGTGAGTTTGTGGCTTTCTGTCACTATAACAAATACCTGAGATGATCAACTTATAAAGAGAAAAGGTTCATTTTGGTTCACAGTTTAGAAAGTTTCAATCCAGGATTGGTCCCATTGTGGTGAGGCAGCATATCAGGGTGGGAGTGTGTGGTGCAGTCGAGTCATCCACTTCATGGCTGAGAAGCAGAAAAAGGAAGGAAGGAAGGGCTGGGGTCCCACAATCCCCTTCGAGGACAGGCCTACCAATGACCTAACTTCCTCCTGCTAAGCCCCAACTCTTCAAAGTTTTGTCACCTCCTACTAGCATCTCTCAGGGACCAAACCTTTACCACATGGGTATTTGGGGGACACTTAAGCTCAAACTATAGCAGGCAGGCTTCTCTGGAAGCACAGCTAAAGAAGGCTGTGGGTGTGATGGGAAGCCAGGGACGAACGTGGTCTTAGAGATAAAGTCTCACTGAAGCTCTTGGAATTAGACTGAGAACACTCTTGCTTGGGGTCACTTTGGTCACTAGTACTGAAAGTTCTTTTCTGGTGCTATCTATACTCATCTTATTCATGTGAGGCCATGGATTTCATGAGGAAAAACAAGAGAAAGAACTCACTATGTCTTGGTAAAACCACCATTTATCCATATACTTCAGTGGTGGGAAAATCCAATTCTAAAAAAAAAGGAATTGGAACCAATGATTTTTGTAGGTCAACACCTGTCTATAAAAGGTCCTATCCATGTGTCACAGGGCACTCAACCACTGAGCCACATCCCCAGCCCTATTTTATGTTTTATTTAGAGACAGGATCTCACTGAGTTGCTTAGCACCTTGTCATTGCTGAGGCTGGCTTTGAACTCGCGATTCTCCTGCCTCAGCCTCCCAAAGTGCTGGGATTACAGGCGTGCACCACTACACCCAGCTACCCTCATATATGTTTGTTTTGATTTTAGGAAAAGACTAAGGATATTCCAGGTTCATTTGGGTTTGCCCCCCAGGTGTGAATACCTTTTCAGAAAGGGGCTGATTCACAGTGATCTGAGGGATGTTAGAGTAGGAGACCTGGGTTTGACTGACTCCAGTTCTTTCATGTAGGAACTCTGCCATCTTGAACTTTCGGAGAGTGGTTTCCTCATCTGTAAAACAGGTACAGCAGCATATATCTTGCCAAGGTATATGGAACATTAACAAGAAAATGTAAGTTTCCAGCACCTATTACATAGTGGGCGCATAGCAATTGCCTACAAAGAGGCCTCAGGTATGGTGGTGGCAGCTCTGACATAGGGCGTTGGTGGTTGGGACAGGAGCAGAGCAGGTGAATGGGAAGCTGGGAGGGTCTATCTCCAGCTCATGGTTCCT
>CM053411.1:48442862-48456280 GCA_028644305.1 Xerus rutilus | reverse complement strand
CTTGCACCACCACACCTGGCTTTCGTTGCATTTTCTAATGCCAAGGGTAAGGGCGGAGTGTGGTGCCTGCTCCCCCGGCCACTGTTCCCCTTTGCTCTTTTCTGTAGTGCCCCAGCTCAGCTCTGGATCTTTCACACACGCACCCCACTGCCCCACTGCATTTCCTTTTGTTGTGTTGTTGCTGTGGTACTAGGGATGGAACCCAGGTGCTCCACTATGGAGCTACATCTCCAGCCCCCTTCTCCAGTCCCCTCTTTCTCTTTCCTTCCTTTTAAAATTAATTATTTTGAGGCAGAGTCTCCCTAAATGGCTGAGGCTGGCCTCAAACTTGTGATCCTCCTGACTCTGCTTCCTGAGTTGCTGAGATTATAGGCATGTGCCACTGCACTGGCCATCTTTCCTTTGTGACATTCTTTCTCGTATTTGCAGGGTGGATACAACTTTGATACTGGTGGCTTCAGCAGCCCCTCTCCTAGAGGCCCCTTCTGTCTTTGTTGTACAACTTGACCTTTGGCTTTTGGTACCTATGTGACAGATGAGAGGGTGCAGGCAGAGAGATGGAAGGAAGCCTGCTCCAAGCTGAACAACAAACCAAGGTCAGGTCCAAAAAGGCCTTCTGCTGGAGGAAAGGACACCTGGTAAACTTAGCAGGCCAGGAAGAAGGGCTATTCTCCAGGACCCTGCTAACCCTGCCAAGCTGTGGCCACACTTCTCTCCCACACATCTCAGGTAGCATTTCCCAAATTTCTTGGCTACAAGAGCACCTGAGGCTCTTGTCAGTCATGCTCCTAAATCCTTATTGAATTAAAGCCACCAGGTGCTCCAGATAATTCTTTTGAACAGGCAAAACCTTGCCAGTCACTATGGAGTATGTGTTGGGGTGTCCCAGCAGCACTGGCTTCACCTGGGAACTTGGTAGACATGCAGTCTTAGGTCTCACTTTGTGTATTTTAATAAGAACTCTAGATGATTTGTATGCATGGAGGTGTCTCAGAATTTGTAGTTCTTCCAGGTGACATTGCATAGGGAGAAAACTCATACCTTGGTCATGTCTTTTCACCAATCTTGTCTGTTGACCTTTCACTCTGGCCTTCCCAGGACTCCCCATCCTGTCTATCTTCTCACAGGTGCTGGGCTTCCCACTCTGCCAAGGTACCCAGGCTGATGGCCTGAAGGCGGGGCTCCTCAGCTCCTGCAGATAAACTCCCAAGGAAGTGGTCAGCATCAGGTGGGTCTCCATTTGACCACACCCACAGCTTCTCCTGCCCATACCCACCTGTGGCCATGGAAACCAGATGAATGACATCATCACTCAGTGGACAGATGCTGCAGGAAAATGGGGAGAACAATCACAGAGGAATAGACCCATTGCTGGAGGTTCAGCCCAGAGTGACTGACTGAGCTCTTCCCAGAAATAGCTCTTGTAGAAATTGGTTTGGGTGATGGGCAGGCCTGTTGAAGATGACTGGACAGGGGCCAGCATCTGGAACATCACAGGGGTGAGGAAGGGTGGCCAGAGCAGATGTGTTTAAAAGGAAGTATTGTGCCACCAGGCAAGGTATTCCTCAATCAGTCAGCTGGCCTGACTGTGGATGCAGAATAACATGGGGCTGCTGCCAACCTTCTCAAAGCCAGCACCCTTTCTCAGCTCTAGACACCTCTTCCTCTATAAAGATTTGTCCAAGCCAGGTGCAATAGTGCACAACTGTAATCCCAGTGACTTGGGAGGCTAAGGCAAGAGAATCACAAGTTCAAAGCCAGCCTTGGAAATTTAGCAAGATCCCATCTCAAAATAAATAAATAAATAAATAAATAAAAGAGAAGGCTGTGGTGTAGCTCAGTGGTAGAGCACCTTTGGGTTTAATCCCCAGTACTGGGGGGAGCGGGGAGATTTATCCAGCAGGGCTGCCCAGGTGGGCCTCCAGATCTCCTCAGTCTGCCTTAGTCACTCTGTATTCATGAGAGCTGCATGTCCTAGATTTTCCCAGCTTATTCCCTTCAGTTTTATTCTCCCTCCAGTTTGTTCCTTTAAGTGTCCTCTTGTGTGTCAGATCACACGTCACTACGCCTCTTTTCTAATCTCAGAAAATATGATCATTTTATTTGCATGAATTTGTTGAGTTTTATTTTGTGGAAAGGCAAAAGTAGAGGCTAATTGATATTTGTGAGATCTTGCTTTCCACCTCATTGTAGATTTCCTTTGTTTCCTCAATTGCAAATAAGACTCAATCTACAATAATCTACAATGATAATACATTTTCAGTCAGTGGCTCTGAGTTATACTGATTTAAGTCCCATACAATACAGCTCAGAATTCCTTCTGGTGAGGATACCCCACAGTTTTCTGGGGGCACAGCACTGTTTTATCCCACATGAGTGCTTTAGTGGGGTCATTCTGAAAAAGGCAGACTTCCTCTTCCTGTGATCTGAGGCAGGTAGGCCTTGGGAAACATTTTTCTGAACAACCCCACCAAGACCCACGAAGAATTCTCAAAAGTCCTGACTCTAAACCCAGACACGTAACCTTTTATGTCCCAGCATTTGTTTACCACAAATGCAGCAGTGGCATATTTGTATATACCATAAGTGGCATATTTGTTGCTCAATTTGTGCTTTTATAGGTGTCCTATGTATAGGATACCAGGACATAATTGAGTGAGAAATTAATCATTAATTGCTGACCCTCTGCAATGAGTTCACCTAATCTCCATGTGGGAATACTGAGATTCTGGGAGATCCTCACCTGGGCAACTTGGGTTGTCTAAATTTTGGAAGTGACATCTCAGGTCCTAAGTTTGGAAATCTTTGTCAGGGTTGCAGAGAGGTGTCTTTGGAGTGGGATGCCACTGCTTGGGATTTGGGGACCTCTGCTTCCAAGTGAGGGTCCTTTTTCTTTTCCAAGGGCACAAGTTCAATTCTCCTTTTAGGGCCTAGCAAACTCTTCCCAGGGACCTTGCTGGTCCTGGCTACTTCCTTTCCTCCTCCTTTTTCTCTTCTATGTCCTCATCCTCTTCATTTTCCTTTTTTACCCTCTTCTCCCTTTTCTTGTCCTTCCCGCACTTTCCTTTGAGAGCCTGCCCAGTGTTCCTGCTCTTAAGGGTCTGAGTGCAGAGTGGCAGTCCCTGCAGGCGGAGGAGCCAGCACCCCGTGCCTTCTATCCCCGAGAGCGGCTGACTCCTTGCCTGGCTCCACCGCCACCCGGGCAGACGCGGGCACCTCTCGCATTGTTCCTGTCCTGAAGACGAGCAGCTGCCGCCGCTAATTGCCACCAGCAGGGGGGCCGGGCGCGCTCACACTCCTCCCGCCGATTAGGAGGCGGCCCAGAGGGGGAGGAATTCAGGAGCCAAGGAGCTGAGCCATTGCTGCGCATTATTCCAGGAATTTTAAATCCTCGTTAAAGGCTTTACCGTGTCTCACTTCAGTACACATCATGCTCCAGTTACTGCTCGGAACCGCGGGGGCATCCGCCTGGGCAGCACTTATCAATATTTTAGCACGAGAAAGGCAAATGATGTTGAAACATTGAACTATATTTCCATCTGTTCAAAACTGATGGGACATGCAGGGCTCAGGAAATGGAATATCTCCTCCCCAGCTGCCTGGGAAGCCTTGATACCCACTGGCCTGGCCTCAGCGCTGGAGTTTTGCCTCCTCCTCTCTTCTCAGTTGGTTTCCAGTGTTCATACCTGGTGTGCAAAGTCTAAGGAGATAGTGTCCACTAGGGGTGGGGTTTGCCAGTACAGCTGGGGGTGGGGGGGGCGCACCTAAGCATCTGTAAACAAACCCCTTCTTGCTAAAATGTGCCTTCTCCATCTATTGACAGAGAAAAGTGGAGTCATATGTGATCTGTTCCCTTTGGTGCTGGGGGACAGTGTCCCCATCCCCTTCACTGGCCTTTATCAAAGCCTGCAGATTGCCTCTTCTGCAGGAAGACCCAGGATGGACCTGAAGGCATGAGAAGAAATGCACCAACCACTTTCAGGAGTAAAACCACTGCACAGATAACTGCAAACAAAACATTTTTGTCGGACTCCTGTTTTCCTGGAATAAAACGGTTTATTAGCAGGAAAGAAACCTGGGGAATATTGGTGTTCAATTGTCTCAGAGGATGAGAAGGTTCTATGGTGTGGAAAGCAGGGTGGCTGTTGTAGGTTCAGAGACCAGGCATCTCAGAGGCTTCAGGGGCCACTGATTTCATCCATCTCTCTGCTTGCAGACTAGGTCACCCACATCCCAACTAGCTGGAGAAGGGTCTTTCAAAGTCTTCATTTCCTCAACTAGCTCTTGTAGTCAGGACAGAGGACAGAGGAGAAGAAATATCTTTAACATTTGGACCAAATACTCAAAGGCTAAATGGCATCACACATACTTGTCTAAGAAAAGAAAGCTGATAGCTTAAGAGTAGGTCAAAGTCATTGCTGACACTCCTAGAGAAGAAAGTTCTTTGCAGACATTTGTGCCTGGTGAGGATGGTGGGGAGGAAGCATAATACTCAGTCTTGCAGGAACATGGGAGCTGCCTGAGGGACTCATTATGTCAATAGAATAATATGCTTATTTATTTCTATCAAAGAGAAGTGCATTGTAACCTCACTGTCTCTGATAAATTCAGAATTAATGTCAAACTATGGGAAAACAGCATGTCACCTCCTTCCTCCCTTGACCCCAGAGAGAGGACACTTTGAAAGGAAGATTTGTGAAGCAAGCCCAGCCAGGGCTTGCTATGGTTTGGATCTGGGATGTCCTGCAAAGGCTCTTGTGTTGAAGATTTAGTCCCCAGTGCAGCAATGTTCACAGGTGGGCTCTTGGGAAGTGATTGGATCACGAGGGCTCTGACCTCATCAATGGATTAATCCATTGATGGATTCATATTTGATGGCATTATAGGGAAGTGCTGGGAACTGTAGAAGGTGGAGGCACTGGGTTATAGGGAAGAAGGTATATTGTCCCCAGCATTCCCTTCCCCCCTCTCTCTACTTCCCAGCTCCTCCATCTGGGCAGCATCCCTCCTCTGCCCTTCTGCCATGATGTTCTGCCCTGCCTCAAGCTCAAAGCAATGGAACCAGCTGACCAGGGACTGAAACCTCTGAAGCCATGAGCCAAAATAAATCTTTTTATTTTTATTTATTTTTTTTTGGAACCAGGAATGGAACTCAGGGGTACTCGACCACTGAGCCACATCTCCAGCCCTATTTTGTGTTGTATGTAGAGACAGGGTCTCAATGAGTTGCTTAGCACTTCGCCATTGCTGAGGCTGGCTTTGAACTTGTGATCCTCCTGTCTCAGCCTCCCAAAGTGCTGGGATTACAGGTGTGCGCCACTGTGCCCAGCTCAGAAATCTTTTCTAGAAGTTGTTTTTCTTAGATATTTTGTCCCAGTGATGAGAATACCTGACAAAAACCAAGGTAACAGTGATCCCTGGCCTAGGAGCATCCCCTATATATTGTGCCTCTAAGGACTGGGCAGAACACTAAGAGTCGGCAGAAAGTTAGAGGATGCAAGGGACCAGCACACTAGCTGTAGCCAACACAGGTGAGCCTGAGGTGGCATGAACTCAGACTGCAGCCAAGAACCCTACTTCAAAAGCAAATTATAGGTAGGTAAGATGGTGGAATGAGATGGACATCATTACTCTACATACACATGATTGCACAAATGGTGCGACTCTGCATCGTGTACAACCAGAGAAATGAAAAGTTGTGCTCCATTTGTGTACAATGAAATGAAATGTATTCTGCTGTCATGTATAACTAATTAGAAAAAAAAATTTTTAAACAATATTGGACAGGGCAGAAAGGCGAGGCCAGGGGAAGATGACAGGTAAGCCAGCACTTAAGTGCCCAGCGCTGTCCAAGGTACTTTATGTGCCTTATTTCATACAGAGCTACTGAGATACAGATATTATTAAACCCATTTGACTCACAAGAAAACTGAGGGCCAGAGAAGTTAAATGATTTGCCAAATGATATGCTCAAAATGTCACTGAGGTAGGAAGTGGCACATTCAGAAACCAAACCTAAATCTGTATACCTCCAAGGCTCATGCTTCTTTTCTGCTTTCTCCCACATGTTGCATGTAGCTCCAATGTCAAGGGATGGGGAAAAGGAGCAGGCAGAGGGCAAGACAGGACTTTCTGGAGGCAGAAGGAGGAGTACTGTGCCTGCAAAGGTACTGAGATGTGGCTGGTCTATGGCTAGGTAACCTGGAAGTGCAGAAGTTATGACTATTTCAAACAGGGGCTTGTGACCAGAGAGATCCTCAGGCAGGCAAAGACAGCTGCAGAATGAGTGCAGGTTATGCTGAAATTGACGGTGCAAGCTCAGAACCCAAACCAAATATCATAATATAGGTGGGGGACTGGTAGGCCATCAGCATTCCTGGGGCTCAGTGAGTGGACACAGCAAAGACAAGGGAAGAGCACTTGATGGTGGTGGGGGAAGCAATGTCCTTATTTGTGAGACAGGTTGGTACCATAGCATGCCTGATGAAATCCAGTCAGAGATGAACAAATGCAAGTATCCTTTAAACTGTTACTCTGAAGAGCCTCCTACCAGCTATGGCAGAATGGAAGGTAATAAGGACACTAAGACCCCCTTGGAAATCTATCTGCAGAGATGACACAGCAAACAGCACCTGGAGTGTAAAGGTGGGGTGAAGAGGATTCTCTTGACTTCTTGGAGTACAGAGTCATTTGGTTTTCTCAGAAAGCAGGGTTCCCAGTGTGTGGAAATGAACACAAGGAGATTCTCAATCCCGAGGCTGGCTTCTGAGAACCTGAGCTGGACCTCACGGAGACCAGGATGTGAGCTGTTCAGAAATCAAAAAGTCTTTAAGATGAAAGCCATCTCCAGAATCAAGGCTATGTGGCTATCCCCTTAGCAGATGGGCTGGTCCTCTCACTCCACCGCTAACATCATCAGACCTTTGTTCCGTGGAGCTCAGAATCAAGGTGGTTAGGACTCGTGAGAATGTTTCAGATCTTGAAAATACATTTGGTTCCAAAATTAAAAGAAAACTGCAAAAGTCACAATGAATACATATTTTATTAATATATCCAAAGTTTATTAAATTGACATTTGTGAAATATTTGAAATCAGATTGAAAGCTAGGGCTTCATATTTCCCAATATTTCCCAACTATGCTCAGTAATTGAGATATCAATGCCACATAATGAAATTTGTCAAGATTCTATAGACAAGTTTAAGCAGACAAGTAAATGTGGTAACATGTTAGTCTGTTTTACATGCAGCCTTTGAAGCTCTTAAAATTGACCTAAAGGAGACTCTGCTTATGTCAGGCAATTCCACAGTGTTTATTGAGCACCTGCTTTGTGTCAAGTTCCTATAACAATTTCTAGGAACTTGAGTGACATGATGGATAAAATAAAGATCTGTGTCCTCATGTCAAGGGACAGCAACAATGAAAATAACAATATATAAGTAAAATATAATATTTGGAGGAAACAAAATGGGGATTGGGAGGGAAAATGGTTGTCAGCTTAGGCCTTGATGAGAAAGTGAGTCATGAGCAGACTTTAAGAACTAAATTCCAGGAAGACAGAACAGCCACAGTCAAGGCTCAAAGCTGTGCCTGTTGTGTTTGAGGGACATCAAGGAGACCAGAGTGACCTGAGGGGGAGGTGGTCAGAGAGGTGATGATGCTGAGCCAGAGTACAGATCCTCAATGCCACACAGGAGCATTTACAAGTAATTGGCTCATACTTGAGGGAAATGGGCCCCCTAAAGGTTCTCAGCAATTATAAGATTCAAGTGGCTTTTCTCAGAGGCTGGGAAGTCTTAAGGTGAAGGATGTCTGGAGTGTGGGACATGATCAGGAGTTCAGTTTGGACATGTGGAGTCCAGGTAGAGAGGTTGAGTGGGGGGTTGGACATACAAGGATAACCTTGGGAGAGGTGTAGGTGGGCTGGACTTGGCACATCATGTAGAGATGGTGTTTCAAGTCATGGGGTGGGATGAACTCCCTTAGGGAGCACAGAGAGAAGGAAAGGGGCAAGGCAGAACCCTGAGCATGTCAACTTATAGGTCAGGAGGAAGAGAGAACCAGGACAAGAAGCTAAGGTGGTGACCTAGGATACAGGAGGACAACCAAGATAGGGTTCTTCCAGGTGCACCCCAATAGGAAGGCCAGGATGACGATGTAACAACGCACATGCAGAGGGCAAAAGAGCTTGGCACACAGCAAGAACTCAGCAAATGACAGATACTGAGATATTCTGAGTCATGACTGTATGTGAGCACTGGAGGAGAGAAGTGAGGAAGGAGGAAAGCCAGTAGAGAAACGAGCTCTTTGTTAATCCGATCGTCATTCCTAAGCAGCTATGCTCAGTTACTATCTAAAGGAGGGGACCCTTGCTTCACCACCAGAGTCAAGCAAATCCGCCCCTTTCATCAGCCCTGAGAACAGGGTCCCATGTCTAGGGACAGAGCCCTTCTACTCCTCTCCAGCCCTCTGTCATTCCTCACAGGAGACTTTGCAGCTAGGACATAATCCTGCGGGTGCCAAAGTTTGCCCCCGCTCCAGTGTGGATTCCTCAGTGACTCCTTGGATCCTTTTTGGCCCCTGCCTTTGAGCTGGGGATCAGGTTCTCTGCAAGCCTGCCAGACATATGTGCAGACACAGGCTTGTGTATCCTCTGAAGCGACAGCTCTCTTGTTTTCTACCTGTCACCAGGAGAAAACAGCCCCTGCTGGGATCTCTAAACACTCATCAGCTTGGGAAGTGACCCAGTCACAGATGCCCAGCCTGACTCAGACTGAAGATTGGATGAAGCAAAGCAGAGTAAAGGTTTAGCAAAGCCTGGAGAAGGGCCCCTGGAGAGTCCCTGACTCCCCACAGAAGCCATTCCTGGAGACTCACTGCATGTGGTTATCTGCTAGGCCCTGGAGTGGGAACTGAAAGGGCCATTTTTGGGACTCAAGATTTTTGGATAAATCACCAGACTATTTGCTGTGCTGTGTCCCCCATCTGCATGCCCTCAGCAACACATGCTCCATGTAGGATGCCTATGAATGCTGGTATGCACGGTCCTCTCACTGCCACCTGATCCTTGACCCTGCAAAGTGAAAACTCCAGCAGGGACAGAGATTTTCCTACCCAGCTCTTATTGGAGGGACTATACATTTGTCACAGAATCTTGTTTTTACCTGAGATAATCCTCAGAGGCAAGGGATCTTGACAGGTGGGAACCTATTTTAAACATACCTTGGAGATGATTCTGATGGGCACAGACTTGGGTCCCTTAAGTATACACAGAGTTCTTGCACCAGGGAAGTGCTTGCTAGTAGTTTTAGAGATTGATCTGTAAGCCAAATGGGATCCCAGGTGGGACAGGCAGAGGGTGCAGTGAAAAAGTGCCAGAAAATTCCCTTTGCCCAAAAAGACGCCCTCACCTAACCTGCCAGTTTATCTTAAATTCTAACTTAAAGTATCACTTAAGGCTTCAGGCTATGTGTTGTCCTATCCAAACACTATGGATGTAGCTCAGAGGTAGAATGCTTGCCAAGCATGCACATGGCCCTGGGTTCGATCCTCAGTACCACAAAATAAAACTACAACAACAAAAATTCTTAGAAATGCTGCTTCTCTGGAGAGTCTATCCCAAGGTGGAGGCTGCTCGTCTTGGCTGGCACTGGACCCATCTTGCATCCATCATAGGCTACATTTCTGCACCTGCCAAATCCAGAGGTCCCATGGTCCTCATTCTCCAGCCCAAGGCCACCTGTTCTTAGGTTCTGCAGTAATCTTTTGGAAGTGTGAGAGTGACATGTCCTTTCTCTGTGCCCATCTTTTCCCCAGTTCCCTGTCCACTGTAGCACTTAGGGCAAAGATACAGGGAGTCAAACTGCCCTGTCCTGGCACTGTAGCCAGGAGGCATCAGGGAACTGCTCTGCTGCCCTGTCCATGTGCCAGGAACCAGGAAGAAAGGAAGCAGTTTGGGATTATATAGTGCCCTATGCCAGGCAGGCTTATGCAAGAATTAGTGGCTTCTTCTGAAAAAGGCACAGCCACTCTGTTAGACGATTCTTCCTCTTTTGGAGATCTCTGTCCACTGGCCTAACCATGCAGCCCAGCACACAAGGGGCTCCAACATGCACAAGACAGTTTATCCTAGAATATCTCTGAGATGGGAAACTCGCCACCTCCAAACTTTGCCCTGTTTCTAGTTGTGCTAGAAAGTTCTTCCTTCTACTGACTCAGAAGCAGCCTCTCTGCTGTTTTCTCCTTGTCTGTGAAGCAAAACCTGCTGCTCCATCCAGGGGCAGTGGGGACACAAAAGTGCCAAGAGGTTGCTTTCTTTAAGCTCTTCCTTCAGACAGAAGGGAATCCCCTTTGGACACCGAAACCCCCTTCCTAATGGAAGGATACTTTCAGGATTGCTGTCCCCAGTGAGCTTCCTCTGCTCCTCTTTCCGCCACCCTTGTCATGACCTCAGGCACCTGTCAACTCCACGCTGCACTCAGCCATCACTCCAGTCAGGTTCACACAGTTGCAGTGCCACTGGGCTCAGTGCTAAGCCAGGAGGCTGGAGGCTTGCTCTGGACCCTCTCACCCACCAGCTCTTATCCTGGAGCCCTTCCAAGGCCTGGTGCCCTACCACCACTCCAGTCACTCACAGGCCATGTGCAGGTAACCATGGGAAATGGCTACTAGGCTGTGTCTTTGGGAACTGAATCCATAGCCTTCCTCACTGAGCCTTTCTGAACCCAAAACTCCAGTGTTTCCATAATATATTTCTTTTTTTTTTCGGTACTGGGGATTGAACTCAGGGGCACTCGACCACTGAGCCACATCCCCAGCCCTATTTTGTGTTTTATGTAGACACAGGGTCTCACTGAGTTGCTTAGTGCCTCGCCATTGCTAAGGCTGGCTTTGAACTCGCGATTCTCCTGCCTCAGCCTCCCAAAGTGCTGGGATTACAGGCTTGCACCACCACACCCAGCCACAATATATTTCATTGTGGTGAAATATATACATCATAAAACTTCCCATCCTAATCAATTGTTGGCATACAGTTCAGTGGCATTGAGTACACTCACGTTGGGACCCAATCATCACCACCATCCATCTCCATGACTTTCTCATCTTCCCAAACTCAAAGTCTGTACCTATTAAACACTAAGGTCCCATTTCTCCTCTTCCCAGTTCCTTCCTGTCTCTATGAATTGAACTGCCCTAGATCCCTCATATAAATGTATTAGGTCACACAATATTTGTCCTTCTGCCTTGGACTTATTTCACTAAGCATCTTGTCTCCAAGGTTCATTCACTTTATAGCATATGTCCCAATTTCATTGCTCTAGAAGGTTGAATAATATTCTCTTGCATCCACATACCACACATTTTATCTGTTCATTCACTGATCGACCTTTGGTGTCTAAAGTCCACTTGGGCTTCTATAAAAAATATCTTCATCCACTAATTTATAAACAATGGAAATTTATTATAGTTCTTGTGGCCAAAAAGTCCAAGATCAGGGTGCCAGCAGACGTAGTGTCTTGTGAGGGCCCTTCTGTGTTCTCACATGGTGGAGGGGCCAAGGGAAGCTAACAAGTTCCCTTGTGCATCTGGGCATTAATTCCATCATAAGGGTTCCATCCTTGTGACTCGATCACATCCCAGAGGCCCCTCCTCTTCCTACCATTAGGTTTAACCTATGAATTTTGAGGGAACACATACATTCAGACCACAGGTCTTGGGTTGTTTCTATCTTTTGTCTATTGCATATAAAACTGCTGTTAATACTGGTATGCAAGTGTCAAGTCCAGAGTATGTATTCCATATGTTGCCCAAAGATCTTTTCCCTCATCCCCCATAACATAGACTATGTTTTATTCAAATGGAAAACTCTCCCAGGGAAGATGGGAGCCTGGATCTAGGTCTTCTTTTTACCTACCCCCAACTCTCCCCTTGGTACCTGGGGTGCCAGGAAGCATCTTGAGTGGTATGGCTGGGTGATGTGAGAGCTGGTGCTAATGTGACTGCTTCCTAGGGCATCTACAACAGGACATCACATGGGTTTGGCACACTGAGTCACCTGTATTCAAATACAGGCTTTGCCATACGTAAAATTAAGCCAATGTCTATGTTCCAAAATGGTTACGATTCTTGGAGATAATGCTGGTAGTCAGTAACCAGTGGTAATTTCTGTTGTTATTGTCAGTTCTATTTCTCATGCCATTGGCCCATATATGTGTGGTTATTTGTGGTAGAGGTGTCAGTGTCTGCCCTATTCCCTCCTCAACCTCTCAGGGACCAGAACCCAGATTTCTCTATTTGCTTTGCAAGGATGCAGCTGAGTCTCACTAGGAAGCAGATCGCCACAACTTGAATTCTCCCAAGGATCTTAGGAAGTGTGGTCAAGTCTGGAAGTTTCTTGTACCAAGGCCTTGTCCAGCTCTTTTGTTTGTCTTTATTTTGGGAGGTTGACCCCAGGGACTTGTGCATGTGAGGCAAGCACTCTACCAACTGAGCTCTATCCTCAGCCCCTGTCCAGCTCTTTTGGTCCCTGAGTGTCTGGAATCTGTGTGCCAAGGTTAGTAGCAGGATCTCCTACCCCAGTAACATGCAAGACTAACTCCATTAGTTATTTTCCATCTTTCTTCTGGGTGCCTTTCCCCCCAAGGTGGCCCTTCTCCTTGTTCTCCCTACTTTCCCCCATCAGAACCTTTACAATACCCCCTGAAGAACCAGTGCCACACCAGCGGGGAGTCTGGCATTTTGCAGGACAGTGCCATAAGATGACACAATGAATCTATACTGGAGGAATCTCCAGCATTAGTAAACGACAGACAAAAGATTTCGGGTGGTGAGTCCTCAAACCATTCCTCTTAGCAGTCACCTATTTTGACAGTCTCAGGAGACTCAGGTTAAAGGAAGTGTAAGGCCACTGGTTTCATTTCTTCTTCTAGTCTCACATCCTCTTGACCCTGCCCAGGCTGTGCCTGAACACTTCCAATGACTGAAAACTCACTACTGTCTAAACGAGCTCCACCACCTCTGGATCACCTCTGCAGAGTTTTTTCTCCCCGAATCAAGGTCTTTATGGGTCCATTGTCTAACCCTGGGGGTTCCAAGATCAACCATTTCCCATTCCTACAAGTGCAGCACCCTTTAAATATAGGAAACTATTATTATTATTATTATTATTATTATTATTATTATTTGGTACCGGGGATTGAACTCAGGGGAACTTGACCACTGAGCCACATCCCCAGCCCTATTTTGTGTTTTATGTAGAGACAGGGTCTCACTGAGTTGCTTAACGCCTCGCCGTTGCTGAGGCTGACTTTGAACTCGCGATTCTCCTGTCTCAGCCTCCCAAAGTGCTGGGATTACAGGCGTCCGCCACCGCGCTCGGCTTCTAGAAAGCTATTATTTATTCATTCACAGGCATTCTCA
>CM053411.1:48394038-48442362 GCA_028644305.1 Xerus rutilus | reverse complement strand
AGTCTCGACATCCCAAAGTGCTGGGATTACAGGCATGTGCCACCGTGCCCAGCTTCTTGTTAAACTTCTGCCATCCTCCTTTTGGGTGAAATTGAACCCTCAATCATACCTTCTAGACACTCAAGAAAATGGAGCAGCTGCCTCTTCCTCTACCTGGGTATGCTGATCTTAAACTGAGAAAGTGTAGGTGACTTGTCTAAGGTCACAGAGTACATAAAACCTCTGGCTACGGGCATAAAGGTATCGACACTCTCAGTTCCTCCTAAGTTTTTTGGTTTTGTTTTGCTTTGCAGGACTGGGGGGTTGAACTGGGGCGAGGGAGGGGGGCGGGCACTACCACTGAACTACATCCAGCCTTCTTTATTTTATTTTGAGGCCGAGTCTTGCTAAGTTGCTGAAGCTGTCCCTCCTGCTTCAGCCTCGGGAGTAGCTGGGATTGCAAGCATGTGCCACCACTCCTGGCCCTCCAGTTCTTAAAGTTTCACTGTGCTTCTCTGGTCCCATCCTAAAAGGGAGGGCAGGTTGAGAAGGGGGCTGTTGTGGAGGCACAGGGCTTGCAGTCAAATCCACAGGTTTGAGAAACTAATCTCAACCCACCCAGGAAAGGGGATAAAGAAAGCCAAGTAAGTCTCAGTTTCTGCCTAGGAAATGGGCCAGAAAGTTTGAACAATTCCACAAAAGTCTTGCTATGTGAAACCCTCTCTCTCCTTTCCCCTCTCTCTCCTTTCTCATAACATACCACAGTGTACTCAAACATCTCTGTGGTGCTCTGGTGAGCCAGGTGGAACCCCACAAGAAGACCCCTTAAACTCTAGCTAATGACCATAGAGCCAACCAGTGCCACTGACCAGTGCCGGCCGTAGCAACAACCTTTAAGGAAGACGTCAGCAGGCTCCCGTGTGCATAGCTGCAGACCCAGGGCAAGCTGTTCCCAGCTGCTCAGCAATCATGGATTCTGGAGTTTTCAGAGGAGGGGGCATGTTTGGGATAAGACGGAAGAGGGAGAAGTGTGGCCACGCGGAATTGCCAGGATTGGCGGGGGAACAGAGAAGGATGCTGGTGCTAGGCAATGAGAAGGGTAGTTGTGACAGTGATGACCGCTGGTGTTTACTAAGCACCCAGCCTGCCACCAGCCATGGCAGGAAGACATTCTGTTCATCGTATAGATGCACAGACTCAGGTGTGGAGGTTGAGTGACCTGCCCAGGCTCACTGTGGAAGGCTCAGCACCAGAACCCAAACCTTGAACCCCAGATCCCATGTTCTTTCCTTCATGTCACATGATAACTTTGAGTTTGGGTCTGGGGTGACAGGACTTGTTTGCCTAAAGAGGGGACACAAAGGACTTTAGGACAGGAGGCAACATCTGGACATACATATCAGGCGCATTCCTGCAACAAGCTGGAAAGTGCAGGATCCAAAGACTGGGTTCATTCTCCCCCAGTGATTGAGAGGAAGGCCTCTTCACCTCTGCTCGTCATAAAATTCTGACCACTGTCAGATCTTGCAAAGAAAGTGTGCTATGTACTCAAGTCCTTCACAGGCCATGTGGCTTCTAAATGAAAGGTAATGATAATTTAAATATTAATGATATCATTGCTATTGCCACTGCTCATAGCAATGAGCCAGTGGTTTTAAGGGAACTGTCTTAGAGCATGAACAGCACAGGGGGGCAGGGGGGACAACAGATTTTCCAGATCTCCTCTCAGCATCAGGGTGCTAACAGTTGGCCATCCTGTCTATCCCTGCCTCTAGGCCACCTCCCTGTGCACTGACTCCTTAATGTCCAAGCATAACCACTTCTTTCAAATTTCCTCTTGAAGGAACTTCTGAATGTCTCTTGAAGATTCATTTTACATTTTTTTTTTTTTGTACTGAGAATTGAACCCAGGGATGCTTTACCACATCCATAGCCCTTTCTGTTTTTATTTTTATTTTTAATTTTGAGACAGGGTCTTGCTATGTCTCTTAGGGCTTTGCTAAATTGCTGAGGCTGGCTTTGAATGTGTGATCATCCTGCCTCAGCCTCCAGAGTCATTGGGATTACAGGCGTGGGCCACCAAGCCCTGGATTTTATTTCACACCTTTAGAGCAAGGATTTTACTCTCTCTCTCTCTCTCTTTATCCCATAGGCCCAGCTTTCCTTATCTGCTCCTCACTGGGAGTCTGAATAACCATTTTCAAAGCATAAAACGAAATACATGGGCCCTCAAAGGAAACCAATCATTTTGAAATACAGTGATCACAATATTTTTAAAAAGTAGTGATATAGTAATATGTGCTTCTCCATTAATGGATTAAAGAACAAAATCTAATGGCAGGACTAATAACCACTGGAAACATTTTTGAAGCAGTGATGAGCATAGATAATATTTGCAGATACCTGCCACAACTGTTGTGGGATTTGAAATATCTGTTATCACTGCTAATACTTCTGTGGTCTGTTGCCAGCATTTATGATGTAAGAAAAAGCTGAATTTTAGTTAGAAGTTAGTGAAGATAAAGATATCAGTTTTTTCCCTCAACCAAAGTCAGACTCCTTTAAATTCTATCCATGACCTTCTTGCGGGAAAAGGTTATCTGTGCACTCCATGTTCAACACATTTGTTTTAAAGCAATGATTCTAAGTGTGTTTTGAGGATCAGCAGTGTTAGCATCATTGTTGGAAATGTAACCCCTTGCCTAAGTGGGACTCTTGCCTTCCATCTACTGAATCAGAAGCTCCAGGGTGGGGCCCAGCCCTCTGCCCTTGAACAGCCTCTAGGGGATCTGCCCTGTGCTCAAGCTTGAGAACTTTGTCTCAATAAGCTTCTGAAGGAGAACTGACGACCTCTTTCCCCATAAGTCCTAGAGAATAATCTATGGACTAGTTTCCCTCTCTGCTTGCTAAAGACTAACCCCCAATTTGAGGTAGACTGTGGTTTGGAGTTTAAAAGCCCCAGATCCTTGTTAATGCATAATGAAGTGCTACAATGTAGCTTCTGTCATAAGCGCAGAATAAAATACAGCTGCAGGGACAGCAGTTAAGGTTTTAGTCCTTTATGTACATAAAAAATAATTGGGCTTCTAATTATCTCCATAAAAGTGAGAAAACTTGCCTGGCTTACTGGCACCTTTATTAGCACTAGGAAATAATTAGACACCCTTAATAGCTTTCTAATGATCCCTAGAGGAGGGAGCCATTTTCAAGGCATCTGCCTGCCATTATTAGGTCATTATGGAGCCTTTCAGATTCCGTCTACACAGAGTGGCGGCACTTACAGACTCATCAGTGTTGGTAGGAGTCGGAAAAAGTATTCCCTTCTCACTAGCCATGCCTCTTCTGCTGGAGCTTCGGCAGCTTCTGTCTCCAGGGCTCTGGGAACAGGACCCTCACCATGATGGGCAGGCAGGAAGGCTGCCTAGTCACAGACAGGGGAAGCTTGGGGAACCCCGTCTTGCCTCTGTTCCCACCTTTTTAAGGGACTTAAAGAATGTCCATTGGATCTGCCTCCCTTGGGAAATATTGCGAGCCTTGTAACACTGTAATTCTGAGACCCCAAAGCACAGGCTTTGAAGATCTGGAGGCCTACCGGTAAGCAGGACAGTGGTTTCCTACCTGGCTGGGAGATAGTCTCCCCGCAGATTTTGGCTCTGAAGAGTTGAGCATTAGGGCTGATTTTTAGGGAGGAACGAAACCTGCGAGAGTAGGGAATCCAAGCCTATGTTTCTCCAGCAGGTGGCGCCATAACTTTACCTTCTGCTCCTCGCTGGCGAAGGCAGCTCCTAGTTTGCAAACCAGGAATGTGAAGGGGCTACCTGGAACTCCTCTCCTCAGCATTTGTGGCTTTAATAAACCATAGAGGTCTTTTCACCAACTGACCTTCTCCATATCACTCTGCTCCCGATGTCCTCAATATTTGTTTCTTTATCTGAGCATCATAAACAATTTCTTAGAAACTTGCCAGAAATACTGATTATTCTTCTTGAACTGGGGATACAGCTCAGTGGTAGAGTGCTTTCCTAGCATGTGTGAGGTTCTGAGTTCAACCCCCAGTACTGCCAAAAAAAAAAAAAAAAACATACTGATTATCTTTCCAGACCTGAAATGGTGAGAAAGAATTTGTGCAAGGCATAGATAATTATGTGATCACTCTCAAATCCTGGGACTGTCCCCAGATCCTCAACCTCCTCTCAAAGATTTGCATTCAGATCTAAAATTTACCTGTGCGTTCAACCTAATCATGAAATTTCTTGTCCCACTGACCCTTTCATGTCATCTCTTAGAAGCTAGGGGGCACACTTCCAGATTAAGCTCTAGGCAGTCTTTGGAAACATGAAATTCTGATCAATAGGGTAGAGAGCACACATTTTAGCATGTTTATGCCCTCCTACATGAGGTAGCATGGCTCTTTTTTTTGTTTTCCTAGAATCTCAGTGTTAGTTCACCTAATCCAACTGCTCCCACAATGCAGGTATCCCTCCTGCAATGTGACCATCTGCAGAGTCCATTCCAGTTTGCGGATGGTTTTCATATCCCCGTTTAATGCTCACTGATGTACAACAGGTGATTGGACTCACCCAAGGAATCCAGCTCCGAAGTGTCAGGATCTAATAGTGCTGTCTGACTTCGAGCTCAGCACTTTTTCTTCCTCCTCTCTGCCTCTTCCTTTCTTTGGTTGTTGGGGATCAAACTCAGGTACCTTATGTATGCTGGGCACACACTTTACACTGAACTGTACCCCCAGCCCCTCAGAACCCTTTCGTAAAACCACACAGTGCCTCTCACTCACCCTTGGCTTTTATGGAATACTGACACAATGGCTGCAGCCCCTCCCTCTCCAGGATGTCTGTCCCACTGAGAGACCTCTGATTCTGAGAAACGCTTTCCTTATGTCTGGGTGTCCTAGGCTGCACAATAAACTTAGTGATTTAAAACAATAACCTGTCCTTATGCCCCAACTTCAGTGATTTAAGACAATAACCGTATTTTTATATCTCATAATTCCGGGCATCAGGAATTCAGGGAGCATTTGCCTGATTTTTCTGTCCTATGTAGCACTGACAGATGTCACATGGTGGCAATTAGTTGGCCAGTGAGCAGGGGGAGGTTCCCCAAAACAGCTTTTTTGCTTGTCTGGTGCCTTGACAGAGAGGGCTGGAAGGTGGACTGGGCTGGACTATTCACTAGGTCACCTCTGGTGGCCTCTCCAGCAGGGAGGCCTCAGAATGACCTGAGTGAGCATTCTGATGAACAACTGGAAACTGCAAAGCCTTTTAGTATCTAGCTTGGAAGTCACAGAGCATCACTGCCGCCACATCCTGTTTGTCAAGTAGTCAGAGACCTTCCCAGATTGGAGGAGGAAGGAGATAGATTCCATTTCTTAATGGGGTAGGTGTTTTTGTTTTTTTTAAATTGCCACTGTGTTTTGAAACCTTGTTATTAAATTAAAATTAGTTTTTCTGTGTCTGCCTCTAGTTTTTCTGTATGTGTATCCTTACTAAATCTAGTCTTTCTTCTCTATTCAAAACTTCTCTGTCACCGGGCACATTGGCGCATGCCTATAATCCTAGCACTTTGGGAGGCTGAGACAGGAGAATTGTGAGTTCAAAGCCAACCTCAGCAATGGCGAGGCGCTAAGCAACTCAGTGAGACCCTGTCTCTACATAAAACACAAAATAGGGCTGGGGATGTGGCTTAGTGGTTGAGTAACCCTGAGTTCAATCCCTGGTACCAAAAAAAAAAAAACCCAAAACAAAAACAAAAACCTTCTCTGTCTTGTTGAGGATGTAGCTCAATAGTAGAGAACAAGACTGAGATTCTAATTAGAATGAGATATAATCCATGTGTGTATAAATATGTCAAAGTAGACTCTACTGTCATGTATAACTAGAAAGAACAAATGAAAATTTAAAAAAAAATAGTAGAGAACTTGCCTAGCATGCATGAGGCCCTGGATTCGATTCCCAGCACCGCAAAACAAAACAAAACAAAACAAAAACTTCTCTGTCAAAGTTCCAGGCAGCTAAGATCTGTGACCCAATCTACAAAATGATCCTTCAGAATGAGACCCAAAATAACAAAACTTTCATTCGTATTTTAATGTTACCTATAAAATTAAAATGAAACTTCACTAATATGTCACGTGTGAGTTGACTCTGGCATTCACTTTCAGGTTGTATCTCAGGTAGAAGTATATTACCTGTTGTATACAAGACATGCCAAGATAAGGGTAGATGTTCCCCAGTAGGATTGCCAGGAGAACACTTAATCATGTGTGAGTGGCATGGTGCAGAAATGCTAGAGTTTAGAGGTCCCAAGATGACTGAAACTGGTTTTAATTAAATTAAACTGTTACTAAGCTTAGTAGGATTTTTGCAAGCAATCTGTAGTATTAAAAAACTAAGCAATTAATACAAACAAAATAATGTAAAAAATGGCAGATCAGGCATTTTAGTTTCTGGCTTAGATACTTCATTTATCCTATGAAGACATAAAAACAATGTTATCCTAATCATACCAGGCAAAGAAATAATCAAATTTAAATCAATTATTATTATTGAAGACTTGTTAAAAACAGAATATTAAAGCCGGGCATGGTGGCACATGCCTGTAATCCCAACACTTTGGGAGGCTGAGACAGGAGAATCACGAGTTCAAAGCCAGCCTCAGCAACAGCGAGGCGCTAAGCAACTCAGTGAGACCCTGTTTCTAAATAAAACACAAAGTAGGCCTGGGGATGTGGCTCAGTGGTGCAGTACCCCTGAGTTCAATCCCCGGTAGCCCCCCAAAATAGGATATTAAAATATTATAGTTAATTTTATACCTCATCTAGTTCTAATTATCTTTGTGTTTTATAATGTATACAATATCATATATAATGTATTTAAATGCACATATGGAGCATGCTCAAATATTGTTTTTGGATGCAGCATATGAACAAAAGACTTTGGAATGGACTAAGTAGGTAGCTCAGTGATAGAGTCCTTGCCCAGCATTCATTCCATCTCCAGCACTGGGGACAAAAAGCCTTTGGAAACCAATGGAATCTATTTTCATCTTTTCCTTCATTTAGCAAATATTTATTGAGCATCTACTATATGCACATACATACTATACCAAATGCTAAGGTCAAAAAACCCCATAAGGTCTTTACCTTCACCTATTGTGGAGGGAAAGCTAAGTTTAATAAAGTAGTTGGAATAAAGTGTCAGGATGGAATTGTTTATAAAGTACTGTGGAACACTCAAAAGCAAGTCAATTCCTGGGGGAGCTAATCAGGCAAGGCTTCACAGAGGAAGTGACATCTAGTCTGGGGTCAGAGCCAAACTCTCGCCTCTAACCATGGGCAGAGGCAGACACTTTCCCTCCTGTTCCCCCTCTTTTGACCTTCTCCAGCTCTGTTGTGGCTGAGCATTGTGATCCATTCTGTATATAGTATCCCAGAAAGCAGGGAAGGAAAATATTTCAAAAACCCCTTCCTGGTGACACTTGGAACTAGATCATATACCCCTTAAAGGGTATGATGCCTAGCATGTCATAGACTTTTGCTAAATGCTGTGCTTTGAACTTCTTGACTACAGCTGCTCTTTAGTCATGTCTTTAGACAATAGCCAGCAGTGGTCTGTACCTTCACCATTAGCTCTGAGCCCACACACTTTTAGGTAATTCTCTATCCCCAGTATGTCAGGGACTTGTCTCAGTTTACCTAACCCTTTCTTGTCCGCTCCCTAGTCTTGATGAGAGCTTCCTGAATTTGTTCTCATCCTCTTGGTCTTTCATTCCCTAGAGGAGCATAGTAACATCTGATATATCTAGATATATCACTATGTTCTTCCAGAGCATTGATAAAAATTAGATAAAAGAGCCGGGCACAGTGGCGCAAGCCTGTAATCCCAGCACTTAGGGAGGCTGAGACAAGAGAATTGCGAGTTCAAAGCCAGCCTCAGCAATGGCGAGGCGCTAAGCAACTCAGTGAGACCCTGTCTCTACATAAAACACAAAATAGGGCTGGGGATGTGGAGTGCCCCTGAGTTCAATCCCCGGTACCAAGGGGAAAAAAATTAGATAAAAGAGTTTTAGCATTGATTCTACAAGCAGGAAAGGAAATAAAGTCAACTCTGTTTACCAATAGCTCACCCCAAGAAAAGCCTGAACTGAAAGTGGGAACATCTCCGAAAGCCTGTCCAAGTCTGGATAAATTCATCTGGGCATTTGTGTGGCTGGAAACTTTCTGCATCCTGGTACCCAGGTGATGCTGGAACTTTCCTTTTCAAAATACCCTCTAGTGGGGACAGAATGTGCTGGGGAGCTAGGGTCATGACTTCTTGGCTAAGTCCACTTCATTGCCTCAGGCACTATTTTGAACTCAACAATGTAATATTTTATTCATTTTATTACAATAATATTTTATTCATTCTTATTTCTTAATAAGAATGGTCACACTTAATGCTACAGGCCAGGGAAATATTGGGAGAATAAACACAAATTACATATGTAAAAGGACTATAGGGTTCCAGGGAGAAAGATTATGCTCTTTGAATATGCATGTGCCAGGAAACCCAAAGAATGTATACCTAAAATAAGGTAGAGTTTTATTTCTCTTTTACTTAAATGAAGTCTGGAGTAGGAAATCCAGGGCTCCAAAGTCATAGGCAATTCAGGCTACTTCTGTCTGGCTGTTCCACAAACTTCAGCCCACTGCCTCATGGTCCAAGATCCAGGTTCCAAGGTGGCTGTTCCAGCTGCAGTTATCACATCTGAATTTGTATGATCAGAAAGGAAGAGGGGAGAAGAAAGGGATTCTCTTCCCTGAACATTTCAAGAAAGTTACATACATGCTTCTGATTACATTCATTAGCCCAAACTTACATGACACATTTACCTACAAGGGAGGCTAGAAAATGTAGTTTTATTTTGGGGAGCCATGTGCCCAGCTATGAATTACAGATTCTGTTATTAAGAAGGATGTGGAGCAGAGACTAACCCACATAAATACAGTTATCTCGTACTAGACAAAGTTACCAAAAACATATTGGAGAAATGATAGCCTCTTCAACAAATGGTGCTACAAGAACTGGAAATCCATATGCAGCAAAATGAAACCAAACACCTGTCTCTCACCATGCACAAAACTCAACTCAAAGTGGATCAAAGACTTAGGAATTAGACCAGAGACCCTGCATCTAATTGAGGAGAAAGTAGGCCCAAATCTTCATCTTGTCGGATTAGGCCCCGACTTCCTTTACAAGATTCCTAAAGTGCAAGAAATAAAAGCAAGAATCAATAAATGGGATGGATTTAAACTAAAAAGCTTCTTCTCAGCAAAAGAAATAAACAATGAGGTGAACAGACAGCCTACATTCTGGGAGCAAATTTTTGCCACGCGCATATCAGATAGAGCACTGATCTCCAGGATATATAAAGAATTCAAAAAATTTAACACCAAAAAAACAAACAACTCAATAAATAAATGGGCTAAGGAGCTGAATAGAAACTTCTCAGAAGAAGATATATACTCAATAAACAAATATATGAAGAAATGTTCAACATCTCTAGCAATTAGAGAAATGCAAATCAAAACTACTCTAAGATTTCATCTCACCCCAGTCAGAATGGCAGCTATCCAAAATATGAGCAACAGTAACTGCTGGCGAGGATGTGGTGAAAAAGGCACACTCAGACATTGCTGGTGGGACTGCAAACTGGTGCAACCAATCTGGAAAGCAGTATGGAGATTCCTTAAAAAACTTGGAATGGAACCACCATTTGACCCAGCTATCCCACTCCTCAGCCTATACCCTGAAGACTTAAAAACAGCATACTACTGTAACGCAGCCACTTCAGTGTTCATAGGAGCACAATTCATAATTGCAAAACTGTGGAAGCAACCTATATGCCCTTCAATAGATGAATGGATAATGAAACTGTGGTATATATACACAATGGAATATTACTCAGCAATAAAAGAGAATAAAATTATGGCATTTGCAGGTAAATGGATGGAACTAGAGAACATCATGCTAAGTGAAGTAAGGCAATCCCCAAAAACCAAATGTCCAATGTTCTCTTTGATTAGTGGATGCTGATACATAAGGCGGGGGCGGGGGGAGCATGGGAGAAATGGAAGAACTTTGGATGGGGCAGGGGGGAGGTGGGGGCGGGAAGGAGGAATGTGAGTAGCAAAAATGGTGGAATGAGATGGACATCACTACCCTAGGTGAATGTATGAAGACACAAATGGTGTGACTCTATCTTGCAACCAGAGAGATGGAAAATTGAGCTCTATATATGTACTATGACTTGAAATGCATTTAAATAAATTAATTAATTTTTAAAAAAGAAGGATGTGGAGACTGGATGAAGGGGGCTGGTGGCAGACTGTGCCCAGGTGGGAAGCTAGAACCCATTACCAGAACGAAAATGGTACTAATAGCCTATCAAGCATATACAACACACACACACACAATACACAACTAAGGAATATGAAAAGCATCTCCATCCTTTTTTTTTCTTCTTCTTTGCTTGGGTCACCTAGTCATTCTATATGGGATTCACTTTAGATGAGAATCAGGAGGTTTCTCCTGATAATTTACTCTCTTCTCTCCCCATTACCCTGTACCTCTCCATCTTTTCACCCTCTGTCTTTCCCTTAAAGTCTCAATTCCTCCTTTTAACTTCTAGCTCCCACTGTCAGTCATCACCCTTGCATAAGAGATGAAGGAAGACAGCCCTTCCCGGCTCAGACTCAGAGGGCAGATCTCAAACAGGCAGACCTGACTATTGTTCATACTGACTGCTTCTTGGAGCACACATTGGTAATCTGCTCTGTTACTTCCTTCTATTTCACTGAAGACCTTCCCATATTTTCCTAATCAAGAAAATCGCCCTCCCCATTCAATGATCATGACTTTAAACATCCATGCAAGTTTTCCAACACCTCACTGAGAAGCAATGGCCCTGCTTTTCCTTGGTAGGATTACATATCACGTGGCGTCTGACCATATCACATTCTGGAATTGGTAGAACTCGTATACATGATGGGGATAGCTGCAGCAACACGGACCAGGAGGATGTGAGGCTTGGGAAATTGACTAACAGAGATCAGAGCTAAGAATTCAAGTGCCCTTGTTCTGGGATAAAATCCCCTATTTGCCATTGGTATGTGTTTGGGGAGTTGCCCCTGGCACTCTGCAGAGGGTGAGCCTGGGAATTCAGCCCTTTTCCTTGAAAGAAATAAACATGTGCCCATAGGGTCACATAGGATCAAGGATGGTGTAATATAGTATCAGTAAGCTGCTTTTGGTCTCAGGCAATGGAATATCTAATAATTAGGAAATTCTTTGGTTCACAGAAATAAAATATCCAGAGGTAGGGCAATCTTCCAGTGTAGTTGAATCAGGGCTCAGTTGAATCTGGCTCATTTTCTCCAGACTTCTTAAAAGTCTGCTTTCCTGCATGTATTGGCCCTACCCTCTGGCATGTGTTGGCCCTAGTCCAAATGATGAAAAAGAAAGAAATTTTCTCTTCATACATACACACACATACACATATATATTTTGTGGGGGTGGTGGGGGATTCTGGGGATTGAATACAGGGTGCTGTACCACTGAGCTACATCCCTATTCCTTTTCATTTATTTATGTATTTTTGAGACAGGGTCTTGCTAAGTTGCTGAGGCAGGCCTTGAACTTGTGATCTTCCTGACTTAGCTTCCTGAGTGACTGGGATTATGTATGTGCCACCTGCACCCAGCAATCTTCTTTTCCTTTATTGGACCTAGATAATATGTCCTTCACTTCTCTGTGAGTCAGCACACCTAAACAAATCACATGATTTTGCACAGAATACCATATTGACCTAAGCCTGGGTTACATGACCATCCTTTTACCCATAACTATGGCAAGAGTGTTGGGATGGGTTTGAAGGTATTAAGACAACTAGGATTTTAACCCTGAAGCTGGGGCTGGAGTCTGTACCACCCAAACCACATGGCTGCTATACAAAGGGGAAGAAATGAATTCCCAGAGGAAAATCTGGGTACTGGTAGGAAGAAAAAAGGGGGCAAGGAATGGTGCTTGGTATAAATATCCCAGGCAGGATACCTTACTTCTTGGTTCTAGTCCAATCAATGCACTGGTTTTTGTTTTTGTTTTTTGGTACTGGGGATTGAACTCAGGGGCACTGACCACTGAGCCACATCCCCAGCCCTGTTTTGTGTTTTATGTAGAGACAGGGTCTCACTGAGTTGCTTAGCGCCTCGCCATTGCTGGGGCTGGCTTTGAACTCATGATTCTCCTGTCTCAGGCTCCCTAAGTGCTGGGATTACAGGCTTGTGCCACCGCGCCCGGCTTCAACGCACTGTTGAGAGGGAAGGGAACAAATCCAGATGAGCAACTAAAGCAAGGCAACTGGAGATCCAGACCAGAGGACAGAGCCAGGAAAGCAGAGAACCAAGAAAGAGAGAGCAGAGAATATTGGAAGGAGTGGTTTTTAGTAAAATCCCTTTTGAATTCTAGCAGAGTTTTAGCTGTGTTATAAGAACAAGGGTAGGGCTAGTGTCAAGCTCCAGACTGGCCCTTGAAGCCATTAGTATAGTGTTAATCAGCAAGAAAAAGCACCCAGGGATAGAGTCAGGGCTGTGTGGGCCAGGACCCCACCCTACTGGGAGATTCTGCCTCCAATGTCAACCTCCATATTTTATGGTGCAAAAGAAAATGACATTGAGCTGGGCGTGATGGTGTACACCTGTAATCCCAGCACTTAGGGAAGCTGAGACAGGAGAATCGCAAGTTCAAAGCCAGCCTCAGCAATGGCAAGGCGCTAAGCAACTCAGTGAGACCCTGTCTCTACATAAAACTCAAAATAGGGCTGGGGATGTGGCTCAGTGGTTGAGTACCCCTGAGTTCAATCCCCAGTACCAAAAAAAAAAGAAAAGAAAAGAAAAAAGAAGAAAAATGACATCTCTTTACAACTGCCCTGAGGTGTAGGAATGTGGCACCCTCAATTTAGGGAAACTGAGAGTTACTTAAAGATGAATCTGGGTCTCCCTGGACTTCCTGACTTCCACTCCTTTCCTTCTCATATCTTTCTCACTTTTATTAGATTTCCCTTGATTCCTCTATTTTTCTTTCCCAGTGATGCTCCCTTCTCCCTTTCCTCTTTTCCTCTAGCCAGTCTCTCTCTTTCTCTCTCTCTCTCTCTCACTGGGGTTTGAACCCAGGGCCTTGGTGCATGCAAGGCAAGCACTCTACCAACTGAGTTATATCTCCAGCCCTAGTCACTCTCTCTCTCTCTCTCTCTCTCTCTCTCTTTCTTTTTGGTTCCAGGGATTGAACTCAGGGGCACTTGACCACTGAGCCACATCCCCAGCCCTATTTTGTGTTTTATTAGAGACAAAGTCTCACTGAGTTGTTTAGCGCCTTGCTGTTGCTGAGGCTGGCTTTAAACTCACAATTCTCCTGTCTCAGCCTCCCAAAGTACTGAGATTACACCTAACATCAGTGTCTTTATATCTTTTCATTTTCTTTTTTTCTCCTGTCTTTAAATTCTTGCCATTCTATTTTTGACCTCCTCTTTCCTTCTGACCTTTCACAGATTTCTGACTTTTTGAAAGAAATTAAAAATTGAGATTATTTAATTGCCAATATATAAATTATCTGGACTATCCTGTCCTATATATATTTGAGATTGACAAAGATGCATGACTATCAACTATGGAGAAAAGTGGGATCTTTAAAACCAATGAGACCAGGACAACCACTGCTCTATGTGGGCTCAGGAAATCACTCCAGATCTTTGAACCTTGACTTTCTCAACTGAAAATTGCAGAGATTAATTAGATGATGTTTTTTTTCAGAGTCCTTGCAGGGCCCTTCAAAACTCTAGGACTCTAAAGAGTCTGGAGACCAGTCACTTTGATTTTAGTCCTGGTTAATTTTTTGTTTGTTTTCTGTGTTTTTAACTTATTTTTGGAAATGAGTGGCATCTCTCATAGTGGGGTGAAGATCACGGGAGTGCTAATTGGTTGCTCAGGGCAAGGAGCAAACTAAAGCCGGTGACCTCTTCACATTGTTGTAGGAGAGTCATAGTTTTGTAGAATAGCATTCACTATAAAATGGAGGGTTTTTCTCATAGCACTCAAGGATATTGTCAGAAAGCAAATCTGTGAATGTCTTAATTTCTTCTGCATTTTTGAACAGCTTTTCTTGGCATAGAAGCTTAGTTGAGAGGTATTGTCTTTCTTTCAGCACTTGGAATATGTCATCCTATTGTGTTTTGGATTTCACGGTTTCTGGTGAGATATTAGCTGTTAATCTTATTGAAGATCCTTTGTACATGAGTTGCTTCTTGTTATGGTTTGGATCTGGAATGTTCTCCCAAATCTAATGTGTTCAGAGGTGGAGCTTTTTGGAAGTGATTGGAGAATGAAGGGTCTGACCTCATTGGTGGATTAATCCATGATGCCTGAATAGACTGAATGGACCACTGGGAGATAGGACCCAGTTAGAGGAAGTTGGTCACTGGGGGTGTGCTCTGGAAGGATTCATCTTTCTCTTGTCCCCTCTCTTTCTCTCTCTGCTTCCTGTCTGCCCTGAGCAGAGCAGCTTCCCTTTACCATGCTCTTCCACTATGATGTTTCTGCTTTGGAACCAGCTTAACATGGACTTCATCCTCTGAAACCATGAGCCAAAAAAAAATCTTTTCTCCTATTAAATTGTCCTTGTCAGGTATTTTGGTCACAGAAATGAAAAGCTAACATACTTCTTTCATGATTCCTTTAAGATTCTTTTTCTTTTTTCACTTTGATTATATTTTGCCTTAGTATGGATCTTCTTGGATGAATTTTTCCTATTTTGAACTTATTGAACTTCTTGGATATGTAGATTTTTCATCAGATTTGAGGATTGTTTTTTGGCTATTATTTCCCTAAAGTTTCTTCCTCTTATTTCCTCCTAGAATTCTGGCTATGTTTATGCTGGGATTCTCTGGGGTGTTCCACAGATCTCATAAGTTCTATTAATTTTTCTTCATGCTTTTTCTTACTCTTGCTTAGACCAGATACTGCCAATCATCTATTTTCAAGTTGCTTATTCTTCTGTCCCCTCGAATCTTCTGTCGAGCCTTTTGAGTAAAGAATTTTAAAATTTCAGTTGTACTTTTTAACTCAGTTTTTATTTATTTTCTTTCTTTCTTTTTTGTTTTATTGGTACTGTGGGTTGAACCCAGGGGTGCTTAAGCACTGAGCCACATCCCCAGCCTGTTTTATTTTTTATTTTGAGACAGGTTTCACTAAGTTGCTTAGGGCCTCACTATGTTGCTGGGGCTGTCTTTGAACTTGGGATCCTCTTACCTCAGCCTCCTGAGTTGCTGTAATTATAGCCACCATGCCCAGCATTTCTATTTCTTTATTGATGCTGTCTACTTGGTGAGACACAATTCTCATATTTTCCCTTAGTTCTTTAGACATAATTTTCTTTAACTCTTTGTCTAATAAGGAAAACATCTAGGCTTCCTCAGTGACAAGTTTCTACTGATCTCCATTGTGTCCTGTTTATCAGGCATAATTTTCTGTTTCTGTGTATGCCTCATAACTTTTTGTTGAAAATTGGATATTTTGAATAGTATAATGTGGCCACATTGGGAATAAGACTTTATCTCCTCCTCAGCATTTACTGTTTTTTTTTTATAATTCATTTATTTAGTGATTTTCTGAATTAATTTAGCAAAGTTTGTAGTCTTTGTCCTGTGTGGCCACTGAAGTCTGTTCCATTAGATTTTTAGTCAACTAATGATTAGACAGAGATTTCCTTAAACACTTGGAACCAAAAAGCTCTTCTTTGCAGAGGAATTCTGTGTTCATGTTGAATGTGTCTTCAACACTGAGTCAGGAGTTGTATAACTTTATTTTAGCTTTTATATTCTTCTTGAGCAGAACTTCAAGGTCAACCAGAGTTGAGAGCGTAGAGACTCCTCAGGTATTTCCTGGGCATGCACACAACCTTGGACCTGTATATGGTGTTCCAGATTGCCAAGAATAGTGGAATTAACAAAACTCTTGCTCCTCAAAGCATTTCACTCTCCAGCCTTTTCTCCCAAGAGTTTTGGGTATTGTGTTGTTTGCCTAACTTTTACCCATTGCCTGAAGCAGCAGAAATGAAAACTTGCCTGTAAATGTTTTTGATAAATGCCCCCAGGCAGTGGCTTTGGCACAAGACAAATTTCAGTCTGACAGGCAAGATAAAGCAATCCTTTTGAGCAGGACTTCTAGGGAACCACCAGATAGCTCAACTAAACACAATTTGAGTAGCATGAGGTCCGTTCTACTCCTCCTGTACTGGTACTGAGTGTGGGCTATTCTTTTTAAGTCTACCACTGAGCTGGTGAGTGGGGGATGGGACTAGGAGAAGTTAACGCTATGAAGTTTGCTGTCAGTTTGTCATGGTTACTGAGATTCAGTTATTTTCTTTAATACATGTTCCTTGGGTTGCTGTAAGCTTTTAGTTTCTAAAGTTCTGTAAGCTTTTAGTTAGTTTCCAGAGTTCTGAAAAAAGATGATTCTGACAGTTTTGCCAGGCTTTTTTTTGGGGGGGTGGGGGACTGATTTTTATGGAGATCTGGGCTTTTAGAGTTTCTTATTCTGCTATTTTAACTGGAAGACTTTCCCCAAAAAACTCATTTAAAAAAAATCTCAGCATAGCAGCTCAAAGGCAGAAGGTTCAAATAACCATCCTCCAACCCAGCTTCTAGTGTAGTAGTGTCAGTATTGCACAACTTTGACTTCTAAAGGAACAGTGTTCCTACCCATACCAATTGCCATTCTCAAGGTCTTTCCTCCAAAAATTCTGGGCTGCTTTCCACACTGATCAGACTTCCTCTGTCACACCTGTGGAATGAGAGGCTATGGTGAGTCTTCTCCCTTAATTGTCAGGGGAACCCAACTTTAGAGACTGATTGACATGCTCAAGGCCTCATGAGAATGTTGGGACCGAGTGGAAGCCCAGATTTCCTGACTCCCTGCCTGGTGCTCTCTCCTTGAGATGAAGCTGGGGAGATGTGTGCAGGTGCTCTGTTCCAATGAACCTGGATTTTATCTTCTCCATTAGTTTGAAGTTTGACTTCAGTTGACCTCTTTCTAGATCTCCTTCCTCTTTGTTCACACCCATTCCACAGATCATGAAGTTAGGAAATCTTAGAACACTTAAACAAGCTGTCTTCCAGAGAGAGAGCATTCTCACTCAAAGCATTGGTTCTAGAATAGTATAATTTTTTCAAGAGTTCTCTGCTGCTTGCTGTGGTCTTGGCCCACAGAATCACACAGGTGAGAGTTGAACAGGATGATCTTTCACTTCATAAATAGGACATAGATCTAGTTATCTTTCTACATCAGGAATTCTCTGCCTGGCATGCCCATTCTGTTTACCTAGTTTATTAATTAGACTGTTGTGCTCCACAGGCTCATAAGGCAGTGTGTATAACGCCTACTGGGGCTTAGAGATTCTCTGGAACTAAATTAAATTAAATTGCTATAACAAACCAGATGCCCCAGAATAGCCAAAGCAATCCTGAACAAGAAGAGTGAAGCAGGAGGCATCACAATACCAGACCTTAAACTACACTACAAAGCTATAGTAACAAAAATGGCATGGTACTGGCACCAAAATAGACATGTAGAGCAATGGTACAGAATAGAAGACACAGAAAGTAATTCACATAAATACAGTTATCTCATACTAAACAAAGGTGCCAAAAACATACATTGGAGAAGAGATAGCCTTTTCAACAAATGGTGCTGGGAAAACTGGAAATCCATATGCAGTAAAATGAAACTAAACCCCTATCTCTCACCATGCACAAAACTCAACTCAAAGTGGATCAAAGACCTAGGAATTAGATCAGACACCCTGCATCTAATTGAGGAGAAAGTAGGCCCAAATCTTCATCACATTGGATTAGGCCCCAAATTCCTTTACAAGACTCCAAAAGCACAAGAAATAAAAGCAAGAATCAATAAATGGGATGGACTTAAACTAAAAAGCTTCTTCTCAGCAAAAGAAACTATCAATGAGGTGAACAGAGAACCTACATTCTGGGAGAAAATTTTTGCCACACGCACATCAGATAGAGCACTGATCTCCAGGATATATAAAGAACTCAAAAAACTTAACATCAAAAAAACAAACAACCCAATCAATAAATGGGCTAAGGAGCTGAATAGATATACAATCATTAAACAAATATATGAAGAAATGTTCAACGTCTCTAGCAATTAGAGAAATACATATCAAAACTACTCTCAGGGGGCTGAGATTGTAGCTCAGCGGTAGAGCACTTGCCTCGCATGCGTGAGGCCCTGGGTTTGATCCTCAGCACCACATACAAAGCAATAAAATAAAGACAATGTGTCCATCTACAACTAAAAAAAAAAAATTAAAAAAACAAAAAACTACTCTCAGATTTCATCTTACCCCAGTCAGAATGGCAGCTATCCAAAATACCAGCAACAATAAGTACTGGCAAGGATGTGGTGAAAAAGGCACACTCAAACATTGCTGGTGACTGCAAACTGGTGCAACCAATCTGGAAAGCAGTATGGAGATTCCTTAAAAAACTTGGAATGGAACCACCATTTGACCCAGCTATTCCACTCCTTGGTCTATACCCTAAAGATTTAAAAACAGCATACTACAGAGACACAGCCACTTCAATGTTTATAGCAGCACAATTCACAATTGCAAAACTGTGGAAGCAACCTAGATGCCCTTCAATAGATGAATGGATAATGAAACTGTGGTACATATACACAATGGAATATTATTCAGCAATAAAACAGAATAAAATTATGACATTTGCAGGTAAATGGATGGAATTGGAGAACATTATGCTAAGTGAAGTAAGCCAAAAAACCAAATGCCGAATGTTCTCTCTGAATAGTGGATGCTGATACATAAGGTGGGTGGGAATGAGGAACATAGGAGAAATGGAGGAACTCTGGATGGAGAAGGGGGGGTGGGGGGGAGGAAAAGGGGAATGGGTGCAGTAAATATGGTTGAATGAGATGGTCATCACTACCCTTGGTGCATGTATGAAGACAAAAATAGTGTGACTCTATCTGATTTGCAATCAGAGAAATGGAAAAATTGAGCTCTATATATGTACTATGACTTGAAATACATTTAAATAAATTAATTTAAAAAACATACAGAAGCAATGAATTCTTTCTCATTTTTAAGAATGTATTATGTCAGCATTAAAGATGCATTTAGATAACAACAACTGAGAAAAACTTGTTCAGAATTTATTTTGTTACAATATATTTTATAACAAGTTAATTATACTTTTGGGCACTTGAAAAAGCTTGATGATTATCACTGTCAAGTAAAAAGACAGCAACAGGTGATTTCAAGATCCTGTGTTAAATAAAGGCCAGATTTTACCAAAAAAAAAAAAAAAAAAAAAACAAAAACAGGCTGGACGCAGTGACACATGCCTTTAATCCCAGCACTTTGGGAGGCTGAGATAGGAGAATTGCGAGTTCAAAGCCAGCCTCAGCAAAAGCAAGGTGCTAAGCAATTCAGTGAGACCCTATCTCTACATAAAACACAAAATAGGGTTGGAGATGTGGCTCAGTGGTCGAGTGCCCCTGAACTCAATCCCCAGTACCAAAAAAAAAAAAAAAAAAAGAAAGAAAGAAAGAAAGAAAGAAAGAAAGAAAAATTGCTATAACAAATAGATCCCAAAACATGTTGGCTCAAACTCAAAAGAAATTTGTTTCTCTTACTTAATCTGGGGACGCTGGTTGAGCTTGCCTGATAGGAGTTGAGGCAGGTGGTATTCAGTCTATTCCATGTGGTCACTTAGGGACCCAGGCTAATGGTAGCACTTCTTTCTTTGAAGCACAACTTACTAGATGACTCTGGTCATTGCCATTCTATGGAGAATGGCATTCATTTCTAAGGGAGAAAGAGTACAAGGAAGCACATGTGGAGATTTTATGAAGTGCCCACATTCCTCTGAAGAAAGCACGGTCACACTTAGCAGCAAGAAATGCTGGAAAGGCCATGTAGTTGGAGGCTTCAGTTCTGCTACTAATGAAGGTAGGAGAAAAATGATATTTATACCCCTCTTCTGGTAATGAGCAGGTAGAGATACTCAGAAAATATTTACTGAATGATAGTATAAGTGAATGGATGAATAAATGAATGACAGAATGCAGTAATTCTCCCATGGCTACAAACCTAGTTATAGAAATGTTTTGGAAGCCTTTCTATTCTATTAACAATGAAAGAAGTTATGGACTGCTCTCCCCACTCCCAGTATTTCTCTGTGTTTCCAGGAAACATCTCCAAATGAAGACATGGAGGAAACGAAGATAAGAAAAAAAATCCTCTTGAAAACTCTCACACTAAAACCATAATAGTAAACAAACAAAAATAATAAATACAGGTGCATAGGAAAAAGAAAATTTACAGAGTACAAATGCCTCTGTTCTTAACTCCCTGATGACTGATTAACTTTATACAGACTCAGCAAATCCTTTTCCTGGGATTTTTTTTCCTCCTAGCCACACAGGTAGTTCCACTTTCCAGCCTCCTTTGCTGGACATGGGTTGGACATGCAATTAAGTTCCATCCAATAGAATATGAGTGGGAGTGACGTGGACCACTTCTAACCTGCCCCTCTCCCAACTGCATCTCTCATATCTGTCCTCATGCTCCTTACCCATCTAGAAATGGAATGCAAAGAACTCTAAGGCCCTAGGTGAAGGTGGAGCCATCTCACAAAGGAACCTTTAAACAGCCACCTGGGAAATCACCTGCTGAGCAGAAATGCTCCTATTGCACTGTTACCTAAGTGAAAAATAAGCATAGATTTTGGAATTTATTGGCTACAGCAATGCCTAATACAGACGCTGCTTGGCTTACATCCCGACAAACTGGTCCTAAGTTGAAAATGCATCTAATATGCCTGACACACTGAATATCATAGCTTAACAACATAGTACCCTGCTGAGTATTGGCTTTTTCCCCTTGAGGCTAACTAGGAGCTGTGGCTTACTGCCCATGCGAGAGAGTATTATACTGCATACAGTTAGCCTGGGGAAAAGGTCAAAATTTGAAATTCAATTTCAAAGTATGGTTTCTACTGAGTACACATTGCTTTTGAGACATCCCTACAATCTCTTTTCTTGCTCTTTAACTGTTCCATCTGCATTGGAAGCTGGTGTGTGTTAGGTTGACTTTGAACCTGAGGTAGATTTGTGTTGACACAGCTACCAGGTATAGGAGTTTTTCAGTCTTTCTGGTTTGGTGCCTAGCACATTCCAGGTGCCTCTGGGTGATATGGCATTGTTTATGCCTTCCTTGGTTCCTGGTTCTTGTTCTCTGTGGAGGGAGGTGCTGCTCATCGACCCCTAACTTTAAAAAGTGTGTCTTGTCTCCACCTATCCTGAACCATCACCTCCTTCACACTCTCTCTGAAGCCTTGTCTTCCCTCTTCCCTGTCCCTAACCCTCTTTGTCATTTCTTCCTATTTAATGTTACCTACTTCTTTAAAGAATAATGAATAATTGAAAGTAAGACTTGATTTTCATAACCATGACTTCAAACTAATCAGGGCCTAGTATGTTAGCAAAACAAAAATCTTGAGTCTCTCCCTGACACCTTTTTTTTTTCAGTTAGAAAAACTACAGGCTTTTGGGCAACACCCACAAACTTTTTATTCACCTTCTAAGGAAATCTCTGATTTTCAACTCATTTGCTGAGAATTAATTGACATGTCCTGAGTCCCATTAGAGAATAAATCTCTAGTTCTCAGTTGCATTGACTTTCCCTATGCACTCTCTGTTTGGGTATTCCTTTTAGTTATTTAAGGAGCAGGGTGTTCTGATTTTGAGAGACATTTTCTTGAAGTCTCTATAGTTCCTGTTTCTCCATGATAGCTGCCATCTCTTTGCATCCTTCCCCTAATCGCAGGGGGACAATCTTTTTTTGGTACTGGGGATTGAACTCAGGGGTACTCAACCACTGAGCCATATCCCCAGCCCTATTTTGTGTTTTATGTAGAGACAGGGTCTCACTGAGTTGCTTAGCGCCTCGCCCTTGTGACAATCTTTACTCTAGTAAAGATTGATATTTTCTGATTCTGATATTTTCATGAAAACTCAATTAGGTTACCTCAACAATAGACTATAGAGGAAAGAGCCCCCACTGGCTCTGTTACCTCAGGAAAGCCACGCATAACAAACGTCCTGAGTCTCATTCTCTCATCTGTTGAATGGGGATAAAAATTACCCGCCTACCCTATTTAATTTTGAATATCAAATAATAGGACTTTCCTAACACTCTCTGGCTTCCTCTTCCACCCCATTAGGGCCCTTGGAGTTGAAAAGTGTTGCCCAGACCTACTGCTGGGGGAGGTGCCCATACTTTTCCCTTGGAAGGAAAAGAAAGGAGTCACTCATTTCCTGATTTACGTCCTCACACCTGGTTTCACTCCTACCATTCATTCACTTCCTTAAGTTTGGACTGGTGACCTCCTTGTCAGTGCAAGTGTCTCACAGTGGTTTTCCAGGGACTTGGATGGCTTTACCTCTAGACAATAACATATTATATACCTTATCTTGAAAGTGATGAAATCACTTGGGTGGAATTGGAGAACTTGTACCATCAACATCTTTGCAGAGAGAAGGGGATTGAGGGGTTGCAGTGGGGCCTGAGTGTTGGGGGAGGGGTGGGCCAGATCTATTCAGGTCTTTAGACAGAGGGTCTGGGCTCCCTCTCCCTCCTTCCCTGGCCTCCTCGAATCCCTGTGGTAAACCGTGTGAATGGAATGATGCTTTAAAATAGCCCCTCCCCCACCCACACAACATGCCCCTGAACAGCACGGGATTAATGGGTAAGGGTGGGCAAAAAGGACGTTTCACCAAGGATTCATAGGAGTCCCAGAATCAGCCTCATCTCCCCCAGAAGTGGGGAGTGGGTACCAGAAGGAGCAGGAAGAGATAATCTGCAGGAGGCTGACCTGAGGTCTCAAGGTTTCATCTTTACTCCGGAATTATCCGCACTGGTCGAACCTCTTTTCGTGCTATTCCATCGTGAGTGAAGGAGAACCGGGTAGTTGGAGGAGATAAACTCTTTGCATTTCATTGGTAAGCTGACCACTGAGGTGCAAGCTCCACTGCCGCCCCTCCTGCAGCCCACCCTGGTCCTGCGGTTCGCCTGGCCCTCGAGCTGCTGAGCGCTGCTCCTAACCCGGCCTGAGAACTCCAGCTGCCAGCCGGAGCTCCAGGACAAGGCGTCGCTCCAATTTCCCGCACTGCGCTCAAGGCAGTTGACGTCCAGGGAAGAACTTGGAGGCAAAATCCAAAACACCAAATTCCAATGCAAATCTTCCGCCGCTGAAAGTTTCCTAATCAGGCGCCTCAGATACTCTCCCCAGTAATACTAGTGTCTTTGTGTGGCTGCTGCGAGGATTAAACAGACACCAGGTGTGGAAGTGCCCGACGCGCAGCATGCATTCAAGAAATGGTAGTTATGACCAGTTACTTAGGGGACCTAGGAGTCTCCCCGGCCAAAAAAAAAAAAGTGACTTGTCTAATTCTGCTAACAATGAGCTTTTGAGGAGTGTGAGCGCCTGACTAGGCAAACTGACTCTTGCCGGTGCAAAAACCTTGGGAGAAGGGAATGGAGGGCTGGCAGTTAGTTCCGCAAGGTCCAGCCGTTGCCGCTCTTGCTTCTGTCTGACAGACCGGCTAACTTTCTTTATAGACTCTCAGTTGGCTCAACTCTCCGAGTGCAGCGGAGAAAGCTTTCCGTCCAAGGAGCCCCCATAATCTCAGGTGTGGCCCTTGGTGGCCCGGGACAGGTCCTCCGCGACTGTGTCTGTGGAGTTGTGCCTGTGGAGCATCCCAAGCGTCCTGGCTCCCAGGCCTTCGTCCTACGCACCGCCTGCTTAAAAGGGCGGAAAGACCAGGGCTACCCATCCCTCGGTCTTATACTGGCCTGCCTTCAGGTCCTAGAAAGTCACGTTAGCCTCAGCAACACTGGGGCAGAGGCGCGGGATCACAGCGGATCACACTGGGCAGAAGAGGGCTGTGGTCTTGCACCGACCTGAACTCAGAGGTCTGGAGCAGCGGCAGCCTCCCCAACACATTACTCAGGGAATAAAGGGGCTTATCGCTCTGATGGTCTTTGATGGTTGCTGAGTTAGCCCTGGCAGGGACAAGGGTTGCTGCTGTCCTGAAGAGAGCACCTCTCCATATGTCAACCCTTGTGCTGGCCTTTCTGGATTGTGGATCCCTCTAAGAAAAGGAGCTTTGGGGGCAACTAGGGGCGCCTCTTGGACCTCGTGAGGCTGACCTTCTTGAGCTACTGAGATTCTCCGTTGAGGAACAGCCGCAGCAGGCATCTAGCAGGCACGGTCCTTCTGCACTCGGATTCCGGATTCCACATTCCACGGGAGGAGGGCCGCGAGGGGAACCATTTCCGAGTTCCCGCGGCACAGACAGCCGCAGACTTATGAGAACGATCTCCCGAGATGAGGCATGGAGGGCCTTGACCCTGACACCGGGATGCGAGGTCTTTCCGGACCAGGCTCACTCCACCCCTGGTCACGACCCCCAGTGACCTGGAGTTCTTCCCTCTGCTTACCCAGCTCATGGCCAACAATGGCTCTAGAAACAAGGACTAACTTGCGCCAGGTTGGGATCAGGCACCCTTCCTCCTGCAGCCCCATGCTCATCTGCTTAGAAATGGAGGGCTCTGGTGTCCACAGGCTTTCCTGGCTCCCGCGAGCGCCCTAGGCACTCAGCGGCTCTTGAGTACGCCTGTGTTCTCAGCCACTCTCTCAAGGAGAACACCACCCTGCCTACACACCGCCCCCGGTTTTTTTTTTTTCCATGCTTTCTCACATCTCCTAGTACATCTGCGGGCACTGTGTGGTGGTCCTTCTCTGTCGTCCCTAGGCAGCGTTGAGTGCTCAAAGACTGAAACATGAAAAAGGGAAGCGCCAGTCACAAGTCCAACACCACTTCCGGCCTTCCTCACCTGTCCCTCAACACAAAAACATTGGAGTCTCGCCTTTTCTACAGTTTCTGTGGCATCCAGCAGGAGATAGAGCAGGATGGGGCTGTGAGGGCCAAATTCCTGATTCTGACACTCTCACTCTTTCCTCTTCTCAAAGACCAGAACTGTGCTTCTGACAAGTACTGGGAATAACCTAGGACCGAGTACCTGTAGCCATGTCCTCTCCCCACATCTCCCTAGCTCTGTTTAATCTTTGCTCCTGTGACCCGCCTTCACTACCTGCTCGACAATGGGGCCGCCACTCTGTCAAGATGCGAGAAGTAGGGACGCCAGCATCCTGATCCAAGTCCTCACCTGGGTTACAGGGTGAGGGTGGGCAGGAGAGTGACCAGACTCACTGGGAACCCCACATGTCTCCTGTACCTCGGAACTTTTCTGCCCCCCAGCAGATTTCCTTTCTTCAGTCCAGCCAGCTGCCCCTAAGACTGGGTTTTAGTTTATTTGGTTCCACCCTTGAAGGCTTTGTGAGCATGGGACCTGGTGAGGAACAAATGAAGGGTGTCTGGGAGTGCATGTGATGAGGGGAGGCAGAAAGGGACACTCTGCTTCCAGTGGCTGCATCCCTTTGGGTCCAGAACAAAACCCATGGCTGTGGGGCTGCCCCGGGGGGCAGAGGGCAGTGGTTGGGACAGGGGTGATGGGACTTTAAGAATCCTGTTTGGTAGATGCCTACAGGAGTGTCTATATTCTCCTGGCAAGACCTGCCCAGTTGGAGTGCTCTGGTTGGCTCAGCAACTGGACTGGCTTGTATAGATTTATGCAGTGGGTGAGTAGCTAGGTACTCGGGGTTTTCAGAATATCAGCATGATTTCCCCCACCTGGCTTAAATATTTTCCACTTCAGCTGTCCAACAGGGAGGGGAAGAGGGAAGTTGCAGCAAGTTGTCCTGCTATGCAGGAGGAGGGGGGGCTCCGCTGCAAAATAGTCTTGGGACAGGCACCCTGCCCCCTATTGGTGCATTAGAACTCGGGGCAAACTCCAGTGATCCCACCTGGGCTAGAGAGTGTCTCAGGTGGGATCCCTAATCAGCTGCAGCCATGGGCTGGGACCATCTCTTTCTCTAGGACCCAGAAGTTAGGTATCTAGACCTTTCCAGCAAGTCCTCCTGAAAGACTCAGCCCTGGCCCCTCCCCGCCGCCCCCCCCCCCAGGTCGGTGGGCAGGACTGGCTGCTGGCAGAGGCACCTGGATTGCGGATTTGCATGCTTCTTGGAAAGAAGCCTAATATGTATGTGCTTCAGCATGTGTGAGAGAGCACATGCAGGCTGGAGGGTTCCATTTTTGCATTATCTCGCATGCATATCCAAGAGAGAGCTTGAGGACACGCTGTGTCTGCAAATGGAATGAGGGTCTGTGTGTGCTTGCTTCTGCATTTTTGACTGCATGCAGGTATGAATGTGTGTGATAGTCTATTTCTCTGGGTGGACAACTATGTATGAGAGAGTGAAAAGTTTTGTTGCCATCCAACAGCCGTGGAACATAACCAACTGAATCAAATTAATATTAAATGTTATGTTCATGTCTATATGAAAGTTAATATAGTCTGTTTTCCTGTGAATGTGGGACTGGAAACAGGGAGTGGATAGAATTGATACAGCATATACAAGCTGTGTTTGTCTCATTTCCAGAAGTAAATATAGAAAAGAGTGGACTGACTCAGCAAGGGGCATCGCCAAGCAGTCTGGCCCTTTGGGTTGAGGAGATGTAGTTTTGAGTGGCGTTTTTAGGCATGGATTGGGGTTTTTGGACCTTCAGGCAATAGCTGGCCCTTCATCCTTCCAGGCTGCAGAAGTCCGGTCGCCTGGCCCCAAAAGCACAGACTGTACCCGTGAGGATCTGAGTTGTTTCCTGAGAGCAGAGCCTCCAGGAGAGGCAGAGAGAGGTATCACGACTGGAATTTCTCTTGGGGTGTAGAGGTGGACCTGCGCTGGGTGCCCTGCAGGCGGAAGACTCCAGCCTCGCTGAGCAGTCCCAGCTAGTGGGTTATCTCCTTGAACTCCAGGTCTGCACAGGTAGTAGCTTCCAGCGCCTAGTTAGGCCACTCAGCTGCCTGAGTCCGTCAGGGAATTCTTGATACTTAGAAAATCCAAGGAAAAAGGTCTTCTGATCTTGCCCCGATTTTACGTGGAAGCGCTAATTTTGCCAGAAAGGTAGTCCCAAGAGGTCCAGGTGCTCTGGTATGTCCACCGGATAAATGCCTCTTCCCCTCTATCCCTTCCAGTTCAGGGATTGAAGTCTGGGTGTCCTAGTCTTGGAGAAAGGATGTGTTCATTACCTATAGCCACTGAAAACCGACACCCAAAAGCCTCAACTTCCTCCTCGCAGAGTTCTTTCTGCTGCGAATCTGCCGGGACCGGCTTGGCCCAGTCAGTTAAAGGGGGCTAGAACCACAGAGAGGCAGCGCTGAGGATTAATTCAAAGCCACAGAAGCACCTGTGACGCACCACGCGCAAAGGCGTCCCCTTGGCCTGATCTTCCGAACCCAGGTGCCCACTTACTCTCCTTTACAACACGTGCCCTGCCGGCCCAGCCGCTCAGTCTCCTCTTTCTACCCTGTTCACTTCCAGAGCAAACCGACTGAAGCAGTGGGCGGGTGCGCGTGTGTGAGATCGGAGACCTTTGCTCCCGCGCCATGCCCGGCTGCACGCCTGAAGCCAAGGTCTCAGCAGCCGCCCTCGGGGGGCTGGGGCATTTCCCCAGAGTATTGCCCCTAGTTTCAGGGACTGAGACTACTTCAAGGTGTTGGCCAGACAGGATACTTCCGCGGTCTGATTTGTTCCCCAGCCTCCGCATTTCCAAATGAATGTACCTGCGGGCCACACAGGCTCTCCCATCTCGCACTTCAACCTCCCCCGCCCCGCCCAAGTGGAAAAAGAGGCGGGCCGGGGGCTCTGCACAGTGGTATGGGGAGAAGGAGCAGGTACCCCACTTCTGCAGAAAGTTATCTGGAAATAGAAAGGGATCGAGGGCTTTGGGGGAGGAAGTTTCAAAGTTTTCAAGCCCTTCACCTAGCAAGTGATAAACTTGCTAGATGCCTCCCGGTTTTGGGGACTCACCCGGAGTATCAATGTAGGGAAATCAGACACTGTTGCACTCCTGGCCTTCAGGCTTCATGGCATATATTCATATATATTTGATTTCTAATTTTATTATAAAATAAAAGCAGAAATATATTCCGAAGAACATTCACATGAGGGCATAACAGGGAACGGCAAGACCGCGGCTCGAGAGGCACGCTCTGCCCGGAGGGCTGCGGCCACAGTCCTGGGAAAGAGGAGAGCGCAACGTGGAGGAGCCTCACAGAGAGAGAGCCTCGCAGAGAAAGAGAGAGCGGAGAATTAAGGGGGTTCTGGGATGACTTTCACTGAAGTTACTAGGCAAAAAGCTGACACACGGGCAGTTCCCATTGATGTGGTGGGTTCCCTCTCCCGAAAGCCATTGGAGATGACTTAGGTTCTAAGACCTTAAGGGCCCTTTCCCTCTTCCCCCACTCCCGGAAAGTGCGGAGAGGGCAAATCAATGGCCAGTCCGGAGGAGAGAGAGGGTACAGACCACGAGGCCGAGATAGAGTGCAAGACACTAGCAGGAGAGACAAGGAAAGAGAAAGGAAAAAAGAGACATCTAGAAGAAAACAAGGGAAAGCAAGGAGGGAATAGAAGAGAGGCGAAAGGAGAGAAAATAGAGGAGAAAAGAGAAGGAAAGGAAGAGGAGAGGAGGAAAGGGGTGCAGCCAGGAGAAGAGGAAAGAAAGAAAAGACGAAAAGACGGGGAGAGAGAATGAGAATGATGTATAATTTATTCCCTTCCCTGGTTCAAGACCTGGTCCTTGGCCTCCAAAGGATCTCAAAAGCAACTTGTTGAAAATAAATTCCAAATAAGGGCCCAGAGTGCCATCCGCGTTGTCCCTGCCGGCCGGTTCTGCCGGCCTTGCGTGCGGGTCTTTCAGTACCTGGTGGGGCGTCGGCGCTGGGGCCCTCCGGGCACTGCCTTCTCTCGGGTCCCAGCGCCATGCCCGGAAGGCAAAAGCTAAGAGGCAGCAGAGCTCTATGAGCCCAGGTCCACTAGGTTGGCCGACATAGGGTTGAGGATGGAGTCCTGGAGGCCGTGATGATGCTGCAGTGGGTCCGCCCCGCCTCCGCCCGGCACAGGCACCGGCACTGCGCTGGGCCCGGGAGGATGGCCCAGGCTGTGCAGGGACGGCAGCCCGGGTGGTGGCGGAGGACTGAGTAGCAGCGCGGGGCTGGAGGACGAGTGGTCTGGCGTCCCCGACGGCGTCTTCTCGTCTTCTGAGCTGCCTAGCACCGACTTGCCGCTTCCATTGAGAGAAGAAGCCAGTGGGTTGTGGCTGTTGGAATTGGAATTCTCGCTGTTCTCCCTGCAAGTGCAGGAGCAAAGCAGCCGGGTCAACAGGGAAATGAGGCCGCTTAGCGCAATCTTACCCTGAGCCAGTTTGCCACCGGTCTGGGGAGACAGCGCCGGCGCGCTGCTTATGGGTGTTTTCGGTTTCTATGGTTTTCTCCGCCTGGCCTTGGGTATTCATTTACGCCAGTTTCCACAATCTTTCAACACCCGATTTCGCTTGTCCCTCTCTCCCTATATCATCTCTCTTTCTGCCTCCCATGGTCTCCATCTCATGACTGTGTTTCCTACTCTATCTGTTGCCCTCCCTTCTTTCCAGGAGCAGGCGACCCTGGAGTTGGAGGGTGAGCAGAAAAAAAGAGAAGATGCCTCAATTTTCAGATTATTCTACGCTCCTCCAGTCAGGTTTACTAAGTATAAGTGGGGCCAGAAGGATGAGGTACCCTAGATCCCGGGCTGAGTGACTAACTTGAAGTTGGGTACCTCACAGCCCTTCATTTCCTTTTGCTTTTCTCTGCTTGAGAGAAACTTCTGGACACAGGCTCCTGAAGCTGAGGGTCCTATTTCTGTAACTCCAAGCTGGGCAGGTCCTGTCAGGGCTCTCCTTGCTGGGCCTAGCTAGGGTCAAGGCTCCAAGAATGGAGGATTCCCTTTCCCTGGTGGCATAGTGGAAACTTCCGCCAAGGAACTGGAAGCTGAGGCATGGAGGGTAGCCCCTGGGAGAAGACAGAAGGGAAGGACTTGTTAGGCTTGACCTAGACTTTTCCATCATAGCCAGAAACTCAGGGGCAGAATCTGTAGCTCTCACCTGGGGCTTGGGCCAGATAATACAGTTCTTCAGGAGTCTGGATTTATGCCAGTCTGGGTGTAGGGGGACCCAGTAAAGAGAACTCACCTCTTCCCCTGCCTCTGCTCACAGTCCCTGCCCAGACTTGGATATTTGAAATCCTGTGTATAATCTCTTTTTTGTGGCTTCTGGAGGGCTTTTGTCTTGAAATCTTGGGAGAGGAATCCACAGACTGGCTGCAGGAACTTACCACTGCGGATACCCCAGCCTCAAGTCTCCCTCCATTTCCACTGTTCAGCACTCCAGTTCTGACCTCTATCATTCAAAATCTGGGCTAAACACACCCCATACCACCAACTTCAGGTGTCTTGTTTGTTACCTTTAGCTTGGATTCTGTTCCCACAATTACTTTCTCTCCCACCCCCCTGTCCAGATTTGGAATTCTAAGGGACTATGAAGCAGGAAGTAACAAGGGCCTACTGGTCAACCCTTAGGCTATTTCAGAAAGTCTTGGTTTCCCTGACAACATACAACTCTTCGGTCTTCTGAGGCTCTTAGATCACTCCTGACATACCAACCTACCCACTAAGGAGGGTAGGACCTGAGGAAAAGGGTCAAGGGCCTGGCAGGCCAGGGAAGGTTTGCTGGGTGCAGCAAAGCAGAAAAAGGGTCATGTGTTTCTCCTCTTCTCTCTTAGAGCTGGCACTTACTCCCTGGAGCCTCACCTCAGTCCTTCGAATGTGGCATAAGGGACTGGCTTTCTCACATTCAGACAAGGAAAATTCTTGCCCAGGCTCTTCTTCATCCAGTCCATACTAGGGAAATCCCAGTCCTGACCCCTAATCACACTTTGGCTTGGAGGTGAGTAAGGCTGCGGGCAAGTGCAGGGAAGCACAGAACCAGTCAGAAATCCGCCACCCGCTTCCACCTGGGCCCCTACACAGTCCTGGGCCTTTCATGGTACAATCAGGGCCTGCTTGCTGTGCCTACCTTGCGCGGTTTCAGGCCCACAGTTCTGCCCTCTCCTCGAAGCTCGCTGTTTCTCCACTTTTGTCCACAAACAACCAGGAAATTAGTTTGACAACTTCCCACACTGGGCTTTGCCCGCTTTAGACAAATCCCTGCCCGCCGGGTCTCCAGAAAGACCTATGAGCCCTCTAGGTCAGGCTAGGCGGCAGCTGACCATTGCTGGGACAGAAGGGTCCAGATTAGGCCTCGCCTGGGGTTGGGCAGACGCCCTGCGACCCCCTCCCTCGGGCTCAGGGAAGCCGGCGCCGAAGCTCTACTTACTCGTACCTTTCCTTGGCCTCGGCGGCCCGGTCGCGCTGCCGCCGGTTCTTGAACCAGTTGCTGACCTGCGTGGTGGTGAGGCCTGTGGCCTCCGCCAGCTCACGCTTCTCGCGGGGTGACGGGTAAGGGTTGTGAGCGTACCACTCGCGCAACACGCTGCGACTCTTTTCCTTGAAGCAGTAGCTGGTCTCCTCGCCGTCCCAGATGGAGCGCGGCAGCGGGAACTTGCGGCGCACGCGGTATTTGCCCACAGCACCCAGAGGCCGGCCGCGCAGCTTCTCCGCCTCGATGTAGTGGGCCTTGAGCCATAGCTGCTGTAGTTTGGCGTGGTTGTGTGGCGAGAACTGGTGGCTCTCCAGGATCTTGTAGAGCTCGCGGAAGTTGCCGCGGTGGAAGGCCACCACGGCCTTGGCCTTGAGCACGCTTTCATTCTTGTGGAGGTGCTCACAGGCGGGCAGCGACCACAGGAAGCGGCCCAGTCGCTCAATGTTGCCGCCCTGCTGCAGCACCTCGCACACGCACGCCACTTGCTCCTGCGTGAAGCCAAAGGTGGGCAGCATGGACATGGTGCTGGCTGCGCCCCCGCCCGCCCGCGCGCGCCCTCACCGCGCCGCGCGGTCCCTCATGGGCGCCTCCCCGCCAGCCGTCCCGGCCGAGAGGCGGGAGGGGCGGGCCCCCTAGTCCGGCGCTGGCTCCCGGTGAGTCCTGAGTCACTGCAGTACTTCCTCGTGCCGGCCGCGGGTCCCGCGCAGCTCGGCGCCCCCGCCGCCTGCGTGCCTCGCCCGCGCCTTCGCCCAAGTCCGGGGGCCGCCTGGGGCGCCGCTCTGCATGCTCCGCGCCCGCCCGCCGCTCCCTAGTTCGCTTCTCGCTCTCTCTCCCTCCCGTCTAGCTCGCTCGCAGCTTTTTTAATAATATTATTCTAAGCGGGCATGAGGCGCGGCGGCCCGCGTCCTGATTGGTCCGGTTATCTGACCCGGGGCCTGCCCGCGCCAGACAATAGTCGAGTCAAATTATTCGCCATGGAGACGCTGTCAGTCACTGGTAACCCGAGCCCCGGCGGGCCGGGCGTCTCCCCCCGGCCGGCTCCGCTGACAGATCGCCCGGCTCCGCGAAAAGCGGAGGGCGGCCCGAGACGGGAGCCGGAGGCGCTCCAAGAGCCTGGGAGGCGGAGAGGAGCTGGCAGGGGCCGGCGGCGGCGGTGATTGACGGGGCGGACGCCCAAAGAACGAGGAGGAGGAGGACGCGGGGGGTTGGGGCAGAGGGGACGCTTAGAGAAAAGGGGAGGTGGGGAGGGAAGAGGAGAGAAGGGAAGGCGGAGGACCGTTTAAGGGGGTTCCTGGCAGGAAGGGGAGGGAGAAGGGTAGAACGAGCTTCCAAGGGGAAGGAATTTTGGGCAGCTTTTTGCAAGGGGAGGCGCTGCAGCCTCACCCAGGCCCTACTAGTTGCCCCTGCCCCACCTGGGTCACCGCGTCCCTGCCAGGGTTGCTGTTCGTAGGCAGATACATCCAGGAGCCGACTATTGGGATGGAGAGTTTGGACGTGCCCAGGCGCCGCTCTAAGACTTGGCTTTTCCTACTGACACCGCCCCACCCCCATGCTAGCAACTCCGGACCCGAGCTGTCCTCGAGGGAAAGGGGGAGGGAACAGGGGAGAGAAGTGGGGGATTTGGCAGTAGCCGCAGGCAGACGCCTGAGAATCAACTTCCCGGAGGATCCCGCCTTTCCTCCCTCTTCTAGCCGGGCCCGCTGCCCCTCAGCCGGTACCGCCCTACTCAGCGCGCTCTGCTCCTCGTCGGGCGGGGACACAGACTTAACCCCCACCGGTCCCATGTCCGGAGAAACCTCAGGCAGTTCCGTGTGGCTTATAGGGAAGTTGACTCCAGCGGGAGCGGTGACGGAAGAGCCAAGGAACGACGACGTATACCCACAGACTACCTACGGGGCGCTGAGGGCAGGGGTTCTAGGATGGTAGTAGCTCTTCCCGGTTGGGTGGTTGAGAGGAGAGAGTGGAGGAACCTCCACCGCCCTGCCTCTAGGATTGGACTCGGCTCAGGCTCGGCGCGGACTCCTTCCTGGCGGCTTCAGCCTGGGAACCCGCGAGCTGGGCTCGGTAATGAGGGCCTTAGAAAGCGGGATCCTGGTTTTGGGGGTGTTTGTTTTGTTTTGTTTTGTTTTGTTTGCTTTTCAGGGCATGGTGCTTTTTCTCTGGCAGAAGGGCACACGTGGAGGAAAAGAGAGAACTGGGGTGTGTTTGTGAGGGGGTGTTACTTCTGTTTCCACGGTTTTGAAAGGCCCCTGGCTGCGACTTATCCTTTCCCCTTCCATTTCCCCTCTTCACTCTCCACTGTTGCAGGCCAGGACTCCCAGTGCCATTCTCAATGCTAGGACCTCAGTCAGCACAGATCTCTGGCCCTGTTTTCAGCCTAGGGCTATGGAATCTGAGTCTAGTCCACATTTCTTGTTTCCATCCCTTTAAGCTTTCTAGGGGGTTTGTGCTAGAAGCCCTGGAATGGAAGTCCAGAGCCCTGGGTTTACTTTTTGCTTTGCTTTGTGTCTAAGAGTAAGGCACATATTTATTCCCTTAAGTGTTCATCAGGAGTTCCAAAAATTTCCCTCTGCTCTAGCATGCTGGGGTTCCTTTGGGGGTGTTGCAATCATGAGAGACTGGAACCCCTGGAATCCCCCTAATGTTTGCTCCTAGGTGCTTGCCCCTTGTGTTGAGGCCAAAGGGCTGTCAAATTAGGCTCCAGGACAGTGCCAGGAGGACAGCTTCCTGCAGACACCCAGGTGGTATCTTTGGAATCTTCATTTAATGCATCCAGGACATCCTATCCAGAGTCCTATGTGCTGTCACACAAGGTTTGCTCGAGTCAGCCAGGAGGACCTTGGGAAACCTTGAAAAAAATTCACTCCAGACTGCTCTGAGTTTCAGAGCCCACCTTGCTGATGGTACACAAAGGTGACCTGTTCTTTCCAAGACCTCTTCTCAGCCACACATTTGAAAGACTGCTGGCAGACTGGCCCCAGTTCTGGCCACGGTCATTTTATATCTCTGCAAGATCAGGTTGGGGCTGGAGGGGAGTGCCTTGTTGGGCGTGGGTGGATAAGTCCAGCAGTTACTTCCTGCTATGAGACTTTGGGCCAGTTTCTGGTCTGCTTTATTTTATTCTTTATCACTATTAGAAGAGGCTTGGGTGATCTCTCAATCTCTGATTCTAGGCTGGAGTAGGTTTAATAATACTAATCTTGAAAAAGTGGGTGGTCTCTGCAATCTTAGTCCCAGACTTCACCATGAATGTGCCTCACCTTGGTCCCTTAGAGCTTCAATATTGAACTTCCCTCAGAACTGTTTTCTGTATCTTTTTCAGACTCCCTGTCCCTCCTTGCTGCCCCCTCTTTGGTCCCCATCCCCTAAGTCCACCAGGCAGCCTTGCCAGGAGCCTCCAGGCAGCACTCAGCTGTAGAGACAGAACCGGGCAGATGGGGAACCTGCCACCTTGGTTAATATAGTGTGTGTGCCATATGAAAAATCATTACAGAGCAAGTACAGAAAACCTATAGCATCATTATTTGATGTATGGGTGTGCGTTCTTATGCCAGGAGTCATCATCTCGCCTCATATTTGTAGAAAAACAGTTCTGGCAGGTCTCAGGCCAAACCTCTGGGCTTCAAGGGCTGTTGGATGCCAGCCCTAAAAAGTTTAGGAGCTGAGCTAGGGTCTCTTTAGTTCCTCCTTGCCTGGCTTCCTCCCTGACTGTCACAGGATGGAACACTTGATAGGTGTCTGGGTGAGGATTTGGTAGACGCCAGCTTGACCCTAAGACAATTTCATTCCCGTTTCTAGCTGCTTAGAGCAGCTGTTCCAGAGGCCTGCAGTGCCAGGTGCCTTTGGTCTACACCAGATGGAGATCTCCAAAATCCCTGTCGTTCTCCCCTAAGACTACACACCCAAGAGGCTTATACTAGCCTAGTTTGCTCATAGAGCAGTAACAGGAGCAGTTCCGTGGCTAGGGAAGAGAAAATTTTGTAAACCCGTGGAAATCTGGGCTTCATTGAAATGCCTCCTTTCACCTCCAAGCTGCATTAAAAGTCCCCAGGGAGGATAGGACTTTCTGGAAAGCTGCTGTGGGTGGGTCCAATGATCTCACCCTTACAGAATGCCTTTGCCGGGGACTTTTGGTCAGGGACAGGCTGGGGCCTTTGAGTCTTAGTTGGTCGGAAGCTCACAGGACAGAGGCCATTAATGACCTCGATCAGCCAAGGACTGACACATTTGGCCCACCATGGGCCTTTTGGCTAAAGGGAGAAAGCAGTCGCGCTGTTCTCCGAAAGGCTTCCTTTGCTTTGGGTTGGGGCCATTTCAGAAGGAACGAGATGATCTAGGGGGAAGGGTTGGAGGGCTATTTCCAAAGACAGCGAATTGGAAGGCCATCCTTACCAGCACGAATCTCTGTTAGTGACTGAGGGAAGAAGAGACAAGAGGAGCTTCCTGGTGCCAAACCAGAGAACCAAAGCTTGTGTGCATGAATTTTTTTTTTTTTTCCAGCCCATAAAGGCTACAGAAATCCTCTGGGCAGAGTCCGGCCCTGGCCCCGCCTGCCTCAGGCCCTCTGCTCAGCTCCACACGCAGAACGCACCCGGGCCTCTGAGGGTCTGGAAGGACCTGGATCAGGTGCGGGCTTTCTGCAGCTCCGCAGCTCCGGGCGCGGTGCCGGGCAGTCCCGGTGCCTTCTCTCCCCACGACACGCTCGCCCAGACCTGGGCCCCTACTTGGGCCTGGCGACATGTTTCGTTGAAAGCGGGCCAGGTTAGTTGCGTCCAGACGGTAGGCGCCGAGGTTCCCACCAGTCCCCACCTGCCCCTCCAAACCACCGGTCTGTCGCGTTAGGGAGGGCACAGCTGGGTATTTGTAAAGGCCAGCACTCCAAGGTTTTCTGTATTGCCCAACGCGAGGAACAAGTAAAGGAGCGGACCTTCGGCTTACGCGAATTCTCCGTACAGTCCCTGCGGCGCCCGGAACAAGCACAAGGTTGCAAGACCCTGGGCTACCGGTGACCTCACTCCTGGCGTCGCCTAGGTCGCATGTGTTTGGCGTGGTCACAGTCCCTGAGGGCCAGAACAGCACCTACCCTTGGGTCCCCGCTGTCCGTCTGCCCTCCAAGCCATTAGCTTGCGACCCACGCTGCGACCTGGAGGTCCCTCAAAAGAAAACGGTTTGGAGGCCACAGCCTCTCAGGGGATCTTGCTCAAACGAAAAGAGCGAGCGCTGGGGCTTGGGGCCCGTTTGAAGGCCTGCGAGATGGCGAATTGGCCGGGGTGTTGCCAGGCCTGGGTGGTATTTGAGGCAGGTGCTCAGACTTGGGGCGTCTGGCCACCTTCCTGCGGCGACTGGTCCAGCTCGCCCTTTGGTCTCAGCCCGCGGTCGCCGTTCAGACCGGGTGTGCCTTCTAACCGCGCCGGCTTCCCTTCCGGGCCCCTTCGTCCAGGGGTGGGGGTCCTGGCGCGGCGGGCCAGGTATCGGGTGAGCAGGCTGGGCTCGCAGCTTTTGGTCCAGGAAGCAGTAAAGTCCGCCGCGGGGTAGTTTTTCCGCAGGACTGTAGAAGCGCTGTCCTGTCTGCTGCCGGTTCCGCGCGCTAGTGCCCCCGCGCGGCAGGTCCCCGAGTTCGGGTGGGCGGGTGGGTTTGCTCAGTTTCCCCCAGGCCTCTAGCCAAGGAGGAAGAGGGAGCCGCCCGGCTCCCTCCTCAGCATCCCCAGCACTGATTTCCCGCTGTGTGCTGGCGGAGAAAGCGCGAGAAATGGAACGCGTCCTTGAGGGGCTCCACGAACACTAGCACGGTCTCTAGGTGCAATAGGCTGCCAGACAGGGTCTGCTCACAAGATTCTTGGAAGACAGACATGGCCTTTGCTCCATGGTATGTTTCCCCTGGAGCTTCGGAGCGACAAGGAAATGTTTGAACGGATGCCTGAATGACCAACGGGGCTTGACTGACAGCAACAGCTGGGAAGTGACCAGGCCAATAGGAGGATAGCCCTCTTCTTTCCTCTGACTCTTCGCTCTCAGCCTCCATCCATTCTCTTCCTTATAGGGGAAATCTCACAGAGCTGGATGTATTCCTTTCACCTCTCAGAGGTATTGGGTCCTGGAGTCTCCTCGAGACACAAGAAGCTATAGGCTGAACTTGCTATTCTTCAGAGCTTCAGGACTGCATTACCAGATTCCCATGGGTTGCAGGAAAGAAAGTTTTCTAAGAAGACTTATTCTAATTTTTCTGGAGCTGCTGTCTTTAGTTGCATTTCCTTAGTTATATTACAAAAATCCTCTGTAGGCAACCAATAGATCAGCTTTCCTGTAAGAAAGGACTTTTTCCCCCTTCTTTCTATTACCTGTGAGAAACTCGATATGGGAATAGGGATTCTTGGCTTGGCATTTCTCTAATGTGGTATCTATTTTTATTAACATTAATTACAATATGTCAGACCCACACATCAGTGACACCCTTTCCCCTGGCTGGTGACGGTTCTTGGCTCTCCTGATTTGGGTAGTGACTGGGCAAGAGACCACTCTCATCTGGCCATTGGAGGCAGCCCACACAGGATTTCCACAAAGTTCTGCATTTTGAAAGGGAACCTGGAAAAGCCGACATTGTTCTAACTTGGCAATCCAATATTTGGATTAAGGCTAAAATCCAGGGGTCATTTCTTATAGAAGATGTGCTAATTAATTTATGTGCAATGCTGTAAGAACACTTGAATGAAGTAGGCAGAAACAAGATACAGTCCTGCCAAGGAGAGCAGATAGCACAGGGAAACCCATGCATGAAGCTGCTACAGAAGGACATGGTCAAAGTCAATCTCAAATAGAGGTCTTCTGGTAATACCTTGGCATTCTAGCTTGTGGTGACAGATAGGGTTGGCCCTTTTGCAATAACCATCATTCTAATATAGTTGCCCTGCTAGCATATGCTCACTCATGGAGAAGGTAATGAGGAGAGCAGAGGACTTGGGCTTTGGCATCAGATAGGCTGGATCCTTGACCAGACCCACCACTTAGTAAGTTATTTAATCTTGATGCTTTATTTTGCTCATTTGTAAAGTAGGAATAAGAGCCCAGTGCATAGTAAGCACTCAACAGTTGGTTTTGAATGGAATTCAGTTGCTTTGGGGATTAGAGATAAAGCTTAAGAAACATTTGGTTCATAGTAGGTGCTAAATAATGAGGCTATTGTAGCTAGAGCTGTGATTTTGATAGTGAGTTTAGAGTTGCATATAGCTAGTGTTATATAGTCTCCCCTTAACCATGCTTTCAGTTTCAGTGACCCATGGCCAACTGAAGTCTGAAAACATTAAATAGAAAGTTCCAGAAATAATTAATGTTTTAAATTGTATGCAATTCAGAGTATCATGATGAAATATGGTCCTGCTCTTATCTACCTGGGATGTGAATCATCCCTTTGTCCAGAATATCCACTCTGCACAGTATACACTACTCACCTATTAGTCACTTGGTAGCTGTCTCAGTTATCAGATCAGTTGTTGGGATATTGTAGTACTTTAGTCCAAGTTCCTGTTATTTTACTTAATAATAGCCCCAAAGCACAAAAGTAGCAATGCTGAAAAATTTGTTTTAGTAGATTATTACAATCGCTCTGTGATATTATTAGGTATTGTTGTCAACCTCTTCCTGTGCCTTATTTACAAATTAAACTTTATTATAGGTATGTATAGGAAAAAAACCAGTATATATAAGGTTCAGTACTATCTGTGATTTCAGGTATCGCCTGGGGGTTTGAGACAAGACCTTGGTCTAGTCCTCCCATCCTTGCAGATAAAGGGAGAACTACTGTATTTCCAAAAGCACCTGGCTTAAGTATGCAAAAGATGGATGATGATCCAAGTGATGGATATTATGATGTGCCCAAATCTGGGTGAGGCACTCTGGGAAATGCTCAGATATATGATTCTTGGCACCAGGTGGAAAGAAGAAAGGGTACATACAGTAGGAGACCACCTTGGTTTCTGTGGTTCACCATCCACAGCAACCTTGGAAAGAGTATGGGCTTCAAAGTCAGCTATCTGGGTGCATAGCAGCAGTCTGACCAAGAGCAAGCAACTTAACCTTCAGGAGTCACTTTCTGGGTTTTGAGGAGGAGGGCATTCAAAGCAGACATAGCAAACACTTTGCTCCCAGGGTTTTGGGGAAGAGGAAATGAGCTAATGTATCAAAAAGGCTGGGTTCCTGTTCTGAGACAAATGAGAGAACTTCAGTTGCCCAAATGTTTTGCCTTTTCTAATAGTGTTTCCAGGATTTTGGTCTTATTAAAACAATTATCAGAAAGCAAAAGACAACTGCATATAAACATGGCATTGCAACCTTATGGGATTGAGACACAATACTCCTGTTGGGTTAGTTCTCAGGGCTGAGCACAAAGCAGATCATATTGAAAGTTCTGTTGTTGTATATAGATTGTGATTGTGACTAAGAGAAAATGAAGTGATTCCTCTTTTCCTCCATAGCTCCTTCTTATCGGCCCCCTGTGCCTTGAGATAGAGCCAGATGCATCTGCTAAAATTTTTTTTAAAAAAGCACCTTGGACTAATGCACATAGCAATACACTAATGTATAGTGGATATAATAATCTTTTTAAGTGGGTTTTATCAACTTTTATAGAGAAGGAGACAGGCTCAAGAGGTTAACCAAGGTGAGGCAACTGGTACAGAGCCTCTGAGTTACACTGTTTATTAATAAAACCCATACCATCAGCCATAAACCTTACCACCCTTAGCTCCTCTGTAATAGAAATAATAATAAGAGGAAAAATTTACTAGTGGTCTATTAGTGCTGTGAATTGTGCCATTTCACATACTTTCAAATACCTCTGAGTTGGGCATGATTAACAGCTTCATCTCACAGGTGCTGATGCTGAGGCTCAGCAAGTCCTGTCAGAGCTGGATTCTCAAACCAAAGTTTGGATGCAGAGCACATGTTCTGACCACTTCACTGGGCCAGCTCTTCCTTTATACAGGCCTCTCCTCTCTGCATGTAAATTCCCAGGCACTCCCAGTACCTGTGGTTGAGTTCCTTCAGGAGGATGAGTCTAGGTTCTAGAAAAAGCCATCCCTTGTCCTCCTCAAGTCTCAGCCCCGAAGTCTTGAGATTCCCTGAGGTTTGTGGCCTTTGGTTCCTGTTTGCCCCTGCTTGGTAGGAGCCACCGTGACCAGAGCCACTGTGACCAACAGTACAGCAGCATTCTCCACCTCATAGCTGGTGAAATCTGGCCATACTCACAGCCCTGCTGAGTTGGTACCCATTACACCTGAGGGGAGCCTGGTGTGCTCAGAGAAATAGTGTCTTAGACAAGGTGCTTTGAAGCACAAGTCACAGAAATTCTTTCAGACTAATGGGAAACAAAAGAATAAATTTAATTAGGAGGACTCTGGGGCAGAACATGGATTTGAGATCAGAGAACACCACTTCTTAAGAGAAATACAACAAGGACCCGGAAAATAGTTCAGAATTGAGGCAGCCTCTTTCCCCAACTCCAGGTGGTAGAATGGCCTCCTTTCTCTGCTTCCTTCTGCACGTCCTTGTCCTTCCTCTGCAGAACAGCCTTCTCTGTTTCTATTCCTCTTGATACCTCTCTTGCCTTTAATATGTCATTTTGGTTCTGGAACTATAAAATATCTGCCCCAGTTCCAGATTCTCAAGAGAGGGAAGTGGAGCGGGGGAGAGGGACAAGGAGAAAACAGAGGGAGCGAGAGGACACTTTACAGGCTCATCTCAGTCAGGTGATTCTCACTCTAATACGTGATGTTCAGATGGGTGGGAGGGACTGTGTGGTCCACTGTCCAATCTGCAGGCACAGTGAGCCCAGACTTACAGGAGTGAGGTGATTGTAGGGCTACTGTTCCCCTCTGCCATCCAGTGTGCAAGTCTAGTGCCTGGTATGTAAGGGTCATTAAATACATATTAGTTTCCTTCCTTTCTCCTCCTTCTCTGCTCCCCAATGCTGGTGTCTTTTCCAATCCATCCATCACAAAGCAGCCAGAGTCACCAATTTAGAGCATGGATAGGATTGAGATAACTCTGTTTAAATTCCTCTAATGATGCCTGTTAACCTCCTGGTGAAATTTAGACCCCAGCGTGGCTGATGAGGCCCTTTGTCATCAGACTGCATGCACGTTTCCATGCCATCCACTACTTATTCAAGGCTTCTGCCATCCTGGAAAATCTACTTATGTTCCTGGAGGAGAAGCCTAAGCCTAAGCCCCTCCTCACTGACCTTGAGCTTGGCTATGTGACAGGCTAGGGTTAGGATGTGCAGTGTTGAGAGGTGGTGGGACCTTTAGGAAGTGCTTGGGTCATGAGCTCAAGGCTGCCTTTCGTGCTCTCTTCTCCACGTGCTCGCTGGCCCTTCTGCTTTTCAGCCATGTTAGGAAACAGCACAAGGTCCTCACCAGAAGCTAATGAGATGCCAGTGCCATGGTCTTGGACTTGGCACTCTCTAGAACTAAGAGCCCAAACTTTTTTTTTTCTTATAATTTTGCTAGTTTAAAGTATCTTGTTATAGCAATGGAAAATGGAATAAGACCTAAGTGACACATTTGGTAGTCCTAGAAAGACTTTAGAGTCCTTGTTCCAAGGGTATATGGAGGGACACACCCACATGTATGTCTGCATTTCACATAATGTGCATATAGGTAAATACCTGTCCCCACACACATGTAGATGCACATAATTGCTTTATACTGATAATTAATAGTAGTGGTGGATACACATGCAGAAATAATTTCCAAACACATGGGAACCAGTTCACTTTCAAGGCACCATATGCATCTGGATCACCCCCAAACCAGTCCTATATAAGGAACTTTAGTCATTATTTACAGTCATGGGTTTTAGGGGAGGGATACTTAAGTAGTAACAGGGGTGGAAAGTTGAAAATAGAAAATGTAAATAAATTCAGTTACTGAACTTTCCCTTTTCTGAACAGCAAGCATTCTTAATTGGAAAAATTTGTATGCTCAATGCATTATAATCTTTGTGGCTACTGTGGCACGTGGCTGGGGCTGTGGCCATTCATAAGGAAATCTGTAGTTTGTATTAGCTTTTTTTCTAACCCGCATTTAATCTGAGAAGTTTCTAGAAGGCCATATATCACCCACATCAATACTGACAATATGCAGCAGCCATTCAATTCCATATAATCTAATTCTGTTCCAGTCAATGAAATAAACAAATGTCTTTTCCCAAAATATATCACTCTAAGGAGCATTTAAAGTGCTTTTAAGACCCTGGGCTTGATCCCCAGCACCATCAAAAGATAAATAAATACATAAAATAAAATATAGCAAAGTACATATTTAGGGCTAGGGATATATATCAGTGGTAGAGCACTTTCCTGGATGTGTGAGGCCGTGGGTTCAGTCCCCTGCCCCATCCCCTAAAAGTGCTTTATACTCTGTGTCCAATTCTGTGTAAGGTGCTGTTGGGGGAGAAGATCATGGTCAATAAAACCATCCTTGCGATGCAGAAGAAAACAAGACCTGCCCCTCTTCCAAAGCTACTTATCACTGAGACTGGGGCCCAGGTTTGGGGGAACACTATGCCTGGAGGGCAAGATGAAGAAGTGATCTTGACCAGGCTTGGGACAACAGGGAGAAATAGGAGAGGGGAGGGGAGGGTAAGAGGGGCAGACGGCAGTCTGAATGGGCAGAGGGCGGAGATGTGCCTCCAGCACAGCATGGCAGCTGGGAGAGAAGGAATGGATTGAATGAAGCAGCTTCTAGGCTTCAGTCTCCTCGGGGTGAGCATATGTCCTGGGATCCACTGGTACTTTGTCTAAATTCCATGTTATTCTTGAAGTCTTTACTAACCATCTATTGTGTGCCCAGCCACAGGCTTCAGTAAATGGGGACCCTGAAGGGAATGACAATGTCTATCCCTGATGACCTGACCATTCAGTGAGGGTAGGGGAGACAAGTCCAGCTCGCCAGATACAGCACGCCTCCCAGGAGAGATGTGCTTGGTTCTTGGGTGCAGGCCACAGGCAGGCCTGGTGTCAACAGAGATGGCCAGTGGAAGGAGAGGGACTAGAGAAGAGATAGAGAATGCAGTGGAGGGGATTCCAGGGTGGGTGTCATTCTAAGAGTAGGCGTGGTTTTGATTAGTGATGGGGTTGAGGGCATTCTGATGAGATAACCAGGATGGAAGCAAAAGGCAAATAATGGTGCAATCAATTATGCAGGACTGGTGAGCCATGAAAAACTTTTTTTTAGCAAGAGAATACCTACTTAGAGTTCCTTATGACTGCATTGCAGGCCTGTGGAGATGCACAGGTCTCCAGGTTTCTGAGTCTAGATCCTAACTTATTCCTGAATTATTGTGCTCTTGTCTTTCTAAATGTAGTAACCATCCCTCCTGCCCTCTCTCCCTTCCTTTCCCCCCTTTCCTCCATTTACTACCTATATATCTATCCATCCATTTGTTATCCATTCAGCCATGTATCTATTCACTCATTCTCTTGTCTTCCACCTTCTTCCCACCTCCTTCTAATAGAAGATCACTCTCTAGGGCAGACACTTCGTATTCTCTGCCAAATTCTTGGTTTCTATCACAGTCCCTGTCATGTAGTAAGACCTTCACAAAAGAAGTTTTTTTTTTTCCAGTGCTGGGAATCAAAGTCAGGGTTTCACACAAACTAGACAAGTGCTGTACCACTGAGCTACATCCCAGCCCCCTTAATAAAAAATTTGGAACAAATTCTCTCATTGAACATCACTCAACCTTCACATTTTGAAAAGGATGCTCCACCAGGAATATTGAGTCTATTTGGGCCTGATAATTGCTGGAGCCACATCTGGTTATTTGGGGGTATCCCAAATACCCCCTCAGTATTCCAATAGGGCCCTGGATAGTCCTTTTCTCTTCCAGCTTAGCCCAAAGTCTTGGAGTTCAAGAAAGGAGTCCTGGGTACTAGTCCAAAGACAAGGTGTGTGGCCTTGGGCATGAACATGCTCTATTTGTTTCCTTGGCAGAGGGAGGACACACTTGGGCCAGGAGAGCTCTGAGTTTCCAGACTCTGCCAGGCTATGATTCTACAACCGTGATCCTTCCATGCAGGACAAGCAAACCCATGAAAAACCGCTGTGTTTCATCAAAAGGGAGTTACCCTAGATTCAGTGATTTAAAGTATACTTCTTAGCAACAGAGTCTCCCTAGCTGGGTGGCCAACCGTTGCTCGACCTTAGGATAGGATTCTCTCCTGGTAGTCCCATTATGAACACATTATCCGACTCTCATCATCAGAGGGACCCAGGAATGCCCAGGAAGGGATTTAATTGCTCTGAGACTGAATTCTTTTTCCTGATTAAGTCACTTAATAAATGACCACATCAAGTACCCTGAAGTGAGGTATTTCCTAAGAGGACCTAAATCACTTTTAATTTTGAGGGCTGTGTGTTTTCCTACTGCAGCCTGGAGCTGCTGTGCCCAGTCTGCCATCTGAGAAACATTTCTTCAAGGTGTCAAAAGGATGTGTCATGCATTTGGAATGAGGGCTAAATTAAAAGGCCATACAACACATAGTTATATAAGTAGTGAGATATTCCGGGCCGTTTCCAGTATAAACTACCCATTTGGCAGTCTTTTCTGGGTAAAGCTTTGGACACTTGCCTGATATTCACCTCTCCTCACATGCATTTCCATGCACAAGTGTACATGTATGAATATTTGTGCACACATGAGCATTTACATTTGCAGTCAGGAAGAGAAGTATAGGATCCTCTGAATTGGACACATCCATTTAGCCACATGAATTTTGTTGCTACAGAAGATGCAAAGATTGGTGACTGATAACTTGGTGCTATATTTTCTTGCCTGCTTCTGAGAATGGCCCTGGGGCTCTGTCCTCTTGCCTCTTGAAAAATAGGCTTGGGGTTATGATTTAGATATTCGGTGTCCTCCAAAAGCTCATATGTGAGACAATGCAAAGGAATTTAGAGGTGAAAGGATTGGGTTATGAGAGTCTTAACCTAATCAGTGCATTAATATTCTGATAGGGATTAAGTGGGTGGTAACTATAGGCAGGTAGGCTATGGCTGGAGGAATTGGGTTGATGAGATTGTGCCTGGGGGTTTGTATCTTGTCTGTGGAGAGGGTAACTCTCTCTGCTTCTGGTGCTATGACCCCCAGCTGCTTTCCTTCACCACACACTTCCGCCATGATGTTTTGCCTCATCTCAGGCCATGAGGAATGGAATTGGCCATCTGTGGACTGAGGCCTCTGAAACTGTGGGCCCCCAAATAAACTTGTCCTCCTCTAAAATTGTTTGTGTCAGGTCCTTTGGTCACAGCAGTGAAAAAAACTGATTAAAACATTTGGGTTCCATGGTAAATTCATATAACATGATATATTTCTTGACTCAGAGGGGAGAAGAAACTGAGTGATTTTTATCCAGTTGCCTCACTTTTAAGACAAAGAGCAAAAATGCACAGCCCAGAAATCCAGAGCCTGAGCCAGCTCCCAGGTTTCCTGGTTCTTCACACTGTTGCATTAGCTGGCTTTCTGACACTATAGCAACATACATGAGATAATCAACCTTTTATAAAGCAAAAATATTTATTTTGGCTCACGGTTTTAGTGGTTCCAGTCCACAATCAGGATCTATTGCTTTGAGGGCTCTGATGGGGTTTCCAGAGGGCATGGCCGTGAGAGTGTAGCTCAGCAAACTGCTCATCCCACATGGCTAGGAAGCAAATGAGGAAGAGGAAGGGCCCAGGTTTCACAATTCCCTTTGAGGGCATGCTCCCAATAACCTAGAGACCTCCCCTTAGCCCCACCTCCCAAAGATTGCCCTACCTTCCAACAGTGGCACTCCAAGGACCAAGCCATTAACCCGGGGAACTTTGAGAGACATTCAACATCTAAACTGTAACAACCACATAACCTTAAAAGGCATGCTTTACATGAGGGAGCAAAGTGGTGGTCCTTGTTACTTTGGCTTCCACTCTACCTGGAGGATGGGCTGATGGGCACCCCCTGTCCCAAGCCCTTACTCACATAGCAACAACACTAGTTGCTAGTCTCCTTCTCCATGAATACCCCCTTCTGCTGTCCCTTCTGCTTTGAATCTGAGCTAGCCCTTTTAATCATTAGAATGCATCAGAGGTAAGTAATACCTCTGACTTCTGGGGATGGTCATAGAAAGGCTTTTTGCTGATGCCTTGGATTCTGGAAACATAAGTGCCAAGAAAGCCACCACTGTGTGAGAAGCCCCCCTCCCCCCAGCAGCCTGTTCCTACTGTCTCTGCCCAGGTGCAGGCATGTGCATGAAGAAGCTCTTTTGGGCACCTGCCCATCCAGGGCTCTGATGACTGCAGCTCCTGCTGTTATCTATAGAGACCCAACATGAGAATGCCCAGTGAGCCCAGTCAACCCACAGAACCGCAGGAAATTAAAATAAATTGTTGCTTTGGGGCTACAACATTTGGGGTGTGGTTTGTTACACTGTAGTTGATACCAGAGTGGGGACAGCCACTCATCATGGTTTTTTCCAGCTATGCCTTGTCTTTAGTCAGGACCCCTTTTCTTCTTTCCCTTCTATCTCTACTCCTCTCTCACGCCAAAGTTATCCCAGTTCAGATAAACCAAAAGACAGACAATTAAAGGAGACTGCCTTGGCTACTGATTTTACCCCAGAAAGAAAACAAGTACTTATGGCCAGCTGAAAAGCGCCCACTGCCCACAGTATGTTCTGAAGCCACAGGCACTGGAGAGGCCAGTGACTGCTTCTACTCTATGCCATAAAGAGGTCCTTTGCAAAACCGGCTGGGAACTTTCAGACATTTTACTGTTCCCATTTCTGCTTTGTATCTAGCCTGGATGTTTGTTTGTTCTTTTCATTAAAAAATGCCTCCTCTTTTTTCCAATTAAACTGTCACTGGGTGGGAGAGCCCAGGGTCAACCCTTCTAAGACAAATGAAGGTAAAACAGTCTGGGGGCCAAACTCAGCTCAGATCCCTACCCCAGGAATAAGCAAAGCCTTGGGAAGAAAGCCCCAAATATTCCTGGGCCTTTCCCCAACTCAGTAACCTGCTCCTGAGCACTGAAGGGTGCTTCCTTGTTCCCATACTATATTTTATCTGAGATGCCTAACCTACAGGGTTCTGGATAATTCTTCCTTCGACTAAAGGGATCTGATATAGAGGAAAAAAAGAAAGTTATTGATTTTGATCAGCCTACTTATTTTATTGTTTTCCAGAAAAATCCAAAGAAGGAAATTGACTTTCCCAGGTTTACCCTGGGAGCCAGTGCTGGTGAGAACTGGGAGCTCACTTGGGTCAGGTCTTTGCTCCAATGTCACTTTCTCAATGAGGGTGTCCATGATCTCTCCATTTAAAATTGCACACTTCCACCCAAGGGGCCTATTTTCTTTTCTTTCTTCTTCCTCTTCCTCTTCTTCTTCTCCCCTCCCTTCCTTCTCCTTCTTCTCTCTCCTAGAGTGTGATTTCCATGAGGACAGAGATCTTACTTGTTTTGTTCACTTCTGTAACCCCATGTTCAGGAAAGTGCCTGTCTCTTCTTTGGCTTGCAATAAACATGTGTGCAATGGGTGAACAAAAGAATCAGGGACCCCCTGTGATGTTCGCAGTCAGGAGCTCTTCCTCTCCAGCCTTCTGCTTGCTCTGTACTGTCCTATAGTCTCTTTGGATCTGGGGAATTTGTGCAACAGCTGTCTTGGGGGACTCCACGAGGATGCATGTTAGGGATGAGGTCAGGGAAAGCAGCCTTTGGAGCTTTGCCCTTAAATCCCAGCCCCTGCCCCCCCT
>CM053411.1:48321726-48393938 GCA_028644305.1 Xerus rutilus | reverse complement strand
CCCATCCTATGTTGGTAAATTGGCTGGGAAATGCCCTCTCCCATCTAATGCTTCAGATGTCACTGCTGGCCTGGCAAACTCATAAGGGGAGGGCAGATCTCTCTCTGTCATCCCCACCAGCTTCCTTGACTGCAGCCCTGATACCAGGACAGGATGCAGATCCTGAGTACTGCTTTACCATCTTCCCCACTGGCCCTCATTAAGCACTGAACTTCAGTAAGAAAACATCTCACAGAATGGGGAACAAGCTGGGTGAGATGAATGGTTCAGGGAAAGAGACCTGTTCCATTCCTGAAGACATATCGCAAAGCCTTGGTCCAATGGGACAAATATCTCCTTTTCATAAAAGGAAAGTCAAATACCTCTGTCAAGTCTGTGACTTTGTGAAAGTAATCAAATAAAAGATTCTGGATGACATAAGTAACTTAGGCTGGACTGGGTCCAGTTCATGGTGGCAAGAGTTAGGGCCCAAGCAAGGGTCAGCCTCTCTTCCCCATATTTTTTTTTTTATATTTTTTTTTAGTTGTAGGTGGACAGAATATCTTTATTTTATTTTTATGTGGTGCTGAGGATCGAACCCAGTGTCTCAAGCATGCTAGGCGAGCATGCTACCACTGCGCCATTACCCCAGCCCCCCATATTTTTTTTTTTAATTTTTAATTTTTTTGGTACTGGGGAGTGAATCCAGGGACACTTAACCACCGAGCCACATCCCCCGCCCTTTTTTTTTTGTATTTTATTTAGAAACAGGGTTGCTCTGAGTTACTTAGGGCCTTGCTAAGTTGCTGAGGCTGGCTTTGAACTCAGGATCCCGCTGCCTCAGCCTCCTAAGCCACTGGGATTACAGGCGTGCACTACCGTGCCCGGCCTCTTCCCTACATCTTGCCACTTGTGTACATCTGATGTTAATGTAGTTGAGTAACTCTGAAAATGGGTCTTCAGGGGTTGGTTCCATTGTTTTGGGGTGTTCAACAGTTTAGAACTTTCAAAAAATTTGAAGTTTGGGGTTGCAAAAACAGAGTCTCTAGGATTCCTGGTAAAGGTTTCCCCAGGTAGGAAGTGAAGAAGATCTTTGTCCCAAAGGGGCTAGGGTTGGGGAATTTATTTGCTCTTTGGCGATGACCTTGGGCAGACCTTGTTCAATAGATAAGATTTTTGGCTTTCAGCAGGCTTTATCTCTGTACCTGGTGAGTGGACTTGTGTAAGCTCTGGCACATGTGAGGTGAATGGAGGGTAGAAGCGTGGAAGAGCTGGAATCTGACCTCAGGACTGTAGGGAGGGTCACTGGAAGGAGAGAGCTACATATGAGGATAGGATTGCCCACAGGCACACACCTGGAGGTGCAGCAGGACTAGATTTTCAGTTTACTGCCTCTCAGTCCAGGGAGGGTCCCTACCGTCATTCTTACCCTACCTCCAGTCTCTGAACACAGCAATAATATCCCCCTTATTGAACCCTGATTGACCTCAGCTGTAGTGTTGAGCACATTATGGATATTATTAGTTCATGTACCATTGCTACAACATTCCCAGGTGAGTGCAACTTATTTCTACTTTATAAATGAGGAAATGGAGACTCCCATATCGAGTCCCTTGCCCAGAGTCACACAGCCAGGAAGCAGCAGAGAAAGAATGAAAAGTCTTTGCATCTAGCTCCACACCTGTGGGAAGTGCTTCACCTCAGGGGCAGGCTGAGGATTCCACTTTTTATTTCTTGCTCTGCTACTTAACAGCTGAGCCGTACCTTCAAACAAGCCATCCCCAAATCTTACTTCATGGCTTAACATGAAGAAAGATACTACCTCAGTTTTCAGGGGTCCCTAATTATTGTTTAATAATTCTATTTGTCATCATCTTCCTTAACATGTTTTCTGAGCATTCAGATTACAAAGTTTATAAAGATTCATATTCTTTTTTTTTGTTTTTTGGTGCTGGAGATTGAATTCAGGGGCACTCAACCACTGAGCCACATCCCCAGCCCTGTTTTGTGTTTTATGTAGAGACAGGGTCTCACTGAGTTGCTTAGCGCCTCACCATTGTTGAGGCTGGCTTTGAACTTGCAATTCTCCTGTCTCAGCCTCCTTAAGTGCTGGGATTACAGACTTGCGCCACTGTGCCCGGTAAGATTCATATTCTTAATAGAAACATGTCAGGAGATTACAGGAGAAAGTTCACTCATTATCTTTTCTTTCAAATTGGAAGTTGACCTTATTGTGAAATATTAACTCACATATTTTATGCACAATACAGAACTCTCTCTCTTTCTCTCTCTCTCTTTTTTGTGGTGGTACTGAGGATTGAACCTGGGGGGTGGGGGTTCTACCAGTCCTTTGTATTTTTTTTTTTTAATTTTGAGACAGGGTCTTTCTTAGTTGCTCAGGCTGGCCTCAAACTTGCAATCCTCCTGCCTCAACCTTCCAAGTGCTGAAGTGTGTGTCACTGTGCCTGGCTTTGTAGCCTTCATTTTTGACATGGAAAATGAGAAAAGCAGGTCTGTGGTTACAAAATTGTTTTTGTTAAAAAGCTTTTTAAATTAAGAACATTTTTTGGTGCTGGGGATGCTGTATGCTAAGCACACACTCTACCACTGAGCTATACTCCTAGCTCCATAATTGTTTTTGATCATTTAATTAGTGTTTGTAAAAACCAAACAGTTTTTCAGAAAACTTACAATGAGTTTAAATGTACAGCTACATTAGTGTAGTGGCAAGTCTAACAAAATCTTAGTGATTGCAGGTAATTGCCCAACAGATGTGTGAACAGGCGCATTGACTTTGGGTTGAGTATGAGGTCATATTAAAAAGTGGGCAAAGACCCCTCCTCCTGGGCCTCAATCCCCAGCTTCCAATCCTAGGCCCCAGGCCCCAGCCTCAACCTCCAACTCAGAGTTTAGCTTCAGTCCATTTGCATATTATAAAGCTGCCCCTAAAGTAGGCCATCAGCAGATCTGCTCTCTATATTTTGATTGATATACAACATGTACATTGGATATTGATGTTCTTTATTTACTTCTTGGCTATCAAAAAGAGTTATTTCTCAGGGCTGAGGAAGTAGGCACCTTTCAAATTGTGCTTTGAGTGCAAAATGGTCAGTGGGGTCCCCGGAGTGATCACTGGCCCCTTCTCTCGTCTTCTTGGCCCTGGTGCCACTTGCCCATAGACACTTACCCAGGGGTAACCACGAAGGTGCCACGAAGGAGAACAAACCTGCACAGGGAGCAAGGGCAGCTTCCAACTCTGCGATTCTCTAGTCTGCACCATGACCTCAGGCAAGGCCACTTACCTTTTCTAAGCTTCAATTTTTTTCTATTGGTCCAGTGTGGACTTGAGGAAATTAAACACATGGTGGGCAAATTCTTTGACACTCTTTTTAAAATATTTTTTTAGTTGTAGATGGATACAATGTCTTTATTTTATTGCTTTGTATGTGGTGCTGAGGATCGAACCCAGGGCCTCACGCATGCGAGGCAAGCACTCTACGGCTGAGCCACAATCCCAGCCCCTCTTTGACACTCTTGCCATTAAAAAGTAGGAAGTCAGCTGGGCGCAGTGGCGCACGCCTGTAATCCCAGTGCTTAGGGAGGCTGAGACAGGAGAATCTCAAATTCAAAGCCAGCCTCAGCAACGTCAAGGCACCAAGCAATTCAGTGAGACCCTGTCTCTACATAAAACACAAAATAGGGCTGGGGATGTGGCTCAGCGGTAGGTCGAGTGCCCCTGAGTTCATTCCCTGGTGCCAAACAAACAAACAAAACAGTAGGAAGTCTATGTTTTTTACTTTTGAATGGGACCAAGCTTAGTGAAAACAAAGTTTAGTAGACTGAATGACTTCCGAAACTAGATCAGAAAAGGCCATCCAGATTTGGTCTGGTTCTGCTGAGTCATTCACCTTTCTAACCTAGAACTGCTGTGGACTACCCCAAGGCTGTCATGCCACAAGGAAGCCCAAGCCACGCGGAGAGGCCATGTGTAGGTTGCTTTGGTTGACAGCCCTAGGTCTCTGCTGATACTAACATTAATCACCAAAGGACTCCAGCCTCCAACTAGACCTCAGACATTGGGCAGCAGACTCAGGACAATAACATTTCCATTTCTTAATTTGTAGGGCTTTTGTAGGGAGCAAATAAAATAAGGTACAAAGAAGCCTTTCGAAAAGCCTCTTAAAATATAGCTAATATTTTGGTGGTTATTTTTATTATCATGTGCAGTCTTGTGTTAGGGCTGAATTTTATTAGTCCTATATTTTCCTGCACAAGGAAAATATAAAAGCATGGAGAAAATAAGGTCTTTGCTCTCATATATTCTATTCTAGTTGGCCGAGAGAAAACTAAGAAATCAGAAAAAGTTTCTATACTATTTATAACTAAAGTATTACAGAACATGGCTCAAATGGTCGAGTGTGATTCATTGCCGAAGGTGTTTATTGGAGGAAGACGGCAGGGAGGGGCCGAGACAGGTTTCCTGGAGGATGTGGGACATACACTGGAGGATGGGGAAGTTTCGGGTTGCTGGAGAGGAGGTGGAGAGGGTAAGAAGCTTGGGGAGACAGAATGGGCAAAGACGCAGACAAAGCAGACTTGTCAAAGAGAAAAAAGGACCAGAGCAGAGGAAACCTGTTAATACTATTCATACTGTTCAGGGTCACACAGGCCTGGCTCACGAGGGCCTGGATACCAGCCAGGTATATCTGAATCCCTCCAAGGAGGAGGATTCCATGGTCCCTCTTGGTTGCCCTTCTTATGTTATTGTCAGCCTTCTCTGATGCAGAAAGCAGCTTCCAGGCTCAGTGTCCCTCTTTCTCTAGGAACTTCTTACCTTGTCCCTTCTCAGTGTCCTTGCATCTGCTTCTGCCCTGTTGGCCAAAGCTGAGCCATTGATGATGTCTACTATTGGTCCGTGGTCCCAACCAACTGGGGATAACCAGACTGGGGATAATCAAAAATCTAGGAGTTTTGTAACTTTGAACCACTGAAGATGAGAGCGAGCACCAAGTACCCTGGATGCAAGGGCCACAAATCCTGCTGCTCAGGTCCCAGCTGCCTTGCTTCCTTCCTGCCAGAACTTGCTTTCTTCCTGCTACAACTGGGTTCCAGGCTAGGTGTCCATTCGAGGAGATCCAGCTCTTCGCATCGCAAAATGGAGTCATGTAGCTGGTTGGATGTTGATTGGAGCCAAGTCCAAGAGGACAATGTCAACATTTGAGCAGATAAGTTAGAGAACTCTTTTCCTAGGCTGCAGGCTTCATCCTTATTTAGCCAGCCAGTATGTGCAGTCGGTCATCCAGTGGCCTGGAGAGGGTGAGGGCGGCACTAGGCAGCCTGTCACCTCTGCTGGAAATAGTTTAGAGTGCATGAGCCCAGCTCAGCGTAAGGTAGGGTTGTCAGTTCACTGGAATTTCAGGCATATCCAGGTTGTGAGACTTGGAGAGTGAGACAACTTGTCCTCCTGTAATTAAAACAAAAAACAAAAACAACAAAAAAACCAACTCCAAATAGATTTAGTTCTGAAAGGAGTTTCTGGGGGTGGGAGAAACAATTATGACCAAGAGGCCCTAGTCTGCCAGCATGAGTCATCCTAGGGGATCACCTTTGATTCCTATTACCTTGCTGGCCTCAGTATCGCCTAGCTTCCCTTGTCAAAGAGAAAGAAGGACCAGGGCAGAGGAAACAGCTGGAATTTCTCCAGAATCTTCTATTAATCTTAATGGAGGTTCCAGAAAAGAAAAAAAAAGAGGACAGGAATCTTCAGCCCTGCCTCATCCCAGGAGAGTCCCTAGGAGAGATTTACTACTCCATCTAAAAGGGCTGGGACACCTCTGCTGGTCCCTTGCTGACTCTCCTTAGCTTCTGGTCATTCACCAGGTGGTGGACATCAGATTTCTATCTTCTTCCAGGGGTCCCTTCTGTATGCCTAGCCCTCTGGTTCTGGCTAGAGGTCCTTGGCCTCTCTCTCCATCCTCAAGACCCAAGAGCGGCCAGGTGCAGTGGCACACACCTGTAATCCCAGCACTTTGGGAGGCTGAGACAGGAGAATCACGAGTTCAAAGCCAGCTTCAGCAATGGCGAGGCACTAAACAACTCAGTGAGACCCTGTCTCTACATAAAACACAAAATAGGGCTGGTAGTCGAGTACCCCTGAGTTCAATCCCTGGTACCCCCAGCAAAAAAGATCCAAGAGCCCCAGGAAAAAGTCCCCAGCTTCTCAGAGTAGGCTTCAACTCCTACAAGCTGGAAGCAGCTCCAGCTCTATGCAGGTCTTCTGTTGAGGTTGCAGTTATACAACTTTCACCCACCAAAGTGTCCACAGGGATGTTTTCTCACAAGGTTTAGGTACATGCTTATTTCACAGATGAGAAAACTAAAATTTAAATGAAGTTAAATGCCCAAGGTCCCTGGAGGATGTTAACATCAGAGTTCAATTCATGGCCACCTTCTCTTTAAAATACAACCTTAGATTTTATTGTTCCTTGCCTTCCTTCCCTACTCCTCTCCTCTCCTTGCCCAGAATGCACTGTCATGTGATCAAAGTCACTGAGCTTGCTTTGATTGAGAGATGGAGGACATGTTTACAGAAGGTCAGTGGACACCTGGTACATCTTGGTTGAATTATATTGACAGCAAGAGTTGTTGATAATCATGGTGATAATAATGCAACTAAACAATCCATTCTAAGGGAGGAAAATCCCTTTTTCTGAAAAGAAACAAATGACTTTGAAGATCCAGGGTAATTTTTTCCTGGGATTACATTTTGTCTTCTGCATGGGTTTTGGGAAGGGGACATACCTATGTTGCATGAATGGGGATAATATAACAATTAACATTAGACATTTTTCTCCCACAGTTCTGCAATTGAATAACTCAAACCAGTGAAAGTTTAGTGTGAGAAGCAGGAGAAATGTGGCTGTAGGAATACCATACCGTCCATATTTAATTGATTTAAAGGACAGCCTCAAATACAATACGATTAAAAAAAAACTACAACAAACATGTGGTGAAGTTTAGAGCATCTGGGTCTGTTTAAATTGCTCTTGTTTTCAAGATCAAGGGTATTATTGATAAAAACAAAAATCTTTGTAATCACTAAATTTAATCCAACTAACGATGATGAGAAGACCGTTGTAAACATGAAACATGACTTGGGAACTCAATCTCACATATTTTTCCATGTTGAGAAAGGCATGTTTTCATTCATTTGCATTGGGGGATTCTGAAGGACCAGGCAGGCAGGGCTCATGGACTAATCAGCTGCCAAGGAGAGCCTAGCTAAGCAGCTGTAGGGACCTGCCTGGGTCTCCTGCAGCCCAGAGGAGGGGGAGAAGCAGTGTGCCTTGGCTGGGGAAGAAAATGAAAATTAGTAGAAGAAAAAAATGTCCCTTGGGAAGAAACCTCACCTGATCAAGTGCAAATGAACTGGTCTGTACTTGACTGTAGGCACTCAAATTTTAGCTTTATCTTAAATTTGTATGCCTTTTCCATTCTTTGGGGAAACTTGTTCCATCTCATTTTGCATTTAATGAACACACCTTTATTGAGTGCCTGGTCCTGGGCTTCATGGGCACTAGAACTTGACTACTCCTTTTGTTTGGGGAGATGGTGGAGCACTCAATGGGAATGGATACTACTCTGGGACTATATGGGGGATCGTTTCTGTCCACTTTGGGCATCTGCATGGTGACAGCGATTGTTGGTTGGTCATCTCTACTAGCACCCCTCCTGCATGCCTTCTAATTCACACACCTATTTTTGCCCCAAGTATCATCTCCTAATAAAACGTGAAACTATTCTCGAGATTTTCTAAGGACAACAAAAGATTAACGGAGAAGATCTAGACTCAAACAATGGAATTAGCTAATATGTAATTTATTAAGCTGTTACTTATGCACATCAATAGAAGCGGTAAACTCCACATCCTGGGCACACATGACAACAGCCTGCTCTGATGATTAGTTATCATGTCCTCCAAGCTCAGTATTGATATAACCCCCTAAAAAGTAGGGTACCCAAGACAGCATTGTGTCCTTATTTTATATTTAATCTGCTTCTGTATCATAAACTGGTGTCCTGTTGAACTGCTCCTCGAATCCAAAGTAGTGTATTATTATAAAACTTTCCATGGGCTGGGATTGTGGCTCAGTGGTAGAGCGCTTGCCTTGCATGCATGAGGCACTGGGTTCTACCCTCAGCACCACATAAAAATAAATAAATAAAGATATTGTGTCCATCTAAAGCTAAAAAAAATATTTAAAAAAACCTTTCCAATTACCAATGTGTCTATCTTCAAAGTTCAGTCTTTCAAACAATATTAATGCTGTATGTACTTCATTAACTACCCAGCCTGCCTCTGTGAGGATCCATGATGTTGGAGATGGTATGGTTCTCTAGATACACTGAAAAGATTAGAAATATATCCTTGTATGGACATCTGTCTACTCTTTAAAATTGTCGGAAAAAAATCCATCATTTCATTAGAAAAATGTGAGAAAATTTATATGAATTTGCAGAAGAAATTAATAGAAGGTAAACTCAAATGGTCAAAGTATATGAAGATAGGTTCAGTCTCTTAACAATATACAAATTAAAATTATGATTGCTTTCTTAATTTTCCTATCAGATTAGTAAAGATGACAAATATTCTAGTTTAGCAAAGATGTAGGAGGAAAGAGATTCTTCTATAAATTAAAAAAAATTAGTTGGTGCATAATAGTTATACAGAGAGCAGGTTTCATTATGGTATATTTGTACACATACATAACATAATTTGATTGATTTCATTCTCCAGGACCTCCCCTCCTCCTTCCCCGGGTCCCTTTTCTTTACCCTACTGGTATCCTTTCTGTTTTTTAAATTTTTTTTTTAGTTGTAGATGGACACAATACCTTTATTTTGTTTTATTTGTTTTTATGAAGATCGAACCCAGTGCCTCACATGTGCAAGGCAAGTGCTCTACCACTGAGCCACAACTCCAGCCCTCCCTTCTGTTTTTTATGGGATCTTTTCTTTCCTTTTTCCTCCTTGGCTCCCACATAGGCAAGAACACATACACACCTTGACTTTCTGAGTCTGGCTTATATCTCCCAACATGATGCTCTCCAGTTCCATCCATTTTCCTGCAGTGAAATAATCTCATTCTTCTTTGTGGCTGAATAGAGCTCCACCATGTATATATACCACATTTTCTTTATCCATGAGTCCACTGATGAACACCTAGGCTGATTTCATAACTTGGTTATTGAGAATTGTTGGCATAGTATTTTTGGAGAACAATTTGGCATTGTCCATACTAATTAGAATGTCCATACCCTCTGAACCAAAAAGTCCACATATAAAAATTAACCCTATGAAAATGTTCATTCCATGATGAATGACATAAATTATACTCATTACATTATTTATAATAGAAGAAAGTTGGAACTTCCCCAACTGTCCATCAGAGAATTAATTAAATAAGCTGGGATAAGCTGATAATCCACACAATGGAATCCTGTGTGATTATTGAAAAAAGAGGAAGTAGATCTGTATGTACCCATCTGGGAACAGGGACACAATATACCAAATTAAACAAACAAAACAAAAACACGTTGCCCATCAGTAGGTATTTTTTGACTTTTTTTTCCCTTGAGATGGAGCAAACTGAAGTGTGTTTTCATGTGCATAGATTGTTCTGGAAAAAACATATAGAGTTTATCTTTAGAGAGGGAGGATTTATCTTGCATTTTCACTTTTACTTTATAGATTTATGCCTTATTTGAATCCTCTTTTTTAATGAAGAGTTTGTTTTATTTCTAAAATTAGAAAATCCACAAATAATAATGTAATAATTTAAAAAGTCCACAGGGGCTGACATGAGCTGCGTTTAGAGGATGCCTGAGCCTCTGTGGGCAGCAGTAGTTTTCAGACCGTTACCTATTTATACTCTTCCTCAGGGCTCAGCAGCTTGGTCTTCTGTGTCCCATCTCTTGCCCCATCATAGCCATTGCCCCTCACTCCACTCCAAACCCCACAGTGCAGGATAAGGTCAATAGCTTCTGGCTTGTGGCCTGCTGAGTTATTTGCTTGACCTCCACCACACGTGGGCCTCCTGCATTTTCCCTCTTTCCCCTTCCCTGTCCCTCCCATCTGCCCAAGTCTTCCTCAAGTGACTGCCCCTGCCCTTCCTTACCTTCCCACAGTTCCCACAGTCCACCTTGGGCAGCAGCTGGCTCTTCTGGTCATCGTTTCTCTTTGAGACTCTCTCCTCTCCCTTGGCTTCCTCACCACACCACTTGACTGAGCTCACTTGTACGTTTCCTCCTTTCTGGCTGCTCAGTGGCCCCCACCTCTGTCTTCCTTCCTCCATCATGACCTTTTCCATCACTTGGCAATTCACATTTTCTTCCTCATTTTCACTTCTCTGCAGATGGCTCCCTCATCCAGATTCCTAGTCTGCTCTCTCTCCTAAGTCCCAGCCACACTGCCAATTGTTTGGTGGACATCTCCTCTGGGTCATCCCCTGCCAGCTGGTGACGCAAGTTCAACTCACCCCTAATGGAGCTCGTCAACTTCACACTCCCCAACATCTTCCCTGCTTTGTTGACGATGCTGCTTGAAATCTCACTATCTCCTCTGTGCCCTCCTCACCTTTCAAAGTCCACTGGTTGTCAAGCTCTGACAGAGCAACCTCCATATTTCCCACCTCTTTTTTTGCATACCCAACAAAGTGGAACAGTCATTCTCCAACCTTACGCAGTAATGGAACCATGGCTTTCCTGTCTTAGTCCCTTTGGCCACTATGACAAAATGTCTCAGATTGGGCAGTTTATAAATAATAGAAATTTATTTCTCACAGTTCTGGAGGCTGGGAGGTCTACCACCAGGAGTCATCAGATTCGGTGTCTTGCTCTCTGATCCATAGATGGTGCCAGGTTGTTGCATCCTTACATAATGCAAGGGGAAAACAACTCCCTCCTTCTCTTTTATAAGAACACCAATCTCATTCCTAAGAACCCTGTTCTCATGATTTGATCACTCTCCAAACACCCCACCTCTTAATACTATTATATTGGTGATTAAGTTTCAACATATGAATTTTGTGTGGGGGGACAATCCAGATTATACCTTCCCCTAAACTCCAAAACCTTGGCTGTTCTATTCGGTTTTGTACTGACTTAGTTCTGTGTGTTTCTTACATCCCTATTTAGATCACATGCTCCTTGAAGTCAAGGGCTTTCTTACTCATCTGCCTTCTGCAAATCTTGCATAGGATCTCACAGAGGTGGGCCTTCAGATGACACTTGCGGGATTAGCTTGAATCCTAGACTCCAAATGCAATTCACTGAGCTGAGTTGAACTTGTCCCTGTTATTACGTCTGGTCTGGAGGACTCCATGGGACTTCCAATCTCAGGAGAGTCTGAGGAACGGGAAGATGATACTGAGGGTCTAGTAGTTGTAGGAAACAGAGATTCCTTCAAGTTATCTCAGGAGAAAAGAGGATGTAAGGATTTCTAGACCAAAATGCAGTCTAGAACTGAAGGAGCTCGCACAGGGTTCTTTCCCGTGGGTGGCCTGGTCTCTTTGTATCATTGTGTTTCTGCTTCTTTCTGTGTGTCTTGATAATTCTGGCTTCTGTTTACTTCTAAATTCTGTTCTCATTTTGGTTTACACTAGATTATCACGGCTTCTCTGGTTTCATTTTACATCATAAACTTTCTGTCTTAACCTTATTGCTGATTGCATCCTTCACTTGTGATTTCTTAGTTCAAATGCCTTAGAAAGAGAATCAGATGGGTACAGCTCATCTTTTGGATTGGCTGCCCTTAATCCAGGCATCTGTCTCCTGGTCCAAGCAGTCTTCCCAGGATATAGAAGTGAGAAAGTCCAAAAGATGGCTACTTAAAGGCTACTCCTAACATCAGTGTCTTCCATCCATGGAGGGTGCAGCAGCCTTCTGAGGTTGGGTCTGTCCAGGTTAGGGATGTCATCCAGTGCTGTCTCTTGCTGCTGTTGGAATCAGGAACTCAAGTAACAGTAGGAATGATCAAGAGAAAGAACCTCCTAGTTGTCGGGAATCTCAGTCCTATCACATCATCTCCCCACCCCCAACACACCCTCACCAGACATGGAGAGCATTTCCTGACATGGGATGTATGAGGATGGACAAGTCGAAAGAAAATCAGCAAAGCAGTCCTAATACTAATGTGAGGAAATGCTGTGAATTTTACAAGTGAGAGCATCAGTCTTCACTAGAAAAGATCACAGGGAGAGAAAAAGAAGGATAGATCAAGCAGAGAACTTGATATCTAGCCAATTCAGAGGGTGAAAGAAGCCAGACCCTCACGATGCTGAAATGAGAACCTAATAAAATGGCAATTGTTGTAATCAAGAATAACTGCAGGTTTAGATGCGAGAATGAATTCTGAAAGGTTGAGCACTGACTCTCCAACATTAGAACAGCATTGACTAACAAAGAGGACACTATTCCAGCCTTCCCATCTGCAACTTCAAGTGAATTTCATAGATTACCAATGAATTCATCTTTTTTTTGCACTGCTGAAATTTTTCTTGGTGTAAAAATAAAAACTTGGCTATAGATCCATCCTATTCTTTATTTAGAAGCTACTGTAAAGTATTTGCTTCCTTCCTATCTTCTCTCTCTCTCATTCCTTTTTCCTTCATCATTACTTCTCTTCTTTGTTCTTACAATATTATGAATATCTCTTTTATATAAGGCATGGTATGCACAAATAGGGTTTTATATTCAATTGCATGAAAAATGCAAATATATACAGTATTTTTTTAAAAAAAATTAACACCTACTGAACATATTAAGTAGCCCTCTCAACAACCTTAAAAGGTGGATATACTAATATTATCCTCACTTGTAAAAAAATGAAAAAAAAGTAGGGACAAGAAATTTGACAGTTCTTTCAACATTATTGTCTTCATCTGCTAGGGCCACCATACCAAACACTATGGACTAGGTAGCTTAAGCCACAGAGATTTCTTTATCACAGTTATGAAGGCTGGGTACTCTAAGATCAAGGTTCTGGCCAATTTGGTTCCTCGTGAGTCCTCTTTTCTCTGCTCGCAGAAGGCTGACTCCTTGCTGTGTGCCCACATGATCTTGTTGAATAAATGATCTTTGTCTCTTCTTATAAGACAGCTAATTCCATTCCTCATGACCTCATTTAACCCCCATGACCTGCCAAAGCCTCATCTCTAAATACCATCACACAGGAAGTTAGGCTTCGACACCTGAACCAAGGGAGATGTGGCACGCATTCAGTCCACAGAGTTGGAAAGTTAAGAAACAAAGTGATTGACAAGCCCAGGATGTGGAAGGAGAGAAGCTTAGTGGGAGGGAGGAAGAGGAAGAAAGTATGTCCTGTCAGCTCAGAGCTGCCTCTTTTCCTCCAGGGCAGTTTTCTTGGGGAGAAGTCTGAAGGGAAGATGACTAGAAGGGTGGCTGCAGCAAGCAGTCTGAGGTCATCAAGTAAGTGGAAGCCAGTGGGAAAAGCACTAGGGGTAGAAGCCTTGAACTTGAACCCTGCATTTATCACTTTCTGCCTGTGTGACGCTGGGCAAGTCTTACACCCTTTTTTCGACAATTGTGTAGCTCAGTTGAGGAGGCATTTTGTAAACTGTGAAAGGCCATGGCCAGCTGGGACTTGACTTGAGCAAAACTAATTTCTGTGGCAGTGGTCATCCTTTGCTCTGCATGGCAAGCACAGAGCTTGACCACAGCCCCTAACAGAAATGTGTTCACTTGTGTGGGCATGCTCCTTTCAGTAAAGTCAAGCCCCAACAAGGACACCAATGTAGGGGTGAACACTCAAGAAAAACCAATGGTCTTCCTCAGGAGAATTTGTTCTGGGATCTTTCCAAGTTTAGCAATTTCTGAGACCTTCATAAAAAATTAGCGAGACAAGTCTGCTTGTGGCAAAATAAAAGAGAAGCCAGCCAAAAAGGACCACATATTGTATAATTCCATTTATATGAAATGCCCAGAATAGGCAAATCCATAGAGACAGAAAACAGATTAGTGGTTGCCAGGGGCTGGGGGAAAGGGATTGCAGAGTGCCTGCTGATGGGTATGGGATTTCTTCTTAGGTGATGAAAAATGCTGTGGAATTAGATCGTGGTGATGGTGGCATGACCCTGTGAATAGACAAGAAATAATTGAGGAGTACTCTTTAAAGGCTGAATTTTAGGCTATGAGAATTACATCACAATTTTAAAAACAAAAAAAGGAGACTCGCAGCAAGGTTCCCATTGCTATGGGAGATTTTCTCCCTGGAAAGTCCCTTTGAGTTAAGAGGACACTACAGGGACCCAGATCTTCCCAAGAAGGCAGCCATGTGAGGAGTGTAACTAGGGCACCTCTGAGTGGGATTCGTGGGCAAGCCCCCAGCACACATGACCCAAGGAGAGAGAAACAGACAAGCCCCTGGGCCCTTCTCTCCCTGAGAACCTGTCACCAGCAGACCAAAGCAGTGCTAGTTATGGTGGAGGTGAAATTTCTGCTTTTGAAAGTCTGCCCCAAGCACTTCAAGGTGGCCATAAGGAAAGGAAGCAATGACCCAGACTGGCCGCATATTTTGTGGTTTGGCAGGAGGAGGGGCACCGTGCTCCACACCAACGTCAGACTAACTAATGCTCAAGAGCTGAAAGGCCCGCTTGACTCTACAGCTTGGCTGTGGTTTACCACTAGCACATGCGCATGTGCACCCTCTCCTCCCTTTGATGGAGGTCTTTGGCAGGGGCGGGGGCAGTGCTTTTTAAAAAAGAGTATACAGCAAGTATTCATTTTAGTCTATGCACTGAGGTACACACACACACACACACACACACACTGCTTAATGTATTTTATTTAAATCAATTTAATTCCAACTCTAAGCTCCCATCAGGTGGGCTGGTGGGAAATTCAGTTATTACTGGCTCCTCCTATTACCTGGCTTTGGGCAGCACCAGGATCTAGGAGGTTTATGTGGTACCTGGAGAAGAGGAAGTGCCTCCAGCTCAAGGGAATCAAACTCCAGGCCAAGGGCTCCTTCAGAGTCCCCTGGCATGGGGTAGGGGTTTTGAACAGGGGAGGGACTCTCCATTTTCCCCTGTGAGGTTTTACCACCTCCCTAGGAAGCTGCACTCAGCAAGGTGGGAATCTGCTCCTGCAAGACCCACCATGGCCTGTTTTATCAATTAGATGCTAATGCCTAGGAGGTTTTCAAGGGCTCAGAAAATGTCTGATCATTGGAAGGAAATCCATGGGCTCCAAAATTTAACAAGAGAATGGCAAGGTAGAAATGAATACAAGTTTAATTGTGATAATAAAATCTAATACTGTGATCTTCATTAACTGCCAAACTTAATATTCCAGAGCACTTCATTCTTGAAAAACAATTTTTTTTAGTTTGTTTTCCTTTGCAAGAATTTCTAAGTGTAATGAAGTTTACTAAGAAATCATTCTTGCTCAGGGGAAAAGAAAATATTAGCACCAGGGAACAACCCTGGTCAGGCAGCAGCATTCTGGCTAAGCAGGTTTCTTAAAGCAAGGCTTTTCAAATGTCAATTTGAAAAGGATTGTGAGTCACTTGGAAGTCCAGTTAAAAGGCAGATTCTGATGCAGTGAGTCTAAGGTGAATAGGGCTGTTCTGGTCTCCCCCAGTCCACAGTTTGTACAGACAAGTTCAAAATCATGCTTGCATTATTGTTCTCTCTCTCTCTCTCTCTTTTTTTTTTTTTTTTTTGGTACCAGGGATATAACCTAGGAGTGCTTAACCACCAACCTATATCCCCAGCCCTTTTTATTTATTTGCTTATTTTCATTTTGAGATAGGGTCTTGCTAAGTTGCTTAGGGCCTCATTAAATTGTTTAGGCTGGCTTTGAACTTGCCATCCTCTTGCCTCGGGCTCCTGAGTCACTGGGATTACAGGTGTGCACCACCATGTCTGGCTCTCTATTTTTCTTTATTGGAGAATTTCTAGTACCCTCAGCTGAACCTAGCATTTAGTCTAGAGTTCTCTGGTCCCATCAAATAGCAGTACTTAGATACTGACCCCTCTCCCTGGAGTCCACTGACTTATTTCAGCTTCAGGCCTTTGCTTGGGCTCTTTCTCCGCCTGTGATGCCCTTCCTTATATTCCCGACTAAGCGAGACCCAGCTACCCTCAACATTCAGCGCAGCTGTTGCTTCCTCTAAGAAAACTGCCCCAGACTTGCCAGCCAGCATGGCTGCCTTCCTCTCTTGCATTTAGTTTTGGTAGCTGAACTTAGTGCTGTCCTGCTATTAGGTAACTCATTTGAAGCTGTCTTATTTCTATGACTAAGCTCCAAGGCCCTGGCAGACGTTGTTAACATTTCCTACTTTTTCTGCAGTCTAGACTTGGCTCTGCCATTAATTAGCCATGCGATTTTAGAAAAATCACCTCACTTTTCTGGGTCTTGGGTCCCTCATTTGTAAAATGAGGAGTTGAAATAACTCAAGGCTCGTCTGCCTCTAAAATTCCTTGGTTCCATATGGTTCTGACTGCCCCATGTTGTCTAGGACGTGGTTGACATCCAAGAACACACCTAGTGGATTTAATTAAATTGAAATTTTAGGCAAGGAAAGGCTATATGTCCCCAGAGAGGCCCTGGATGAATGGCCCTGGGGCAGTGCAACAAATCTTGGTGCAGAGGAGGTTCATTCTTCTGCGCCTCCCCCACCTGTCCTAGGCCTGCCCTCTGCATCTGGAATTTGCCATTTCTTCTCAGACCTGGGAGCTTCTCCCCTTCATTCTTTACCAGGACCACAGGGAAAATAAGATAACAATGAGGGAAATTCAGACCCAGAGGTGAGAAAGAGAGAAAGAGGGGTAGGGAGAAGGGGTAAGGGAGGCGAGTTTGCGAGAGAGGGAGGAGAAGAGCAGAACATGAGGTCATAATCTGGAGGGACCAGACTTTTCAGAAATCATCTGTCACAGCAGCCCAGCCACCAGAAGATGTAAATAAATTAAGATGGTAATTCCATCTCAGATTTGTGGTGATGCGAACAGCCCCTTCCAAGCTCAGCTCTCACAGTGTGTGATGTCACCCACATGCCTTGATGGAATTAGAGACCTAATTTATTTATGGTTGGGGATATGCTATTCCTCATGGCATTGAAATTGTCTTTATTTTATAGGCTGCTTGAAGCAATTTAATATGGTTGGACCCGCAGAGGATGCATACCAATAGCAACTCAACAAGTGAGAGCTGGCCAGTAAGAAGCCCCGCAGGACACCCTACTCATGGACAGCCAGCTGCCCAGAGCCATGGCAGGTCTGCCAAAGACAGGGGTTTTCATGTTTCTCAGGGGTGTGTCCCTTAAGGAGCAGGGTATTCTTCCATGTGATAACGAGGAGCAGTCACAGTGGGGACATTCTTTTAGAGACTTAGCTTAAGCAACTCTCAGAAATAACCACCAACGGGACTGAAGAGGGTCAAACTTCAAGATGACAACTACTCTATGCTCAGAGTTGGAGTAGGATTTTGTTCAAATGACTCCATGCCCTATACAGAGGGACCTAGAGCATGAAACGACACGGCATTGTGTAAGACTTGGGAGTCAAAAGCTTTGGGTGCAAGTCTTGGATCTGCCACCTTCTGTGCTGTCCTGTGCCGTCCACTTTACTAAACCTCAGTCCTTACAGGACAAATGGAGACCATTTTTTCTATCTTTGAAGGTGGCTGAGATGACCAAATGACAATGTAGATACAGTGCTTGGTAATCTCCAAATATTGCATAGACAGAACCTCCAACCTAGGCGAGCAAGTGTGGGTGGTCTCCTTGTAGCAAAATTTCTCCCCTGGAAGCCCTTGAACTCCCAGGGGAACCAAATAAATTCCCTGCTTGTGTCCTGCACCCCTGCCGTTTGATAAACAGTCGTCATAGTTATTTACTGAGTCCTCATGCTGAGGTACCCAAATATTAGACTTCTCCAGGCTGCAGTGCTGAGGGCTTTACATTCTTCATGGACAGTGGTCCCATCTCCCTTGTAACTTCTCGTCTCACCTCTCTTCTGTAGGAGTGCCACACACATTTTGTTGATTTTATGGTTTTATACCTTAACTGGTCTTTGTTATGTGGACCAACATACTTCTTTTTGGTTTCCAAATTTCTAGAATGTTCTAGGGTCTTACTTGAAAAAAAAAAAAAAACCAGAAAGCTGTACAGTTGAGAATTATGTCATTTACTGCATCCTAATTCCTGTGGGGCACAGCTGTAAGTATTTAAAATTATAGTTGTATGAAAAATAGATCAGTGAATAAAGATTCCACAACTGTACATCTTAGCATACACTGCAGTTTCTTCACCTATAAGATGAAGGACTTTGACCAAATGATGTCCCATTAATTGTAGCCCACAGTTGTGAAGTGCGCTGTGTCACTGGCACGTACATGACACGGTTCACACCCATAGTGGACATAGTTAATGAACCACACACTATTTTCCTGTGATTCAACACTCCCATCCCGAGTCCTGTTACCACATGAGATGAAGCACATTTGCCACCTGGCTTACGTGATCAATCATTAAATTTTTGTTCCATCACCCTCATTTTTTTTCTACTTAAAAAATTTATTTTTCCACTTTCCCTATTTCCTTAGCTCCACAGTGACCATTATCCTAAGGGAAGTTTTATAAAAATACAAAATGCAATGCATAAAAGTATTTTCAAATGAAGTCATGAGAGAAGTATCATGGAAGAGGTGGTCTTGGAACGTGAGTATTGAAACAGCAACACTAATCACCACCACCATTTAGCAGAGGGCCTGCTTTGCACCAGGAATGGAATGTGCCCTTGATCTTCCCACTTCTAACTACAACAACCACACTTCGAGGTGCTGGTTATTTTTCTTCATCTTACAGATAGAGAAGCTGCGACTCCAAGGCAGTTAAGTCACTTACTTGGAGTCACACAGTATGTAAGTAGCAGAGCTGGGATTCACCTTTGCAAAGCCCTGATGGATATTCATATGTAGAAATGGAGGCGAGGTGACAGAAGAGGATCTAGTAAGTGGAAATTGTTTAACTGTGTAAAACATACTGCAATTAGTATGCAGATGGTCCAAATAGTGCAGTGAGCACTAGATGACCTGAACAGCCCAGAGCAGAGGGTGCTACCTCTGTTTACTGAGCACTTACCTGAGTTAAGAGGAAGAAACTAAGTCCACTAGGGAACTTCTGCAGAAGGGAAGCCCTGGGCCTCAATTCTTGCAGTCCTGCTACAGAAGGGGACAGGCCTCCATGCGAGGCTCAAGGGCTGCCTTCTCCAGAGGGTGTTGAGGACCAACAACGTCCAGAGGGGTAGGTTGCAGGATGGTAAAAAGGGTCCTGCCCTTTCCAGAGTGGAGAGTAGAGGTCAGAGGGGTCAGTGGTATCCTGGGGGACCCAAGAAAGTCTAGCTTTAGTAATGTCATCTTTCGATTTTGTCTCACTCGACAGCCCCTGTAAAGTTGAGCCACCTAGAGGAGTGAAGGTGTGTTGGGGTGACCAGGCTGTGTCTGGCACAGTAACTTCCTGGGGCAGCTATGGACATTGGGGGAGGGGGTAGGCGGTAAATGGCAGTGTGAGATTTGAGTGGGAAATAGTGGAGCAGAACCATTTCACAATGTCCTCTTCTGAGTGTGTGTGTGTGGGGATGGGGTACCATGAACAGGGAATGAGAAATGGGAAGCCAGCTCCAAGCACGACGTCTCAGAGTTTCAGAGTCAGGATGAAAGGGCGGAGTAAGAGAAAGTTCACGAACAGCTGGCTGGCTTGGAATGGTGGTTTGAAGTGATGGCTGGTCCCTTATCTGGGGACAATGAGGATAAACAGACTTCTGTTTCAGTGAAAGAAATTTGAGGCACCCTCATTCACCAAGTGTCCCCCACCTCTGTTACTTGAAGAGAGGACACATTAATTTTTGCCAGGTGGATCTCAGGCCTCTTGAAGGACGTCAGCCCCAAGTCCCTCTTGACATGGGAATGTGGTACAGCCCTGGGTCCATTCCTCCTCCCCACTTTGTCTGCTCACTCTCTTCCCACGATTTCTGTGCCAGGCCCAGGGAACTAGCCACCTGAAGGTCCCCTCAGTGTTGACTCTGCTGTCCGCTGCCTGTGCTCTGCCTCCTTGCTCCCCTGTTCTGGTGTAATGGGCTCAGACTGTGTGCACTGAGGTACATAAGGGTGCAGGCATGGGTGTGGGGTAACAGGGAAAGAACAGGCTGTGATTGCTTTTACACCGAAGTCAGATCAACTCCTTCTCAGCTTACGCACGTGGAATGACCCTTGCGTCACTTACACACTTGGAATGAACCCCATGTAACTCAGAGCAAAAGCCATCTCACAACAGCCCTCAAGGCCTTGCACCCTCTGGCATCCCCTGTCCTGTGTCACCTCCCTGACCTCTGCTCATCCACTCTGGCCTCCTTGCTGTTTCTACAACATCCCAGACACTCTCCTGCCTAAGGCCTGGAAGGCACCTGCTGTTCCCTATCCCCAGAAAGCCACGTTATTACTCTTCACCTTCCTCCAAGCAGTTGTCTAAGTGACTTTTGCCTAGCAAACCTTCCCAAATTCAAAATGCCTCCCCAGCACTCTGTCCCTGCTCTTTCCCCTCTGTATGTTCCTCCATAGCACGTTACATCAAGTGACATGCCATCTATTTTACTTAGTACATTTGCACATCATCTGCCTCATCTCATGAGACATCAGCTACACAGGGCAGAGGTTTCTGTCCCTGCTCATTATAATGGTGCCTGGCTTTTAGTAGCATTCATTAACAGTCTGTTGAGCCAGGAGACTCAGTTGGTCCTGAATAAGACATTAACCATCCATGTGGTGAAGGACTAACATTTCCTACTCTGGGGGCTCAGTTTCTTCATTTTTAAAGTAGGCACTTGGAATAGATCACTCCATTTCCCCTCCAACTATAAATTCTGCCCTTCTATAAGGAGACATGGAGAACCCCTGTCTTCTGGGAATTTAAAGTCTGAATAAGGAGGCTCAACAGACACACCAATGTGGAAATGTGTTCCACAGACACTGAACAAGAGGAGGAGGTGGGGAGTTGGGAGGCTGGCTGAGGCTTCTGGAAGCTCCAACCTGGGGGTTTGGGGTCAGGGCTGACATGAACAGCAGCCTTCAGCATGGGACCTGGGTCTGACACGAGCAGTGGTGGCAAAGCCTTTCTCTGGCCCATAATTCCAGGCCTCTTCCCACCTTCACAGCGCTGCAGGGAGAGGGAGCTGCCATCTCCGAGACCCTGCCCTGAGAAGCCTGAGCCACAGATGCTAACCTGCAGGCCCTGAGAGGTGGCTCAGCCCACATCTTGAACTCATTTTCCAGCACAAGGGAGTCTGGTTTGATGTCACAGTCCAAGGCACGTGTTTACTCAGCTTCTCCGCTCCCCAGCCCAAGGAGAGATAACTGAACTTGATGGATAACCACTAATTGGATCATTACCTTCATTTCGAAATGATTGCTCCTAGCCACTGGGGGCATTAGTTCCAAGCTGGGCGGCCCTCAGGCCAGCAAGCTCCACCAGCTCAGACCCCAGCAGGACTGTGACCCCCACCAGGGCTCACAGCTGCATTCCTGCCTAACTCTACCCTCCAGCCCTCCCTCCCCTGCCCTACTCCTCCCAGCCTGCCAGGGTGCACCTTGTCCCCACTAGGGTGCACTCTCCAGGCTCAGTGCTTCCAGAGAAAACCAGTTCCCACCATCCCCTCTTCTCCCTTCCTGAGCAATGCCTCCTGCTTAGCATCTCTGCTTGTCTGAGACACCAACAGTTGGCCTTTCCCAGCAGAAACAGCATCCTTGAGGTCAGGCAACTTCTTCCATCCGGAGTCTCTTGTATTGCTGGCACTGGGCTGGGCACACAGTGGTGGCTATTGGTTGATTGATGTTATGGAGTAGGAGGGAAGGAAGGGAAATTGATTCCAGCTGAAGACAGGTTGGGAGGCAGGCACAGGCAGAGGGTTATGGATGCCTGGGGGTGGGGCAGATAGGGTCAGTAGCTCTGAAAGAGCCCTTACCCTACCCCTCTGCCCTTGTGGTTCTGACCTGGGAGTCTGGGTTAAAAAAAGTAGTTTATAGAAGTAATTCCTTTGAAAGAGACTAAATAAATTACCATAACTCCTGGGATAAAATATTATAGTCATTAAAAATGCCTCAAAGAATATTTAGTGATATAGGGAAATGTTCACACTAAATGAGTAGAAAAAAATTTACAGAAGATAATGTATGATATTCCATTCAACAATGTTGTTAAAACTCTATATGTGTAGAGTAATAATAACTGGTATTTATTGGGTTTACTGCATGTCCTGCACTGTTATAAGCTTCGTGTGTGTTATCTCATGCAATCTTCATATCAATCCTTGGAGCCAGGTGCTTTTCTTAGCCTCTTTTTGCATATATAAAGCTTGAGGCATGAAAATGAAGTAAATTTCCCAAGATCATACAATGTAATCTGTCCTGCTTGGAGCCAGAGTTTGGACTGGTTAATAGCTTGAAGTTGAAATTCTGAATTTCTTCTGCTGCTGGAGGACTCTCAGGGGAATCAGGTCACAACTGTGTGAAAATCACATTATATGGGGAGAGAAGCTGGAGGTTGACAGTGAGGAAGCTGGATCTGCCACGTATGGCGTGTTTCCTCTGGAGCAGGGACAGGGAGGAGACAAGAGGCAGCTCTGGCTGAACAGGAGGAAGAACAACTCTGAAGGATGCTGAGCAGAGAGGGAGCCTGCATCCCAGGCAGTGATCAGGGAAGAGCTAGGGGACCATTTCACACCAGGACGATCTCTGAGGGCTTCTCATTCTTACAGCTTGTGAACAATGCCAGCCCGGGAATAAAATTTAGAGTTTTCCTTGGCTGGAGGCTGAGCAGAGACTACAGAGGCTTGGGAATGGCTGTTTTGCCCCTTCTGGGAGGAGAAAGGGTGCCATATCCTCTAGGTACCCTCCATACTTCCTGAACAACTCTCCTCCCAGCACACTTCATCTCTTAGGCACATATGCTCCATGTGGTGATGACCGTAGAGCCCAAGATCAAGTTTTTCAATTATTTCCTATGAAGGTCTCCTAGGAAGAATGGTTTGGAGCAGGGTCATTCCAGCCTAATAACAGCAGTGTCCTGTGGATAATGATTTTGGGCAGGGAGACTGAGCCTGCTCTTGCCTTTTAGGACCTCCTGACATACTGTCTGGCCAACCTGGAATGGCTTGGGCTTTCTTTAGAGAGTCCACTGACAGATTTCCAGGCAGCTCCCTGGCCTTTTAAAAAAGGACATTGGAATCAGAAATTCAAGCTGACAGCATCTCTTTGCTCACAGTGCCCACTGGTATTGAAGGTGGTGCTTGGTAATATGTCAATCAACTTTATCGCCCGAGTACCCAGCCCTATGTGAATGTGGGCACCCATGTGTGTGCACTCCTGTGCATGGGTGTGTGTGTGAGAGTGCCTAAGGAGGAAGGCATAAAGAGAAAGCATGTCTCCACTTCAGGAATAAGACTTGTCTAACAGGAAGAGTTAAGCAGGAAGCAGCCTGTGACTGTCCGAAAAAGGCTAGGTAACCCTGTGACCTTTATAAAGGATGAAATCTTCCTTTATTTTGAAAGAGATCATTGAATGCTTGAATGTCTGTCCCCTCCAAAACTCATGTGGAAATTTAATTGTCATGTGGGAAAGAGGGAGAAGGGCTAAAGGTGCTCCTTGTGGTGGTAAAGACACAGGATGGAAACTATCACCTTGGTTAGCAAGATTAGAGTTAGGGCCAAGGAGTAGAATCAGCCCAACAGGATGATATAAGAGGAAGCACTTAAAAAAAGGCCTGAGTGTGGAACGTGGAACTGGCTGGTTCTCTACAGTAAAACAAGCTGGTGAATTCTGAGGGGACCTTGATAACATCCATGCCCAAAGTCCATGGAGCCTACACAAGAAGTTAACTAAATCCCCCTGGGCCCAAGGTCCTAGAAAAGAAGGAAGGTGATATTAAGACAAAGAAGAAAAGCAAGGATCCAAGGAGGACAAGCCATGTGAGAGAACATGAAGAAACTGGAAAAGTCATTTAATCTCTCAGAGCCTCATTTCCATCATTTGCAAACTGGAGATGATAAATGTCTCCTACTTTATGGAATTGTAAAACTGGGATGGCCAAGAGTTTGAAAGTACAAAGCACAATACGAATATGAAGTGTCGTCATCATCATCATCATCATCATCATCATCGACTGGCCAGTCTCTGCAGTGTTCTGTGAGAGCCTCATACCCATTTGGGCTTTTGAGACTTTGCTCATGCTTTCTTTAACCACTTAGAATTTCCCTGCATTAGTTAGATTAGATTTGGACACAAGTAATAGATGACCCACAATGACAAGTGGCATGTTTCTCTCTCATGTAATAGTCTGGAGGCACTCCAAGGTTGGTTTGCATGACCCAAGGTCCTCTATCTGGTTGCCAATTTCAAGGTTACCTTATGGCCCAAGATACCTGCTAGAGTTCCAGTTTTCGCATCTACGTTTCAGGAGGTGGGAAGGAAAGAGAGCAGGCTTCCTGTCTTTAAGGACACTTTCTGGTAGTTGCATATGCCACTTTTTTATAAATCTCATTGGGCAGAACTTAATCACATGGGCACATCTATCTTTTGGAGAAACTGGTAAATGTGGTTTTAATTTGGACTGGTCAGCTAAAACTCAGGATTATAATTATCATTGAGGAAGGATAAAAAAAATACTTGGGAAGAACTAGAGTCTCTATCATTCCCTTCATTTCCTCTCTTTGGATCCATATTCATTCTTTAAGATCAAGTCAAGTTTATCTGCAAAATAGGGAGTTTTATCAGGCACATACCTAGTTAGACCATACTAGTACGTTTTCCTTATGCCAAGAAGTGAGCTAACTGCTTCTTATGGAGCATCTCATTTACCCTGCGTCACAACCCTCGGGGCTGGGCACAAACATTATCTCATTGTGGAAGATGAGAAATGTCAGAGATATGAAATATCATAGATGAGGTTCTCTGGAAAGTGGGCTCTAAGATGGAGATAAGCAATGAGTGGGCAGGATGTGTTTTAGAGAGTGTTTTGGGGGATTCATGCCTGTAAAAAGGAGGGGATGGAAGCAGCATTGGGCAAAGAGAGATGAGCAGAGGTGCAATTCCAGTAAGATTCTGAGCCAACTTCTCAGGAACTTCTGGGGCCAGGATAGCCTGGCAGAGTTGTTCCAACTTGGCACTAGGGGAACTCTTATACTGGTCACTCAGTGGACCCTGGCTGCTTTAGAAGGAGCCTGACCTTGGGCATGTCACTCTCGTTATCTGAGGCAATCTCTAATAGGATTGAGGACTGAGGAGTTTCTATAGGCAGCCCTTCCAAGGGGCTGCAAGAGGATACTGGAAGGACCAGGGAGCCCCCATAGCAAGTCATTTGACTAAGCTCATGAATGACTGAGACAGGACTAGTACCCAGGGCATCTGACTCAACCAGTTGGGCTTTTCCTACTGTGTAGAGGTTGCAGTGGATAAATGACTTGCTCAAAGTCACAGCTAGCAGGTAAAACACCCAAGTCAAGCACCCTCATCTCTACTCTAAACCAAGTGGCTATGTTGCCCCCCTGGGTCTCACTGGTTCTTTCTCCTGGAAACTCTTCCTCCCTATTTCCTAAGCTCCATGCTTGTTCTTCTCTCTAAATGAACTCTGGCAGTTACTAATACTCTGGGCTCCCAGGGGCTCAGCCCTCTGCCAGGTGGAATGGGATTGCTGCCCCAGCACTGCTGCAGTCCCCTCGGAGAGCCAAGGCTTAATGATTGGGTGCTGCTCTGGGAGTCCCATCTGTAAGTGCTGTGGAGTTCAGAGGAAGAGAGGAAGGACAGGACCACAACCTGGCTGGATCAGAAACCCTGTGCTCACATCCCCTCCACTCCGCCCATCACAGGCTGCTAGAGGTGGAGCCATATTCTCTCCTCTTTCAGAGCCCATCAGGTGCTTAGAAGTTAGAAAAGATATTAGAATTTCATGACTGGGCTGAATGTGACTGCACATGCCTGTAATCTCAACAACACAGGAGGCTGAGGCAGGAGGATCATAAGTATGAGGCAGCCTCAGCAACTTAGCAAGGCCCTGAGCAACTTAGTGAGATCCTATCTCAAAATAAAACAATTAAAAGTGCTGGGGATGTGGGTCAGTGGTTAGGCGTGCCTAGGTTCAGTCCCCAGTACCAAAAAAGAATTTTTTTTTTTCCACAACTGGAGAAAGATAGTGAAGTTTCATGTCTTGGAGTTCGAGAAAACTGAGGCCCAGAAAGCAGCATGACTTATACCAGGTGACCCAGCCAGATGAAAGTTCCATGGCTGGCTTGGAAATCTGGGTTGCAAAGCTCCCAGGTTGCCCACCCCTCAACCTGAACTGCTCCTGCTGAGTGAGGGGCAGAATTCTAGGTTTTTCCCTACTTTCTAGTCTTCTCAGCAAAGCACTCAAGACCATTACTGTCACAATGAGGAAAGAAAGAACACACTGGAACAGGACCAGCAGGTCCATCCAGACACCCCATTGCCCTATAAACTCATCTTCACCAACCTGGCTGCCTCCTTGCTAGTCCAGGACATTTGCCCCAAGAAAGAGGTGTTGGGGGAAAAGGGTTCAAAAGTTCTTTCTATTCAGGGCTTAACACCTGGGACTTCAGACAATGCCAAGTGGCTGAAAAGATTTAGGAATGATTCTGTAGGAAGCCAGAGTATAGTAAGCTTTAGATCAACAGTTCAATATGCAGAAAGCTCTTGCTCACCACCCACGAGAAGATTCCTAACACACTAACCTGCTTCTTCTCCTGAAACATCTTAGCTCCACGAAGCAATAAAACAGTCTGGCCTGAGTTACAGAACTTCTTTGAAGTCCCAGAGAGGCCCATAAATAAGGTAGGTACTTTGGAAGGGCTGGGGGGGGGGTTCATTTTGAGGGATCCCTACACAACTCTTTTAGAGCCATATTGATTTGTAGCTGCCTCTAAGTCAATTTCCTGGGGCTCATAAATCTTGATTCGAGCAAAACTAAAATATCATCAATATTTATTTGAGGCATTTTTTACCACTCCATAGGAAAGGGGGAAAAATATGTCAGCATTCTCACCCGCCACCCCAGAGCAGATATGGGCAGCGACCACTCCCAGACTCCATGCAGACCATTTTGTTGTGAACTATAAACCCCGGGTAACAAATGTACCATTTCATGGTCCGCAAGAGCGGTAAACTGTCACTGGAGAAATAAAACTGAGTTATTGTTTCCAGTTTCAAAAGAACAGCAACAAGTATAAAAAAAACTGTATGTGATCCCTGTCCTCTTCCCCTCAGACACCTGCAGCCATCTAATGTTTCACTGAATCCTGCCACATAAATGCATAGCTTCACTCACTAATCCATATGGCTCCAGAGACCACTGTTACATGAGAACTTAAACTGATGGGGCCAGGCAGCCCAGGGCAGCTTAATCTTTTTTAATTCAAATCGACTGAGTCCCATGTGGCCTTGGGATGATACCCTATATGCTGCAATCAGACTGACCTAGACTTCTCGTGCTCTAAATGATTAATGAAACTGCCTCCAGTTTGTTTCTATGGTGATTGGAAACCCGACCCGGACAGAGGAATCTGCCATTCACAGTGAACGGAACAGAAAGAGGGGGGGCGGGGGACACAGGGACCCTGGCGGCTGGTGGTGAGGAAAAGGTGCCCAACTGCCTGGAGTACCTCCCCCAGGCCCTGCTGCTGGGGCCTCACAAATCAAGGGGGAGAGAAGGAAATGGCCTTCAACCAAAGGCAGAATTACTTTACCCTTCCAAGGGGTCCCCAAACTCTTAAGAATAGTTCAAGCAAATGACTAAAGAGGAACTAAAGGAAGACAGCATTTAATCCCCCAAATAAATATGTGGGTTAATAAAATAAAACTATGAAATCTTTGATCCCTTCTTCAGAATGAATGGTTTTGCCCTTTATATACATTATGAAAGCAGCTAAGTATCTCATATTACCTGTTTACTGTCTGGTGCTGTGTGATTTTATGTCTTTTTCTTCTTCATCTAAAATGGGCTGAATTTGGGCTTCATAGGGTGCAGTTTTGCTGTCTAAACAGAAACTGGCGGATGGGACCCGGAGGGTGGGGGCAATTTGCTGCTGCTGACAGAAATGCAACGAGATGGGTGATGAGCACCAAGGTCATCTGCTTCTGGATGGAGACCTGCCTAGCTTTCCTGCCATAGCCTCCAAAGCCTGCCAGGTGCCCCAGCTCCATGAAATCCTGAACCTCTAGAGAGGTCTCACAAAGAGACCACCCAAGGATGTACTTTGCCATTTTAAAATCTGAGGCCTAATCTGCTGTAGCTACAAAACGGGGGACACTGGCCAGGAAAGCCAGTGGGAGCTGTGTGCCCTGTTCCATTCTTTCCTGCTGCCCGACTACCTCTCTTCACTTGGTCACTGGCTACCTTCTTCAGCACATGGTCCCCCTACACATGAACATTTGATGGCCCCAGTTCCTGACTAGAGAAATTCCACACTTTAGCAATAATGCAAAGCCCCGTGAGGCTTCTGCTCACCTCTCATCCCATCTCTGCCTCCCATTCTTCTCTGCTGATTGACCTTTTCATTCTCTGACCTTCCTCCATGATTTTCCAGTTCAGTCTCTGCTGCTCTTGTGGCTGCCTCTGTCCTCCATGCTCTCCCCATCTCCATCTACTGAGAGAGTCCTCTGCTCCCAACACCCGACTCAGATGCCATCTCAGCAATGGGTCCCCAGTTCCTCAGGCACAGGGCCTCCTGCTTACCTGCTTTCCCTGGTGTTGTGTCTTTTCTAAATAGTGTGCCCCTGGCGCTGCCTTGCATGACGGGATATCTTGTTCTCCATCACAGAACTTGGCACATTGTGTGCTCAATTCACGTTTGTTAACTTGAATTTTTTTTCCTACCTTCCTCCTTGCTAGGAGGTTCATCTGGCTGCCATATCTGTTGTCCCTCAATAGTCACTGCTGGCTGTCCCTAATGAGCAAGGGCTTCAGGACCTCATGAAGCTAACCCCTTAACTCAGCTCCAAGCCCCTCTTCTGGCCAAGGTGGAGCTTGTCTGGCCCAAGTTTCTGTGGAAATTGCTCAAAATTTGAATCTTCCTCATTGCAGACCTGAGGGGTCCTGACCAGTTCAGACTGCCTTTTGAAGGGTGAGGCAGAACCCAGCCTCCCACCTTGGCCCCTCTGTGGCAGCCTCAGCCAGTGGGGCCACTCCTGTCAGACAGGTCCCACCTCTGCCTTTGGGCTGGGAAGGAGAACTGGAGTGAGCCCAGGGCCTCAGCCAGCCTCTCCCCTGTCCCACCAAACCTCCTCACCAGCTGCTGGCTGGCGAGCACTCCTGTGGCCTTATCTGACTCCTCTACGGCCAGTGGGGGATATCATGTGTGCCTGCTTTGTTCTCTGAAGACATAGGTGATAGAACTTGGGTGTGAGGCTCTGGCAGAGAGGGAAAGGTGTCCAGATGCCAAGGAACAAGTATTTGGGTGCGCACAGCAAAAGGCACAGAGTGTCAGCACAGGGTGCTCATCTCTCCTGGCAAGTGACCAGCCTGAGCAGATACATCCTCAGCACAGCCCAGGCCTCTCATCTGCAGCCCCCGTCATAGTACAGAGCTCACAGGAGCCTCCAGTCTCCTGTCCCTGCATATGTCACACTCTGTGAGTGGCAGAGAATCACTTTTCTCTGTTCCTCTTCATCTCCCCTGGCCCATCTCCCTTTCCACCCAAAGGTGACTTGTCATGGCTACACATTTTTTCAAATTGCATTTTATTTTAAAGGGTTCAGAAAAGTCCTATTTCCTCCATCAGGAGGCTTCTCTGGGTGTCCGGCTGGGTGGACCAGCAGTACTTGGGGATGGAGTCGGCAGTGGAAGGAGGAATGTGAGATGCACAGGAGACACCAAGGAGAGGCAACTGAAGCCATGAATATTTAGAGAGGGGGAGAGTGGAATTCAATCTGACACTGATCCACAGGCGGATTGGATTGATAGCAATAGCCTAAAATTAGAAGCAGTCTATCATGGAGGTTAGAGCGCAGGCTCTGGAGACAGACTGGGTTAAAAGCTTGGAATTTGCCACTTACTAGCTGAGTGTCCTTGGGGAAGTTACTTAACCTCTCTGTGCCTCAGCTTTCTCATCTGTAAAGCAGAGATAACAATGTACTTCCTCTACGGGACAGTCACGAGTCCATGCAACAGTGCTTGGCACACAAGTAAGTACATACTGGCTGCAATAACAGTTGAATAAAGACCCCTTCTTAGATCTGTTGGGATCCTTCCTTTACCCAGAGCTCCCTCCACTGCTTTCCAAAATCTCTCCCTCCACCTTTGAATTTGCTTTGAAGGATAGGAGGGTGCAATGAATTGAAAGTGTGGGTTTCCCCAGAACTCCGGTTGAAATCCTAACCCCACAATGTGATGGTATTGGCAGGTGAGGCCTTTGGCCAGTCATTAGTGAGCAGGACCCTCTCAAACTGAATTAGTGCCCTTTTGGAAGAAGCCCTCTCTGTTCCTCTCTTCGCCGTGTGAGAATGCTATGAGGAGCTGGCTGTCTACAAGCCTGAAAGAGGCCCCCACCAGAACCCACCACGCTGGCGCCCTGATCATGGAACATTTAGGGTGAAGATGCAGGGAAATGTCTCCAAGCAGTCTGAGGAGTTGCAGCAGAGGATCAAATCCCAAGGATCACTCCCCTCATGGCCTGTGTCCCCCAAACCCAGCTCTGAAAGGCTTACCCAGACCTGCATTAAGCTCCAAGGAGCTGGGAGGTGAAGGAGAAGCTGAGAAGAGAAAACCACCCTGGAGACCAGCTGGAGGGAAGCCTCTTCCCCTCAGAATCTTGGGGATCCTCTGCCACCTGTAGAGGGCTGGAGCCTGCCAGGGTGTAAGCTGGGGAAGGAATCATATCAGGCTTACAGGGACAATGCCCATCATAGGCAGATGACCAGAGGCAGCTACTCATGGTAGCTCCAAATTCAAAGTTTCCCAGAGAGAACTGAGTCATAAGATTTTGAGGTAAAGCCCGTTTGCCCATCCATCATGGAGGGTGTGGGGAAGCGAACTCCAGCCCTTCTCTCATTTAGAAGAGAGCTGAAAGCCTGTCATAGAACTCTTGTGTGTGAGAGGAGCTAATCCATACCAGGCAGCAAATGGGATGGGCTAGAGAACCACATTTGTCTTTTGGGGGGGTTAAACTTACAGACCAAGGAGCCAAATTGCCCAGGAGCTAAATCTCATTTTGCCATTTAAATTATTAAACTTTGTTCCTCCCTTTTCTCTGTCTGTAAAATGGGAGAAATCGCATTACCTACCCCACAAGGCTGTTCATGAGGATAAAAGAAGTGCTGGTAGATGCTCAACAAATACTTGTGGAACGAAGAAAATATTCCCATGTATATATGGATCAGAACATCCCATTGTATCTCATGAATATGTACAAATATTTTATCAATCAAAAATACATTTCTTTTAGATTAAAAAAGAAATAAGTGCTCTTAAGGAGAACTTTGTACACAGAGGTAATTGTTTGATAAGCCAAAAGAAGGCATGTACTCCAATAGCAGTTCACACTGCCATCCTGCCTCCTGGTGGTGGGGAGCAGGGGATTCCTGGACAGAAAGATTGCTTTGCTAAGTGGGGGTGAGACTGCGCGGATCCCTGGGCCCTGTACCTACTGCTTTTCCATCCATTTGTCTACAGGATGCTTAAGGGCTACCTGTTTCAAGGAGTGCCCTGTGATGACCCTGCCCAGGACTCCCCAAACCTTTGAATGGCCCTGCTTGAGGTCTTTGTCCACCTCTGGGTGAACCCTGGGGAGCAGCGAAGACTAGCTGGCAGTGAAGAAAGTGCGAGCAGAGAGCTGGACCCACATTCAACTACACAAGACGAAAGATCCTCCTACAGAGTTAGATTCTGAGAAGAACAATCCAGAAACAGAGGCATTCTCCCCAAAGTCATAGGAGTTGATATGACACTGAACATAGTCCCCCCCCACGCCACGGACAGAGTATGGGCCATGATGGATGGTGGGAAAGGAGCAGGGATTAAACTGATCGGCCAGCTGCACACCAGGGTCAGTGGTTGATCGGAGCTGCATGCATGGCAGGCAGCATTGTTGAACGTCTCACATTCATATCTTGTCTCAGGGCACATCTGAGCATCTGTCATGTATCCTTCTGGGAGTGTGACGTCAGATTCCCTTCCACCCTCCCCTGTCTGCCTCCCCAAGATATCTGGGCACAGACAAGGTGCTCAGGAAATACCTGCTGATGGCCTGATGACCTCTGCGGGAGGTCACAGAGCTTGAGATCCCGCTGCTCCCAGGCAATGAAGTGTCCAGACTTCTGCTGCATCCACCATTGTGCCACATGCGATGCAGGCCACTGTGGACACATTTGTGGAAAAATCATGGCCTTGGATCTCTCCTTGATTGAAGTCTCTGACATGGACAGCTCTTTCTTTCAATCTGATTGGGTAGAGCAAAAGGCCTCCTTCCCTCAACTGGAACTTTATCATCTGAGTGTTTTGCTATGGAGCAAACTAACAGCAATGTCGGCAGTGCGTCATGAACATTGATGGATCACTTGCCACTTGCTGGACACTGTGCTGAGGGCTTCATGTGTGTCATCTCACTGAATTCCTACAGCGATCCATGGAGGTAGATACCACCGGGAAGGCTGGCCTGTGTGTGGGTTAAGTGCCCATGCTGTGGTTTGGGCAGCTGGAATTCACCATTGCCAGCTGCCGCTTGTTGGTGAATGTCTTAACCTGGCTGTAAACTGGGATGAGAAACGTCTGGGTGTTGCAAGGTCCTGGTGAGAAGTGGAGAGATGATGGTGCACAGTGCCCTAAAATGCACACGCTCCATTTTCAGGATATTTTAGCTGTTATTGTCATTAGTCCCTGGTTTAAAAATGAGGAAGGTGAATTACAACATAATTTCATAAGTTGCTCAAAATTACATTGTAAGTGATGCGCTAAGATTTGAACCCGTCGGATCCCCAGATTCTTGCCAGCTCTATACTCCACTACAAGGAGTAGAAATTTACTTGTCTTTGCCCCCAGGCACAGTGCTGCTCAGTTTGTGACCAATTATTTTGCTTAATGTTCCAAAAAATTCTATGAGATGAATTTATCTCTGGGGCAGGGCAGGGTCCAAGAGGGGCTTCCAGCTGGGCTGATTTGTGGGGAGGAGAGTAGGGTCTGAGAGTTCCATTGCTGGGTCTGAGAGGTTTGCCCTGGTAGGTCCCTTCATGGAGGACAGTCCTGAAGGGTCACATAAGAGGATTATCTACACTGATTGGGAAGTCAAGTTTTCCTAGAACAGAAGTTCCACAACACCTACAAACACTCTGTGAACAGGTATGTGGTGTGTGTGTGTGTGTGTGTGTGTGTGTGTGTGTGTGTGTTGCTGAGGATGGACTGAGGGGACATGCTGCATAAAGCTCTGCTACAAAGCTACCTCCGCAACCCAAGAACAGGTGTTTTTTGTTTTGTTTACCACTCTGTACCAGATCTCACAGTACCTGACATGTGTTTAGTGTTTTATAAATATTTATTGAAAGAATGGAACGGGAACTGGATATGGTGTTTGAGGCAGAAATAATAGTATGTGCAAAGGCCCAGAGGTGTGAGAGAGGACGGCCCATCAGGGGAGTGAGTTGTTTGGGCCTAGTCTACACCGTGGAACTTTTTCAATCAAAAGTGATACTCGGGCTGGGATTGTGGCGCAGTGGTAGCGTGCTCGCCTAGCACGCGTGAGGCACTGGGTTCGATCCTCAGCACCACATAAAAACAAAGATATTCTGTCCACCTACAACTAAAAAAATAAATAAATATTAAAAAAAAAAAAGTGATACTCCCTGTGGTAAGGGCAGGATCCAGGCTCACAGGAGTCCTCTCTCTCTCTCTCTCTCTGATACACACACACACACACACACACACACACATTTATAGTTTTTAAAGCACTAGATTTTTTTTTGTTTTAATTAAAAATTTGGCTTTGAGATAATCATAGATTCACATGCAGTTGTAAGAAATAATAGGTGGTTCAGGTGGTTTCCCCCAACTGGCTACAAAACTATGTATAATATCACAACCAGGAAATGAACAGTAATACAATCCACTCCTCTGATTCTGATTTCACCAGCTTTATGTGTGTGTGTATTTAGTTCTATCCAATTTTATTCGGCCTCTAGTATCCACCACCTGAGTCCAGACAGAGTCCCATAGCTGCCAGAATCCCTTACCTCTAGAAATCTGTTCTAATTCTCTGTATTTTTGTCATTTTTAAAATAATTGTGTAGAAATACAATCATATTATACAATACAATGTCTTTTGGAATTACCTTTTTAGCACAGACCCCTTGAGGTTCATTCAGGTTGCTGCATGTACCAACAGCGTATTCCTGCTTGTTGCTCTGTAGTGTTCTGGGCTTTGGATGTGCCACCGTGTGCTGAGCCATTCATTCATGGGAAGACATCCGGGTTTCTTCCAGTTGTTGCCTATTGGGAATAAACTTGCTATAAACATTTATGGGCAAGGTTTTGTGTCAACATAAATGGCTCTCATTTCTCTGGGATAAATGGTCAAGGGTCAAATTATTGAGTAGAATGCTAATTGCTTGCTCCATTATATGAGAAATGGTCAGGCTTTTCCAGAGTGACTGTACTATTTTGCATTCCCACCAGCAGTACATGAGTGATTGGCATTTTCTATGGTTTGGATCTGGAATGTCTCACAAGCTCAGATGTTGAAAGCTTGGTTCCCCATGCAGCGATGTTCAGAAGTGGGGCTCTTGGGAAGTGATTGGGTCATGAAGGCTCATTAGTGGATTAATCCATTGACAGGTTCATAGCTGATGGCATTATTGGGAAGTGGTGGAAACTACAGAAGGTGAGGCTTAGTTGGAGAAAGTAGGTCACACCCTAAAAGGGGATATCTTGTCCTCAGCTTCTCTTTCTTTTTCTACTTCCCAGCCACCATAAAGTGAGTAGCTCTGCTCAGTCATACGTTCCCTGCCATGATGTTCTGTCATGTCCTTTCCATGACAAGTGACCATGGACTTCTGAAACTATGAGGCAAAATAAAATTTTCTTTCTTTAATTTTTTTTCAGGTATTTTGTCACAGTGATGGAACGCTGACATAGACCCTGCCCACATTTGATGTTATCACTGTTTTTTATTCTAAGTTTTCTGATAGGCATGTGAATTATTTTTTTTTTTTTTTTTAATTTTTTTTAGTTATTGATTGACTTTTATTTATTCATTTATTTATATGCGGTGCTGAGGATCGAACCCAGTGCCTCCCACATGCGAGGCAAGCGCTCTACCACTGAGCCACAATCCCAGCCCCGCATGTGAATTATTTTTTAATTACATGTTTTAGTTTGAAATTTTTTTTTGGTACCGGGGATTGACCTCAGGGGTACTTGACCACTGAGACACATCTCCAGCCCTATTTTGTATTTTATTTAGAGACAAGGTCTCATTGAGTTGCTTAGCACCTCACCGTTGCTGAGGCTGGCTTTGAACTCGCGATTCTCCTGTCTCAGCCTTCCAAAGTGCTAGGATTACAGGCGTGTGCCACTGCGCTCAGCTTGTTTTTAATTATTATATTTTGTGGTGTTGAAGATTGATTCCAGGGCCTCTTGTGTGCTGGAGGCTTTGCCACAAAGCTACTTTACCAAAAGTTCTCACCACAGTCTTCCAGTTTTACATCTAGGACTTTATCAATAATAATAGCAGTTGCTATTGACTAAGCGCATGCTCTACAGGTATTTGATGGGAATTGTCTTATTTAATTCCATTTATTCCTCAGTACAAGCTTGGGTGGTAGGACAGGGTTTCAGTAAATACATCACAGGCTCAATCATTTCTGAAAAGGTTAATGGGCTTTAAATCATCTGCTCCTCTGTGTATCTGCTTTTCTGTTTTCCTTTTCTTTTCTCAGTTTACTCTTTTGTCCCCTCCCTGGGTAGAAAGGAACCGGGAATATTCAGGACCTCACTGTTGCCTTTGAGACAAGCACAGATGGATGAGGACAGGCTGGAGAGTCAAGGAGCCAGAGTGGGGAGTGATGAATGGGCTTTTGGTGCCTCCCACTTCCTGGTTCATGGATACCCACTGACCAGCAAAGCAGGACACACACACACACACACACACACACACACACACACACACATGGTATTCTCCTCTTCTCTTCTCTGGTGGCCACCTGCATTCTTGAGTCCTGAGGCTCTGCCCCTGACTGAAAATGCCTCTGGCTTCCTTCATTTGGGGCACAGTCCTACTCACCTGCCCATGACCTCCTCTGCAAATGGAAGCCCTTGACTACTCCAAGTCCAAGTGAATCCTGTCCCTCACCCCAGAGCAGCAAGGAAGGAAAAACACACAGCTGAAACAGCAGAAAAGTCCAACAAAATCTAAAGGGTAAATCTGGAAGCAGCCCTATGTCTCTGAGCTGACAAAAAGCCTGGAAACCAATTTGGGCAAAGAATACTAATCAATCAATCAATGTCCTGGGACATTTTCCAGCACCTTTGGCTTGAAAGAACTTTAGCAGAAAGTTGAGCTGGAAGGCACCTTAGGGGCCCTCTCCTTTTTCCCCATTTTACAAATAAACAAAATCCATCTGTGAAGGGACCAAGAGCAGGGACAAGAAATGCACATTTGCCAAACCTCCTTTATTTTCCATTTTTCAGGTCATCTCATCACACCGTGACATTGAACTTTTAAAATTTTTGGATGAGGAGGCTAAGATTCAGAGTTTAAGAAATTTGTTCAACATCCCCCAGCTTACTGGTAGCTGCCACCAGGATTTGAAAGTCAGTCCTCAACTCCACTCCTTCCTTTTTTACAGATGCAGTCCACTGAGCCACATTCCCAGCCCTATTTTGTGTTTTATGTAGAGACAGGGTCTCATTGAGTTGTAACACACAACAGAAGGAGCACCTGGGATCAAGACCATGGACTCTTGTCACTAACTTAACGGGTGATCTTAGGCAAAGTAATTACATTCTCTAGGACTCTTGTTCCTTTCTTTGCAAAATGAAGACAAAGGAGATGGCCCCAATTGTCTCTTTCCAGCTCACATATTCCGTGGTGGGAACTTAAAGAAGGGATTACGTGTTGATTATCAAATGAGGGCAACATACACTGCACTTTACAGTACCGCAATGGTGGGGACAATTAGGATGTCTTTGAAGACTGGACAGCCCATAAGGCAGGTAGCATGGACAGGAAGGTATTAGCGCTCTGACTGTCCCTCTGGGGGTGTTTGTTGGCCAGTAAAGAAATATCGAAAGCATCCAGCTCCTTAGAGCACCACCTTTCCCACCCACTGCCAGCACTGGTTTTATTTCAGGCAGACTCTGGTGGCTCAGTCAGGGCCCGCCTCTCAGCCCACGTGGCTGCAGTTCACACCCCCAGACTTAGACACTCTCCTTCCCCTAAGTAGCTTTGACAGAGCTCAGCGGTGTTCCCAGGGTGGTAGCTGTTTTCTTTTAAAAAACAGATGTTGACAACAATGAAGTCTAAAGAGAAGACTGCAATGTAACTGGATTTAAAAATCACTTCTATTTAGAGGAATTCACAGGACATGTTTTTTAAAAAGTACTGCATACGCTCCTACGTGATTCCTATTACTAGTGCCATTGATGAAAAGGCTCAACCACATTTGGTTTAACCTCCTAAATACAAAAGAGTGCTTCAAAACACATTTCTGGGTGAAAATCATGTAGAATTTTTTCCCTTTCAATTAGAACGTACTTTGTGTTGATGGGATCCCCTGTTACCTCTCTTTCCTTTTTAAAAATAATTTAAAAATGCAAGTAGTTTCTTTAGTTCATGAGAAACTTTAAGAAAAGGGAAGCAAAAGTATACAATGATTTTATTCATATATTTAACAATTTTAAAAACATAAGAAACATATTAATATGATTAAAAGTTCAAAAAGAGCAAAAATTTAATCTGCAAAAACTCTTCCTCCCACCCCACTCCATAGCCACTCAGGTCCCTTCCCCAGAAGGGATCAGCTTTGCTGGTTTCCTGTGTTTCCTTCCAGAGATATGTTATTCATAAACACACACTTATATACCTGCATGCTAGTTTTTCTTTTTTTCCCCTTTTTGTTACTGTAGGTTAAACCTAGGGCCTTGTGCATGCTATATATACTCTATCACTGAGCTACCCCCTGCCCCAGCCCTATTTTTTCTTTTTACATAACATGCTACACATCTTCTCTGTTATTTTTTCATTTAGCAATATATCCTGGAGAGAATTCATTTTCATTATATAAAGGATTTTCTATTCAGCTATACAGTATTTTGTAACAATTTATTTAGTAAGTCCCCTACTGATAGATACTTGGGTTGTTCCCAGTTTATTGCTATAACAAAAAGACTGCAAAGAAGTACCTAGTATATGCATAATCTCTCACATATGCTCATATATCTTTAGGATAAATTCCTAGAAATGAAGTTCAGGGTCAAAGATGTAAGCATTAGCAACTTTGATGAATTGACTTTCATTCTAAATCTTCTATTATAATTTCTTCTCCAGTATTAGCCATGCTAACATTTTTGTGTATAATTTTCCAGTTACTGATGTAACAAACATTTCCTGAGCCCCTTGGGGTACAGCACTCTGTTAGGTACTGGACTGACTTCTAGGCCAGAGGAAGAGGCACACAGTAGAAGAGAGCAACTGGTATGAATCGTTCCATGACACTTGAGTATGAAAACTTCCCCCTACATTCCACTGAATCTGGATCTCTGTTCTACTCTTGCCAAGATCTGCATGAAGTTCACATTAGTTACCAAGGTCATTTCCTTTCCCATGGACTGTACCCAAATTCAGGGGTTTTGTGACCACAAAATTGGAGTCGATCCTTAGACTCAGTTCACACCCGCAGTCCTTAGGGTTGTCCTCACTCTTCCCTAGGGCGCTGAGCAAAGCCTACTACATCCCTCCACTGTTCTCATCTACCCTGGGGAATGGGGTTCCATCAACATGGCTTGCTTCAAATTTGGAAGCACCTACTTTTTATACCTGAAGGAGATTCCTGTCCCTCCCTGCCCTTGGATTCTGTCCCTGGGAGTTTACTCAGTTTCCTAGTACAAACCCCTCTGCCTTATGTTCAAAACCCCTTGCTTCCATTCCTTCTCTTGCCCCATGCTAGCCTCCTCCTAAGAAACCCCTACCTGTCAGATATAACCTTCCTGAAGGTTATATATTTAATCTCCCAGGATTTTGGCACTTTTGAAAACAATTTGTAGAATGCTCCTCAACGAGGAATCAGATAAGCAATAACATATATTTATAACTTATTTATATAACATATTCTAAATATGTTAAAGGATTTATCAGGAAAGGTGAATATAGAGAATAAAGAATTATATGGGGTATTTCAGAATAGAAATGGAAGCTAATATAGAGTCTACTGAAAATGCTAGAACTGAAAAATAAAATATCTAAAATCATTTCATTGGACAGTATTAACAGGAGATGGGATATAGGGAGATTATAGAATGAAGGATCAGTGAGCTTGGAGATGGGCCACGTAAGTTACTCCAATTGAAGAAGAATGAGAAAAAAATATTTCAAAAATGAACAAACCATCAGTGACATGTAAAATAGTACCAAGAATCTAACATGTACCTAATAGAAGTCATAGAAGAGAGGGAGAATATGACAGAAAAAAATTTAAAGAAATGACAGCCAAATATTTCTCAGATTTGATTTAAAAAAATCAATTCACAGATCCAAGATATTCAACAATCCCTATGGGATAAATACAGAATCTAGATAGATAAATCATGATCAAATTGCTCAAAAAGACATAGAGAAAACATTAAAAGAAGACAGAAGAAAAAAGAAAAGTTACAGACAAGGAGAACAAGGATATGAATTATGGTTGAATTTTCAAATTAGAAGTGACTCAAGCCAGAAACAATAGAAAATCATCTCTGAAGTGCTAAAAGGGAAAAAAAAACTTTCAACCTTGAATCCTAGAGCCAGTGAAGAAATACATTTCCCCAAAATTAAGGTGAAATAAAGACATTTCTAATAAGTGATAGTTAAGAGACTTTATATCCATCAGATTATCGCTACAAGAAGTGATAAGAGAGTGGGTGGGGTGTGCACGCCTGTAAACCCAGAGGCTCAGGAGGCTGAGGCAGAGGGATCTTGAGTTCAAAGCCAGTCTCAGCAACTCAGGGAGACCCTAAGCAACTCAGCGAGACTCTGTCTCAAAATAAAAAATAAGAATGAGCTGAGGATGTTGCTGGATGATCAAGCACCTCTGAGTTCAATCCCTGGTACAAAAAAAAAGAGCAGGGAGTTCTACAAACTGAAGATAAGTGATGGATACCAGGTAGAATACAAAAAAAAAAAAAAAAAACCAGGAAGAAACAGTTCCAGAAATGCAAGTGTGCAGGGAAATATAAAAGCATAAAGGATTTCCTTTTTTTCTTAATTTTAAAAAAATATAATTGATGGTTTAAAGTAAATAAAACTATTGATAACAATATGTCATTGGCTTGTATATAAAAGTAAAATACACAAGAAGAGTAGTACAAAGAATGGGAGGAATTAGATGGATTATATTCTACAGTTTTTCATTACATGTGAAGCAGCATGGTATTAGTAAACTGCAGTGTGTAAAGAGCTGAAGCTGCACATTGCAATCCTTAGAGTAAGAACTGGAAGTAAAATAAAAATGTATAAACTCAAAATCCAATGAGGGAGATAATGACATTCAAAGAAATAATCCAAAAAAAGTCAGAAAAAGTGGGGAAAATGAACCAACACAGGGGGACAAATAGAAAACAGCCAGGTGGTAGATGTAACCTAATACAAGATAATTATTGATCGATAATTGCATGCATGCAAATAGACTAAGCAACTCAATTAAAATCTCAGTGCCTTGAGCTCTTATCTGGTTCTGATCATATCATGAGCCATTTGGTTGTGACTTCCTTTGCCGTTCTGATTTTAACCTTATTTTTCCTTTTTCTGTAGATTTCATCTTCTAACTTTTGAGATAGGTTGGGCATAAATTGTTTTAAAGTATATATTTAAAGTAATGTGTGGAAGAATGGTAGGATGTCTGGGGGCCCCCCTGCAGCAGTTCAGTCAATCATATTGGCAGCTTTGTTTTAAAATTTTATGTAATGAATACCTCCTGAATTTATTTTGTTTTAAGCTAACAGATAGATTTCTAACTCTATTTTACAAGTGATTAGCTAATTGCCTTTATTTGTTAAATAACTTAGCCTTCCTCCATTGGTCACAATGTACACTTGGGAACATAGCTCAATTTCAGTTCTGTTACCATGGTTGCCTGTGTCTGTCCCTGTAGAACAGCCTTGAAATGATTTCAGGTTTACATTTTTTTCAGTGTTGGTGTTTGCTAGGGCAAAGCCCGGTTTAAAACATTTGGGCTGATCTGTTTTGGTTAACCCTAGGAAAATGTGTTTGGACTCATGTTAAAGATAAAGTAGAATTTGAGGGAAGAATTGGTATCAGGTGGTCCTAGATTTTCCTACCTAGAAATATAACATCCTTTTTTTTTTTTATTTATCAAGATATAAATTTCTCCCAATTATTCTTCTACCCCTGTTCAGTAATTGTTTTGCACACATATTATGTTGTTTTTTCTTTTCCTGACCTTGTGTTTAATGAAGTAAAGCACTAAAAGGAAGGTGATTTTCTTTTTAAATCTTCACTAATGTAGCAATATATTCAACTTCTTTTTCTTCATTTTTTCAGTTAACTATTTTTATTGAGGCATAACATGCCTGCAGTGTGTGAGCACACTCATCTTACGTGTTCCTCTTGGTGGGTTTTTACAAATGAATAATCAGGTCAAGATGTGGAATCTTTCCAGTACCCCAAGAAGGTCCTTCCTGCTCCTTCTCCACCCACAGCAACCCCTGAGGTAACTACTGTTTGTATTTCTCTCAATAGGAGTTTGTTTAGCCTGCTTATGAATTTAATATAAACAAATCATGCAGCATGCACTTTCATGTCTGGCTTTTAAAAATTACGTCCATTCCACATAATACCTTTAGGTTCATCCATTTTGTTGTACTTATCAGTACTTTATATGCAGTTTTGCTTTGTAGTATTCCATCATACCTGAGTGTGCATAGATGTGTTTGTATGTATTTTTGTGTGCACACACACATACACTGAAATAACACAATTTATCAACTTATGCATCCATTCTCCTGTGGATGGGTCTTTGGATTGTTTCTAGTTTTCAGTCATTATGTGTAAAGCTACTATGAGCATTCTTATATGTCTTCTAACACACACATGTACAATTTTCTGTTGAAGGTTCCCCTGTCTGTGGATTTTCTGGGTTATACAGTATGCATGTGTTTGCTTTAAATAAACTGTCTATCTTGTATATCCTACCAAATGATATGCAAAAGTGATTATTCCATTTTAAATACCCATCATCAATGTTTGAGAGGTCCACAAGAAATCCTGTCTTCACTAGCATTTGGTATTGTCAATCTTTTTAATTTTAGTCATTTTGGTGAGTATGTAGTGAATCTCACTATAGATTTAATTTGCATTTACTAGTTAGTAGTAATGTTCAGCATCGTTTCATATGCTTGTTGACCATTTGGATCTCTCTTGTTTTTGGAGGGGGGACCAAGGATTGAACTCAGGAGCACTTAACCACTGAGCCACATCCCCAGCCCTATTTTGTATTTCATTTAGAGACAGGGTCTCATTGAGTTGCTTAGGGCCTTGCTTTTGCTGAGGCAGGCTTTGAACTCAAGATCCTCCTGCCTCTGCTTCCCAAGCTGCCAGGATTACAGGCATGTGCCACCGTGCCTGGCTGGATCTCTCTTAAAAAATCATGCCAGTTCAATATTTTTGCATATTTTTAAACTGAATTTTTTGGATTTCTGTTGGTGAAGCCTTTGATTATAATGTAAATTCTGTAATATTGTTCTTCAAGATAATTTTAGCTATTCTGCATCTTTTTTGCTTTTCTTTTGGTGAAATTTAGAATCAACTTGTCAATTTTCAACAACCATAAACTTTCTGAGAGTTTGGATTTTGATTGGGATTTCGGTAAACTTACATATCAGTTCAAGGAGAATTACTGTCTTAATATTGAGTCACTTGACCCAGGTGTATACGTATCTCTCATTTATTCAACTTCTCTCAGTAACTGTTGTTGCTGTTGTATTCTCAGTATATCAATCTTGCTTGTATATCTTGTTAACCTTATTACCATGTATTTCATATTTCTTGATACTATTGTAATGGTATAGGGATTTAAAACTTTTATTTTCCAATTGCAGTCATGCTCTAGAAATACAATATTATAGCTCCACTTGTATTATTTCACTTATCAGTTCTAATAGTTTGTTGTAGATTCTTTTGGAATTCCTACCTACACAATTGTGGCCTCCACAAATACAGACAGTTTTACTTCTTCCTTTGCATTTCTTTATGGCCTTTTATTTATTTTTCCTTTTGAAAGAAGTTCCAGATATTTTCTTTGTAGACTGATGGTCCTAATTTAAGTCATATGTAGAATAAGCTATAAAAAGTGTACAAACAAGGAAAACTTCTTTGGGAAGAATATTGGATAATTTAATTGAAGCAATGATCTGAATATGATTTCTCACTCAGTGCCCCTGTTGATATGAAATGTTTGCCTGCAAAAAAATGCATCTAAGATGCATGCATAATAAATATGCATATCAGCAACTGCATGGTGAATCACCTTCATGGCGAATGCGAAAAAACCTTGCCAGAAGGAAATTTTTTGCTAAATTACCACAAAATGCTCAAGAGTTTGAATGCAGAGGTCTCAAAACAACTCTGCTTATCTCAAAATTTGCCTCTTGATGTCTTGGGGCTTTTTGGAAAGCAAATTTATCCCTGTATTTATTATCCACATAAACACTCACAAGATGAGGGAGGGTCTCTGCCATCCGTCCTAGGCTGTGGTCTGCCACTCAGGTGTTCTATAGATGTTCCCAAATACATGAAGAGACAACAGGAGTGAATGAGCAGACTTACAGATGAGAGAGCTCAGCCTCAGTCTTCAATTAACTTTGGTAACTCACCTCCTCAAACTTCGAATTTATTTGCTATTTTTTGTTTAAAAGCCATATAGTCTGGTTTCCCATTTACAACTTGATTCCATCAAAGGAATAATCCCATCTGTAATAAACGGTTTTCAAAGTTGGCCACAATGACCTCTCTCCGCCTGCCACCTCACTCCCACTTCTCAGAGGGTGTCACTGAGGACAGTCAAGCAGTGAAGCTGGAGAAGTGAACACTGGACAGAACTTGACTTTTTAAAAAACTGAGTTTGGTTGTGTCAATCTCTGTGCATACTCTGTATAGTTGTGGTCATGGTAGATATGATGTCACTATTACATACCTGCAACGAACTTCAATACATCATCTGTCAGCTCTGGCCTCTGTCTTTGCATCTATCTTGAGGCAGGTACTTCCATTCTTGGTCCATATTCAATACTCCTGCCAATGTCTACCAGTTCTCCACCCTCACCCCCTGCCCAGATAGTTTGCTAGTTTACCGAGGTACATTTTTGTCTCCATGTACAAATTCCTAGGCCCTGATTGCCTAGCACAGTGCCTTGCTTGATGCAAAAAATAAAAAAATGGGAAGACACCTAAGATGGAATGTACCTACTACACCCTGAATGTTATAATATGCACGATATAGTATACATATTTTATATTATATTGGATTGCTTTCTAGCAATTATGGTTCTGGGTTTATAATGGTTTCTAGAAAGGCATTAGAAATTCCTCCTTCATCTTAATCACAGTGTTTAGTTTTCTCTCGGAAGGCACTTTATTTACTTAATATCACAGTACTAAAATAATTCCATTCTGCAGTGTTCAACAAACAGAAAAAACCCATAACATCTATATTAAATTGTTGCTAAGAAAGTAAACATTTCTCCCCCTCTTTTCTCTGAGTTGATTAGGCACCAGTATATTTTAAAATGTTTCCCAAGCCTGAGAAGGCTCCCCTCTGTACTTACAACTATTCAATCTAGAATGTTTTTCCTACCACTTGATTACAATTTGGCAGTAGTTTCTGAATAATTTACAAATTTTAAATTTCTGTGACCCAAACACACATGTGTTTGCAGCTAAACAGACTTGAAAGAATATGCAAATTGCACTTTTATGTCAGAAATGAGTGAATGCAGCTTCATGCTGAAAAAAGCTAACTGTCACCCCCGTGTTTTTGTTTAGACTAATCTGTGTGCTCTCGCGCCCACATCAGACTGCATCAACATTTTCTTTGGGATATTAGACGTAAATGTTTATGACTGCAGATAGCCTAGGAGGGATTGACACTTATTAAAAATGACCCTGGGGTATTTTCTTGGGTTTCCACATAAATATCCCAGGGAAGCATTCAATATAACAAACGAGACTGCCAGGCAGAGGGAAGTGAGCACTGCAGGAGGGCTCTTGGGTCACCTAGATCCTGTCACATGACAGGCGCCACCCAAGAATGTGGTAAGAAGGCCAACCAAGCTGGAGAACCAGGAGCAGCCTGGTTTAGAGGGTGATGCTGCTACTGATGGGAAATGTCTCTCCCTAAAGCCGGGAATCTCTGCCCAAAACGCCCCCAAACTTTACATTTTAAAGAGTCATCAAAAAATTAGATACACATGTGAATTTCATTCTGTCTTTTACTGTGGGGCCAAGCACTGGTGTTTTACCAAGATGGGACAATTTCTTACATCCGACTGTTTCATTCACAAGATGAGGCAGGCAAGAGTCTACCATGTCTTCACAAAGGGCCTGAACTGGTTCCTGAACTTGAGGCGTAGAGAGATATCCTTTCTGGATCATAGAAAAATTTGAGAGTCTAATTCTAGCATCTCAGATACTGAAGATGTTTCTTTCTCTCCCTGCTTCAATCGAAATGTATTCAAAATCCCTTTGTAAAGACCCATTAAGGGGGCTGGGGTTGTGGCTCAGCGTTGAGCGCTTGCCTCACTGGGTTCGATCCTCAGCACCACATAAAATAAAGGTATTGTGTTCATCTACAACTAAAAAAAAAAAGACCCATTAAGTTGTCCTGACACTAACAATACCAATGGAATCACTGCCTCTAGCTTTACCCTGGACTCCCCAAACTCTAGGGATGCCATCCACCCCTAATGGCCTCTCACCTCACTTCATGTCCCCTCAACAGTTGCCATCAAGGTCACAAACAACCTCCACAAAAACCAAACAGAATGAACACTTTTCAGTTCCCATCTTGCCTCACCTCTCAACAGAACTGATGTTCTGTACTCCTTCCATTTTGAGGCTTTCAGTAACACCATGCGGTACCCCCCGCCCACCATGTCTGGCTACTCCTTTCTCCTTTCTATGTGGTTTTTAAATGTTGACAGACCAAAAAATCACATGATCATTTCAAGGGGCACAGAAAAAGCCTTTATTACTCTTTTTTAAAAAAATATATTTTTTAGTTATAGATAGACACAATACCTTTATTTTATTTATTTATTTTAATGTGGTGCTAAGGATTGAACCCAGTGCCTCACATCTGCAAGGCAAGCGCTCGACCACTGAGCTACAATCCCAGCCCACATTTATCACTCTTTCATGTTAAAAACACTCAGCTTGGAATAGAAGGGTACTTCTTTAACCTGGTAAAAGCAAGAAAAGGGAAGCACCTCTCAAGTGTCCACAGCCTTGCCCAAACTGATTTAGCCCAGTGAAGCCCACATTGGATTTCAACTTAACAAAACTGAGAGATACATTTGTGTTGTGTCATAATTAGTTATAGCAGCAAGAGAAAATGAATACAGCTCTCTATGAAAAATCCACATCTAATATCAACTCAATGGTTAAAGACTGATTTCTTTTTCCTTAAGATCAGAAACAAGGATGTCCACTCTCACCACTTCTATTCAGAATGGTACTGGAGACTTTAGTCAAGGTAATTAGGTAGTAAAAAGAAAGAAAAGGCATCCAGATTGGAAACAGAAAAAGCAAAACCAGCTCTATTTGCTCATGGTGTCACTTTGCATATAGTAAATCCTAAAGCATCCATGAAAATGATTATAACTAATAGATGAGTTTAGTATGGTTGTAGGACATAAGATGAAGATACAAAAAAAATATTTTTATTTCTATAACACTACCAAGAACAGTCAGAAACAACAATTAAGACAGTGCTCTTTAAAATAGCATTAAAAAGAATAAAATACTTACAAATAAATTTAAAATAAGTTTAAGACATGTACACTGAAAACTATAAAACATCACTGGAAGAAGTTAAGAAAGATTTAAGTAAATGGAAAGGCATCCCATTCTCGTGGGTTGGAGGATTTAATATTATTAAGATGTCAATACTCTCCAAATCTAGAGAGTCTCTGGAATCCTTGCCAAAATCCCAGATGGCTGCTTTGTAGATATTAATAAGCTTGTCTTAAAATTTATGTGGAGATTCAAAGAACCTAGAAGAAGAACCAAAACAATCTTGAAAATGAACTCACATTTTCAAATTGAAAAGCAAACTATGGAGCTACGGTACTCAAGACTGTGTAGTATTGACATACGAATATAGATCAATGATTCCATTCTATTCTAGAATAGAGTCTAGAAATAAACCCTAACATTTTTGGTCGATTGATTTTTGACAAAAGTACCAAAGGAGGAAATAATGGTGTTTTCAACAAATATTTCTGAAACCAGATATTCAAAAGTTAGGGGATAAACATGGATGTCTACCCAACCCATATACAAAAGTTAACTAAAACAGATCAGTGACCTTACTGTAAGGGCTAAACCTGTCATTTTTGGAAGAAAATGTAAAACTTCATGACCTCAGATTAAGCAAAGGTTTCTTAAACATGACACAAAAAAATAAAATTTACAGAATAAACAAATTAGGTAAATTATAAACTATATTTCATCAAAGTTAAAAACTCTTGTGCTTCAAAGAACATCATCAATAAAATGGAAAGACAATTCCTAGAATGAGAGAACTTTTTTGTAAATAATATATCTGATAAGGGATTCATATTTAGAACTAAAAACTTGTATACAGCACAATAATGAAAAAACAAGCCAATTGAAAAATGGGCAACATATTTGTATAGACATTTCTCCAAAGAAGATTTACAAAAGATCAGTAGGCACATGAAAGAACACTCATCATTATTAGGGAGAGGCAAACCAAACCCCAGTGAGAGATCACTCCACATCCATTAGGACAGCTATAATGAAAAACCAGACTATGAGGAGTGTTGGGGAGCATGTGAAGAAATTAAACCTCATACATTATTGGTGAGAATGCAAATGACACACTACTTTGTAAAAAGTTTGGCTTCCTCTCGAAAGGTTAAACATGGAGTTACCGTATGGATCAGTAGTTCTGTACCTAGGTGATTAAGAGAATTGAAAACATGTGTCCATGCAAAAAATTATACATGCATGTCCATAGCAGGCTAAAAATGAAAACAGCTCATTTCTGTCAACTGATAAATGGATAAACAACATATAATACATCTATGCAATGAAATATTACTCAGCTATAAAAAGGTATAAAGTACTCATACATGCTACAACCTGGATAAACCTCACAACTATTATGCTAAATGAAAGAAAACAGACACAAAAACTCACATGTCATATGATTGTACTTACAAGAGATGTCATTAATAGGCAAATCCAGAGACACAAAGTAAATTAGTGATTGCTGGAGGCAGCGGGGGAGTGGAAGAAGAGAGTAAATGCTAACGGAGATGTGGTTCCTTTTTGGACTGACAAAAATATTATGACTTTAGATACTAGTGATGGTTGTACAACTTTGTGGATACATTAAAAAACCAAATCATATAATTTAAAGGTTGAATTTTAGATATGTGAATTATATTTCAATAAAGCTATGATATACTAAAAAAAACAAAACAGCAATTGGCCTCAAGCCTTAGTCTGAAATCTTATTTTTTTTCTGCATCCCCCCGGGCAATCTCTTCAACACCTATGGCTTCAACTGTAATTGAAGTATATGTCAACCTCAGGTTTATGTCTCTATCACAGATCTCTCCCCTGACAACACTTCTTCATTGGGTGTTGAGGAGGTCCCTTTCTTATGCTCAGATTGATATTGATGATGTCAGGTTAATATGGACAAAGATCTGATTATCTGCTTTATTACTGATAAAGCCAACACTGGTCCTTGTGGCTTGGTTGTATAATATCAGGCAATTTCCCAATATAATCATATACTCAAAAATATTGATGACTGTGTGAACAAATGAAACTATTGTAACTACTCTTTGTAGTGAGGGATTGGTTTTAGGCTCATGTGGGTGTTATCTTTGGAAATAGAAGCTGTCAGTGCGAAATGTTCTTACCTGCTATGGTACATAATGCATGCTAAAGAAAACACAGAATACATGTATTTGGACTTAGAACTTGAACTTGAGTGTGGTCCCCCCCCCCCCCCCGAAGCACTGTTGAGATTATTCTGCCATGGTGACTGTTCACCTTCCTGAAAGATTTTGAAAACCCACACCTGCAAACGGGAAAGCCTTTCGTGTCTCACCAGTGTTTGGTGAGTGACACTGAGTACTTGACAGCACGGAGGCCTGGCGGTCTGGGCTCTCCTCTATAAAGATTTTATTGTGGTGACAATGGGTTGAGAGCGTTTTTCAAACGCGGCAGAGCCAAGTGTCTTGTGCAGCAATCCTGGAGTTAGAGCAATAAACCTTAGCGGCAACCCTGCTCCTCTGCTCTCCGCATGCAACCTCGCGTGCCCATCTGGAACTCCCTTTTGGTTTTCTGCTCTCCCTGTGGGAGAGACACAGATTGATCTCACATCTATGCGTCTGGTCATAAGAAACCCAGGAACCAAAGTCTTCAGGACGTTTGCAGTTTTCCTCCTCTATTTGCAAAGGCCAGATTGAAGCTGAGTGATTCTCGTCACCACTGTGTGTGCGCTGGGCTCCTGCATGGATCATGTCTTGGACTTCCTACGTGAATGCAATAATGGATGGTGATGAAAATTTGCACTTGGTCACCCTCAAGAATCACTGTGCTTAACTTGCTCATCAGCAGAAAATAGCTCATTGGCCATATAAGTTACTCTGTATATTTGCTGAAAATCATAAAGTATAGAGCCCTGCAGAGGTATTAAAATGTATGCTGACAGAACTCAGAGTTTCATCCTTCTTCCCAAAGCCTTACCAGAGAAGCCTTTGGACCAGGGGTAGAGAGGGCAATGGAGAGGAAGGCATTTTACAGGAGTATTCTCCTCTCCTCCTCCTCTGACAAGCATTGACAGGTATCTGGTTGAGCATGTTGGCTCCTGCGCATCCCAACCTTGACCTTTGCTTTTTCTTACTTTTCCAGAGCCTTGGTTGTCCCACAGTGGCTATCTGCATATTCCCAAAGCCCCGTACCTTTCACATGGTCCAGATCATGCTGTTGATGACCAATGAAAATAAGCTTGGCAGCTGAAAAGGCAGCCTTAGGCATTGACAGCTTGGAGTTGAAAACTTCGTGAACTCAGACCAGGTATTCGCTTTCCTGAAGCTGTGCCTCTTCACAGAGGAGAACTTCCTCGTGGGGCTGTTGGAGGAATAAACAAACACAGGTGAGGCAGCGTGTCTAGAACACACTTGTCATCCAGCCACTTTTAGCTGTCATCCTTGTCACCATGTCATGTCGTCGTCATCAGCAGCAGCAGCAGCATCGTCATCATCATCATTGCCATCATCATCATCAGTAACTTTTAGTTGCAGGTGACAGAAACCCAACTCAAACGAACTTAAGCAAAGAAGGAAAATAGTTCTGTTTGGTTAACGGAAAAGTCCAGGCACAGACTTGATCCAGAGGGTCAACAGTATGATCTGTGCCCCATCTGTCTCCAAATCTCGCTCTGCCTTCTCTGTCTTGTCTTCACCCTCCAGCAGGTAGATTAAAGATAATCAAAGGCCTCTAACCCATAGAGGCCCATCCCCTTCCCTTCCTACTAAAGGGCCTGTGAATATGGGACTGCTTTAGCCTACGTGAACCTGCGCTCCATCCACAAACCCACCTCCCCCAAACAGCCTTCCCTCGGCCATCCTTGCCCTCAGAAAGATAGACCTAGAAAGAGCCTCCACAGACCCTTAAATAGACTCAAGGATTTTCAGGAAGGACTTCCAGGGTCCTGGGTAGCGGGAGTGTGGTCTAAATGTGGAGGTAGAAAGGAGGTAGGCTCAAGATGTGCATGTCCACTTGCTCTCTCCCACACCACCACCCCCTCCAGGGGAAGGATTGGATCAGATGAGGACCAGAGCAGAGCCTTCCCACATGCACAGGCCGTGACACCAGGTGTATGAGAGGTATTTATTTATTGAATAGTATGTTTATTCATATAGTGATTGCTGTGAAATGGTCTAAACCAGAGCAAGACAGGAGATGACTGAGCATCATGGCAGTTCTAGGGAAGAGAAGGACGGCTGCGTAAGGAAATTGACTAAATTATGTTATGCACATGAATGAACAGACCGCAGTGAATTCCACCTTCCAAAGCTCTAATTTAAAACAAACAAATAAATAAATATATAAATAGAGGACCAGTAGAGTGGAGGAAGGGGGAAGGAAAGGGAAGTACTCAGGATTAAAGGGGAGCAAATGATATTACACTTGCCTGTATGAATATGTCAAAAATAACCTATGATGTATAACTAAAATACACTAATAAAATGTGAAAAAAGAGAAGAGAAGAATTGCTATTGGCAGAAAGGGAACCTGGAGCAGAGGACTTGAGGGATGGGGAGATGAGGATAGACCGAGACATAGGGAGGTGTTCCAGACAAGGAAAGAAACATGAACAAAGGCCTTGAGATCATATGGGGCCTGCCGTGCGTGGAACCATGGGAAACCCAACCTCGTAAGACAGAAGGTGTGTGGGGGAAAAACAGGAGATGGTCAGGCAAGGGGACCTGGAAGGGTAACTTAGAAGAGTTCTAGGGGACAGATTCTAGCTCCCAGTCTTGCTGCAAGAATTCAAGTCTTTGAAGGTTTGTGAATAAAAGAGATAGTTCAAAGAGGTGGAGCTGGAAGCACCGTATCTGTGGGCCAAAGAGCCCAGAGCTGAGACCTGGGGTCTTGAATGCGAAGCCAGACAACAGCTATTGTGGTGCATGATGAATGAGGAGCTAGACAGGGACAGAGGAGACTCAAAGGCAGAAGCTCAGCTGCAAAGCAACCAAATTGAGACTTGATGTCATGAGAAGAACCAGGTGCCTAGCACTGAGTAAGCTGCACAGAAATGTATTACTAAATCAAGCTGTTGGAAAAGATGGAATGGACACATGTCTAGTCTGAGTCAGTGGTTACAATGACCAACAAGTTCACCAGGTGTTTGCTTTTTAATTTTGTTCCAGTCCTCTGATGGGAAAATTAAATTTTGAGTCCATGGGACTTGGCCTGGCCAAAGTTACCGCCTCTGGGTGTCCTGTGGGAAGAGCTGGCGCCTCAGGCTCAGGCTGGCACATTGGTGAAGTTCCTGTGGCCAGAACTGAGGGCTTTTTCCTGGCTGGTTTTGCTGGGTGGTTTGTAGGGCCTGTCTGCTGGCCAGGCGTGAATGCATACTTGAATGTGTCTGTAAAGGGGGCTTCCAGTCCTGGCCTGTGCCCGCTGGCTTCTCAGATGAGAAAGGAGATCCACAGCGCCTGGCTGGCCAAATAACAGGGGTGCTGGAGACAACAGGTCCAGGTGGATCCCTCAGGAGCTTTGGATACTGCAGCATGGGGCACACAAAGGGGCTCAAGGGAGTTCCTGAGAAAGAAAGAAAAAAAAAAATCATTCAAGGTCATGTAATTCAGCCCCAGCCTTTAAGCTGGGAAATTTATAATTGCATGGTATCAATCAACCCACAATTGTTTTCTAATCACCAACTGTGTAGCTTGCTTTGTGTTGAGAGCCAAGTGAGGCACAGAGGGGAGTCGAATGACTTCTAACAAGTCTAGAGTTTTGAACCGGAGGACTTAACCTCTTCCATTTACTAGTTACCTGGACTTCAGCAAAACTTCTAAACTCTCTTGTCTGGTTTCCTCATTTGTGAAATGTGCATAGAAACAACCTCACTGGCAATGGTGATGTGAGAAATAAATGAGATCATCTGTAATGATATATCATGAACTGGCAGATATTTATTTGAATCTGATATCTGCAGGTTAATGTAATTTATAATTTCATAATATTTATTTATTAAAGATAAAATTACTCCAGTTCTGAAATTCAATGAATTCTATGAAACATTTTCTTGTTTCTAAAGATGTATGTGATTTAGGGAAATAAAACTACCACATGTAGATGACAGTGGTGACTACAAGAGAGAAAATATACCACCTTTTGTGAAAGAGACCATGAAGAGCCATTTGGCATTTTTTCAACTTCAGCCCAAAGAAATGTGGTCATTTTCTTGCTTTGTTATTGCCACCCTCCTAGAAGCATTTGGATTCCTTCATAGGCTCCTGAAGGTGGAAAGTGTCTGTAAGTGGGAGATGGTCAGGACCCTGTCCTCCCTGCCACTGCTTATAGATGGGGTGACCAGGGCCAAGGAGGCGGGGCATCCTGCACCGAAGATGTGTGCTGCTGGGAAGTAATCGGAGTAGCTGTTGACCTCAGGGCTTCTGGGTCTTTCCAGTGCTCCCTACTGCTCTCCAACTTGGCAGCCATTGCAGGGCTTAAGAGCTGGAGGGGGCCACAGCCACCCGTAGTTCATTCAAATCACTCCTAACTTTTGTTCCCTAGGGTAGCTACTCACAGACCCATGAGAAGCAAAAATCACTATGTAAGCATTTGTTTTGGAGTGAAAACACACACACACACACACACACACCAAATGGAATTATCAAATAGGGAACAGGTGGAGGCCAGGGAAGCCATCCTTTGGTGCCCCTCTACCCAGCCCGGCAGAGTACATTCCATGTTGACCTTAGACCTTCCAGGGCCACACAACCCTCATCTCACAGAGGGTCACCCATAGCTGCTGCTGCTCTCAGAGCCATCTTTGACTAGAATTGACCATAAGATCCAGGAGTTTAACAAAAACACCTGACTGGTGGTTTGAGGAGGGTGGAGATACCGGGGCAGCTGCAGCAGCGAGAACATCCCTCAGGTGCTTGGGTGGTAAGGGTTAATGCGGGAGAGAGGGAGCAGCTGGCAGCCCCCTGAGAGGTAAGCACCAGAGCTGGGAGCATACAGGTGCTCTTTTTGGTTTCACTTCTTCTGTATCTGACAAAAGTTGCTAAGTTAATTTTTTTTAATCTAAGACTTAGTCACTGGGAAGCCTCATGTCATCAGGATGCTGTTCTCCTCATCCTTTAGGCTAACTGGTTTTCCTAATGATGTCCCTAGGGTCCTGTGTCATCCTGGAATGTGTTCTGAATCGTTAAGGGAGTTGAGGTTGTGTTCAGTCTAGTTTTAATGCAAAGTGATTCTTGGGTGTTTCCAGAGCATAGAATAAATGGCAACACTCGTGGGAACTCCTCACGTGTTCTGGAAAAACAAAAGACAGAAAGACACCTGCCTGGAGGATGACAGTGTGGGCCCTGACATTTCAGCTACCTCTGGGTGTCTATACATTCATGTTACTCCATGTTTATCTATTAGGCTACATTTGTGATATTTGGTGTTTTGTTATCTAGAGTTTGAGTACTTGTGTTTTTGGGTGTTTTTGTTTCGATTTTGGGGTATGTTTTGTGTTTTTGCTTATTCTTTTCTGCATTTGATTGCAAATTCCTTGAGGGCAAGAAACATGCCTCACTTTTCCTCTGTCTCCCACATGCCCTGTTGCTGACTGTGGTCACCTAGGAACTAAGAACTGGGGCTGCCGAGGTCACCGCACTGTTCAGAAAACTGCCAACCCCCCTGTAGATGCATGTCCCTCTGCAGAAACATAAACTGTCTTCCCAAAGTGACCAACTGTTAGGTCTGAACTTCCCAATCATGGTGCCCCTTCCCTGGAACACACTTTGCTAGCAGTTCTCCTAAGGAGGATCCTCCGCTTCTTGGTTTCTACCTGCTTTCCTCACAGACGTTTTCAACTTGTTATCCACCTCCAGGTACAGGAATTGATGAATGGACTGAGAAAAAAATAGCTGGCAGGGCAGAGGCAATAAGGTAGCTCTGGCAATGCTATGCCAGGAGGCAGAGACATGGCCTTGCCCTCTGTCCATGAAGCAGCGTCTCTATTACGGACTTTGAGAGTAAGAACCTGATGTGCCTAGTTCAACTTTATATTGCCAGCATCAAGGAAAGTGCTCACCTTATTTTCAATAAATATTTGCTGAAGGAATGAGACTTGGGCTCCCAAACTAGTTCAGCCATTCATAAGCTCTCTGAATCTTCCACCTTTCCTCATCTTTAAACTGAATGGACTTCCACTATAGTTCTATAGTTCATTTATACGACTGGATAAATCTCAGAAAGAAGATGTGGGGTGGAAAAGAAAAGTAAATGGTAGATGATGACATGTAATATTAATTCTCTCTCGAAGTTCAAACAAGCAAAAAGTAAACAATATGCTATCCCAGGATAGTGTATCAGTTGGCTATTGCCATATAACAAACAATTTCAAAACTTGATGGCTTATAATATTTGTGTATTCTTAGGTTTCTGGGGTGGGGCTGGGGGTTGGTTCAGCTAGGCTGGGCTCAGTTGGCCTTAATTCTAACTTCAGATTGGGTCCAGGTCTGCTCCATATATCTTTCATCCTCCTTGGAACAGCAGGTGACTGGAGTATGTTTTTCTCATGACAGAGGCAGAAATCTAAGAGGGTGAAAGTGGATACATATGATTCCTCTTAAATCTATGCTCAGAATTCAAACCCTGTCACTGCCTACAACATTCTACTGGATAAAGCAAATCTGACATCACTGGGCAGGGAAGCACCTTCCATCTATAACGAGAAGAACTGCAAAGCAATAGGTATATAGAGAACTGAGAGAAATAATGCAATTTGCCATACAAACATATTTGACAAAACTATAAAAATAATCAAGGGAGCAACCAACATAAAATGCAGGATAGTGGTTATTTCTCTGGGGGAATAGAAGGGGTAAATACAAGGTGCATCTGTAGTCCTGGTCTGGTCTAAGATTGAATGAATGGAAGGCTTACAGGCTTTGTGGAAATGGAAGATTGCTTAGTAATTTACATGCACTTTATTCTGTACCTATCAAATGTTATATAATAAAAAGTAAATTTAAATAAATAAATGAAGGATATGATTCACCAATATGAGAGCTTCTTTTCAGGGCTAATGTTGTATCTACAATTCCAAGGTAACAGGAATTGAGGACTCTCCTCCTTTGGAGACAGAACACACCTGAGCATTCATGAACACCATTGATTAGCTTGCATCCAGGCTAAGAAAAAGGAATCGATCTGTGCTGGTTCTGTCCAGGCCAAGCCCTGAGCTAGGCCCATGGGGGAGATGTGAAGATATGGCCCCTGCCCTTAGGGCTGCAAGAGTCTCCAGGAAACAATCTGGATTGCAGCTGTGAGTGCACAGAAAGCCTGGCTTTAACCTCAGACTGATTTGTCTCAAATCCCAACTGAGATACTGACCTTGGGTTAGTGAAACTCTCTGAATCTATTTCCTCATCATAAAGGAGACAACTCTACTTTGGAAGGTTGCTATGGATCCTTGAATCAACAAGTTTCTATTTGCTTTGAGCAGAGAGGCCCTTGTGGCACAGTAAGTTGCAAAGTGCAATCCCTGGGTTTGAATCTCATCTGTACTGCTCATAGGGGTGGATCCTTAGGCCCTAAGTTACCTTTTCTAATTCTCCATTGCCTCCTGTAATGTGAGGTATCACTATTTTTTTTTCTCAAAAGGCCTGTTTGGTGGTTTAAATAATGTGTATTATGTACCTGACATCAAGGGGAGGGCTCTATCAATATGAATCCCTTTCCCCTCCTATTTCCTTCTCCTTTCACAGCTTCTTTCTGGCTTTGGCCCAAAGATGGTGGGAAAAAGAGGTCAAGTTCAGGTGTCTTCAGGAGAAGATGAGTGTGGATTGTGGATGGAATCCCAGCCTCCTGGGCTCAAAGGGTAGGAGGGTCTCAGGTGTGGGTACTAAGAGGGGGCTTGGGCCTAGGGAGGGATTATGTTTTCCATTACCCAAACATCTCCAATTTCAGCCTCCAATTTGGGGAAGCAAAATAATTTTGGCCCCCCACGCAGTATCTGTCTCTGGAACTGATTATCTGCTTTGTTAAGTTCAGAGGCATTCTGATAAGGGTAATTGAATTAGCCTTCCCGGGACTCCTACATGCAGGCTAGCAGCCACAGTAGGGGGTCTTGCCGGCCAGGCCCCTTGGCATGTGGGCTCTCCCTCCATGGTTTTGGAGCAGCCCTCCTGGGGGTCACAGTGCCTTGGGCTCGGCCTTTGAAGATCTCTGCATTGCAGAGAAGCCCCTCTACCCTCCACAGACCCTTCATGCTTCCCTGGGGTGCTCTTTAGTCTGTTCCCAGCCCCTTGGAGGCCTCTGAAGGCGAGGGGCTGTGAAGTCTTTCCTTGAGGCAGAGGAATTTCTGGAGGTCAAGGAAATGTCTGTTTGGGGACAAAAGATCAAGAGGTCAAGGTTCAAATGATGTTGATCTAAATTTTTCCCAATTTCAGGGGGTATTTTTTTTCCCTCGGGGGAACTTACTGACACCCTCCTCATCATCTTGACAGGAGGACTCTGCCACCTGAAATGACAAAGGTTTGGACTTTTGGGGGATCTTATTATAACAGTGGCTGCTCGTGTTTTCAAAAATCAATGGGCTGTAATAAGAATTATTTGGTCCCTAAAATGTGTTTTTCACACCTGGACCATGGTCTTTCCACCCCAACCGCCTCCTCTTTTTGTGACCCAGCACTGAAAAAAAAAGTCATAAAATTTGTTGCACACCTCTTGGGTGTTTTTTTCCCTTCCACCAGACTCCCATGGATTCAGCATGAAGAGGTGACGAAGAGCAGTCACTCTACAGTGTGCCCTTCAAGCGTCAGACCAAGTCCTCTTGGTTCCATGAATCACATCAATGTCACATAACCTCAGCTTCTGTCCATCAACCAGCTCTCTACCACCTGATAAGCCTGTTGAGCTCTATCATTATTACAAGCAAAAGCAATGTCATTTTAGAGAGCACTAGAACAGATCTGGGTTTAGTTAGACTCAACCTCTAGAATTCACTACCTGTTCTACCTCTGGCAAGTTAGCAACCAGGGAGAAATAGCAATACCTCAGATGTTCTGGAGCTCTCTCTGATCATGGTGTCCTCAGCCCCTAAGCATCCCATGTATCAAGAAGTTAGGACTAAAGAACTTAAGAATGTGTGTCCTGAAAAAGTAATTATATAGAAATTGAAGGAAAAAGTAATAGTTTGATTTCATTCTTAAGTAGAAACAGTTATTTATTAATGGGATATAGAAACTGCATAATTTCTCAAACCTTGGAATGTGATTGGACACTGCTTCTCTCATCTCCAGTTCCATGTTGACTTTCATATGGTTCTTGTTTACTTATATCGGCCACCTCCAAAGATCCAGCTCCACAAAGATATGACATCATTAGAAGGAATGTAGTATGATCTAATGTTAAAACTGTGAACTACCTTGAGCTAGTTTGCACAGTGTCTAACAGATGTTAAGTATCATTATGTTTCCCTCAAGTAACCCACAGTCCCCCTGTGAGTTTGCTTTGGCACCCCAGAGTGGGAACTGTTGCAATAATGTTTAAAAAGCACCTAACAGGTTGTAAGTGTTTAAAAAATGGCAGCTCTCATTATTTCTCTTTGAACTTTTAAAGTCACTGTTAGTTGCCTTATGACTGAACTTTCATGCTGCCAGACTTGACTGCAATTCATTAGTTTGATGTAGTTCAAAGTCCATCTTATTCAAGTATCCCCTATGATTGGAACATAGTAAGTGTTCAGTAAATGTTGCTTGAATGGATGGACAGTAGGTGGATGGATGCCTTTTGGACCATTCACCTTCTGATTCCTTCATCCTTACATGCATTTGTGCCTCCAGCCCTGCACACATTCATCCATACATGCATCCAATAAACAACAGAAAGATGACTCTTCTGTCACCTGGAGTTGTCTCCCAAACCCTGCCCCACTCTCAAGGATGGTGTTGATCCTTCCTTCCATTTGGTCTATTTTGTGTTGCTTTGAAGAAACATCATATTTGGGCCCCATCTTTCCTATATTTTCTGAAGTCTTTGCAAAGTCCTCCAGGTCAAAAACAGGTCTATTTCATCCATAAATTCCCTCATTTACTCACATGAAATGTTCCCCACTGGGCTGACTGTAAGCCAGGTAGGTGCTCACTAAATACTTGTTAAATGAGTTACTGATTTATGTCATAGTTCTATGTACAACAAATGTCAATATTTTGATCAACTTGGCTAGTGACTCATTAATTACAAAATGGGCAGCTAGTTACCAGCCAATACAACCTCATGGCTCACTGAAAGTAGGAGGAATCAGGACAACTTTAGCAGGCTGTGGGTTTTGCTAAGGAGGAACCAGCACTGGGTGTTGAATGATGGGTAGGACTGAGAGAAATCAAAGGAGGAAGGCAGGCATTTAGGACTGGGATGGTGAGACACAGCATAAAAAATGACCTAGAGGAAAAAATGGGCAAAAGTCTTAACTAGATAGAGAAGGAAGGAGATAGAATCACAGGGATTGGTGCTACAGTTTGGATGTTGAATGTCTCCCAAAGGTCTAGGTGTTAAAGGCTCTGTGTCCAGGGATGGTGCCATTGGGAGGTAGTGGAACCTTAAACAATGGCAGCAATTTGGGAGGGGTCTAGAGGGACGTCCTTAGGTCATTGGGCCTATGCTTTGGAAGGGGATAGTTGGAGCCCAGCTCCTTCCTCCTCCTCTCTTTTGCTTGCTGGCTTGTAATATAAACAATTTTACCCCACCATGCATCCCCATTATGATGTGCTGCCTGACCACAGGCCCAAAACAATGGGGCCAATCTATGATGGACTTGAAACTCCAAAACTGTGAACCAAAATAAACCTTTCCTCTTTATCAGCTAATTATCTCAGCTATTTCATTATAGTGATGAAAAGCTGACTAACACAGTTGGAGAAGAAGCTTTCAAGATCAAGAAAGCTAGGAAGAAGCATACGCAGTTATATAAATAAATGTGAACATGCGCAGTTATATGGAAGTTATGCCAGAGTTGGTTGCATAAAGGTGGTTGTACCATGTTGAATCACTTTACCTAGGGAGGAGAAATTAAAATAATCTACCCTATTACAGAAAAACTCCAAATGAAAACATTTTACTTGGGTCTAACTGGCCATAGGTCTGATGGTTTTTTATCCACCACACAAGTAAATAGCTCAAGGGCAGCCTGCCCGCCAGCATAAATCTTTGTGTGGAAAATACTGCCAGTGTGGCCGTGGAAAATGCCCTCTTGCTGACCATAATTACATAGAATGTGTGCAAATAAAAGCTGAAAGAAAACACTTTTGCAGAGGCATATATATATATATATATACATATATATATATATATACACTTTTTTTTTCTTTCTGTTCTTATTTTGACAGAGTAGAAGAGAAATTCACAGACCATTTTCTCATTCTCCCAGTTGGGGCAGAATGAGCTCATGCTGCCTGGCTAGACTGGGGTTTGGATTTCATCAAAAGTCTTAAAGCTAGTTGCTACACATAGTCCTATGTTGGTGGGTCTTTCAGTCCTGAGATGGCTTCAGGAGGCAAGAGTTGCTGAGAAGACTGTGGATACCATTGTCTGGTTTAGCTCTGACCAACCAGAGATATGTGGTCTTCTTCAAGCAAAAGCAGATGTGAGACATTGGGGTGTTCAAAGCACAATCTCCGCCTTAAAGGTTAACTTCATTATCATGTAACTCATCTGTGTTCTCAACTCTTCCCTGGGAGTCTCTTCAGAGACAAATTTTAACTCTGAAGAAGTCCAGAGCAGAATAAATGTCTCCTAGAAAGGTTTCTCAAAGCTGTAAGATGGCAGATTTTGTTTCTTCAGGTTTTACATCTATCCTTCCAGAAAGTTGCCTTTCTCACCTTGACCTTTTATGGAATACTTGAGGAAAAAAATCCTTAGGAAAATATTTGGTATTTGAGAGTCTTATAATGATGGATGAACTGGCCCCCATCAAGTCTGGGCTCCACAGTGCAAAGAGGCTAAGGATAGACAGTTACTTTCGTCCAGCTCTGCAAGGAGACACATGCAGGGTCCCTAAAGTTGCAGATTCTTGCATGGACACATGTGCTCTAGAGTTGGAAATGGATCAGGAACCGGCAAATTAGAAGGATGCAGGGAAGCCCTGGAGACTGGGCCTCTTCTCAACATCTCTTGGTCTGTCTGCCTGTCTGTTCCATTCTCCTTTCTGTTCACCATAATTAGTTCCTTCTTGCACATGGCCCATCATGACTACCAGAACTCTTGGCAACTATACAAATTTTGGCCTCTGTACCCAATGATAACAGGCGGTTTCTCCATTTCTTAAGAGAAATATATCTAGCCCAACTAGCCCAAATCATTTTGGGGGACAGGTGTAAAGCCCCGGTCAGTTTGTGGCTAGGTTGCCCTTCCCTTATGTTGGGTACCCATCCAGGTGGCAGTCAGATGAACTATGGGCAAGGTACCACTCAAGAGCAGAGATTATGAGTTTAAGTGTGGCTAACGCAAGCAACACTTGCCATTGGAATATGATAGATATTCAGAACAGCACTGGTAGGGGAGGCCGCAGTAAAATACACATGTAGCTTCTATCAGCTTAGCTAATATTTTTTACATATGAAAATATTTATATGGGAAGAAAAATCATAATCATGAATACTATGTGATTGTGACTTAGTATAAGACACATGGGTACACGGTGCATATGAATGTCTAATAATAACCTCTTAAAGAATCTAAATATCTACACGACTGGTGTAACTCCACATCATGTACAACTACACAAATGGGAGGTTATACTCCATGTATGTACAATATGTCAAAATACATTCTACTGCATACATATCTAAAAAGAACAAATAAAAATTTTTTAAAAAGAATCTGAACATTCACTTGAATTCTTTAGTGTCATGTCAGAAGTTCATTTTCCTTCAAAAACAAATTAAGCTTATTCAACTAGTTATTTGAATTTTAAAAAAATTCTTTGTGTTTAGAACATGATTTCACCAATCCAAAAAAGATGGGAAGAATTGCAATGCTTAGGTTATGCTATGCTTTGTTGTTGAATGTCCCCCAAAGGCCTTTGTGTTAAAGGCTTTGTCCTCAGGGAGGCACTATTGGAAGGTGCTGTGGAGGTCTAGAAGATGGTGCCTCATGGAAGGTCTTTAGGTCACTGGGAACATCCCTTGAAAGGGATTTTGGGACTCTAGCCTTTTCTTTCTCCCTTGCTCCATGACTTGTGATGTAAGTGGTCTTGCTGTGCCACACACTCCTGCCACTATGTGCCATCTCACCAAAAGCCAAAGCAACAGGACTGTCAATCAGGGAATGGAACCTCCAGAATTGTGGGCCAATATAAACCTTTCCTCTTTATAAATTTATTATTTCAGGTGTTTTATTTTAGTGATGGAAAGCTGACTAATGTAAGTGATAATCCCCATTTCTTTTAAACCTTAAATTTGTAGGTAGACAGCCCACTTTGTCCCAGCCCATGGGACATATAAATGCAACCATAACCTGCACACATGTATTTGGCATACTCTGACCCCAGTTACAGTAGATGTATTCAGGCCCAGTAGAGGAACACAGGAAAGGTTGGATATGTCATTTAAAATTAGGTTTAGCTCCTAGTAACAGATATTCAAATAGCAGTGGATTAGCCAAATATGGTCATTTTTCTCCCAAGTAAACATTCAGAGTAATATCGTAGCTTTGCTCTGTTCATTCCAATGGTGAGATCTTCAATTCTCAGATACAGCCCCCTTCTTCCTGTGGTTCAGGATATAGTTCCACCTGACATATCTCTGTTTCAAACAGTAAGAAGGAGGGAGGGGGAAAGAAGTAGCAAAGGGCATATGCCAGCTATGTCCTCAGTAAGGTCCTTAGAATCTGCCATGTGAACTTCTGCTTACATCCCATTGGTCAGAATTTAGTCACATGCCACACATAGCTAGAGCAAAGGCTAGGAAAGGCAGTCTTTTTTCCAGATGCCCATTTGCCAGCCGACATTTCTCTTACGATGTGTATTAGCCAGGATCAGAATCTACAGAATGTATATGGATATAGAAAAAGATATATTATATGGAATGGGCTCACATGATTATGAAGGCTTGTAAACCCCAAATTGGCAGGGTGGGCTGGCAGGCTGAAGAATTCTCTCTTGTTTGGGGGAGACCAGAATTTTTGCTCTGTTCAGGCCTTTAACTGATTGGGTGAGGCCCACATACATGACTCAGACAAAATTAACTATCATACTATGGAAGAAGTGAAGCTGGATATTGGGGACAACTGTCTCTATGAGATTGAAAATCGGCAACTCCTACTCTGAATGAGAATGTAAAATCAGTCCCCAAGGGCAATTACTGTCCTCATTGCTTCAGCAAAAATTTTTTATAATATTTTGCGTAACAATGTTAATCCCTGGCCTCACATTTTCTCTCTTTGCTTCTACAGAAAATTTTGTCTACACCAGGACTTCACAGCTTCTCTCCCTGACCTCTGCTTACATCATAAAACTGTCTTTCTTTCCTCCCTTGTTGGGGAAAGTGGAAGGAAGAGACTTTGGTTCTCAAAAGAGCCTGACATGAGCTAGGACACACTAAAGACTTAAGTGGGATGGTTCCTGAACTGGGAATCTGAAAGCTGGAACTTGGCCCTGATTTTGTGGCCATCATGAGAAAAAGCAATTAGCATAGGCCACCCTACGTTAACTTCACCTCTGAAGCGGCTACTTCATCTCTCTGAGCTTCAGATGCCTCACCCATAAAGTGAGAAGAATCTTCTCCCCTCAGGATAAAGAATTAATATCTAAGAAGGACTTGAAAAACTAAGAGTGCAATTCTAACATTAAATAATTGGCATCCACAAGGTGGAGGAATTCTCTTTCCTCCCTCCCCTCCCTCTCTGTTCACTTTAGCAAATACTAAAAGCCAAATGCCTATTGTGGGGCCACGGCTGCCCTTGGCTTTCCTGTGCCTCACAGAGGGTCTTCCTACCTGGCTCACTCCCTCCCTTTACTTCCAGGAGGAGCCTGGTTGTCTGACCGTCTTCCTTCTCACCTCCCATAGCCACCTCCAGCTTGCAAACACAGCCATGGGGCCAACAGTAGTTTATCCAACTTCATCTTCATCATGAAACTTCCAGGAAGGCCGGAGGAAGAAATCAGCTTGCCCACTGATACTCCCCTGCAGCATGAAATGTACACAGAGACCCTCAAAATTGGTGTTAAAAGCACATAAACCTCTTGGGTTGTTGAGATTCTAGCCCAAGCAGGGTGTGTGTGTAATATCACTAAAAGCAGGTATGATGGATAAAAATGAGTGATGGCCCCTTCCAAACATAAACCGAGCTGCTCATCCCTCAGGGTTGTTTATAAATACAGGGGGTCCATTTGCTCAGGATCCCGAGGACGGGCCGGCACTCCATTTAGATAACGACCACACTTCGCGCCCGGCCACCACTCTCTAGCCCGCACCAGGTGATTAATCAAATGGTGTTTTGGTTTCTCCCGATACACATCTACTCCTTCCGGTTGAGAGTGGGCTGAAGGCGGCTTCCACGGTTTACAAAACAGCCAGGAGTGCGCACATCCGAAGGCAGCAGGACCTGGCACCCCCCTACCCCCACCGCACACTCAGTGGGCATGCGCAGGATCCCAGAAGGGCCCCGCAGTCTCCGTGGGCCTTGTCTTCTGGGCCACCACGACCATTGTCTTCAAGACGGAGATGCTTGAGTTGAAGAAACAGCAAAACTGGAAGCACCAGAAGACATTTGCCTTGCTGATAAGATCAATTTGAAGTCACAGAGGAGGACAAGTTTCCTTCTGTGGCCTCATCTCAATTGGCAGGAATGAAGAGGGACCCCTTGTTCCATGTGCTCCCGTGAAACACTGCACCCCCACACCGCGCCCTCAGGACTGCATTTGCCTTGCAGCCCACTAGCTCCTTTATTCGTGTTTGTCCATCACCCCCCAAAGCCCAGGGCTTCTACAGCATCCTTTACGCCTTAACTCTCACCTCCAGACAGCTCCAGGAAGTCGCTAATCTTGACCATCTCCCACGCTCCCCATTTCCCTAAACTTTCTGGATCTCACGGTCCCTTTGAAAGCAGCCTCCGCCTTTGGCCATCACCTGTTTGCTGTAACCCAATGCTGGCTTTCTGCCAAAGATAAAGCTTCCTTGAGGCCCTCTCAAGGGGATTCTGCTTCCCCTCCTCCATCTGTCTTGTGACCAGTGGGGACCACCATCGTCCTTCCCTCTCTACACAGTGGCTGCTGCAGAGCCCATACCATCAGGCTGCAGCTCCTGCAAGAGACTCTGGTTACAGACATCTACTCCTGGGCCCCGACTTGCTCCTCTCCTGTTAGACTTCTTAGTTACTTCAGTATCTGTGAAGATGATCCTTCCAACATCCAGACTTCTCGGTTCCTCCATCACCTCTCCTCCAATGACCTTGCCCTCCAACTTATCCCTGACACACCCTCCTCACCACCCTCCCGCCATCACTGACTGCAACACTGTCACAGGGGCAATTTCATCTTCCCACTCTAGCATCACCCTTGCTGTGTTGGTTCATCCCCCCCCAAGTCCCCAGCCCCAATAATCCTTTGACCCAGACTTCCATGTACAGTTGAACATTTTGTGTACTGAACAGAAGTCCTTAGCCAAAGAACAAGTGGGCCCTGAAATCCAGCCCAGGTTCCAGAACAACCAGGTGCACAGCCTGGTCTGTGGCTTCATCCACCTGGGGAAGAGAAAGATTTTTGTTTGCACAATTGTGGATCTGTATCACCTAGAAGGGAAGCATTTTTCTAATTCACTCTAGATGTTCCATGGATGAGCACCAGCTCTGATTCAGCCCTGATGGGACCTACAATTCATTGTGGTCACTATCTTTCTAATGTCCACCATCTTCCTGATGCCTTTTTGGCCTTTTCCAGCTTAGATATTATGTTTCATGACTATAAACCCTTTGCATATACTTAAAACTCCCTACCCGCTTTTTCCTTCATTGTATCACTTGGCATAACTCTAATCCTTTAAAAAAAATTTAACCTTCCGGCTACTTCATGGCTGTCCCCATTGCAGTTGAGTGTGACCAGACTAAGACACACATTTCGCATTCCTCTTTATGACTGCTAACTTCCAGTGAACCCTTCCAGTTCTGTCTGGTAATGAGAATCTAGCTACTGTCCCACTCTCTCAGACCCCACTCACTCTGTTGTGTGCACACAGGGAGAGTTCCATTTCCCATTTCTCTGAGCAAACACAAGCAATCAGAAGAGAGTTTCCGTCTGGTCCCACTACCATAGTCACCCATCTATCTACACTTGCATCCCTCGTTCTGCTTCCCCTTCTGTACTATGGAAGAACTGGTCCTATTCTCATCCCAAATGGACAGCTCCACTCATACTTTAGATCCTGTCCCTTCCACCTCTGTGAGGGCTTTGCTGTACTAATGATTACCCTTCTCTTCTACATCATCACCAAGTTTTTTCTTTCTACTGGATCATTTATGTTAACATATCAACAAGTTGCAATGTTTTGTCTACTTAAAAAAAAAAACTTCCTCTTGACTTTGTGACTCCTCCAGCTGCCACATCATTTCTGCTCTCCTTTATAGCAAAACCTCCTTCGAGAACAGGCTGTACCTGCTGACTGCCCCCCTCCCCGACTCCATTGCCTCCTGAATTGGCTCTGGGCAGGCTGTTGTCCTCATCACTCTTGTGGAGGTTACCAGTGACCCACATGTTGCTAAATCCAATGGTCAATTATCTATCCTGAGCTCATTTGACCTACAGCAGTCTTTGACCTGGTTAGCCACTCTATCCTTCTCCACTTGGCTCCCAGGACTCTGCTCTGTTGGCATCTTCTTTGACCAAATTGACCACACCATCTCAGATACTCTTCCTTGTTCCTTCTTGTATCCTTGAGTGCTGAACATGAACACGGCTCTGGAAGTCCTTGACGGAGTCTTCTCATTTCTATCCACACTCACTCCCTTGGTGAACTCATCTTCTATTATAGCTGATGATACTCAGAATTTCCATCTGCAGCCCCTGAATTCTATATTCAAATATCTACTTGCAGACATGGAATCTGTGTGTGAATCTGAGACTCAAATTTAACATGACCAAAGAAGAGATTCTGATTCCACCATCCATCCCAACTTAGATATACCTTGTCCTTCCCTCTCAGTAAATGGTAACTCTATACTCCCAGTACCTAAACCAAAAAACTGGGAATCCTCATTTCCATGCCCCTTCATTTATTAATTACCAACAAAGTCTGTCAGTTGTGCATTCAAAATTTACCCAGAATCTAGCCACTCCATGTGATCTGTGCTACTACCACCAAGGTCTCCATAATCTCTCACGTGGTGTATTACAGTGGCATCTTGGGCCCTCTGCTGGGGCTGTGAACAGAGCATCCATATGCAGCCTCCCCCATAGTGGCCTGTGCTTCCTCACAACATTTTGGCTAGGTTGAAGGGCAATGAGAGAGGGGCAAGCAGGGACTAGTGGAGGGACAGAGAGAGAGAGAGAAGCTATAGTGCCTTTTCTAACCTAGCCCTACAGGGTCAGGTCCTACATTAAGCACAGAGAACACAAAGATGAATAAGAAGTAGTCCTTGAGTTCAAGGAGTTTATAGACCATAATAATAGGCAGACAATGTAACTCCATGTTAGACTCTTACATTCTAAGTGCTGTCCCAGAATTAAGCAGAGGGCATCTTGGAAATGAAGTGAGATAAGGAAATCAGAATGGGAGGTTGGGGTTGCGTTTGGAGGCTGAGCAAGAATTACAATATGGAGAAAGAGAGAAGCTTCTGCATCATGGGATCTGCACACATGCAAGGTCAACAGTTGATAGACCATAGGGTGAATCAGATGGGACAAATTCAAATCTTCTTGCATTTACTACTTAGATTTGGAGAAATGATGCAATCTCTCTCAGCCTGTTTGCTCATTTACAGAACAGAAATTACTTTCAGACTTGAGAAAATCATCACAACGTGTGACACTTAATAGATTTCCACTAAATGACAATTTTTAAAAACTAGTTAACTTAAATTGCCCAATGTAGGTTTCATTCAAGTTTTTTCTTTTACGAGTCCTATTCCAATGGGTCCAAACAATCCCCAGAGTTTTAATCTAAGAAATAAAAGAAGAAATTTTGGGAGCAGAGAAGTAGAAATCAAAGCTGGACAGCCTAACTTGTCATACCCTCTCACCCCTAATTTCAACAGAGAAATTCCTTGCAGTGGGCCAGGCATTGGATTCTGGGACCTAATCTGAAAAGTGCTGTTCTGTGATATGAACTGATGGATAAGGTATCTTCAAGGTCATGTCACCCTCTATGTCAACTGGGGCAGATGAGGTATTATGGCTTGAATATGAGGTGTCTCCCAAAAGCTCTTATGTTAATGCAGGAATATTCCAAGGTGAAATGATCAGATTATTAGAGCTGTAACCCAATCAGTCCTTCCTAGTTTGGATGCACTGACTGAGTGGTAACTGTAGGCAGGTGGGGCCTGGCTGAAGGAGGGGGTAACTGCGGATGCTGGAAAGGTTCATCTTCCCTGCGGTCCCTTCTCCCCCCTCTCTGTGCTTCCTGGTTGCCATGGACAGAGCAGCTCTTCTCCACCATGTACTTCTGCCATGGTGTTCTGCCTCGTCTTGGGTCCAGAGTAATGGAGCTGGCCGACCATGGACTGAACCTCTGAAACTGTGAGCCAAAATAAACTTTTCCTCCTCTGAGTTTTTTTCTTCAGTTCTTAATTTTTTAGTGCATTATAGTTATACATATAGTGGAGTTTATTTTGACATATTCATAAATGCACATAAAATAGTTTTCTCAATTTCAGTCCCCAGTAGTGCCCCCTCCCCTCTTTACCTCCCTCTCCCTGATCCTCCTCCTCTATTCTATTTCTGAGTTGTTTTTGTTAGGTATTTTGGTCACAGCAACACAAAACTGACTAGCACACAACGGGTACAGCAAAAATAAACTGAAATAGAAGTTTTCTTTTTAGTTCAATTTTTAAACTCTATACTAGTGAGGACAGATAATACACCATCTGGTTCCTGCCTTCAAGATGCTTACAACAAACTTAGAGGGACTAGATTGAAACATGCAAATCAGAGCTGGAATCCCAGAACATAATCAAGTATTTCAAAGGTTGGAGCTGAAGATGGAGCCCCTGGGGTCAAAAGCTCTGTTTTGGCTGTGGGGACTTACAGGTCCCCAGTCTGTCTTACCAAGTCTGGCTCTGTGGAGGCAGATGGTGTCTCTGCATAATTGCCTGCTTCTTTTTTAGCTGTTCATTCCAAGATTGCAGCTTTCTAGAAAGGAAGTGCCAGCCAGACCCTAAAGCCATGAGGCCAGATCCATCAAAAAGCCTGCCCCACATGCTTTGAGGATTAGCATGGGGCTTATTTAACAATCTAATTAATGTTTTGATAATTTAACAATTTTGTATGCTTTTGGAGGGCTTTCGAGGGGAGCGACCTTGGCAGACAAAACCACATTTTCTTTCATTCTTAGAGAGATGCCTTTTCTGATCCTATTAATGAGAAACACCCCTCCTGTATGTGCTGGGCCATTGGAGTGAGAGCAGATTTCCTTCTGTTGCAGGCGGGCAGGGGCATCCCCAGCAGTGGGAGCAGTGAGGGGTAGGGGCTGAGCAAAGCGGAGCAGGAGACTTCTAGCCCCCAGTCCCACCAGTGTTGGCAACAATCCTATTAGATTTGGTACTGTAGCCCCATCAGACAGTGAGGCGCCAAGTGCTGGAGGCAGACACAACTTGCTGAGGCGCTTCCTTCTGTGTGACTCAGTTTCTTCCTGTTTTAAATGGACTTGGGCATCCTTTCCTGACTGGCCTCAGTCCATGATAAGCCAAGAATGGCTGTATCACTAGGAAAGGGAGAGGAAGCTAAAACTAGAACAAAGGTGAAGATCTCACGCAACTCAAGGACAGAAAACAGGCCAAGACTGCAAAAGCCCCTCTGCATGATGAGATGTACCTTCTAGAAAAGGTTCAACTACCTCTTTCCTTCCAACCCGAGCCCTACAGAGCAGAGCTCAGGAGTGCAGGCCCCCGGGGTTGACTGGTTGGAGTTCGAATACCTGTTCCATCACTGCCTCGCTGTGCTTCTGGGTACCAGTTAGTTAACCTCCTTGAGCCTATTCATCCATAAATGGTGCAACCACAGCACTATCTCCATCCTTCATGAAATTACCATGAGAATTAAATGAGATAACAAAGACAAAGTCCTTCTTTTGCATAATTCAAATATCAAGTATTCTTGTCCCTGAACATGGTTCAAATGTCAGTTACCATGTTACCTGCTGAACTCCTAGAAGGGCTGGTGACAAAAGAGAGTCCAGGGAAGGAAAAGCTCACATGGGCTGGGCTGGTCAGAACTTCATGGACAAGGTCATGTTCTCTATTTCTTCCCACAGATCATTCTTCAACCCTAGCTGGCCCTCTCACAAAAGCAAGCCACTGATAAGAAGGAGGGGTCAGGAGCATTAGGAGAGAATCTGAAATTAAACAACTGCCAGCGTAGCCGCTGTTGGTGAAGATGGATGGAGGCAAGCTCCTTCTTATTACAAACAGTCAACTCAGTAGCGTCTCATTCAGAGAAGAAGAATGAACTCTGGGAAGGAGAGAGTGGGAGCCCATAGATGAGAAAGTTTCTGGGTGGCGTCAAGACTCTGAATAGACCCCCCATGGTCAGGAGAAGATGTCTGCAGAAGCCGGTTGAAGGCCCAGAGTACAGACTACTACTAAATTTCCACCCATCACTCATTTCTCTAGTGAACCCACTGACCCAGCTATTTTACACTCAGCTCCTGGAAGAATGGAGGTGTGAGATGGACAGTCCTCACTGGCGCTCAGCGTGTAATGTGGTCTTCCTCCACCCCACCCTTGTCTGTCCAGGCACACATGACGTTCCATGAGGACAGAAGTGATCCATCGCCATCTCCCTTCTCCTGGAATGGCTCTCAGTAGCTCTAAATTGGAAGTACCAGCTGATCTATAGAAAGGAGGAACCTCTCGAGGAAGTGAGGTGGAAGCTCTGAGGCAGAGAACAGTTCAGAGACTAGGGCAAAGCCTGTCCACCCTAAGTCTGCATCTATCTTACATCTGTCCCTGAAATCAGTAGTCTCAACAGTTTACCGCCTCCAACAGGGTCTACCAGAATAAGTGTGTCTCTGGAAGCTTCTTGGTTCTAGGAAAATGGGAATTGGAAATGGGGCAGTTGCACATTCTGGGGGCGGGGGAGGGGGCGAGGAAGAGCCTTATTCATGGGAAATTGGAGCAGCTGCATAATTTGTAGGATCCAGTACAAAATGAAAATGGGGGATTCTCTGTCTAAACATTTTTAAGAATTTTAAGATGGTAACCACAGAGCATTAAACCAAGTGTAGGCCCAGATAAGCATAGGACCCTGGACTGCCTGGGCCTCATGTCCATGAACCTGACCCTAAAGAACAGCCAGGACCTGTAATCCCAGCAGCTCAGGAGGCTGAGGCAGGAGGATTGCAAGTTCAAAGCCAGCCTCAGCAACTGATCAAGGTCCTAAGCAACTCAGTGAGACCTTCTCTCTAATAAAATATAAAAAAGGGCTGGGGATAAGGCTCAGTGGTTAAGCACCCCTGGGTTCAATCTCTGGTACCAAAAAAAAGAGGAAAGAATATCCTGGAGCCCTACCAGGTCTGGCCTGGTGCAACCACTCACCACCTACCCCTCTCCACTCCTCAGTGGTAAGGGAGAGAGAGCAGCATAGGCTCCTTCCTCCTTGGCTGAGAGCAGGGATGGAGACAAGAGGAATGCTGGCAGGACTAGTGTGCTGTGCCCTAGCAGAGGCCCCAGCAGCCCTGTGGATGGAAATGATAAACACAGGGTCTGTGTTTATCTCTCCCTGTTGTCATGGAGCATGACTAAGGCTGCTGCAACTCCC
>CM053411.1:48275736-48321626 GCA_028644305.1 Xerus rutilus | reverse complement strand
AGAGAACCCAGGGAGACTGAAAAACCTTCAATCTCTTACTACGGCCAAGGATAGAGGGCCAGATGTGACATTCTGTTCCCTTTACCCACCAACCTCTCTGCCCCCTGGTAACTGGGTCATACAAAGGTATTCAGTTTACAGATCAGAAGGAAGGATGGAGGAAGGGAGGCCAGGCAGCTTCTCTGTCATGCTAACTCTGTTGGGCACTGCCGGTTGGTGGGGGTAGAGAGTGGGGAGGCATGGAGGACTGCAGAGCATCTGCTCCCCCTGACAGCCATTTCACCTTGGCTCGCCAGGCAGGCTGGGCCAGCTGGAATTCAGGTGTTGACTTTTGCCAAATACTTTAAGAGGAATGAACACTTACCAGCTTTGTAAATTCCCCCAGGGAGGCACGAGCGTTTTCCTAAGGATTTAGCCTGTCGTGAGCATGTGAGACCTAAGACAACTCTACTTTTGAGAGTGATGTCCCAGAAAAGCCAGGTAATACAGGGAGATGAACCTCCTGTCTACAGGAGCCTAGTAAATAGAACACTCTTTTACTTCACATAGATACTTCTTCTATCCTCTGTACATTAGTGGCAATACATTTCCTCTGGCATGGCTTCTATACACCAAACTTATCATCCTTGGAATTATTGCATAGTTGTTATCTTAGTAACATAAACTGATATGTCTAACATAATGGAAACATAAAAAGAAAGTAATTTATTATAAACTGAAATATTATTTTGTTCTATGCAATATATATGTTGTGTATTATATTATAGATTATATATCAGATGTTATATGTCAATGTCATATATATCTTACATATATCTCATATATATAAAACACATGCCAAAGATAATATAATAATGTATATGACTACATTCCCTTATTTCAGTTATTTAGAGATAGTTTAGATTTCCCTTTTTCCAGACTCCTAAATACCTTCTGTTCTGATGGGTTCAGATATTGGATGTCTTTGAAGAAGAGAGATTTAGTCTTTTGGCTGATGACTTCCTCAGACTGCTAGCCACCCTATCCCTTTTTAATGTGACACAATTACTTAATAACGTATTTCAACAAATTATCATTTGCTCTCTATATTTGTAAATAACTTACTATTTTTCATTTCACGTGTATAAGCAAGGCTGGCTGCAAACTACTTCATGTTTTATGGATCAGGCGAGTAATGGGACACATATGTACAGCAGGCAGTATTTCAAGGGTGACCATGAGGACCCCAGCCTTCTCCAGTTGTAGCTAATTTAGAGAACTGAGTGGTAAAGTGAACTTGCTATCGGGCCAACTTGCTTTCTGTGGTGACTTTACTTACAAGTTCTCAGGCTTGGAGGGCTTGGGAGGATCTTTTTAAGCACTTGATATCCCTAATTCCCAACCTATTTCCCACCCCACAACTTCTGAAATTTGTTTTTTCTATTTTCACTGTTATCACTTATTTCACATTAGAGACTTTTTCTACGCATGGAAAAAGCAGCAGATTCTCAGTGGCCTCTCTAATATTAACCCCTCCATTGCTGCCTGGGTGACAGCACCCACCTCTCCTTCATATTAGTTCAAAATGGCAGCTCAGGCCTGGGCTTGTAACCCAGTCTTGGTCAATGGGACCTGAAGGGAAATAGGCTTGGGGCTTCTGAGAAAGAGTTTCCTTCTCAAAACAAGGGGAAATGGCAATTCCTACATTTGCATGTGGAGCATGATGAATAAATAAATCCACACTTTGAGCAGAGAGATGGAAAGAGCCTATCTTGAATGTCATCCCTGAGTCTCTATTTGACCACTCTTTTTTTTTTTTTTGTATTGAGGATTGAACCCAGGGGCATGTAACCACTGAGCCACATCCCCAGCCCTTTTTATTTTTAATTTTGAGACAGGATCTCACTGAGTTGCTTAGGGCCTTGCTAAGTTGCTGAGGCTGGCCTCAAATTTGTTGTCCTCCCGAGCTGCTGGGATTACAGATGTGCACCACCGTGCCTGGCTCTGCTTGACCACCCTGCTTTCATCTTGTAGCTGTGTGAGTAAGAATAATACCCACCTTGTTCAATATAGTTTTGGATTTGCATTTTGTTTTGAGAGCACCCTTCCCAACTAATAGCACTCACTAATTAACAATACACATGATAGATGAAGGATTTAATATCAGGTACTAGCAGGCAAATTCAGAAGAAACAGAAAATATGTTTTTTTCTTTCTGTGAGATTAAAATCTAGTTGATGGAGATAAAATATATCTAAAAATACAAAATGAGAATTACCACCCAGCACCACACATTCATGTGCAAAATATTACAAAGTAAACTAAACAGCAATGGCAAAAATCTCTGCTCTATTTACTTAGGTTCTCTGTTTGCATCAGGATATATGCATACTCTTAAGAGAACACCAAAGAAAAAGTAAATATAAAACACAGTTCCTTTTTTTTTTTTTTCATGAATCTTCTTGGAGACTGACATTGCTATCTTTAAAAGTGTACTCTGATACTGTCTTGGAAAGTTCTAGGACATAAAATAATTCTCAGAAATACAAATTTATCCATAGAGCCTGATGAACACATATTGCTGCTCATGTCTGATTTGGAATATTCAAGTAATTTACCTACTTAAGAATTTCTTGCCATCAGGTTGACAATAATCTTCATCTGACTTTGCGAGAAACATCACAGGCACCTTTGTGCTTTTCAGGATTCTATCTGTGGCTGAGCAGTTAGCCAAAGTTAGCATGAATGCAAATTTGATGTGGTCAGAAGTATATAATTTTATAGTTTTCAATTTTCCTGGAAGCCATGTCTGTCAGGGTTGTTGTGAAAATTGTTAAAGGGTGTATTTGTAGGTGTGTGCCACATAGCAGTTATTGTAGTCACAGCTTTGACTCCAACTCTCAAAGCTTGAGGGAAACAGGTCTCATTTGAAAGGTAAACTGGTTGGTTGGCCTTCACATCATCTTCCCAGAAATACTGTGAAATAATACCAGGGCCAAAATTCCCCCAGAGGATTTGCAAGGGGTCTAGCAGCTGGCAGGCAGCTCTACCCCAGAGAACATTAGGACTTGGCTGCACCCTTTTCTGGTTGAAGAGGAAATGAGAGTGTAAGGAGGTACGAGTCAAAAGCAGCTGAGCCCAGACTCCAGTTAAGTCTGGCTCTAGCTGTCCCCCCTCTTGGCTCTGCCTTCTGCCATCAGCATCCGTGCCTCAGGCTCAAACAGCTTTTCCTGCTTAGAGAGAGGAGTTTCAGCCTTCCAGAGTGCTAAGTGCTCCTGAGTCAGAGGTACTGCATGGGTGGAGGAATGTTCTGGAAACATTCCAGAAGTCCACAGTGATGAAGTGGGCTATTTCTATTCTCCATATGCTGTTTCCATCCCTCTTCACACTGGGACCTGCAGCACAGGTGTAAGAAATTGGATAATTCCACCTCTTAACAAAATGATGTTCAGACTGTCTTGCTGATGTTCTGCCTCTAGGAGCTGAAAGCTCCAACCCACTCAGAATGGGAAGAAAAGCTGACATTCATCAGAGGTTAGGGAGAGGCTGTCAAACCCAAAGATTAGGGGACAAAGGGCTGCAGTGAAGAGAACCCATAGACTGACATGATTTGGTTTCTTTATGATGGAAAGAACCACCATCAGAGGCTCTGCAGATCCTGGGTGTGTTTTCAACTTTCTATTGAGATGAGGGGGTTGGCAATTGAATAGGAGGGGGAGCTACCCCTGAATCTCCCACCTACTACATACCCTGCTGTGTAGGAGGCAGGAGGGTTGAATCTCCAAATGTTTCAATCAGTACCTTGTTCTGAATGAACGTCCCTTCCAGGCTTAGACATTTGCAAGGAGGCTCCCTGCCCAGACATTCTCACCCTCCCAACTTCCCACTTCCAAATCTAGGTCTTGTCTTTTATTCATCTTGTTCCCGATATGAGGAGAAAGACAGATCTGGCTCCTGTAATAAAGACCAAATTAAGAGTGGATTATTTGAATGGTGTTTATTCATCCTTCTCTGCTAATCTGAACATGAACAGAGTTTTTTGGGGATGGCAGCCTAGACTCCTGTCTTGTTGCTCAGCAATCCCCAACACACAGCTTCCCCTTCATGCTCACAGAGTCACTGCAGCTCTCCTGCCATTACATCTACAATTTAGCAGTGGGAAGGAAGACCAAAGAAAAAGGAGAAAACAAGCTCTGTCCTTCTAGAGACTTGACTCAGATAAAGCAAGTATGCAGTTAAGATTCATGGGTCCATGACTACTATAAGAAGAGAGGCACAAAATGGCGGACAACTAGAATTCTCTGCCATCTATCTTCAAGTCCCCAAGTCAGGCGCCCCTATTGTCTTTTCAATAGCTCTCCCTCCCAATGAAGGGAGGTCCTGTCCCTTAGCACCTGGCTCTTTGCAAAACTTGGGCCAGATGCACACGGAGTCTTTCTCCTGCTCTGTTACACGCATACTCCAAAGAGACAGAGTGTGCTCTGCTCTTATTAAGACAAATGTGGACTTCAATTCTGGTCAACTTCTCTGCTGGGAATATAGATATGGCTATTGTTCTTATTAGAAAAAAGTAAATACACCTAACCAAGATAACTCTTTAAAACGTGCATGGCAACATGGCGTCTACTCCAAGGACCAGAAGACCATTTCCCATAGCTTGGTTCTCCTATATGGAAACAATGACCTTGTTGCTCATACCAAGGAGCATTGGATTCCTTCTGGTGTCTCCTGGCCCTGCCGGCATTACTCTCCTTTTATCATCCAGGAAGAATGTCACCAACTCTTTTTTCCATTTTCTTAAATTCCAAGAAATGAAGGGATGATAATGATAATAACTAAAATTTACTGAGATTTCCCAACCACCAGGTTGTCCTGTGAGTGCTTCACCTGGTTTACTTCATTTAATTCTCACAACAGCCCTTGAGGTGAGAAGTTCTTTTCAACTTCTGGACAAGAAAACTGAGACTTTAAAAAAGGGTAATTAATGTGCCCCAAATAATACAGAATCAAGTTCCTTGTTTATTTTTTTTAAACCTTTATTTTATTTATTTATGTATTTTGTATGTGGTGCTGAGGATCAAACCTAGTGCCTCATACGTGCAAGCCAAGCGCTCTACCACTGAGCCACAACCCCTTGGTTTTGATCTGAAAACACACTGGTATTTTTGTTTTATTTTTACATGAACAGCTATTGGGGATTTTTCTAATTATCAGTGTTTACTGCAGACAAATATGAGGGGGAAAAAAGAGAAATCATCCATCCTATGATTTTTACAGACAGCCATGGTGAGCACACTTCTCTGTTTCCTTACACTCTTTGCCTCTGTGGGTATGTCACATGGTTTCCTTACAGTCTTTGCCTCTGTGGGTATGTCACGTGGTTCTCATGGTAAGGGGACTTCAAGTTACATATTTTGCAGTCTGGCTAACTGGTTGTACTTTTCTGGCTAACTGGTTGTACATAAGTCTCTATATTTATCCCTGACTTAGCTTTAATATAACAGCCTACCTCTCTTTAGAAATGCCATATAGTCAACTATGCTCCCCCCACTTTTTTTTTTAATATTTTTTTAGTTGTAGATGGACACAATATCTTTATTTTTTTATTGCTTTGTATGTGGTGCTGAGGATCGAACCCAGGGCCCCACGCATGTGAGGCAAGCGCTCTACCGCTGAGCTACAATTCCAGCCCCTCCCCCCACTTTTAATACAACTTTATCAAAACCTTCAGCCTTGGTGTGCCCTTCGGAAATCGCCCAGGTTGGAAGTGATACTGCAGGATGTGGCCCTTGTCGCATATTATTCACACAGGGACGTGCCTAGAGAGGTTCTTCAGCAGCCAGGGCACTACCTGGATGTTTTAAAGATGTCATCTGCACTCTTAAATCATAATTCAAATCCTCCCTGGTGACTGCAGCTTGTACCCCAGGGTTTCTAGGGAGATAGGACATGTGGCTTGGGTCTCCATCTGAAGGCCTCAGCTATCAACAAGAAATTCCCTCAGAAGCAATCTCAGGCTTTTAAAGGTGGGAGCCAAGAAATTGAATCACATGATGACATTTGATAATTTTTGAAAAATGAAACACACACAGAAGGATAAAGTTCTTGGTCCTGTGCATCACCAAGCAGTAGCTGTCCCCTGCTCTACGTGGTGTCAGACCTACAGACCTGAGGCAGGAAAGAGGCATTGTTAGGTTAGAGATTCTTGCTTTTCCTGAAGCCAGTCTGATCCAGAAAAGTTTACTCAGGTAGATTGATCACCCTTACTAATTGTCTTCACTGGGCACATTTTGCTAAACTTATGGGGAGCAAGAAATATTCCCAGATGCCAAAGAAAATAAAGTGAAGCACTTTCAAAATCTCTTTTCTCTCAGGAAAAAAACCCCAAAAAACAAAAAACAACTTCTCATCCATTATGTATTGCTCATTCTTCTCTCCCTGAGCCCTTCTTAACACTTATTGATTCTTTGCAAATGAAGCCTTGTCACCTTGGTCACCTTTGGAGAGTGGATTGTTCTCAGCACTCTGCCCTGTGTTCCTGTTGGCCTTTCCTGTTTTTCCCAATGTCACCCTCCTGGCCAAGCACAGGAACTATTCAACAGATTTTGCATTTATTTTTACACTAACTGCAAAAGTGACATTTCTGAATGTAGATTTTACCAGCAACCCTCTCATCTGGCTTCTGGGTGCTCACTATTCCCCATTGAATCCATCCAGTTCCCACAATTCACTGCGAAGCACCAGTGCCACTTTTACCAAGGAGGAAGTTATGACTCAGACAAGTAAAGCCATTTCCCAAAGCTCCCTCAGAACAGCCAGTGGCTGGAAGTGTTCTGATCTTAAATCTTGCCCTGATGTGACAGCTGTCCTCCCTTTGCCACAATTATCAGTTGGGTTGTGGGAAAATAGGAGCAATGTGGGAAGGGGGAAGAAGGGTCCCTTTGAGGGCATGTCTGCATGGCCTCGTCCACTGGGGTCGCCATACAGGGTCCAGATGGGCTCCATGGTGTGCTGCTTGGCAGCCTCGGGCTCCTCGTTTTCCTACTGAGGCTCTTTCATTCCTTTTTCCCTGCCCCCCTCCCTTCCCTACCAAATACAGAACGGACCCCAGGAATAAAAAGCAAGAGCTCGACCAACAGAAAGCAAAGGTTAGAAATTGGACGCCGGCCCTCCCGAAGCCAGGAAATTCCAGAGACGTGGTTCTCATGGTAAGGGGACTTCAAGTTACATATTTTGCAGTCTGGCTAACTGGTTGTACTTTTCAATGCGAGGCTTAAGACGGGGTCTGCCTGTGCTACGAAGGTGCCTCTGGGCTCTGAGACCCATATTAGATTGCACACAGGCTGTACTGTGGATTAGCTGTGAGATTTGCAAATGTATAGTTTACAACGTGGTAAGAGCCTCGCGGCTGGCCGAGTGGGCGAGCTTCAAGGGCGGTTACTGCGGCCTCGGCCTTGCTCTGTGCTGGTGCAGGGGGAGATCTGCTCAGCCTCCAGGCCGTGTTAGCACAGCTGGGGCCTGTGGAGCTCTCCTGCTGTAAGAATCAGTCTGCAGTGCATCCAATTTGATTCCCAGGAGTCCTCCCTCCTCCTCTTGCAACTGGGGGTACTTCCCTGGGTAAAACCTTGAAGACCTTGCAAGTCCAGATAGGTGGAATGTCTCAGGTTTTAGAATCAGAGACTAGAATCCAGTAGAAGTGGTTTCTTAATCTTTTGTGGGTTAAGTGTGGGGGTTCTGTACTCCCCTACCCAGCTCCAAACATCAAGCTGAGCATTGATGGCTCACTGCTCCTCTTGCCCCAAACTAGGGCCCAGAGAGTTCCACAGCCTTCTGCAAGGCACAAATCCTCACTCCAGCTGGTGAATGGCAGCGAGGGAATCCCAAGCTTTCCTCCAAAGTCATCCTAGACTGGAAGCCTGAAAGCCCTGTCACTTCCCTTTCCCATTCCTAAGCTGTCCATGGCCTCAAAGAGTGGGCCCATGTGTGCTCATGTCGCTTCTCATGGATCTTCAATGCTCTGTGTTCTCACAACGGAAGTCCAGCCAACAGCCTCAGACAACTTACCTAATTGGCTTTTTGGTTTGGAATCTTTGTTGCTTCTCTTCTGCACCTACCTCCCCTCCATACTCCTCCCCCATCTCCCTATGATCTTCTGGTGCCTTGCATGCACCTGGTATCCCTTCTGGCCAGACTGCCTCAGATTCCTGCTGTGGAGGTCTCTCCCTCTGGTCCTTAATCTCTCCTACCCAGGCCTCTTGCCAAACTTTCTCCCAGCTAGCTGGCACTCACAAGTATATCTGATAAAATCAATTAATAATGACTGATGCAATTGTGTTCCTTAGCGGAGAAATGCATTTCACATATATTCGCTCTTAACTCGTATTGGCCTGTAATATTACTCTTGTTTCACCTGTGATGAAAGAAATAAATACCAGTCTCTCAGAGAAGTTAAGTGACCTGCTCTGGATCATGTATTCAAGCTGCGTTAGAACTTGAATCCAAGTCTGATTCTAAATACCTGGTGCCCCTTGCTTTGCCAGGCACTGCTTTCTCACCACTGTCCTGCTAGGGACTGATGTCTGCTCAGGACTTAATCTGTTATGTATCCCAGTGAGGTTTGCATTTAGGACCCAGCGCTTGCACCTGAAGAGCAAGTCAGTGTCAGAGAAGCTGATGGGAGAAACCAAGAGGGCCTTCTCAACTCCCTTCCAAGCAGATTCTAGAACAAATGGCTCCCACTTGACATGCTCCAGAGAGTAATGAGTTGTGATCTTGCAAAGAACTTCCTGAGGTGCTTTTCTGCCAAATTTTAGAGGACAAAGCGGGGGACAGCAGGCATTACTTGACAAGCCATTCTGACAAGCTCTTCTCCTTTGCTGCTGCTTCTCTTCCTTTCTGGGAGTTAGTTCTTCAGTCTTTGAGGCCTCTCTCAGGCTAGTAGGCTCAGTCCTAACTGTGACTATGTGGGACCCCTTCCACATTCCCCTAGAAATTTGTGATTCCCTGCACCTGCCCTGTTATTCATTGCATAAATGAGTGAATGCATAAACGCTGTTCTAGCCCTCTGCTCAGGGGGCCAAGTCACCCAGGCAATTCATTTTTGAGGATGGGGTCTTAGGAGCTTAAGAGGTTATCTTTGGCTGGAGCAATGCTCTTTTTTTTTTTTTAAATGGATCACAAATGTGAAACGTAGAGCCCTAGAGCTTTTGGTTGGAGAAGATAATTTACCAGAAGTCATTTTAGTTTCTAAGCAAATTCCTCATGCAGCTGAGAACTGATGCAGGCTGCCTTCTACATAATTGGTCTAGATGGTCGCTCTGTTGGTGTAACCAGAGAGGGGCTTGAACAGTCCCTTACCCTGAATATCACTCACATCAGTCTGTCTCAGTGCCTGGGATTCCACCATTAGAGATGCAGTACTTTGTAGTCTTAGGAGCCTTTTAGATAAGCATTGTCAACAACTCAATGTGTGATTGACATGACACTAAATATTCAGATACATTCATCTCTGTGATTAGAGTTGTATAAAGATAGCATCATTCTACTTACTAATCAAATTAAAGAAAATCTACCCAAGATGAGATTCACATGCTTCTTATTTTCAGAAACTAAAGGCACTTTGCTTACCCTGACTCTCCTCGCTTTCTCCCTCCCCTGTTGTTCTTTATATCAAGATAGAGCTCAGCAGCACCGCCCACTCCTTAGGCCTCCAGCAGGACAAGGTCAAGTCTATGGAGTTCAGGCTCAAAGCCAAAGAAAGGAAGGGAGGATGTAGGAAGAAAAAATGGTGTTGAAAACAGAAAGAATAGGAAACAGAAGAAGCAGAAAGTAGGAAAGAAAAGAGGTCAAGAGCCAGGCACAGCGGCGCACGACTGTAATCCCAGCACTTTGGGAGGCTGAGACAGGAGAATCACAAGTTCAAAGCTGTCCTCAGCAACGGCAAGGTGCTAAGTAACTCAGTGAGACCCTGTCTCTAAACAAAACACAAAATAGGGCTGGGGATGTGGCTCAGTGGTCAAGTACCCCTGAGTTCAATCCCCAGTACCAAAAGAAAAAAGAAAAAAAGAAAGAAAAGAGGTCAAGAAAGAGGAGCTAGAGGTGCTGGCAGGCAGGGGGACTGTGGCATTATTTCTTCAGGGAGGCCATGATTTGTCCCTCCTGGGCTCAGTTCTAAATCTTTTCCTCCCTGACTCATGTTTATCCCAGGGCCTGAAATCCCACCTTTTGAAATGAGCTCTTCTTGTAGACATGACCTGTTAGCACACTTCACAGGGGCTGGTCCCATGTGGCTCCCAGTCTTAAGGCCTCTAATGCTCCTCAAACTGAAGGTCAGAAGGTGAGACTGGGCTGTGTATAGCAGGCCACTTTGGGGAATATATTATTCATATCTTCACAACCATGTTGAAGAAGTTTTAGGAAGAACTTCATGTGTGACTTGGGTCTAATCAAGTTGCTCCATGGGATTGTTTATCCCAGAAGCAGGGGGCTGGAGTTAAGGACAAGGAGTTGGTTTAGTAGTGATGAGGTGAGATGTCTCATAGTATCCAGCTTATGAGCCTCTGTCCTCCCAGGTTTCCTTCAGAGATCTGGTCCAGGCCCAGGGTGAGCCACTCTGAGAACCAGACTGCTGAGCAGACAGTCCTTTGCCTGTGCTTTTTTTTTTTTTTTTAAATATTTTTTTAGTTGTAGATGGACACAATATTTTTATTTTATTTAGTTATTTATTTTTTACATGGTGCTGAGGATTGAACCCAGCGCCTCACGCATGCAAGGCAAGTGCTCTACCGCTGAGCCACAATCCCAGCCCTGCCTGTGCTCTTTTTTGAACCAAACATAGATAGATATTGGGCATCTAGAGATCAGCTCTGATCCAATGTCCTCAGATGTAAGGTGGGTATGTACCCACCCAGGCAATATTTTCTTTCTTTCTTTTTTTTTTTTTCTTTCTTTTTTTCAACCAGGGATTGAATCCAGAGGCACTTAACCACTGAGCCACAGCCACAGCTCTTTTTTTTTTTTTTCATTTTTTATTTTGAGAGACGGCCTCACCAAGTTGCTTAGGGCCTCACTAAGTTGCTGAGGCTGGCTTTGAACTTGGGATCTTCTTGCCTTAGCCTCCTGAACCTCTGGGATTGTAGGCTTGGATGACTGTGCCTGGCTCCAGGCAATGTTTTCTCAACTGGCTCTTCAGGTCAAATGAGTTGTCTCCATAGCAAAGGGATGCTGCCATAATCTAAAATAGGCAAAGAACTTGTCTCCGCAGGGTTGCTGGGAGGATAGAGGGCACAATGTATGTAAAGCAACGGGTGTCACACCTCGTAGAGAAGGAATCAATACATGGTAGATCTCATTGTTGCTATTAATATGTAATTGTTATTCCTACTCAGTAATAATATAAGCTCCATGTGTGTGGAAATGTTGTCCCTGCTTTAACTCCAGACCTCTGGTTAATACTCAAGAAATATGAATACATGAATTTTTCTGCAAATCTGATTTCCTTCAGAATCCATTAGCCTGACTTGGGGTGTTGTTAGGCATGGAAGGAGTCAAAGCAAGTAGAACCACCAGCAATTACTGCAGTTGCTCACAGATGGGAGATCCTACCCTGTGGCGTGGGGATTAATGTTGGTGCTGAGGTCTGTTTGTCACTGTTGCTGTTTTAAACCCACCTGCAGCTTGCATACACAACTGTGTAGCAATGAGGAGATGGAGTAGACAGTCTTCAAAGATGGTGACCATCAGTTCCTCTTCTGTGCATGCTCTTCCTTTCAGCAAGAGCTCTGTTTCATTTGGATTGGCTTTGTGACCTGCTTTGATCCATAGAACACTGTGAAAGTGACTCAGATCTTCTTAAGGCAGCTTCTGCTTCTCTCTTTTGGAAGCCAGAAGCTATGGAAAAAGTTTGACTGCCCTAACGCCACCATCCAGGGAGAAAGCCCAACAGGAAGAAGGGCTACATGGAGAAGCACCAAGGTATTAGACATAGCATGAAGCCTTCCTTGACCTTCTGGCAGAGCCCATCTCTCAGCTAGCTTAATGCAGCCAAGGAACGACCCCCCATGATTTGTGGAGCAGAAGTGCCTGGCCAACCCCAGCCAGGCCATAGAAGCACAAAAAATTAAAACTGTTGCCTAAAGCCATGATGTGTTGTTGGGTATTGCATACATAGCAAAAGAAAACCAAAACTGGAAGCCAGGAGCTGGGTAAGAGGGGTGAAAGAGGGCAGAGCCATGACACTCAAAATTCAGTATGTGGTAGAGGAAAGTCTTCCCCTCCAACCTCTGGCACAAAGCGCCCCTTTGCTAAGGTGCATTTGGATTTAAGAACATATTCTCAAAGGAAATCTCATAGACAATTGTCAGGTAGGAAAAATGGTAGGTAGCCCATAACAGCTGTCAGGAGAGAGATGCTCAAGTTCGCCATTAGTAAATGTCCCTTCTGGCAGTGATCACCACCACAGTGCTTTTTCCTGAGTATTTTTCCTTTGCATTCCACTTCCACAGGGATCCACAAATTCCTGCTGCCAGGCCTTTGCTCCTGGTCTTCCCTTTCTAGACTGCCCTTTCTCTTTTCCTCTTCCAATTGAATACTGCCATCCTTCAGTATTCCACTTGGCCCGTGGCCTCCACTGCAGGGCCTCCCAAACTCCAGCTCACACCTGTCACACCCTCCCCTGAAGCCCTACAGTGCTGGTTTTCTTTAACATACATTTTGCCACTGGGAATCTAGGTATCACAAGTAGTTAGAACTGAATGAACTTCAGTGGTGGAGTCCAGAGCAGGAAACTCAAGTTTGGGAAAGTGATTTGCCCATGGTCTTGTCATTAGTCAGTGGAGCATGGACCATTCACACTGCAACTCTCTGGTTTTGAAAACTCAAATTCACTGAACACCTGAGTGAAAACAGAATTGGGCCAAGACCCATTGAGAACCAGCAATTGCAAAATAGAGTTATATGTGCTGTAAAATGAAGAGAAGACACCCAGACGAGGCAGCTCAAAGTTGACTTCTGTCAGACTATATTATCAGTAAGGTAAGATACTCAGGACAAGCTTTATTTGAGGGGAAAGATGACGATCAAAACCATAAAGGCATATCTGATCAGAGCTTATAATATGGACAGTTCTGCTGCAAAGATCGGAGTCTCCATGTATTAAATTTCTGGGGATCACCCTTGAGCAGCTCCACCTTAGAAAGCATGCTTCAGGGCCTCCTCCTCTGTCTGCCATTAAGTCCATCCACATGTATTTGCTACCTAGCTCAACTGGGAAGGCAACTCTGACTCATTAGCAGTTGAGTGAAAATCATGTTCCATGTGAAGATAAAAGAACTGAGAAATGAATAATTGAAACAAAAACAAAGAAGATGAAGAATCCCATTTATGTGTATGGTGTTGGCCCTTTTTGAAACAGATGGTAAGGTAAGTTAACTGATGAGTTTTGTAATCATCAAATTATTGTCTATTTGTTAAGGCATTTAAAGCAATTAAAAGAATTTGATATCTCAGAATTTTGAAGCCTTTAATTGCTTAAGGGTGCAAGAAATGTTTGCTTGTTAAGAGGAATCTAATTAGTTGACATTTTTGAGTTATTAGTTATTCAGTAGTGGGTAAATATTTTCAAAATGTTAATTGCTTAAAAATTAGTCAACTAGATGACAAACTAAGCAGAAATCCTTGTGATTTTTCTTTCTATCCTCCAGAGCCCCTCTGACAGGACAAGTCTTGACTTTTCCCCAAGGCATGCCCACCCAGGAGACTGGTCATCTCTTCCCTCCCTTGGCCACACAGATCTTGCTTTGCTCTCTGTGCTTTTCACGTGTGTTCATTTCCCGTCACCGGAGCAGAAAGGTGGCATCCTCTTCTTTTTTCCTTCACTGCTCAGAGCAATCCCAAATTACTCTGATGTTTTACATTAATTGCATTTAACAAAATTGAATGTGACTTTTAATCCAAAGACAGCCACAGGCCAGAATCTGTAAAGAACAGAATTGGGCTCTGCCCTCGTGGAGAAACATTCTGAGGATGTGACACAATAGAGAAGGTGCTTCTATAGCCACAGAAGAAAGAGCCAGGAGGTGCTCGCCTGAAATAAACGGGTTGCACTTTCATATGGTGCTGGCAGGCTGGTTGCCTAGAAGTGATTCCACTTCTCATAACTGATCACTTCTTCACTTACAGTGGAACAGTTCTGGCAAGTCCTGGCAGGCTCCTGAACTGTCTTCATGGATCAATCGAAGGAGGAAGACACGGGGAACCAAGATGTCTAGGAGTCATAGCTCCAGCCTCTCCTTCCCTGGCCCTGCCAGCCCCGGTCTCTCCACACAGCCGAGTATCATGGAGGAGCAAAACCTGTGTGAGGAGCAAAGCAAAGGAGAAACTTGAGAAAGGCTGATTTTGAGAGAACTCTCAGGAGGGCTAAAGCTTACAACCCTAAAGGTGACAACCAGGATTCTATTAACCAACCCGCTAAATGAGGTCAATGATAAGAAAGGTCCTCGTGGTCAAAAGAGAAGAAAAGAGGGGTGGGGTGGAGAGGAAAGCCGCTGAGTCATCAGGGAGGTGCTTGGTATTCTTCTGAAGGGCAAAGGGCCCAGAGAGCAAGGAACCTGGGAGGAGGCCCCACCTGAGTGGAAAGTGCGAAGATTGCTGGAGGAAGAAAAGGAAAGGGTCCTTCCCCAAGGGGAGATTCAGAAATAGAGATGACTAAGAGCCTGCCTGTCCCTGGGACCAGCCTGAGGTGAAATCTGAGGTGAGGAAAGCATTTGAGTCATTTGCATAAAGGAGTGAAAACTGAAGGTCAAGTTTTCCAGAATATTGACATTTGGGACCAAACATTAGCCTTGGTGCCAAGAAGGGCTTCTATAACCACTCCAATACCTTTAAGAGTTAGCCTTCCTCTGATGGACTAAATAATATCCCTACAGTGTGTTATTTTGCACTTAGGGGAAAACACAGTGACGTGAGTCACTCTGTGACTTCCATGTGGGTGAATCTGGTGGCTCCTGGAAGAGCCAGAAGACAGGAGAGCAGTGAGCATTTAAGACGCAGCTTACTGAAGTATGTCCAAACAAAGTCATTTTGTCCAGATGGCATCAGTAGTCATGAACCACAGAAGGCCTGGCTGATGTGGGAGAGGTAGGCTGAAGACTGAGTGCCCTACACGACATGGCCTTGGGCACTTTGCGTACAGTGTGTCCTCCTGATGATGTCTTGTGAGATAGTACTGCGTTCTTCACAAGTGGGGATCCTCAGTCCCTGTCCTAGCAGGGCTGAGGGTATCTTGCAGGTGAGGCTTGGAGACCAGCCAGCAGCAGCTGCCGGCAGCCTTGAGGCCTGAGGGAGGACCACAGGCAGAGGCGCTGCCTGAGACCATTGTCCACCCTTTCTCCACACACTCATCTTGAGGAAAGGGTGAACAATCCGCATATTGGTGACTTGATCACTTACTGGTTATTGAGAAAGATCGTTTTTCTCTATTAGTTACATGTGAGGGTTTTTGTCAACTAGACCACAGCTCCCAAAAATGGATGTTATTGTCTTATGGCCTCTTGCCTCCTGCGTGGGACCCATAGCCTGGAAAGCCTTTCAGAGAAGGCAATCCATTAATCTTTTCAGCCCTTTCTCCACCCTCTTTGTGAATGAAAGGCAAATCAGATCACCAACATTTTTAAAATGTGGTAAACAAATTTTGTAAATGTCTGATTGGGGATTTTCTAAATGCTCTACCAGAATGAATTTAATGATACCTCAAATTTTATGAAACTTCTTTCATGATGTCTTAAGGTCTATGTTTAAAAGTTTGTGCTGTATTTTTTTGTCAAATTTTCTTTTGTATTTCAATTGTCCTATTGAGGTGATTAAAATACATATTCCACCTATGAAAATAGCCTCTTAGGGCTATTGGACTATCCTTAAAAAAATAAAAATGATTATTATTATTATTATTTTGCTATAAAGAAAACAGGGCTCTGGTAGTGATCTTTAGATTTTCTGTTGGAAAAATACATTGGCCATACAATGGAAAATACAGACACAAAGAGTGCTGGAATATGGAGAGGGAGAAAGGAATATCTCACACATGGGATAATGCCACTCCTCCCCCGAGGTGGCCCTGGGAGCATAGAACTGACCCGTCAGGGTCTGGAGTGGCTGAAAGACTGACATGACTTTCTCATCAGATTCCATTTATTACTATTTTTTTAGTGGATAAAGGACAACAAATGGTCCTAGCTTTAGCAATAATTAGAATGCCATTTTCCTCATTGATGGGAAAGTCTTCCCCCAGTGTGGTGCTGGCTGGGAAGTTGTGGAACTCCAAATGCCTCTGGGCTCACAGGAGTAGGAGTTAGTCTGGGCATTGTATAGTCTCGAAGGGGAAAAAAGAAATTTCTTGAGGGAGGCTCAAGTGGGCAATAATGGTGAATCAACTTTTGTCGCAGCTGACTTCAGGGAAGTCCGGCATTAGCAAGGCCCCATTTTGTGCAAACTGATCAAATACAGATGTTTCCAAGGGGTTGACCTTACAGACCGAGACGTCACTGGAGATTGCAGAGCAGACAGCAGGCCAGTAGTGGGGTGAAGGCATGTTTTGGCCAGAGAGTGTAAATGTATATACAAGGACAGGATGTAGATGACACTTTACAAACATCTGTTTTATTGATAAATACATGTTTACTTCCAAAAAGTTTTCTACCAGGGAGATGTAGTGAAAAATAAGTACAGTTTCAAGCGTTACTAGGTGTCTTGTATGCACGTCAAATTCTGAAAGAAATGAAGAGGAAAAAAGAAAGGAAAAGAAAAAGAAAAAAATTAAAAATGGGTTCAACCTTCCGTCTTCCTGAAATATCAGATTTCATATAAAACTCATCAGCTGAGTTAAGTATTAGGCTTGATCAATGGCAGGAAACTAGGGGATCAAATGCTAATAAATCAGAAACAGATACCCCCTCTTGAGTAGAAAATATATCATGAAACTGAAAATGAGGAAATCATCTGATGATTTTTAATGCACGTGAACGGAGAAAACATTTTTTGGGGGGGCGCTACACCATAATCGGGGACAAAGAATAATATTCCTAAGTACCCTAATCAGACTTCAGCTTTAACACACACAAAAGAAACAAGAAAGATCCAGATACTTGGTGAAGAATGGAAACTGAGGCATAATCTAAACACTTGTGGGTGTGCAGTACTAAAATGGCAAAGTAGATATATTCGAACCTTGCTAATGCTATTTTACTAGGCAATCCTGCATTTTCTCACTTTCAGAATTATATCCTTAGCCTTCAGCCCTGTAATTTCTCTGCCTTTTCAAATGTATATCGTCCCCATTCAATCTTTCACCTTGTATTTTTTTTCTTACTCATTTTCATTTTGTCAATATTTTATTGAAATAAACACAATGAAAAAGCACAAAGCATAAATTTAAAAATTGGTAAGCCCAATGAAGTTTTTATAAGTGGACACAGCTCTCTAACCAATGCCCAGCCTATAAAACAGAACATTACCAGTGCCCAGAAACTCACTGTCAGCTGCTCCTCCGAGGGTAACCACTATCCTGTCTGGTAACACTATAGATTAGAGGGTCTGTTGGAGCTCAATATAAATCGAACCATAAAGCAAGTATTCTCGCATCTGGCTTCTTTTGCCCAATATTAAGTCTGTGCAATTCATCCATGGGAGTTGGCTGCATACTCATTGATATTTAAATTGTATTGTTTTGAATAATACAGATGTATTCATTTCATCTTGTAGGTGCAGCAATGTCTCTATTTCAGCAGGGGACTGGTCTCAACACTAAGAGCAGAGTTCAAAAAAGTAACGAACCATCAATAGAAATCACAAAGAATGCATTGAACTGTGATAACATTCTGAGGCCGACAAGTGTGCGGTGAAAGACGATGATCACAAACACCTTTAAAACCATATTTGGTTCCCATTTATGTTTCCTAAAAATGCACATGCAATTATTATTTTCTTTCTTTTACCCACCTTGAACAAGAACCCAAAGAGTGTGGTCCTGCTCTGTGAATGGAAACTGTTTGCGTTTGTGAAAACAGAGCTAAATTAAATTAGAAAATCCTGGTATTCAGTAGGGCCGAATTTCCCTTCCTTCCTATTTTCCCATTCCACAATCTATCACCTAGAGTAATTAAGACCAGGGAGGTATCATCTTCACTGGATTAACCTTAACTAAATTGTGCTCATTCAACATGTGCCCTTTTGATTAGTCCGAGCAGGGCCTGCTGTCTCGGATACACCCACCTTGTAATTCTACACACTTAATTAATTTCAGATGAATAGTGAGGGGGATAAGCTAAATTCTCCGATTAATAAGCTATAAGTCCTTATGTGTGTCAGAGTAGCTCGAGATTTCCATCCTCCCTTTATTTCTTTGTCTTGCAAAGGCTAAACAGAAATTGGAAAAGAAAACACACACATACACACACATACACACGAAACACATACACACAGCTGCAATTGTGTGGAGTTGGTGAAAGGCGCCCCTGAGAAGCTTCATCATCCTAATGAACAGAATTATTGGCAAAATAGATTATTTTTTGGCCAAGCCTAATTTTTAATGTCCTTCTACACCTAGTCATCAGTATTTAATTTTTATTGGTATGTATTTCCTGTGCTATGCACAGATTCTTGGTTATGAAAACTCAATATTAATGTCACAAATTTTGTTTTTTTAAATGCATTTCTTAGAAGTAAAATATTATTGATGGTCTTAGAACTTTTCCGAGAATCATTTGCAGTTATTTGCTTAATCATCAAATTTAACAACTCTCAAAAATATAATAAAAATTTGCCCTTGTAGTATCTCTGACAGCAAAGAAAATTATTTCCTTATAATAAAACAGATCCCAAGAATGTTTATATGCTATAATTTATCTCATGCCAAATATTAAAAGAATGAGTAAAAATTATGGAAGATAGATTTACGGTCTCTCTTTCAACCCAGAAAATTTGTCTAATTATTAACGACTTAAAAACTACAACTGATTTGCATAATTGTATATAGGTTTCCCAGTAGCTTTTATGTCCTATGATTCAACTTCATGAGGTCAATTATATTCAGGGAATTTAATTACTGATATTTGGGGAATTAAACCAACATATCTGTTAGTTTCTTATGTTGATAGACAAGTTTAGTTACATAAGACAAAATACCTGAGTACAGCCGTTTTATGTGTTTTTGCAAAGATTTTAAGTAGCCACAATTTTTATGTAGAAAAATCATTTAAGAAACCATATATTCAACTCACCAATATTTTCAAATATTAGGACTGTTCTGATTTTGTTTCCTAAATTTAGTTCTTTGGTCCAAAATGACTTTTAAAAATCCTGTAGTAATTGTCAGTATTTTCTATGAGTTAAAAAAATAACTAAAATTCCTGCATTTCATCTTTAATCATACTCTGAATTCCCTAGCTATTATATATTCCTACGAGTTACATCAGGATAATTTACCATTAAATGAGTGAGAAATTGTAGAAGGATTTACTGATTATTTTACTAATTGCTTACTTGTGAAAATTCTCAAAATGGTGGTGTCATCTGATTAGTTGAATGCAAATATTAAATAATTTGTGATTGATGACATGCATGCTGATAAGTACATCATTTCCCAGGCTGCACCAGCTAATGCCTTTTCAGGTTTGTATTATCTCCTCCATCTGAGACTAGGCACATAGGCATTTTCACTCAGGAAATCTTATTCTCTCTGCTTTCCCCCAAACCAGACCCTACCTTTGACCCTTTAGAAAAACACAAAACCAAGTAATTTAAATCATCCCACACCTGCACCGTCTTCCAAAACAACCTCATATATATGCTTAGCACATCTCATTCCTGAGAACTTCAGGAGGCTAGAAAGGATAATTTATTCCCCCTAATGAACAAAACACTGACATTGCAGTTTGTCTTCTTTGGGGTCCCAGGAAAGCTGAGATATTATTCAGGAAAGAGCAGCTATGTTTGGCCCTGTGTGATTTAGATTTACTATGCAACAACTATTTTTGGACGATGGAATTAAGTATTTACACCAGGGGACTTAGCAGTTCTTTAGCTTGGTTCTGTCTGGCTGTTTGTTACAAAATCAATGACCTTGTAAATACCGTTTTAGGAGATACATCACCAAGAATTCTTACATTAAGAAAGTTACCATATTATCTGGGATTTTGTTGTAGGCAAACTTGTTTAGCTAAATTATGCACTTTAAAAGATAACTGAAAAATTCATGAGAACGTCTCCCTAATGAATAGTCTAGTGCACTGGTCTCATCACCCTACATTTATTGCCATGTGACTGCGTTGGTCCCTTTTAACAGGACTTAACATCAGTAAATTTGAATGTTTGTGCTTGCTTACAACTGGAATTTCCAGATCCTGGCCAGATTTGCAGAAAGGAATTAAGGCTTTGGATAGTTTTTCGACATAATTTGAAGCTGTCTATCACTTCGTCGGTTAATAGCTCCCTTTTCCGCACATCCATTGCTGCCTCCCCTCGGGCTCGGTAGAAGAATCTCTGCGCCAAGCCAGGTTGCTCTGGGTCAGTTCGCGCTCCCGCGCCTCCGCGCTCGTATAGTCCTATCCTCTTCATCTCTTTACATGAGAAGCGTGTCTCTGAATTTTTTGTTTAAAGTCGGTGGCATTTCCGCGTGGAGATAAGGCAAGTGGCAGAGGTGGGTGCAGGTGCGAGCGGCTGCAGCGGGTGCGGCTGGATGGCTGGCGGTGGTGGCGCGGCTGCTCCTTCCGGCGCCGGGGGCTACTCGGCGCCTCTTTGGCGCACGTGGCTTTCGGCCCGGCGGCCGCCGGAACGGAGAACTGGGGCGTTCGCCCCTGTCGGCGGCTCGGGCCTGGAGTCCTACAAGCCGCGCCCGGCGGGGAGGAAAGAGGAATGCCGGGGGTTGGCCAGCGTCTCGGAGTCAAGCTCCCAGCCCTGCGGCTCGGGAGGGCGGGCTCTGCGCGGTGCCCTGCCAAGCTCCAGGGGCCTCCTCTGCGGCCGAAGGGTTGTCAAGAGGCGCCGTGGCATGGAGGGTAGGCTTCGAAACCGATGTCTCCGACGCTCTGGAAGGCGACCGGCAGACCGGGACGGCCTGGGCGCTCGGTGGAGGAGGCCGTGCATCGCCGCGGCGGAGCTCCTCCGGCCTTCACGTTTGCGAGGGAGCTGCTCCCGCAACGGCGGGCTGGCGCGGTTGGTGCCTGGAGAGAAGGGAACTCCCGGGCCATGCTCCCTGGGGCGGAGATGGCGTGGAGACCCGGCCTGTCGTCTGGTGAGGTGGCGGACCTGGGCCGCCTCCAAGTGGTCTGCAGCTACGACCTCTGCCACCCTCGTAGGCGCCGCAGTGGCACCCGCGGAGAACCGCGGGAATGGGCGAAAGGGGGGTTACTAGCACCCGAAGGGCCCGGGTCGGAAGGCGAGAACGTAGGAGAGGGTGGCTGCGAGGGCTGGAAGTCCCGGCCCGGGATGGGGCGAGGGGATCACCCTGAACTAGGAGAGTGAGGAAGGTTGTGAATCCAATTGAAATTGGGCTCGGGGCAGATCAAACAAAAGTGCGCTAGACTCGGTTTCCTTCTAGCTCTCCGCTTTCCCCCAGGTCATTTAATAAAGGAGGGTGAGGGTGCCGGCTTCCGCGGGCAGTTCCTTGTCCCGGGCACGGCTGTTCCACCTCCCAGCGGCGCGGGGCCTGCCTGGGGCTTGACCTCTCCGCTGCCTCTGCCCGCTCGCACAGGAGCGCACACCGCGGCCCGCTGGCCGGGTCGTCTCCACGACGTTCTTTCTGTCTGCGCGCCCAGTCCTGGGTTCTAGCGCCTAGACTCCAGTATTCAGCGGGGACCGAGAAGGTGTATGTCCGCGTGCAGTGAGTTGAATCGGTTATTGGAGGGGGGATCAGACAGGCGGCGGGAGAGCGAACTTTCCCCAGACGTCCGGACCAACTGGGTTCGCGATTTCCCAGGAACGGCCCGACGGTCGGGCCGGCGGAGGCCTGAGCGGGCAGAGAGGGAGGATGATACTTCAACTTCTTTAGAGAAGCGGCAGTGAGGCCAACAAGGATGTGGGCAACGGAGCTCACATCATTGCCGCGCTGCCCTCAAACTCTGGGCCTTCCTGCCCTCTGCTGTCACTTGGTGCGCTCGCCATCCTCGGCGACGTTACTGCCGGCGGGCGCACCGGCCTGCAAACGGAGGGAGGTGCGGGCGGAGAGGCCACCCTCCCTGGATCTCTCTCCTCCTGTCACATCTGCATTTATTTAAAGCTCGGCTGGTGGTCCTCGCTCTCTGGAATGCCGGTTGCGGGCCTGGCCTCCTACGACATTCGCATTGATTAGTGAGTGAGCCCTTATGGAGGTAGTGGGGGCATAGAGGAGGCCGGAGATTCACAATATTCTTTCTGCCCCCATCGCTCGAGCTAGCCTGCAGCCCAGCGATTCGCACTCACCAGATGGCAGAGGGCGCCTAGGATCAGAGACCCAAACTTCGAGAACATTTCATGTGTATGGGAACTGACCATTGTCACATAGTATGTGGTGGTAGGGTGTGCACGGACAATGCTGAATCCCTGCAGGCTCCCGCGCCGAGTCACGCAGAAGTGAACAAGTGCTGTCACCCCAGGTCCTAAAGTGTATATGCAGCTTCCTCTGTGTGAAACTTAAGAAATATTTACTGGTGCAAGTCCAGAAAAAAATGAGATTGACTTGCCTCGCTTAAAATACTGCACACAAAGCGTAAAAAAGGCACCGGCAACTTGCATGAAAGACGCCACCCCAAGCGATAGAAGCCGGGTGCAAATGCATCGTTGAGAAAGAAGCTGTGTTCTAGCTTACTGTGAATCTCTTGAGGGTAGTTGGGAGCAGATAACAGGGGAGACTTTGGATTCTCTGAGTCCCCCAAAATTCAGTCTGATTTTGCATTTGCTTTTGGATTTGATATAATTAAGGCTGAAAATAAGGCCCCTCTGTATTTCTATTACCCTTTGCTTTTCTGCAAAGCTTTTACCCCAGAGAAAAGTTGTTTTAGTAATCTGGGAAAGAGAAACCATGTGCTGAGTCAGCAAAAACGCGGCACTAGGCCAGTTCAGTTCAATAATACCGGTATGTGTAATGTACACACTCTTTATGCCTTTGTGGAAATAATGAAAAATATATTGGAATTTTCATGGCATAAAAACATACCTACAAAACTTGTTGGCAACTGAGAGACCAGGTTGAGTTAGGTGGCTTGTCTTCTAATACACAGAAATAAATTCTGAACATGTTTCCTAACAAGGGTTAGATCTCACAACACTTAATGTAGGAGCAAATGAGAAATACAATTCTCAAAACAATGCAAAATGTTTTTTCAAATGGTCACGTTGCAGAAAGTTAAAATAATTCTCTCTGCCTAAGGTCTTGTGACATGTATTCAAGGTGGCTCCAGTGAATGGAATCTTATGTTTTTGTTTTGCATCAATAAGACCATTTCTTCAAAAATGCATGTTTAAAAGACCCTAAAAGTCTACTTGCAAATCCCGTTAGAACTTTGATAACCTGTTGATCCACATTCACCTTTGTGTGTTAGGAATAAATGTACTTATGAAGTTAATAAGTTAAGCAACTATTTTTCAAAATAATTGCTTATAACTGTCCAAATGTTAACCTGAATTTGCAAAATGTGAGCATTTCAACTATTAAACAATATTCCAAATTGTTGTGTTTTCAATGACAGACAATATTTCTGGGAGTATTTCTTCATGATGTTGTAATTTTTAGTTGCAAAAAGTATGGCTTAAAAAAAACTAGCACATTTCATAAAAACATTGATGAGTTTGCTTCTGTTTCATTTATCTCTTCTCCCCCAAAACAAATGAAACTGGTACAACTTTTATGCTTTTACTATTCCAACTCTTTTAAATATAGCTGACTTCTTTAAGTTGTTTCAGCATGATGCAAAAACATCTGGATGTGAAGTGAAAAATCCAGTCTGTCACCCAGCTTCCAGATGTTTGGTACTACGTAGACAAAACATCAGAATGAATGACTGAATTTTTTTTTTCTCTACGATCCAGATGGTTCAGTGTCTGGTGCTTCTACAAGGAAGCGTATTTTCCTTTCTCTAAACATCACATCCTACCGTAACCCACGTAAAGCATGATTTACACTCTGTCAGCTACAGAATGCTAGGCCATTTGGAGTGCAGCAAAACAATCAGTAAATGAAACTCTTAAGTATAAGTTTTGGTAAATGTAGTCCAAGTCCAAGTGTTCGTGTATGCTTAGGAGGGGTGGTGGTGGTGGAATAGAATGGGAAGGTGAGAGAGAGATCCTTATTCAACAGGAGAATGACTTGGCTAAAAGGACACAGCCCTCCAAAATGCCATCCGTGGCATCAAATAAGCTTAAATAGGTGAAGCTTAGCACTCAGCAGCTTGGACAGGTCTGCCTTTTGCCTTGATGCAGCTAGACTGTGGGGTGTTATTGTGTGCTCTGACACTCTTTTCTCCTACTCTTTCTTCTTGGAGCATTCTCAAATCAAACAGATGAATATAATATAGCATTAAAACATGATTGAGATTCAAGTTTTATGAGGGAGGGGTCTGTATTTCCAAAGTAAGAGAGCAATGGAGTAAATATTTTAATCATTCACAAAATAGAGTAATGACAATATATTCCTCTTTGTACACATTTTACAGTTGTTAAACTTCCAGATGAAGATACGGCAACAGGTTTTTCCTTCCTCACAGTCATGGAGATTTAAGGTCACGGGCAGAGTAGAGCTTCTCTAAGTCTCTTTGACTTAACCATGTTGAGAAAGAAGGGAGAGATGGGAGAGGTCCCTAGAACCAGCAGATGAAAGCAGAGTGAATTCCAGTCTATCTACAAACCTCACACTCACTGGATTATAGGACAGTGTTTAGATATTGAATGCAATGAACGTTAAAACATCATAAAACTACCACTTAACAAATGCTCAAGGAAAGCGTACCATTTGAAAAGAGGCCCTCTAACAATTCAGAACCTGAACTTTGGATAATAAGACACAGGCTTTTATTCGGGTCTAAAATCAATTTTAAAAAATAGTTTATGGGAAGGTGGTAGAATTTCAGAGGTACACATACTAAGTAGTTAAGAGACACAAGTCAAGTGGGAATCTTTAACATCATATAAAACAGAATCACAGTTATTTTTCAGGATTGTTATAATTGGATGTTTCATGACTTTTTTTGTCATGCATTTATTAGAATAATAAATGACAGACTTAGAAAAGGCATCCAGGCCTCCTGAGCCCATTTATAGATGAGTAAGCTGAGGACCAAGAATATGAAAGGACCTGTCCACGGCCACACATGAGTTAGAGGGAGGGTCAGAAGTAGAATTACTGAGTTCCAATTGTGACTCAGAGTCCAGCTCTCTTTCCAGAACAACTTGCCTTCAAATTAATTCAATACTGCTCAGAGTTACAGATTTCCTGGTAGTATCCAAGAAACTGACACCCATCACTATGGGTTGGAAATAGCTCCAAACCATTCATTTGTGTTACACATCTAAGAACTATAAAACAAGCCAGAGTGAAGGCAGAGTTTCCCCCATTTGTCTCCAGAGTAAGACAGACTATTGTAAAAACAGAGCTAATAAAACTGTCATCTTCAACAACTTGGCTAGAGGTCCTGATAACAACAAATGATAGCTTTTTATAGAGAACTTAAAGCACCTTGGAAGAATGTCATGTGCAGAGTCTGCTACAGTCTCTTTCCTCGGAAGATATCCCATCCAGACATTCAAAAACGGTGACTCTAGTGGAGAGAAGGGAGGAAGAGGAGGAAGTTGTAGCCCTGTCAGCTCTATTTGTCAGATAGAGGTGTTGATGATCATTCACCCAACTCAGCCATCTCCCCTCAGGACTCCAGTGGCCTCTATAATGAGATGGAAGGGTAGGGAGCCCGAGGAAGGCAGAAGGTGAAGGACAGGGCAGGTGGGTCAGGAGAGATTTTGTTTAAGAATATTTAGATGGCAATATGAAGTGTACATTCCCAATTTTAAGGACCAGGGAATCTGACTGTCCTTCATGGCATGAGCCAAGGAAATGGACTCCTATGTGATGTTACCAAACTTTATCCATTGAATAGTTTATTCAGCATCAAATGGAAACATAGAAGCATTTACTTCTGGGAAGGGAGTACAATTCGTTGCCTCTTCATGAGCATCCTGGTCCAAGAAATGTAAGGACAGTTAACAATTTAGGAGAGATGGAGGCGGGAGGAGTGGGTGGAATCAAGATCCAGTATTTGGAGTTGTGAGGAAAGAAGAGCTATGTTTTGACTGGCCTGGAGAGAGAGGTGATCCTGGCAAGGTTTCCTCTTCACACTAATTCAGGGTCAGTGCCCTTTGAGAAGCAGGATCTGGCCAGAACTAGGGGGAGAGGAAGGCTGGGAGAGGAGGTCCGACAAACTATATTCTTCTTTGGAGATGTTTAGGGCAGCAACTAAACCATCAGAAGTTAAACCAAATAAAAACCCGCCTGCCTCCTTACCTCCTTAATTTACTCTCCCAAACAGATGATCATTTGGGCTATTCCTCTGAAGTCAAGCATGAAATCTATTTAGCTGGCTAGCTACCCATTTCCTCTGACCTGCAAAAGAGATGCCCTATTCTTTTAGAATCTCTGGAATGCCAGGATGTTGGGAAAACTGAAGCCACATGCCTGGGCCCACGGAGATCCCCCGTCCCTGCCCCCGTGCCAAAGGAACACTGACAGAGACAGAGCAGATTTCAGCACCGCCCGGCCCAGATGCAGAGCTTCCAATTCACCAACATGAGTCTCTGCATGAGTTTAAATTGTGAAAGGTTTAAGAGGATCTCCTAGTTGAGTGTTTTTTAACCTTTGTTGTACCCACAACCCTATGGACTACTTCTCAGAATAATGTGTTTAAATGCATAAATTAGATTGAAATAAAATTACCGAGATACTTTTAAGAACAAGTTTGTGATACAGTGCCTGTACTATATCTGCTTATTTATTAGCACATCAAGAACAAGATCTGGTGGTGATTCAAACTTCTGAAACATTGAAATAAAGGTAAGTCTAGATAATAGTTCAAAATGCCATTAACAACTATAACGTGATAGTAAGGTATCTGTGATTTCTATTGAGGGTAGAGTCACTGATATTGCCGTGTGTCTATCATTTGTTATCTATATCCACAACTAAAAGAAATGTTAATTTTCAAATAAAGGCTTGTAGAAATGAAGATGTAAAATTTCCCTGTGGATTTTGGCTCTTACCTGATCGCATTTCCAAATGACTTCACTTCCAGGTGAAGAGCCTCTTAGGAGGAGGAAAGGGGCACACCCAGTAGTACTTTAGAGATACTCAATGAGATGGTCCTGCCTTTTGATTGGACTATGCTGGACCCAAATTTGGGGTGTAAACATTGAGCCTGTGACATAAGATCTTGTTCCTGAGGCCAAAAGTAACTTTATATTATCATTCTGGAGAGTTGAGATCTTCAGAAGCATTCCCTAGCTGAGAGGACACTCAAGGAGGTGTCAAGATCACCTGTCACAGTAGGGAAGTGGTAACCAGAGCCAGGAAGGACTTGATAAGCATGAGTGAACTTCCTCTGGTTGATGAATGAGCCAGGGTGGGGCTCAGACTGGGCTGTGCTCTGCAGAGGTAGCTGAGAAGGAGTACTGGCTGCTGACAGCAGGCTGGGGACTCCCAGGAGGATGACATAATTCATTTATATATTTATAGATTTATTTATATATTATATATATATATATATATTATGTATTTCTCTTTTCATTATATCGCCAACTCACAAGCAACCTAAACTGCAGTATATGTGTGCAATGGAATATCATATAGCAGTGAAAAAGAGCAAACTACTGCTGTACACAAAGTGAGTCTCATAGATACAGTGCACAGCAAAAGGAGCCAGACACTAAAGAGTATGTACTTCATGCCTGCATTCACGTGAAGGTCAAGAGCAGGCGGAACAAATCTATGGTGACAGAGGTCAGGATAGAATTTACTTTCACCGGAGGTGGAGGGGAGTACTGATTGGGAGGGGACACAAGGGCACCTTCTGTGGTGCTAAATTATAAATATTATTGACTTTCTGAAAAGTGATTTGGAAATGCAATCAAGTAAAAGCAGCAAGTCATACTATAGATTCCCTCCTGACTCTGGTTTTATGTTACAAGAAGATTTCGCCTGGGCCATGTGAGCTGGAAGAGATGCAAGGGCGAGCTACAAACTGGCAGAAGATGTTTACAATAGATTGAGCTGAGAAACAGTGTGTAGCTGGTTTAAAAGGTGCAAAGGACTCAAAATGAGAGAGAATAACCAAATGGACAATAGGTAGGGAAAGTTGTTGAACTTCATTACTCTTTAAGGAAATGCAAATTAAGATTGCAAGGTAATACTAACACACGCCCATGAAAATGACCAAAATGGGGTTGGAGTTGTGGCTCAGTGGTAGACTGCTTGCCTAGCATGTGTGTGTCACTGGGTTCAATTCTCAGCACCGCATATAAACAAATAAAGTCTATTGATAACTGAAAAAAATATTAAAAAAGAGAAAATGACCGAAATGAGCAAGACTGGCAATACCAAAGGTGGCAAGCATCCTGGACAGTGGAACTCTCCTGCTCTGCTGACAGGGAGTGCAGAGAGGCATAGCTAAACTGCAAGCTAGCTGTTGATACTGAGGCTACACATGTGCCTGTCAGCTAAGGCTCTGCTCGGCTGGGCTAGGAACCTCGTGAAATCGGAACAGGGAAAAGGACGGGAATCTTGTGAGGTCTGCCAGGCTTAGGAAACCCTATTCCAAGTCTTAGGGATTTTCCTTCGGTTTCTAGAACAGTTCCTTACAAAAAACCCTACCATTATCTTGGCTTGATTAAAGGGGAAGATGAAAGAGATCTCTTGTACATCATGGTGACTATAGTTAATAATAACATATTGTATACTTGAAAATTGCTAGGAGAGTAGATTTTAAGTGTTCTCATCACACATGCAAAGATAAAAGGATGTGAGGTAATGCATATATTAAATAACTCGATTTAGCCATTTCAACACACACACATATACCAAAACATCATGTTGTATATGATAAATATGTACAAATTTTACTTTTCAAAAAAAACTTTTTTGGTGTAGTACTGGGGACCAAATCTAGGAATGCTGTATCACTGAGCTACATCCCCCACTTGTTGTTGTTGTTATTATTATTATTATTAATTTTTTTTGAGACAGGGACTTTCCCAGGCTAGCCTCAAATTTGCAGTCCCCCTGCCTCAGTCTCCTGAGTAGCTGGGATGATAGGCATGCACCATTGCATCTAGCAATTAAAACATTTTTACAGCGAGGAAGGGGGATTGGCCATGCTTAGTTTGGATCATTAAGGTAGATGAGAAATAGATCTGCTAGTGGAAACGGCTGAGCAGATGGAAACCCTGGGAAGGACCCTGGGAGCTCTGGAGTGAGTGGGTGAATCAGAATGGCTAGCAGTTTTCTTGTGGGACCCCAAGGAAGGAGGCAGAGAAAGCCACTCACCTCTTTGCACTGCTGTCCAGGTACTGGCCCTCTCCCTTTCTAGAGCTCAGTTACCCATGGGCAGCAGAGTTGACATATGTGCCCTGAGCAGAAGTGGTTGGCAACACCGCCCCTGCACCCAGTGAGCCAGTGCTGCAGGAATGACTGGGAGTCCAGCTCTGGAGGGGGTGAGGGTGACGGAGGGGAGATGGGGAAGGAGACAAAGCAACTGAAGGATGAGGCTCAGCCTCCCAGCTCGTGTGAGCCCATCCATCAGCACGAACCTCGGGCCACACATCGATGCTTCCCATGGAAATCGGTGCCTGGATGGATGGGCTGCAGGGTGACTCATGACAAACAGAAAGCAGCAGAAGTATGGCAGGGGATTTGATGTGTGTTCTGCAGCCCGCAATTAAAACTTCTTTCCCCAAATACTGAGGACAGTAGCTGTGAGTACCAGCCTTTGTGTGTTACTGTCAGAGTACTCTTTTACCTGGTTGGAGATTTTTTTTCAGGACACATGACAAACAATTCAGCCACCATAGACTTCCTAGGCCATGTGTCAAAGTTCCAAGTTTTCATTATCTTATGGAACAGAGTAGAACTTACAAGATACTAGCGTCTTGCAAATGAAAGTTCTTTTTAAAAAAGTTACTGTTAAATTGAGACCCTATTCACATGCCCTGTTCTGTTCATCTGGCTTGGAGATTTGGGAGTGACTTTTCAAATTCATGTTCATTGATGTCACCGTCCATGGACATGCCTGCATTAGGCACCTAGTGTGTGTAGGGATGTGTATTAACTCATAAAAGGTATCCATAGAATGACCCAGGTCTTGTCAAAAATCCCAAGATACCATGCATTCATTCAAAAAATGTTATTGAACCTCCACTAGGTGCCCAGCACCATGTAGCTGTCAATAACACACAGAGCAGTGGAACAGAAACACTGGGCAGAGTCCAGTGAGGGAGAAAACTTTTAAAATTAATTTTATTGGTACACTATAATCATACATAATAGTAGGACACCTTGTAATATGTTCACATGCACATAGTATAATTTGGTCTGTTTTGTTCCCTTTACCAAAGGGAGGAAGATTTTTTAACACTTAAAAAACATTATTTTCCCCCATCTTAAAGAACATAGTTATGAAGTTTAGGATAATCAGGGGCACACAGTAGAATATAAACTTCCTGCACTTTGAGAGGGTTACAGATTGGGGAGAAAGTAAGCAAATAATTGGAGGAAGAAGCTGTGACTGGTAGTCAAATCCTGCTCATCAAAGGCTTGGGGGTGCCTAATGGAGGCCAGCAATGGCATCCTCCAAGGATGACTCTGGAGGAAGGACTTCAGCATATTTGAGAGGCCTGTGTCCCCATGTGGGTGAGAACTCCTGAAGCTGACTCCAGAGAGTAGTGGGACCTGGCTGAGGGTGGAAAGTAGGGGCTCAGGGCAGGCAGAGACCCTGGCTGAAGGCAAGAAGAATATTGTTGTAGTTTCTCTCTCATCTCAACTCTCCACTTGGTCTCCACAATGAACACAGCACAAGAATTCAGCTAATGTTACTGCCCACCCACGAGAAAGGACAGTACTTGCAGCTGCTGTCCAGGTCACACACACCTTCACATGTGTGATTGTGTTTCTCTTAACAGCCTTCAAGTAGGCAAGGTAGGTCATTTCACAGATGAGAGAACTGAGGCTTCTGTACAGTTAATACCTGTACGATGTGCTAAGTGGCAGAGGGGGAGATTTGAACCCTTGTTCTTTCCAGAGGCATAAATATTATTTAAATTTGCAGAGCAAAGACCATGGATAAACCTACCACCATCACCACCACCACCATCACCAGGGAGCCCAGAACCTTCCAAAGTGAAAGTTTGCATCTTAATGCGGCAAATGATGTCAAAGATCCTGCTGGGAAGGAATCTTGCATTTGTCCTAACACTTCTCTAGGAAAGCTGTGTCGGTGTTCCAAAGAGAAAACAGATGTCAGGAACAGGTTTTCAGTCTCTGACATTCAGTCCACTTTATGATTCTCTTCCAGAGGCAAAACGGGGAAGTGGGACTCCTGCTTGCCAGACAGGGCCGTTTATATGCACATGGAAAATAATGTCTGTCTCTGCCATGTGATTCTAGAACTGGGGTCAGCAAACTTTCTATAAAGAGGCAGAGAGTAACGTTTTAGGCGTTGAGAGCCATACGCAGTATCTGTTACAGCTGTCTAACTCTGCCCTGGAGGTGTGAAAGCAGCCTTGGACAGTGTGGACACGAATGGGCATGGCTGTGCTCCAAGAAAACTTTATGAATGCTGAGTTGTGTATCTCATATAATCTTTACAAAATATTCTTTCATTGATTTTTTTCAACCTTTAAAAAATATAAACACTATTCTTAGCTTGTGGATCATTACAAAACAGGTGTTGGGCCAGGTTGGACCCACAGGTGGTAGTTTTTTGACCTCCTATTCTAGAAAAACAAAAAGGCCTCTCAGTCCCAAATATATCCCCTACAGATGCTTGGAATTCCACTATCAGTACTTCCTTTTGGATTAAACTATATTTCTCCAGACTTTTCTTTAAAGGAGACATCCTGGCAGGGAGGAACATGTTAAATTCCTAATACCTTCATTTGAGAAGTTGATTAGATGAGTTGGAGAATCAGGGTTTTTGTCTATTTTCTTCACTGCTAAGTTCACTGTAATGTGCCTGGGCAATGCACAGAGTTGTACAGATTCTCTATAAATACTCACCAAATGGATGAATGAGCTTTCCCTTCTAACCTGAGCTACCAGCAGGAACAGGTAAGAGAAGAGTGAAAGCAAGGGGTGTTGGGTAAAGCCATCCTTAGCCACGTTCCTGCAGGCCCTGGGCCAGCGGGGGTGCTGAAGTGTGCCAGTGCTTCTGGAGGGCATAGGGCCCCGAAGAGGCAGGATGTGGGGTACACCAGTGCTCTTGGAACCTGGGAAGGGACCCAGCAGCTGCTTACTGCTCCTGAAGAAGTGGCACCAACGCCCGATAGACTCAGCTGATCCATTTCAGTGGAGTGGCACAGTCCCTGCCAAGGAAAACATGAGGGCTTGACAAGATTGGGCAAGTCCCTGAGCCATATGTTTGTGCAGTATGAAGTTAGAAGGGCCTTTTGGGAAATGGGGCAAATATGAATAGATGCTACCAAGAGGGACTTCAAAAGCTACACCCTCTGCAGGGAAGTGTCAAAGAAAGGCTAAAGGGGCCAAAAATGAAGATAGCCCCCCTACTCCTCTTCAACTGGTCACATATTTTCTTGGATCAAACACATCATAAGATGTTATAAGACTAAATAAATGCAATGGATATAGTATTATTGAAAATAATGAGAGGGAGTCCGTCATTGTGACTGTGATGAAGAATATCAACCAGGATGCTTATTGGATGGAAAAGTTCTTAGAGATAAAAACTGGTCCAGCAAAGGGGCTCCAGCCTTGATTTTGCACCCCAATTTTCCTTGTGTGAAGCAAGGTTAACAACCAGCCAGCTGATAATCTAATCCTTACCTCTGGCATATGGACATTGAGATCTGACTTGATGATTCCCCAAATTGAACAGAGATGGCTCAAATCCATCACTTTATCTCTAATCAGATAAGTCAAGCTGGGGCCCTGTGAGGCCTTCTAGATGTTGGTACAGGGGGTGAAGTCTCCATGTACCTGGCCCAGGAATTCCAAGATGGAGAGGAACACTGGAACAAACTGAGCCCTCTATCTCAGCTGGGCCCTGTGCCTGCAACAGTGGAGGCTGGCAGTTGGGGTCAACACAAGAATCACCTTTGGGGAGGGCCTGTGATAAGTTTCAGACACACATGTTGGTGTCTCTTCCTAAGACACCCACAGTGGCATGGCGTCATAACAGATTGCTAGGCCTAAGATCTGATCCTGGACTTTCATCTTACCTACTTTCTGACTTGAGGAAGTTATTTTACCTCACCATAGCTTAATCTCATCAGATGTAAAATGGAGTAATGTTTACAAAACCATTCCCAATATTTAATAAAACCATGTCCCTTGATACGAATTAGCAAGGCTTTTCTATTCCCCATTGCCCAGCCTCCATGAGGAAACAGGGCCGTCCCATGATGTGACACTTGATGTCACATCACCCACTGCTCAAACTCATCTGCCTAAGGTGGGGAGGAGAGCAAGCAGGTAGCCTGTTGGGGGTGGCCCAAAGTGGCACTCCAATCTCATAAAATTTCTTCAGAGTCTCAGCTTTTATTTAGACATTTTTGCCAATTTTGCATTTTACTCTATATAATATGTCAAGTCTTCTAAATTCATTCCCCCAAGATCTTTGAGTACCTTCATGGCTCTAAGAGGAAAAACAGTCATTCAAAAACAGTCATCCTAAACACATATCCCTGTTGGACCTCAGGCTAATATCACTTCTTGTGGTCAGTCAGCAGACCAGAGGAGGGGCTTCCTGTTAGACCATCAGGGAGGACACTCCATGAAGATAGTGAGGTCTGGGCTGGCCTGGGAGGCTCTGGCCACATGGAAAGAAGAAAGAAATGTCATGAGCAAAAATCTGGGCATGGGGGACACAAATGAATCTCTCTTCGAATCACAAAGAAACTTTGTTCCAGAAACCAGGAACTAGGGTTCTTTCTCACCTGAAAGTCACTAATCTTTGTGTCTTGTTCCAGGAAAGCTGGATCCCTCAGGAGCCAGATTTGCTGTCCCAAGGCCATCAGTCACCTTCAGCAGCCCTGAAGTCTCTTCTCTCCCTCCTCCCTCACTCCCTACACACTTTCCATCTGGACAGGAGGCCCCGTGCAAGCTTGGCTGGCGCCAGGCACAGCTCACATGCCTCCCTCAGGACTCATGGTCATTAAGAAATTCTCATAACTAGCACTTTGGCCCCAAAGCACCAGGCCCTCCCTGCCCCTCTCAGCAGCCAGCCTGAGGTCCCACCCTCCCCTGTCCTAGGCCCGCCACCTTCTCGCCATGGGAACTGTCCAGCTTCCCCTCCTCTTCCCTTCCTTCCTCCCTGAAGCTTCCTTCCTGGAAGTCTTAACGAAGGCTCAAAGCCAAAGGGAAGATAAATTATAATGCTCAACAGTTCTGCTACATAAAGTGTGAGCCGCCTCAGCATGCTGAGCTAATGTGCCGATCACCAGCCTACTCCCATTTTTCTCTTCCAGTTGTAGCTGTGCTCCTTAAGGCCCAGGTGGAGATGTCCAGGAAACAGAGCAAGGGACCATGGGTTGGGGGATCTAACAGCACCTGCCTCCCATTGGCACATCTGCCCACCACCACTGAAGGCTACATGGAGACCCGTTGGCACAGGGTGCTATAGTAAGGGGTCCCTTGAGCTCACTGGGTCCTTAGAATTATTTCTTTAAAAAAAAATAACTATTTTTTTTGTGGTGCTGAAGATTGAACCCAGTGCCTCACACATGCTAGGCAAGCACTCTGCCACTGAGCCACAACCCCATCCCTTAGAGTTATTTCTTGATGTTTGTTCTGCATCTAAAGTGACCACCCAAGCTCAGCTGCAAAGAAGACAAGGTCAGTGGACATGTTTTTCTGTATATTCCAAAGTGGGTCATGCAGAGGGATCTCTACGCACTTGGTCCCTACAGCACTGAGTATGTTATAGGTCTCAGTAATACTAATGGGAATTACTGGCTTCCAGCCAACATTTTAGATGTCTAGTCCTCTTCCACACAGACACCAGCATGGAACATCAGAATAGAAGCAGCAATTCTTTGTTTGGAGAGATGGAGAATGCTCAGGGCAGAATAGAGTAGTCCTACAGACTGGGCACGAAACACGGAGGACGGTCTTAGGGTTGGCTCAGATATTATAGCCTAGCTGCTCATCTGTAAAATGGAGATGCGAAACAGGTGTGCTGTGAAACGGTTCAGCAAAGGTGACACTTAGCAAAGGATTTAGCATATCATAGATTCACAATCCTAATCATTCCTTCTTCCTGTCTTTGGTTGGTCATCAAATTCAAGAGAGTGAAGGTAAAGTGGCTCCTTTGGAAGCTTCAGAGAGAAAGATGTGCCTGTTGAAGACAGTGGAAAGTCAAATTATGAAATTCACTCTTTCTAGATATGGCCTTGATGGAAAATATACAGAGCTTACTGGAATATTTGGGCATATGGTCTCAGCTGTTTCTCTGGATAAATGGAAGGATAAGTGGAAGTAGCAGTTTCCATAGATGTTCAGTCCATACTCTGCCTTATGAGGTCATGGAGGATGCACATCATAGTCTCTCTCAAGTCATGTCTGGGTGTCTTAGTGATCATGAGATTCTAGGCTGGGCAGAGCCTGGGGCTGCTGACTCATGGAAGCCTTTTCTAGACTCAGACCCTCTTGGTCCCACTCTGACCAACTAGCAGCATAGCAAATGCACTTAAAATGACTAGGACACAAAGAGTGGCTACCAAAGTTTCCTTAGGGCTTTGGGGAGAAACTGGAGATGCTTAAAGGGAATGAGGAAGAACAGCACCCATGGAATCCCTACTTCTTGACTAAGGTGGTCACGGTGGATGGCATCTATGCTGTGACATTTTGTCCACTCACAGGGTCTAGGACACTCCTCTCACAAAAGAGTAAGCACTCGAGGCAGTTTTACCTGATGCCAGGATTCTCCACCTGCAAGGAGAATGCAGACCCGACAGAGACTCTGATGTTGTTTAATTTCCAAAACTAAGCTGGGTAGAATTTGTTCAGTATCTAGCTTTGACAACCCTGTTGAACATCAAGGTCATATCAAAAGACCAATGAGGTTTCCACTAAATTGGTTTTGTTTGGTTTTCTGCTGTAAGGAGAAGGCAATAACTAAAGAATTTTGTAGAATCAAACCAGTTTTGTGGGGGAGGGGTTACTTTTATTTAAACAGCATCTTCATTCCAGGAAACTCGTGCATCACCAGAATGTGTCCCCAAGGAAGGAAGACACAAGGATGTGGAGGGTTTGCGGTGGTGGCTCGGCACAGGAAAGCCAAAGGGGAGGAGGAGAAGATGTAGAAGGAGCTGTTTTTCTGACTCCTAGTTTGCAATTCTTTTTGGCAGATGTATGTATTTTTTTTTTTTTTAATTTTAAAATTTAGTCTTCAAATTCCAGCCCAAGACAAGTCTGCATGGGTCTTAAAGATGAAGCTCATACACATCAACAACCAATTTCTCCTGGGTTGGCCCCTTGGGTCCTTTGTTTCCAGCTTCCCATGGGCAGCCACAGTGCCATCCTTATCCACAGAAATCCCACCACCATCTTCTCTGCTCTGTCTCTGCTTCCAGATTGACATGAAGGACTGGAGCATCATCACAGCCAGGCAGGCTGCGGCAGAGCCAGGCTCCCATCCTCAGCAGGATTCTCAGTGCTGAAGCCCTGTAATTTGTTCCTGCTTGACTTCCCATCCCTTTACCAAGCCCTCCACCCATTCTTCTGTGGCCTTCTCTCCACCCCTCACTCTCAGCACATGGTCTCACTGTGCTCCTCTGAGGGGCCACCAGTGTGTTCCCCTCCTGTGGCCGTGGCCTCAGTGGTTTTCTGGTCCATCACCCCTTCTTTCCACTGCATTCCAAGGCCAACCTCTCCAACTCTTCCTGCCTCTCCTACAATCTTGCTCCATCGGAGAGGCCCCTTTCTGGGGGCCTTTTCCCTCTCTATTGAATCCTGCTTGACAATGGGCCAAGAATCCTTTTCTTGCACGCATCACTGTGCCATTCCCTGAAAGCCATGTCCAACACCCGCTCTTGCTGCCTCTGCTCTCACAGTCCCCCAACTTCCCCTTCCCTTAGACTGTTCTCCCAGGGATAAGCATCATCCCAAGCAGCTGAGCCCAAGCAGCTCACTGACTCCTCTTCTTGGGTCTCCTCGAACCAGAACTGTGTTCCAGTCTTCTTTGGGGGACTCTCCTCCCTTTTCTTGGCTCATCCCCAAGGCCTACCATTCCCTTTCGTCTGTGGAATGGACTCTTCTCCATGAGGGCATTCCTCCGAGTTCTGCTGTCTTCCCACTTTGGCGCATTTCTCCCTCTACTGTCCCCATTGAAAGTCACCACCAAAACCTAAAAGTCATGCATCCAATGGGAACTAGTGTGTTTTTTTCTCCCTTCCCTAAACCCACTTCTCTCTGGAGTTCCCGGTCTCTGTCATGACCATGGTCATCTTTCCAGGCACCCTGAAGCTAGACTACTGGCTGGCCCTTCCCTTCTTTCCACCACTTCTGACTTGTTGCCCAGCCTCCACCCCCGTCTCCAGCACACGGCCTCCTGCCTTGCGGCTCTCCTCCTCTCTGACCTGGACCTTTGCAGTTGCCTCTGGTCTGCCACCTCCAGTGTCTCCCTTCCACCTCTGCCCTTATGTATGCTCACAGGGTCTATCAGTGAGCACACGAGTGGATCACAGCACTACTCCCTCGTCCACACACCCCATCCTCCAACACCTTTAAGGGGTACCTGTGGCTTGCAAAATCAAGCATGGCTTCTGTAGCCTGTTGATGGAGGCCCTTGCTGTCACCCTATCTTAACTCTTCAATTTCATTTCCCACCACTACTTTCCCATCCCTACCAACACACACACACACACACACACACACACACACACTCTTACACACTTTAGGACAACTTATTCTCTGGAGACAACTTTGACCATCCCATCTCCATGTTATGCTAATTCCTGATGCCTTACCTTGGAACCTCCCTCTCCCCTTTTGAAATCCTACTCATCTTTCAAGGCTCTGCTCTTCTGTGAAGCCATCCCTGATCCTCCTGGTGCAGCCCCCACCCAAAGGTGTGTAGCATTTTGTGTGTAACTCCACCACACACACAGGGCAGCCCACGTCTGTACCCTGAAGGAGCCCAGCGACAGGGCGAGCACACAGTGAGAACTCATCACTTGCTGAATGAGTGAGGGAAGTGCTCCCTGTCATGTGGGGAGCTATTATGGCGTTATCGGAAGCTGGGTGCAGGTGGCAGTGCTTCCACATGTTCATATCTTAGTTTCGTCAGGACTCCGTCCACACTCAGCCACGGCCCACGCAAGTGGCCTTTCGCCTTAGTTTCCTCACGGTCTTTTTGTTTTCCTTCTGGGGCCTGGGCTTCTAGACTCCTCTACCCTGGATGAGGTTAAGTCTTCACTTCTTTCACAAATCTCCTCGCTGTTCATCAAGGACCTTTCTATTTCTTCATGGGGCCACTGTGAAGGTGTCTATCAGCTCTAACACTTGTCCCCCATTTCTTTGCCCCCTCCCCTTCTAAGATCTCTTTGCTACCATTCAGATTCCAATTACCTCCCGTTCTTTCTCTCTCCCTGTCACGACAGGCTTTGCCTTGGCCCTCCATCGACGCCTCAGTGGTGATCCCATTCCCCATACCTCCTTCCCTGGGTCTTGTGTTGCCAAGCCTCTTCTCTACGGAAGAAATGAAAGGCTCTGTCCCCCATTAAAGGCAATGGACTTAGGATATAGGCAGGAGGGCTCTGAGGAGCTGAGATCCTTCCTCATGCTCCTGGAGTCCCAAAAGCAGTAGACTCCTTGGTCTTCACTGCCATAAATTCAGGAAGGTCAGACCTCATGGAAGCCCTTCCCCTATGCCTTGTCCTGGGATACAGCAAGAGAGGGCCAGGTCGGGTAGGACAGCTTGATCCTGGCCTGCCTGGATGGAGTGAGTCAGCATTCATGCGGTTGCCCCGCTGGCTCCTCTCCACCAGCCTGGAGAGAAAATGCTGAGTCGTACACCCTGTGGGCAGCCGCAGAATCAGCGGCCCCCCGTTGCCCTCCAGCTCCACAGGCCCCAGACAGATTGTGGGCCGTGTACCCACTCTTGGTCTTTGATGAGGGGGCCCAGCAGGCTCCAGAGCTGCTGCCAGCTGGGAAGCCATACCTCTAGTGGTCAGATGAAAGAGGCCTTCAGAGAAGGGACAGAGCCACAGGCCACATGTCTATTGCCCGTACCTGCACCAGGGCCCCTTTCCTGGCTGTGGGTGGAAGCGGAGCCAGCAGATCACACCGGCCAGTCCAGGTTTCCATTCATGACCTTTCTAGAAATATGAGGCTGGATGGCCACCGCCTCCTCTGCTATGGTTTGAAGTGGTTTGTACAGAGCAAGTTCGGATATGTAATAGCCGTTCTCTATTTTCTATGAGAAGATTTATTCACAAACAAATTTAGTGAAGGGGGAAAAGTTTAAAAGAAAAAAAAAAAAGGAAGACAGAGGGACAGACTTTCTTGTTGATTGGATGCCAGGGATTGAAACACTGAGGCAGCCAGTCCCTTTGGAGGGGGACAGCTGCAACTTTTCAGGTGGAAAGTCAGCGAATTTCCACAGGCCCGCCTGCCAGAGACCACAGAATGGTTTCAAACAACGGCTCCTTCATGATATTTGTGTGTGAGTGTGTGTGCATGTGTGTGTGTGTGTGTGTTTTCTTAGAAGAAGGCAAGGGCTGGGGGTGGGCATAGGGGTTGCTAAAAAGTGTTCTCCCGCATCCGGCCGAGTGGGCAGGGCGCTGAGCAGATTAATGAAAATGTTTCCCTGGCACGAGGGGTTTGATTGTCCCACTACAAAATTGCTTGCAGATTCGAAAACAGCATGTTTCATTTCAAACTCATTCTCTTGCCATACATTAGCACTTGTCAATGTAACCATTAAGCACAGGCAGTGCAGAAATTTAATTACAAAACCATTTATTTTATTGAAAGAAAAATAAACCCAAGCTACCTCAAATGCATTAGGTGGGTTCAAAACATGTTCAGCTGATAACACCCAAGGGTAGGGAGGAATAAATGCGTCTTTCATGTGCAGTGGGGACTCGATATTAGAAACAGCTGCCTATAGGTCACTCTTTATTTAAGTTTAATTATGGATTAAAAAACAACTGATTTAATGAAGGGACTTTTTATATCTGAAGTTACTGGGCAGTAGTATCCACTCTTCTCTTTCCATTTTTGCCTCCCTTTTTACACACTGGAATTAAAAAATGCTAACGAGGTGAACAGAAAGTTTTATTGAGTAGTTTCGCTCCCCGTCCACCATCCACCCCCATCTCAGGCTTGTCTTTTGTTCTCCTAATGGTGGAAGAATGCAGGGGCTGTGGTATTAAAGGAAGTCACAAAAATGTGCTAAACACATCAAAAAGTCTCCAATCTGTATCTTATTTATGCCTCCTTCCCCTCTCCTCCATGTATGTCTTCTACACAGTTGGAAAGCTGGCTGGGGAGGGCTGTGGTGAAATCCTAGATTTGGGTCAAGTGGTGGGCTGATGTCATGTTGGAGGCCACCTTTCCTTAGCACTAATGGGGTTGCCAATAACGAATCTGTTTTACTATTCTGTTAGAAAGGGGAAAAAAAATAAAAGAGTTATAACCTTAGTGGTTTGGACTGATTTGTCAATTTAAAGGACTTCCCCCACCCCCCTGTCTGAGATATCTACCCACAATTTCTTACAGACATCTCCTCATGCAGTCACACAGAGGAGGGATCTGGAAAGGGAAGATCTTTTTTTTTATTATTATTTTAATTTCCCTAGTGACGATATGAATCTCTAAGATTTCAGAGGCATCATTTGATCATCTGCCTGGAAGGAGTGAGGAACAGGAAGTGGGGGCTCATCTACTGAAAGTTCGTTTTTTAGCTTTTGCAACTGATTTATGCACAGTAGCAGGCTTTTGTGACATTGACATGGTGATGAGTTTGCCTGTGTCCTTGCATCCCAGGGTGAGACCCAACGAGGGCTTCCTGGCCTGTTTCAGAGGGTCTCTAGACCTCTGCGGCCCCTTGCAGGACAACCTCCAGGGGTGGGGGGGACGTACACCATTGTCTATACACTGCTCTGAGACCGCCTAGGAGTGAAGTCTGAGCAGCCACATGGTCCTGGTGGCTTGGAAATGGTACTACTCTCTCGCCTGCACAGCTGCCTCTGACCCAGCTGCCCTGTTCTGTTCTTGACACGCGCTCCTCATGCCAAAGACCTGGGGAGTCTGAGGCAGGAAAAAACATTCAGAAACAGAGAAACTCACCACTCCAGGCAGCAGACTCTTTACCAATAGGTTTTAGATAATCACTTGCTTGGATAAGAGGAAAGAAGGCACAAAGAAAAAGGATGGGGCGGTAGGGGAGAGGTATTTGGGTCACATTTTAATATTCTAAAAGGATTGGCATTTAAATGGAGCCCTGTAAACGGAGGGAGCCCCAGAGTAGACCCAGAGTAGACCCAGAGCAGAGTGGTTTCTCCATCCTGTTATCACAAGTGCACCAGCAGAGAGAATAGCAAAGGACTACAAACAATCCCACAGGGGGCAAGGAAGGTGACACCCCTCACTGACCCACCAATAAGAAATGAGAGAAGAAAAAGAGCAAGGAGGAGAAAGGGTGAGATGGGTTAATGCACTGTTACTAAAAGAATTTCCACTGGGTACGTGATATAGATTTTCTGAGCATCACATCCCACTCGGAAGTGCCTGCTGATACCACGTGCTTCTACCAGTGTCCCTCCCTATCTAGTGCCTTTGATGAGTAAAGGTGCTCTCCCTTGCTTCCGACCCCTGTGAAGTGTATATTTTCTAATTATGTGCTATTTCCTGGCCTGAATTTCAGGCAGGAGATTTCTAAAATGCATCCTCATTTCAGAAACAGCAATTTTTTAAAAAATAAAACAACTTGATGAATTATTTAAGCATGACTTCTTTTATTTTCATCTTGAGGAGGGAGAAGTAAATTCTCACAAAATAAGTCTCATCTTCAAGGGTTAGATTGATAAAGTGGATGGAGCAGACAAGCTCTTCAGAACCATCCTGTGGCCTGGGTTCCAGGAGGGGAGGGTGGACTGAGTGTGCCTGACAGTGACCTGCTGGGGAATGTGGAACTCCCAGCCCAGAAGTGTGCATAGCAGAGTGTGCCTGGGAACGGGAGTGCTGGCTGTCTTGCCCAAAGCACCATTCTCACAGGCAAAGCTGCTCCTCCCAAAGGAACAGCAGAACCTATAGCAAGATCATGAGGAACTTCCTTTCAGGTGGATTAGTGGCAACTGGGATACCCTCTTCCAACAGGGCTTTCTCTTCCCTCCTGTGATTCTTCACCCTTGTTCATCTCCCTGCTCTGTGATAAGCAGTGTGGATAACACAACTTTTGTTAATAGCCAGTTTTGACATATAGACATTGAGTACATACTATATGCTGGACACTTTACTTGCATTACAAGAGCAGTGAAGATGAGAACAGGTTTTTAATTATGTTACATTTGAAATCACAATATTAATAAACCTGATTGTGGATGTCTAATGTACTTTAAAACCTAAGCTGTAGCCTCAAGGTTAAATAGAAAACAGACCTGGTAGAATATACCTCCTCTTAGTGAATGACTGAGTGAGTGAACTGGAAGATTGACCACCAGAAATTATCCAATCTGAAGATGAGTGAGAAAAAAACAAAAAAGATAGGGTGTATGTGGAACAATATCCAAATTCATGCAGTTAATTTGAGTTCCAGATGGAGAAGACAGAAATAATAGGACAGAAAATATATTTTAGAAAATACTGGCTGAAAAATTCCCAAATTTATTGGAAGATAAAAGTTACAGGTCCAAAAGCACAGTGAATCCCAAATAGGACAATTATGACTAAAATAACATCTAGGTACATTATAAGTAAACTGTCAAAAACTAAAGATGGGGAGAAAATCTTGCAGGTAGAGATAAGTGACACATTACACATAGGGTAATGTTGCTTCAAAAGGCTGTGGATTCACAGTGGTGGGGCAGGTAACCCACTAATACTGTTTCAAGTTTTCTGCATTTTATGTAACAAAATACGATAATAACTCTAAGTACACTGTGAAAAATCTAAGGATGTTTATTGTAATCGCCAGATTGATCACTTACAAAGTAAAGCAAAGTGGGATAGCTAAAAATCTACTGAATAAGGTAAAGCAATATCATAAAATATATGCAATAGTCCATAAGAATGCAGGAAAGGGAGATCAGAGTATACAACAGAAAAGAAATACAATAATAATATGATAGCAATAATTACATTAAATGTAAAAGAGCAAAATATTCCAATTAAAGGACAGAGATCACCAGAACAGATTTTTTTTTAAAAAAGCAAGACCAATTATATGCTGGCCAATTATATTTTTAAATATAAAGAGCCAGTTAATGAAAAAGACAATAATCATTAATGCATATGTGCCTAAGGAAGCTACATCAAGCAAAGTTATCAGAATAAAAGATTAAGCAAAAACCATCATGATTATGGTAGGATATTTGAATGCCCTTTTTACACAATTGATAGAATACAGTACAAAAAAATTGAGTCAAGTGATAAAAGATCTCTTCAACTTTATGAACACATTAACTGAACTGATATGTACAGATACTATACCTAACAAGTGAAGCATATGCATTATTTTCAATTGCATAAACTCACCAAGAGAGACCAGATCCCAGGCTATGGATCCTAATGAAAAGGTTGAAATAATAGTGGCATACATTCTGTGAGAACAATATGCTGGGCCCCATACTGGGTATTTAATGCCTTGATGGAATAAATTATGAAAGGCTTTATAAGTGAGATACTTGAGGTAGAAAAGGTTTCAAGAAAAAAAGAAGAAACAGAAAATGTATAATTATAGAAATATATTTGAACATCTCTTTCTCAATAAAAATAAAATATCTAAGGAAAATCCAAAACCAGCAAATAAGACACACACTTGTAAGTAGCTCATGAGTGAAAGAAAAAAAACCACAAAGAAGTTATAAAATATTTAAAACTTAATAATAGTGAAAGCACAACAAAAATTGTACAATGCAGCTAAAACTGATTAAAGAGAATTTTATGGCTTGGATTCTTATATTAGAAAAGAAGTCAATGACTTAAATTGAAATCCAAAGTAAACCAAAGTAAGTAGAAAACAGAAAATAATAAAGATCAGAGCAAAAATCATTGTAATAATAAACAGGCAGGCAATAAAATATTAGCAAAGCCTATAGTTGATTCTTACCAAAGAACCAAAAGATAAATTTTCTTAGATTGCTCAATAAAAATGGAGAAAACAAATTAATATCAGGAATGAAGAGAAGTTATCATTACAGATTTTACAGACCTCAAAATAATAAAAGAGAATTTAAGAATGTTCTAAAGAACTTTATAAGTTGTTTCTTTAAAATTGATAAAACAGAGACATTTTATAAATCTGTATATATACACATATATTGGTAATATTTACACAATATGAAACAGAAAACCTAAATTCTTAACCATAGATATTTTCACTACTTTATTTTATCCAACATTCAAAGAAGTAATAACACCAAACTCTTTCCAATGATAAAGGATACCAGGATATACTTCCCAATTTCATTTATGGTACCGTCAAAATTCTAATATGACAGACATTTTAAAAAGGACTATCACAGATCAACATCCCTCATAAACATGTTAAATCTTCAACAAAATAGTATCAGATTAAATCCAACAATATATAAAAAAAGAATAATCAATCATATCACAATCAAGGAGTGTTTATCCCAGGAATGCAAGGTTGGTTTAATACTTAAAAATCAACCAATATAATTTGCCACATTAACAGAATGAGGAGAAAAACCATACAATCATTCCAGTATAGAAAAAGCTTTTGACAAAATTTAACATATATTTATGATAAAAACTGCCAGCAATCTAGCAAGGAACTTTGTCAGTCTGATGAAGGGCATCTTTAATGAAGAACTATTGAACACTGCAATTTTCCTCCAAAGTTTGAAAATAAGGCAAGAATGCCCATTTTCATCACTTCCATTCAACATTGTACTGGTGCTCCTAGTTATTGCATTAAAATAAGAAGAAAAAAATATTTTAAAGATTAAAAAAAAATAAGTAAAAATGTCTCTATCTGTAGATGGCAATTTCTTAGGTAGAAAATTCTAAAGATTCTACAAAACTACTATTGGAATGGATAAATTTAGAAAGATCACATGTTACAAGGTTATATAAAATAATTTTATAGTTTTTAGACTTGCAACAAATCAAATAAAATTGAAAAACTTAATTTACAAACATGATGAAAATACAAACTCAACAAAAGATGTGCCAGACTTATATGCTGAAAAACTATGGAATATTGCTGAGATAAATTAAAGAACACATAAATTACAGAGATATATATTATACTGATGGATTAGAAGACTCCATGCTGTCAAGATGCTGGTTCTCTCCATATTTATCTATAAATTTAATGTGAAATTTCAGTAGGCGCTTTTGGTAGCAATTAAGATAAGAACCACATGATTCTATCAATTGATGCAGAGAAAGCATTCGACAAAATACAACACCCTTTCATGTTCAAAACACTAGAGAAACTAGGGATAGTAGGAACATACCTCAACATGATTAAAGCAATATATGCTCAGCCAAA
>CM053411.1:47994665-48275236 GCA_028644305.1 Xerus rutilus | reverse complement strand
GGTGAAAAAGGTACACTCAAACATTGCTGGTGGGACTGCAAATTGGTGCAACCAATCTGGAAAGCAGTATGGAGATTTCTTTAAAAACTTGGAATGGAACCACCATTTGACCCAGCTATCCCACTCCTTGGCCTATACCCTAAAGATTTTAAAAAAGCACACTACAGTAAAGCAGTCACCTCAATGTTTATAGCAGCACAATTCACAATTGCAAAACTATGGAAACAACCCAGATGCCCTTCAATAGATGAATGGATAAAGAAACTGTGGTACATATACACAATGGAATATTATTCAGCAACAAAAGAAAATAAAATTATGGCATTTACAGGCAAATGGATGGAATTGGAGAACATTATGCTTAGTGAAGTAAGCCAATCCCAAAAAAACAAATGCCGAATGCTCTCTCTGATTAGTGGATGAGGTTACATAAGGGGGATGGGAACAGGAAAGAGCAGAAATGCAGGAGCTCTGGATGCAGCAGGGGGGAGATGGGAGGAAAGAAAGGGAAATGGGTATAGTAACGATGGTTGATTGAGAGGGTCATTACTGCCCCTGGTGCATGTATGAAGACAGAAATAATGTGACTCTATCTGATTTGCAACCAGAGAAATGGAAAAACTGAGCTCTGTTTATGTACTATGACTTGAAACGCATTTAAATAAAATAATTAAATTTAAAAAAAGAAAGAAAGAAAGTATGAATGATCCAGGATTGCCAAGGTTTTTATGAAGAAGAATTATGTCAGTAGTCCTCTTCTACTCAAGGCTTGCTATAAAGCTACTGTAATCAAGACAATGTGACAATGGCCAAAGGACAAACATAGATCAGTAGAACAGAATTCAGAAATAAATGCACAAATACACTGTTGGTTGATTTTCAACAAAGGCAGGGGGCAATTCAATGGAGAAAGGATGGTCTTTTCAATAAATGGTACTGGGCCAATTACATATCCTTATGTATATAAAGGAGGAGGAGGAGAGGGAGGAGAAAGTGAAGGAGAAGGAGAGGGAAGGGAAGGGAAGATAAAGGAATGAAAGATGGAAGGGAGAGAAGAGAAAAAGAAAAATATCCTCCCTTGACTCTCTTTATCTTGTAGCATGTTTAAAACTAAAAATGGATCATAGATTTAAATATAAAACCTTAGAGTATACAAAATTTAGAAGGAAGCATAGTGGACAATTTTTATGACCTTGGCAAAGGTTTCTTAAAGACAACACCAAAAACACAATCCATAACAGGAAAAAAAAGGATTAATTGGACTTCACCCAAATTAAGCAGGAAGCAAAGTATCACTTTATTAATAGCTTTAAAATTGAAGCTTACACAAGGTCACATAGCCAGCAAATGGCAGAGCCTAGAGCAATCTGACTCCAGAATCTGCAGTTTTATGCACAGAATTTTAGAACAACACTTGCAAGATAATGATGCAGGGACACCGCAACAGCACAGCTGTGCTTCTGGGCCAATGGGCCAAGGAGATCCCCATCGCCACTCCCACCCCCACTCAGCGCCCCTGGACCTGGGGAAGGCCTGAACGCTCGAGCTTTAGCAACACTGAATGAGCTTTCAACAAACTATGCAATGCTTCATCACCAAAGAGAAATGTTATGATGGAGGTTATGACTGGGCTGTCTTCCCTGAAGATTTGCTAGCTCAATCTCAATGACTTGTTATTGCTGAAAACAAGGGCTATCCATGTGACTTGCGTCCCCCTCACCCCTGGCTGTGCTGCAGTGAATACATTTAGACAAGAGCTGGCCCCTCAAGTCAGGGCTGTAATGGGAGGGGCCAATGGGCCCTGACTTCCTCGACCTGCCTCTGCTTCTTTCCTGTAGTGTCTAACTCAGGACTAGGTACATAGTGGATTTCAATAAAGACTCATTGCTTGAGACATGGTTTGTAGATATCATTATTCCCATTAGGCATTTATTCATAGTTCAAAACTCCAGACATTAGACCATTGGATTATCTTCTCTGTTTTATACAGCAGCACATACAAATCTCTTTAAAATCCAGGCTCTGCTGCAGGAGGTCTGGGGTGGAAGTTGGGACTCCACACCTTTAACAAGCTTCCAAGTACTGCTGATGCTGTCCCTGGACCACACTGTGACTTGCAAGGAGAGAGAACATAAACTCTCAGGTGCAGTTTCTACCTTCCCTTTCAACCAAGAGAGAGCTCCACAAGAACAATGTCTTTTGATCATTTATGTCCTGGAAAGGAAAGATCAACTAGTTCATTTCAGTTTTCTTTGTGTATTTGTTTATTTTAAAAATATTGATGAACAATCCTTATGAAAGCCATCTGGTTAGTTGGAGAACTGTGAGTGAGAGATCAGTGTCACTGTTTGGTGTCTGTCATAGTCTGAGTGTATCCTTGCAAAATTCATATGTTGGCATTACCAGGGTGATAAGGTTAGGAGGTAGGACATGAGAGAGTGGTCATGGGGGCAGAACTCTCATCCAGCGGATTAGTGCCCTTACAGAAGAGTCCTGAGAAAGATCTCTTGCCCCTTCCACCATGTGACACATGGAGAAGGCTCTAAGAACCAGAAGGCCAGTCCACACCAGACACCACACATACTAATTCCTTGATCTTGGACTCCCAGCCTGCAGGACTATGAGAAATAAGTGTCTGTTCTTTATAAGCCACCCTGTTTGTGGAATTTTGTTGTAACATCCTGAATAGACTAAGACATGCTCTTTAAACAAATGTGGGTACCAAATCTAAAGGTCAGGATGAGCTTCGCCCAGTGAAGGAGATGTAGCTCAGGCTCCCCTCTGTTTGCCTGGCCAGTTTGGCTGTCAACCAAATTTGCAATCCCCTAAAAAAAGGTGGAGCAACTATCTGTTGAAGGGAATCTGATTCCAGAGTCTCTCCCAGTTTCACTCGGCTTCTCATGAGACAGAAGGAAGTTTGCTGCCTGTCCTTCATTCTTGGAGAATGTGACACAGTCAGGAATCACCCCTTCTCCCTAGGAGAAACAAGACTCCTTAGGACTAAGGGAAAAGCACCTTTCAGGGGGAAATAAGACAGACAGCCTAGCTCTCAGCCCTATGGGGTGAGCAGCCATCCTAGAAAATGAGGAGTTAATGAGGAGTCTCTAAGGCTATAGGAGGAAGGTAAATCACCAGGAGACGCAGGCTGGGAAAGGCAGCTCAGCCTTCTGAGGCTATGTGCTCAGCAGAAATGCCAGCTCTGAAAATAATATTAGAGACGTTGCCAGGTGAGAGGGGCAAGTCCAGGTGGTGAGGGGCAAATGCCTGTGTAAACTAGTTGCCAAAATGACCCACAGTTACCTTGACTTTATTAGCATAGTAAAGCGCACACCTTAGGTGGAGACCTAAGGTGGTCATGAAACACACCACCCAGAAGCAGCATGATGAGGAAGAACGCAGGTGGGACTAAGTCCCACCTCTGCCTGTGATGACATCACAGGTGGGACTTGAGTGTGTAGCCCTGCCTACCCTGCAGATGCCTTACAATGTCTTGCTGTTTGTTCTTTGCTGGGATGTCTGTCCCCCAGGTGTCGTCTCCCTTCTGGCTCACACAGAAGTCCTCAATAAAGCCTCGCCTGTGTTTAAATTCTTTCTAGGTTCATTGTGCATTTCTACAGCTCTGGATCCAAGAGCCCAAGGTCAGGAACAAACCCAGTAAACACAAATTTTCTATCTTGATAATGATTCTTGATAATGATACTAGATCAGTGTCCTGGGGAAAGGCCTTGGCCCACGCATCTGGCTCACAGCTAAGCAGTGACAGTGGCTAGCAAACCCCGGGGCTGGGCTACACAGTCTGACGGCCACATGAGCACAGAGTACTGTGGCCTACAGGAGATTCCTGGAAAGGTCTGAGCCAGGTCTAAGGGACAAGAACATAATGTAAAATCAGACAGCATGAACCAAAGCCAGGGACAGAAAACTTCAGTCTGCACAAAAGCATGCAGGAGCAGGAGGGCAGGGAGTTGGGAGCCAGTTCCTCTGGGTTTTTGGAGCCAGTTGCACGCTCTTCTTACCAGTGCCCAGCCAAATGCTCCTCAAACATTTCCATCCCGAAATCAGCCAGGTTGAGTGGGATATTTTATTCTACCAAAAAGAAGAGCCAGAGGTTTTGACCTGACTGCATTAAGAAGAGGTGGAAAAACAATGTTTGGAACATTTCTTCAGAAAAAGAATGCAACCAATAACCTGGAACATTGGCAGCAATTTAGGACAGCAGCTGAGATGACTTGACAGGAGGAAACTGCAAAGCGCTTCCTTATACTCCTATGGTTCCTGGGAAAAAGAGCTGGAGGTAAGAGACTGTAAAAAGCTGGGTCCGCCTGAAGTATTTGAGGCTACAGCTGAGCCCTGGGCCTTCTCTTCCATGGCACCAGAGTAACACTGACCCTTCTTCTGCCCCTGCAAGCTTCAGGTCAGAGCAGTTGTAAGATCTGATTTGTGATGTGCTTGTGGAATAAAATGCCTTAACAGTTCAGCAGAGGATGGAGGAAAATATGAAACACATATGGCTGGAGCCCTTCTACTGATGAACTCTCTGCTCTTCGCAAAAGCAGAGAACGGCTGAGCAGCAGGGCAAGGAAAAGCCTGAGGGTCAGCCCTCATCTTTGGGCAGCCGTCAGGAACCTATAGCTGATAGGTGAAGCCCTTTGGCAGGGCAGCTGGGCCACAAGGAATGCCATGGGTATGTACAGCACAGGCAAGCTGCCACCAAGGTGGCCAGGGATCCCAGACCTCCACTGATTGGAGCTTCTGCTCAAGAAGGCTTTGAGCACCTTGGCTGCCCGGGCATTCTGATTTAGGGAAGGAGACACAACATCAGGGACCACACTGCAGTCATCTCCCATGGATCCCCACGGCTTATGGGAATTATTACCAACCTGCAATGATCAAGAATTCAAGGCCTTTAAAATATGGATCCAATCCATTTGCCCCACCTATTCCCTCCCTTGCACAACACCGCACGAGGTCCAGCAAGGCCAGCGTTCTGGCTCCTCACGGCTCCTGCATCGGGAAACACCCTTTCCTCCTGCTTTCTTGTCCTACCATCTTCAAGACCCACACCACTTTGTGACTCTACAGGTTCTGGTCTTTCTGCAGGGCTGGGCTACCTGCTGACCACACTGGATTTAGCATGAGCAGACCATGGGCAACTAAAAGCATTATTTGGAAAGAACCTGTTTTCAGAGACTTTCTTTTAAAAGTATTGAGATAATCGTAATGGGAAAAATATGAACTTTCTTGTACTTCTTGGCTCTTACTTTTTTTTAGTATCGCTTATTTTTTAGTTAAGAAAGGAGTCTCCGTAATTTCTTCAGGATTTAAGTTCCTTGGATTTAAATCCAGTCTGTGCTTCTTTGACCAGTTTGTCCAGTGACAGCCTGTCCCATCTGGGCCTTTTATCATGTGTCTTATGTGCAATCGTGTAACTGTTTGCTGTTCAGCTTCTCAATAGATCAGAATATCCTTTGGGCCAGGCACTGAGCCTTCTGTGTGGTTAAAGGACGTGAGGCATGGAAGGCTTTCAGGACAAAGCCTAGTACATAGTGAAAGCTTTAGATATTGCTGCTGCCGCCACCGCTGCCATTGTCATTGTCACCACCACCACCATCATCTTCATCATCATCATTATCATTTTACTCTTTTGCATCACCCCAGAGAAGAGATTTTTGTTTTCTTCAAATTCTGAGCATGGGCTCAACTGATAGGAGCTTAATAAATGCTTATTAAATTTCACTGCAATGACAAAGTACTGACTAAATTAAATGGTGGGCTAGAGAGCAGCATAGCCTAATGGTTAAAAGCAGAGTGTCTGCAAACATGACATTTGGGTTCTATGTTGGCACCTCCACTTGAGCGCATTGCCTGGCCTTAAGGGGGGGGTCTCTGTTTCCTTGACTGTTGGGCACACTTCATAGGTTTGTGATGAGAATTAAATGGCTTAATATTCTCACAGTGCTTCCAACTGTGCTCAGACCATCGTAAGTCTTATGTAGGTATCTTAAATAAAAGCATTACCAAATGGAGCTGAGTAGAAATTTACCCAAGAGAAAAAATTTTATAAGCAGCATCAAGAAGACTGACGTTATTTTATTGATTTAAGAGACCAAAATGCCCTTTTTGACAATATTGTTTGCATATATTTAGTACACTAATTTCATTGGCTCTCTGCTCTTCTTTGAAATAGATGCAGCAGGATCTCTGGCAAGACATGACAAATGACTGACCTTAAGGTATATCTCTTGGTAGATATTTTTAATTCAAGCTCTCCTCTCACGTAGGGTCATGGACGCTCTGATATGCCACCTTGAATGCCGGGAGTGCTTCCAGCTGTTGGCACTTTCTGGAAATCTGCCCTCAGCTGGAGAGAGCTCTTGGGGACAGCTACATCCAATGGTTGGTGGATGTAGAGATCAAAGACCTGTCGCCTTCACTCCAACTTGGGACAATTCTGAAGGTCATCCAGCCTCAGAGTTCCCTGAGGTCATTTGAGGCCTTTGATGAGACTTTAGGCAGACCAGCTGCTCCCGACTGCCTGAGCCTGCTTTCTTCCCTTCCATTCCCTTCCATAGGTGTGGGTCTGGGAGTGCACCCTAATAAATGTCTTGCACCCTATCTCCATCTCAAAGTTCACTTCCAGGGAACTTGGCATGGGACATAGGGCAGATTAATTTGTTTTTATTAATTCTAATTGGACTCTAATTTATAATTACCTAGGTTCCATCTGTAACTAAGATGATTGTATGGCCAGGTTTGCCATTTGTGATTTTAATTTCTAAAAGGCTTAATTACTGTAAGCTAAAAGGTTTAATTAGCAATGTCTTTTACTTTCAAAATACTCCCAATTTGATTGATAAATTATATAGCCAACCTTTCTGTAAACAATCCTCTTGTCCCCAGGCCTCACTGCCAGTGTGGGAAAAGGCGATCACATTGATATAGTCGGAATATCCTGAGTTGGGAGCTTTCCATAGCATAACTTTGGAACCTCAGCTCCTTTGCAGGGTTCTATCCACTGGCCCTATCCTACTTTCTCCCAGGACACCTGAGTGACCATAGGGAGCCTGCATTCTCTCAATGGATCAAATTGCTTGCTCAGTTCTGCTCAATCTACCTCTAAGCTACTGTTCCAACCCTGGAGAGATGGCCTCCTCCCTGCTCCCTGGAGCTGTGGCTCCCACCAGCTCTACAGCTCTTGGGCATCAATGGCTTGGGGTGCTTCACCATTTCCACAAGGCCCATGTGACCTCAGGAGTCCCCATGGATGCTCAGCTCAGCCCAGACAAGGCTTTGAGTTTCTACTTTGGTTGTTACTTGATATATTGACACCCTGTGAAGCAAGTGAAGAAATGTGTTCCCTGTGTCTAGTACGCACTCTTTTAGATAGATCCCTCAGCTGAAGGGTAGCCTATACGAATGCAGTTGATCTCATTTTATCCTTAGCTCTTTGCCACCAAGGGTCACACATAGGCCATTCAGGTGGTTGGATTAGGTTGGGGTTAATAGCAGCCTCCAAACTATACCTGGAACCCATATTCCTACCTAATCCTAATAGTTTAAGGGTCCCCCCCCCAAGAAGTTTCCTCACACTTCACATAATTTGGCACAAACAGATCCAAGGAAACTATAGCCTAACTCCACATAAACCAGGTATATTTACAGGCAGTCCTTGCTTAGCACAGTAGTGCAAGACTATAAAAATGACTGGGTAAGTTGAAACCATACAAAGTAATCTTAATAATCAAGAGGAAAAATTAAAATTGCTCTGTGACCTTTAAGAAGTTTTGTCAAAACATTAAAAACTCTCTTACTGTTAGTTAAAAATGCATAGGGAAATGAAAAATTAGTAAAAATAATATTTATTTATTGCACTATAATTTAAAACATTAGAAACATAATTAAAGTGTTTTATTTCTGTGTAAAAAAGCTTATCAAAAGTAGTTTTGAACAGAAGTCCTTGCCTTCTACATCTTTTCTATGCCTTGGTGAATTGTCATATATTGATCTAAATTTGGATTTGTTTCTGATATTTTATTCCTTGTTCTTGCAATCTCATAAAACAACCGTGAAAACTCCTTTAAGGTAAAGTTTTCTGCTGGCATCACTTCCATTGAAACTGCTTCATTTTCTGGGGATCTGGGTGCAGATTTCACAGCAGCAGTCTTATCTGTGCTACTATGTAAGCAGCTTTACCAGTGTATTAACAGTCGCACCATGCTTGGTTCTGAAACGGTGAAACCAACATTTACAAGGCTCTTCTTCAATCTCTGTACAATCGTTATTTTCTCTCAATGTGGCAAGTAATTTCAATGTATTGACCTGAATACTAGCCAAAATAATTAGAATTTTTAAAGATCAGTCTTGGATTCAAAGAAGAAAACACTCTATTTCAACCCCAAGCAGGTTTGTGTTCCTAGTGTGATTTAAACTAAAAGATGCTGAATTGACTTTATGCTGTTTTTGATAATCATTGGACTTTTGCAATATGACTCAGTTGATCCAGGTTTCCTTCTATCTTTGCTCTATTACCATTTTCAAGTCTTCAAATTACATCCAATTTCACTGTCAGCACTATCACTTTCTTGGTTGCATTTTAATTTTTGTTAGCTTTTATTATTGATTATTTGTTTTTGTAAAATCTCACATGGGTTTATCACTGGGAGACAAGACAGCAACACTATACTACACTTTGTTGTCTGTGCATGAACTGAGTAACAAAAGTGCAGCGACCAATCGCAGACCGACTTTGAAAGAAGTAATGTGATTGGTCAGGTCTTGATGTGCATCTGTTACTTATGTAGTGATATGCGGATTGACAGTGAAGCCTGTGCTAAACGACATTAATAAAGCAATCTTTGCTTTGTAGGCATTGACAGGCATGAGTTTCAGTTCAGTTAAATAATACCAGTTCCTAACAACGTGTTTCAAATTGCAGCGAGGTTGGTACTTTATGCAATTACAGTGAACATACTGTGGTGTCTGGAATTTGAGCCAGGTTTTTGGAGAGTGAGTGGTACTATTTAAACTGAAGCTCATGCATATCAGTGTCATGCAAAGCAGGAACTGTTTTATTAATGTAGCTTAACAAATATTTCTGAGCAAGTTTACAGCACTGCATTTCACCCTCCTGTGGTTGGATGGTTCCCTGTCACCAGCCTGGCCAATAGATTATAAGCAGAAGTTGCATATATGGATTCTAGGTCAAATGAGAATATCTGATGAAATGGTTGCTCTGTTAACCTGGGTCCCTGAATAACTAAGATGAGCAGAGCACCCCTGGTGAGATATGATAGACATGCAGCATAAACAAGAAGTAGCCCTTTGGTTTAAGCCGTTAAGATCTTGAGTCTGTTTATTTCTGCAGTGTAATAGCCCATTCTGATTGACACAAAATGTACTTATGAGAGAAGCTAGGAAAAGGAGGAGAGGCAGCTGGCAGAATTCAGACCTAGAAATTGGCAGCTGACAGTCAAATGTGCTCCAAGTCAGTGGGAGGGAGGGTAGAAAAAGAATCAGGAGCATGTACTTCAAATAAACAAAAAAGCTTTATATGGTAAAAACGTTTCACAAACAAAGAAAAAGTCCAAATATAGAAAATAGATGTGTAGTGCACTAAGTTGGAAAGAGGAAATATTCTTGTAACCTCCACCTAAGTTAAGAAACAGAACTCAGCTCCTGGTGTGCCCTGTCCCACCCACCTCTCTGTCTGCTTTAGGTTACCCCTTGCCTTATGATAATGTCCTCTTCCTTTCTTTACAGCATTATCAGTTCACATGCACATCCCTTGGCATTGTGGTTTAGTTTTCTTTTCATGTACTTGTAAATCACCTTCCTGTATTGACTCTTCCTCTACCCTACCCCTTCTCCATTGTGAATTTATTTATTGGGTCATTTGTGGAATTTCCCACAGTGCAGATTTTGCTACTTGAATCCCCATGGTGTTATCGATATGTTCCTTTGACCCTTGAGTTCCTACAAATTGCTAGTTAGATCCATAGGTTTGACCCAATTCAGGTTTGATTATTTTTTTGCAAGAAAATTCTTAGGTGGTACATTTGTTCACCAGAAGGTATGTAATCATCACTCATATATATATATATACACACATATATATATGAATATATATGTATATGCATACACATACATGAATAACCACCAGTGTTCAATTCTAAGATTCTGCCTAGATCTGTTCATTTATATGAGGTTTTAGAATGGTGAAATCCCAATTCAACATGTCCTATTCTATTTGATTACAGAGGTACAGTTTAAACAGGAAAATTTGGGTAAATCCTTGATCATTTCCTTCCCATAGGACTCAAAGCTCTGTCACATCCAGATTAATTGCTATAGCATTTGGCAAAACTGTTGTCAAGGCCAAGATGGCCTCCATCAACCCAGCCCCCAGCTGCTGGGTCCTCTGACTTGCTGAGACGTCACTCCAGGGCCTGAGCATCATCAGGTTTTCTCCCCATCTTCCCGCTTCATCAGAGTCTACCTTCAAGGAGGAAAGGTCCTTATTTCCTCCCACTGGTCCTTAAGCATTCTCTCATTGAATCCTCCTGGGACTGGGAGAAAAGTCACCTCAAGCCCAGACCTGCCTGCAGGTGTCTCACAGTGTGCCCTTGTGTGTTGGTTTGCTGTGTTTTGAAGCTGAATGAGACTGCATTTAGGTGGCGGGCATATTCTCTCCAGTTAGTTCAGTCTTCATCTTCTAGTGTGCTAAACCTGCCCTGTATTCTAAGTCCCTATTGCACTGGCCTCTTCAGTCTTAGAGCAGCCTTGTATGTAAATGTCATTAACCCACTTTACAAATGAATGACACAAACTGGAGAGTTGCTGTGAAGGGCCCAGGGGAGGCACAGAGGAGCAGGGGACAGAGTCCAGGGCAGAGTACCTGCTGGTAGAGCCTGCCAGGGGGCCTCTCCAGCCAGCCCGACACAAACTAAAACCCACATTCTTTTCTTGGTCCCTTTCACAGAAACAGTTGAAGGACACAGGATAAAATGAGGCCTAAGATAATATTTAGGGGAAAAGTTTATTTTTTTATGTTCTGTTTGCATTACACCATCAGGCAAAGAGAGGCAGAGAAAGGCTTGTCCCGAGTGGCAGGCTAGAGAAGTACAAGTCCAATGTCAATAGTTGGAAATACAAGTGTTTGGTTTCATTAAACTTCTTTTCAAAAAACAAAACAAAACAAAAAAACCAGTTCTTCTTTACTTTTCCTGAGGCAATCCAAGAGAAGGGGATATAGAGGCAGGGAAGAGACAGGGAGGGAGGAGGGAGCCAGCCAGGGGCCAGCAAGGGGGCTCATCTGGAGGAATGGCTTACCCTGAGTGTCATCAGCCCAGGAGGCTGGCGGCCTGGCCTGTCCCTGAGCAGTGGGCTGGAGGCATCTGCTGGTCTCAACGACTGTGCTCATCAAGGGCAGGCAAGCCAGATTCTTGGTGTTTGTCCAAGAGAAAACTTAGTGAAAATGAACAGTTGAATCAGAGCCACCCTGGGAAAAATGATTTGACTACTGTTTTCCTCCATGACCCCACCAAATGACAGCTGGCCCTTTTCTTCCCTTGCCATGGTTCTGGCTCTTGGCTGCCCCAAGGTAGAGGCCACATTGAAAGGCAGAAGAGGATAAGTTAGGAACATAGGCTCTAGTCATGTAGCTGGTTCAAATCCCAGCTCTGTCATTTATTAACTGGATCACTTTGGCTTTTTTCTTTTTCTTTCTTTCTTTTTTTCTTGTTAATGGTACTAAGGATTGAACCCAGAGGCATTTACCACCAAGCAACATCCCCAGCCCCTCTTTTAGTTTTTATTTTGAGACAGGTTCACACTAAGTTGCTTGGGGCCTCACTAAGTTGTTGAAGCTGATCTCAAACTTGCAATCCTCCTGCTTCAGGCTTCCGAGTTGTTGGGATTGTGGGTGTGCGTCATTGCATTGGGCAAATTTTTTGTGCCTCAGTTTTCTCGCCTTTAAAATGGAAAGATGAGATCCTGTGGACTATTGAAAGGGTTCAGTGGAAACGATACAACGTCTAGCATGAGTAAATGTTTAATAAAACATTTGTTGTTGTTCCCTCATTTTTATTTTTTATTTTTTATTTTTTATTTTTTTGGTACTGGGGATTGATCTCAGGGGCATTCAACCACTGAGCCACATCCTCAGTCCCATTTTGTGTTTTATGTAGAGACAGGGTCTCACTGAGTTGCTTAGCGCCTCGCCATTGCTGAGGCTGGCTTTGAACTCGCGATTTTCCTGTCTCAGCCTCCCTAAGTGCTGAGATTACAGGCTTGAGCCACCGCGCCCGGCTTGTTCCCTCATTTTTAGAAACTAAAATATCCACTCCTTAGCAATCCCACTGAATTTGTCCAAGTAGATACATTCACACTAAGAAAATAAAATATGTGTTCCCTTGCGGGGCATTTTGCAGTCAGTTTCTGTACAGAGTCATGGACACCACATCCTTCCCCTCATGAACACCCCCTAGGTCATATGGCACCGCACACCTAGATTACCCTCTTTGTTCACCTCTATTCACCCAATCTAGTTCAAGGCTCACCTTGCAACATGCTGTCTGTTTCAAGAGAACCAATCCAAGTTCTATAGGAAGAAAGGAAATGTTTTGACTACACAGTTAAAAAGTCCAGAGGGTAGGTCTGGCTGGTTTCAGGCATGGCCCGATGCAGGTTCTCACATGAAGTCATCAGGACCTGGTCTCATCTCTTGCTCTTGTTTCCACTACATTGGCTCCACTCTTAGACAGACGCTGTACTCCTGGGTGGCAAGAGATCTGTAGGCAAAATGGACTCCAGATTCAAGTCCAGTGAGAAAGAGAACTTGTCTCCTTTCTAGTATCCCCAGCACACATTGCATAGGTTCCTTCTTTGTGACTGAGCCACAATCGTGTAGTTTGGGAGGAAGAAATCAGATACTCCCATTTGCAACCCCACATGCAGTTCATGGGATGATGAGGAGGGAGGAAGGGATGTCTCCTAGAAAGAAATCAGTGAAGATTTCAAAATACCCAACCAAATACCCACCATATGCACATCTTTTCCAATACCCATTCCCAACAATTCCAGCCAAATATCCTCCTGAGACTCCCGACCTAATTCTTCAAGATGTCATTCTTCCTGGAAATGTTAGGTGTTTTTTGTTGTTGTTGTTGTTGTTTTGTGTGTGTGTGCTGCCTTTTTGTATGGCACTGCTGTGCCACTCCTGCTGATACTGAATTTCCTAGACATTTATGTCTTACCTTTCTTACAGATTGTGGACTCCTCCAGAGCAGGAAACAAGGGTACTTCTTGCCTAGTACCATGCATGTAAGTGCTTTTTATCTGTTCTTAATTGATCAAGAATTGAATATTTCTTCTCTTATACCTTCCATGGGTTGAATGTTTCTAATAGGTGCTAAAAAAAATTCTTGGGATTGTAAAATTTAGAAAGAACTTTGAATTTGGCTAGGACTTTATCATCTAATGCAGTTTTCTCTTTTATAGGAGTTAAAATGAGGCTCAGAGTAATGAAGTGATTATACAAGGAAGCTAGACAGAATAAAAATCAAGGTCTTTCAGACCACAGTTTGCACTTAATATTTGTTGATTGGTTTTATCTGCCAGTTCAGTGGCGGGAATGAGGCGAGGCTATACTTTCCCATCACTTTTTTTTTTTTTTTTTTTGGATACTGGAGATTGAACTCAGGGGTACTCGACCACTGAGCCACATCCTCAGCCCTATTTTGTGTTTTATGTAGAGACAGGGTCTCACTGAGTTGCTTAGCACCTCGCCATTGCTGAGGCTGGCTTTTGAACTCGTGATTCTCCTGTCTCAGCCTCCCTAAGTGCTGGGATTACAGGCTTGAGCCACCGCACCCGGCTCCCATCACTTTTATTCAACAGAGTATAAGAAATCTTAACCAGAGCAATTAGGCAAGAAAGAAAAAAGCAAATGAGAAAGAAGGAAGTAAAATTAACTCTGTTCACAGATGGCATGATCCTAAATGTAGAAAATACTAAAGATTATATATAAGAAGCTCTGAGGAATTGTAAGTTCAGCAAAGTTGCAGAATGTAAAATTAATATTCAAAAATCCATTGCATTTTAATACACTAACAACAAATATCCAAAAGTAAATTAGGAAAACAATTCCATTTACAATAATATCAAAAAGAATAAAATACTTAGGAATAAGCTTACAGACTTATACAGTGAAAAATACAAAACACTGCTGAAAGAAATTTAAAAACATAAACAAATGTAGATGTTATGTGTATGTGGGTTAGAGACTTAATATTGTTAAAATGTCTGTACAACCCAAAACAATTTACAGACTTAATGCAATACTTTAAAAAATCCCTTGGCATTCTTTTCTCAGAAATAAGAGAAAATAATCCTATAATTTATATGAAACCAGAAAAAAAGAACAACCCTGAGAAAACGCTAAGCTGGAGCTTCACGCGTTCTGACTTCAAAACGTATTTCAAGGGGCTGAGGTTGTGGCTCAGTGGTAGAGCGCTTGTCTAGCATATGTGAGGCACTGGGTTCTAGTCTCAGCACCACATATAAATAAATAAAATAAAGGTCCATCAACAGCTAAAAAATATATTTAAAAAATTGAATTACCATATGATCCAGCAAGCTCCTTCTGAGTATTTACCGGAAAGAATTAAAATCAGGAACTCAAAGAAATATTTGTACTCCTATGTTCGTTTGAGCATTATTTACAATGGGCAAGAGGTGGAAACAACTTCAGTGTCCACAGACAGATGAATAGTTAAAGAAAATATGGAATACACATAGAGCAAAATACTATTCCATCTTAATCAAGAAGGAAGTCCTGACCTATACCAAAATATGGATGAACCTTGAGGATATAAGTGAAATAAGCCTGTCACAGAAAGCCAAATGCTGCATTCTTCCACTTGTATGAAGTGTCTAAATTAGTCAAACTCTTAGAAGCTAAAATCAGTTGCCAGAGTCTAGAGGGAGGGGGACACAGGGAGTTGCTGTTCAATGGCTAGAGTTTCAGTCATGTGGGATGAGAAAGTTCTAGAGATCTGCTGCAAAAATAATGAACATATGGCTCATGATACTGTATTACATACTTGATTTGTTAAGAAGATAGATCTGCATGTTATTTTTTTAAAAATTTTTTTAGTTGTTGATGGATCTTTATTTTATTCATTTATTATTTATATATAAATGGTGGTGCTGAGGATCGAACCCAGTGCCTCACGCATGCTAGGCAAGCGCTCTACCACTGAGCTACAGCCCCAGCCCCTGCATGTTATTTTTTTAACAAGATAAAATAAATGATTAATGGTTGAAAAAAATGTTGATTGAAGGAGGAATACCACCTCAGACCTCCTGGTGCCATTCAGGTTCCTCAGGCATGTGAGCAGGGGATATTCTGGGCCAAGGAATTGTCCCAGATTCCTCTAGTCATGTGACTGAAGTGTGGGCCCCCTATTCTATCAGCCGAAATGCACTCTGAATCTTGGTTCAGGCATGGCTGGGGTTCCATCCAGTCTGCCAACAGGGGCTGGTGGGCTGGGACATGAGGGCAGACCAGGTGAGCCCAGTGCAGGAGGCAGGAGCACAGCCCTTAAACAAACAAACAAACTGGCTTTTCATTCTTTAGGGAACAGAGATTAATGCAGGGCAGGTCCTTAACAGGTGAATGAAAGAAATCCACAAAATGAGAGCGATACCAAAAGGGTGTTAAACCAGTTTGGACACTCCCTCCAAAGCTTTTGCCATTACCTGCTACGATTACCTGGCAAAGCTCTTTCACATCCAGAAGGAACTCTGCCCAGGGCCAAGACTCCTTTGGGGGCTGGCTGGGCACTTAAGCCCAATCTAACCCAGCTGCCCTTCTCTAACTGACTCCCTGACCAAAGGTCCCCAAGCACACTGATCGGCTTTTAGGTCAGGGAGGGCTGGGACTGCAGTCTCTCCGGCTCTCCCCAATCCTCTACCAGATGGCAAGGTCCCTGGGAGTCAGAACCAGGGCAGGGGCTGGCAATCCTCCCTCACAGGAAACCTCCAGCCAACACCTGCCACCCATCACCTGTCAGCCCTGCCTTCCACTGTGGGGTCTTGGACTGGAGTGGAGGTGGGGAGAAGTAGGCACTCTCATTTTCCTGGAGAAAGAAGAAAAATTTAGAACATTTGAAAAGATTCTGTCAGGAGACCTTGGATCCCATTCTTGTCTATTTTCTAGCTTTGTGACCCCAGGTGACCTCTCTGGATCGGGATGCACTAACCTTAGGAGGATATCTGGACAAGCTCCCTAGCAGCTCTAAGTCAGATGATGGTCAATGCTGATGACATGCTACCAGCTGTGCACTGAGCACCCACAGATGTTTGAGTTCCTCAATGGACAATTCAGGCCAACCCCCACTTTGGCTCATGCTATATGGAGCACAAGGCTGTGCTGCCCAGCAGTGAAGGACACTGCTCTGGAGCCAAAGTGCAGTGTTTGAACCCAGCTCTGTCCTCTCTCCGTGCCTCAACCTCCCCATCTATAAAATACAGGTGATTCCTATCTTGTACAGAGTTGGTAGGAAGATTCAATAAGATGAGTTAAACAAAGCTCTCCATGATTGGCACTTCGTAAGTGCCCTGTAAGGGTCAGCTGTTATTTATTACCCCTTGTACTTAGGAGTCCATGAAGCTCAAAACCACCATTTGCACTAACAAAATGCTCCAAGGACTGAAACTCCAGAAAAGCTGGGGCTTGTGCAGACTTGGGGCCAGGAAGAGGTGGCCTTGGATGTTCCTGGCCTCACACTAAGAGCTGGGAAGCAATCCCATTGTCTGGAGACTAGACCCCCCTCCAGCTTCAGGGCACAGTTGGGGAGTCTACTGACCCTACAGAGCAATATCCCACATTTGTCCAGTGTAGCCTGGCAAGCCGGATGTGACCTCCTTTCTTGTCGGGCTCATGCCAGGCACAGTTTCATTACCACTGGGTGCATTTCAGGCTTCTGGTTATTATCAGCTTCTCACTTTCACTGTTGGATCAAGGGCAGGATCCTTCCTTTCTCCATCAGCCTCTTGCCAGGGGTTTGTTTTCAAGACAGCCTGTCTGGACTGCAGAGGGAGCAGTCTCCTGTCCCAGTGAAGACTCTGTTCAGACCCACCCTGGTCATCACGGCTCATCTCTGAAGTTCAGATGTGACCCTTGCCTCCCAGCCCCAGCCCCAAATGATCCAGTTTGAGTGCACATTGGGAGGAGAGGAAGGAGCTAAGTCATAACTGTCCAGCCCACGCCACCAGCAATTCAGGGTCGTTGATGAAAAAGGTAATTTTTTTTCTAACACACCAGGAAAGAGGGAAAGAAACTGATAGAGAAGGAAAAAGCAAAGATATATGCTAAAGTTATAGACATGAGGTTCTCAGAATTGCTGTCTGCCCCTCTGCTCTTTTCTTGTGCAGTGTCCCCATCTCCTGCCTTTTCCCTTTGCCCTCTCTTCCCTGCAGCCACCTTCCCTCCACACTCCTCCCCAAATGGACAGTGGGCACCAGCAGAGAGTTCCCCTCACCACACCCAGGTCAGAAAACGTCCTAATGTTAGATGAATCCCTTAGAGGAGGTGTGGGGAGTATTTTCTCTTTGAATAAACAAACAAATAATTCTTTCACCAAAGAGCATTAGAGGGAGGGCCTCCCAGAAGGAGGTGACAGTTTGACAGCTGGTCCCTTCTCCTCCCTCTGATCTTTTGTCCCCACTGGCACCACCCTGCTGTTCTTACTGCCACCAGGTCACCTTGTCTACCTTGTTCTCTGGCCCAGATGTGGACTACAACCTTGCTGTCCCCCTTTGCCAAGTTCAGACAGGTTGGAATTCTCCAAAAATAACCCCACAGAAAATCAATGAAATGAACAAAGAGAACACAAACAACTGAATAACGGATGTGCTTTCCCAGAGCAGGTTGCTAATCCTAAAATAACCAAAGTCTCGCCACAAGTGGGCTAGCCAGGTCTGGGTTCCTCCTGTCCATTCCTTGCTCCTGCTAGAAAAGACCTTCCCAGGTAAAGATACTCCCTCAAACCCAGGCAGGCAGAAGTGGGAAGAAAAAGGACATGTACTGTGCAGAGCACAGCCAACTGCTGGCCTTGTGTCTGAGCTAAGACCAAGGGCCAGGGTGGGCCCTGTCTGGAGGTTGGGCTCAGAGGCCTGACTCCAACTTTGCCTCTGTCACACTGGTCCCTCTTCTCTGGGCCTCAGTTTCCCCACTGGTAAAAGAAGGAGGTTTGAGTAGGTAATTTCCAAAGTCACTTTCACCTCTAACACTTTCTTTTTTGTGATTCTTGATCTTTGACAACCAATTCTGAGAGTTAGAAACTTGGGTCCATCCCAATGGATCTCACTGTATGTGGTACACAGGTAAACATGAACTTCCAACACAGTGACAGTTAACCTTATGGAATGCTGACCAGGCACAAGAAATGACTGGCACTGCTTCATACATATTGACTCATTTCCTCCTTGCAACAGACTGAAACCTGAAATTTCCATCTTGCAGGTGAGAAACTGAAACATGAAGAAGTTAAGATGTTCACCAACATCCAGAGTGGTAAGCTAAGGACAGGGCCTCAGGCAGAGTGGCTCCAAGGGTCTGGCTTCTGACCCCCAGAACAAACAGATAAGCAGCTCTGGTAGCTATAATAGACAATAGCCAAAAACAAATGTGCATCAACAAATGGATGAACAAAACACAGTCTTGCTGGGCATGGCGGTGCACATCTGTAATTCCAGTAGCTCGGGAGGCTGAGGCAGGAGGATCACGAGTTCAAAGCCAGACTCGGCAAAGGCAGGGCGCTGGGCAACTCAGTGAGACCCTATCTCTAAATAAAATACAAAATAGGGCTAGAGATGTGGCTTAGTGGTCAAGTGCCCCTGAGTTCAATCCCTAGAACCCTCCACCAAAAAAAAAAATGTGGTTTATATGTTCAACGGGTTATTATTTTGATCTTTAAAAAATGAAAAGTCTGACACATGCTGCAACATGGATGATCCTTGAAGACATCATGATAAGTGAAATAAGCCAAAGAGTCAAGAGCAAATAATTGTATGTTTCCATAATATGAGATAGCCCAATTCCTGGAGATAGAGAATAGGTTGGAGGTGAGCAGGTGCTGGGGGGAGGAGCAGATGGGGAGGTATTGCTCCATGGGAACAGAGTTCCCATCCTATTTGGGAGGATGAAAAAGTTCTAGAAATGGGTAGTGGCAATGGCCACACTACACTGAATGTACTTAATGCTTTCGAGTTGTATACCCTCAAGCTGTAAGTGGCAGAGCTGATACATAAACCCAGGTAACGCTGAGAGCAAACCCAGAGAAGAGGCAGAGAGAAACCTGAGACAGCTCAGAGCAAGCTGAGGCGAACCAGGGAGTGGGGCCACCTCCACCCCTACCTGTGCCTGCCAGCTTCACGAATTCCACATTTGTCTTTTCTCACATTTCTCCCTGCACGGGTTATGCTTTCCCTCCTGTTTTACATCCAGTCAACACCTTCCTGCCCCATTCCTCTACTGACATCACTACCTCTGCCTTACCTCTGCCTGGATGCCTCCCCACCCCACCCCCACATCATAGGACAGCCTGGTGGGATTTGGGAGTGGGAGAAGGGCTGAGAACCTGGGCTGATGGAGAGAGGCTCAGGTTGCTGCTGCTTCCCTGCACCCCGCTGAGTGCTGGGCCTGGTTCCTAGTTTACCCAGCGTCAGTGGAAGGCCGGTGTGAGGAGTCAGGGCAGTGAGTTTCTTCTGCCTCTTAAATAAGGGAGAAGTCTCCAGGCTTACTGAGGAATATAGCATTTTGTGTTTAGGTCACCCTGGGAAGCCAAACACATCTACATGCAGACCCTTCCACTCCTGTCCAGGTGGACACTTCTGAGCTGTCAACTTAGATTCAGAGGTTCCTTAGAACCCACGAGGAAAATCTCAGGCAATATTTCCAGATGCAGAGGTTATCATTGTGGGGGTAGGAGGGGGTTTGCATGTACCCCACACCTTGCTCTTACTACCCTTTATTTCTCTGGTATTCTGTTCCCCTAGCTTAGCTAGTAACGGTGAATCCCCAGAAAATGTCCATGAATGACTTGTGACTCCTCTCAGGGACCCTAAACAGCTACCTCCAACTCATGATAGGAAGCCCACAGAGAGTCCGCACCACAGGCTTAGTGAAGGGAAGCAAGTATTAAGCCAACACCCCTTTAATCCAGAAAGGGTGATGGCCACCAGATGGTAGACGTAAAACACAGGCTCTCATGCTCTCAGAAGTCACTATTGCCTAATAGAGAGGACTCTGCTCTCAGACTTCTAGGGTAGGACACCTGAGTCTGCCACTAGCCAGCTGCATGACATTGAGGAAATGGCAGCTTACTTTCCCTCATTTATAGACTGGAACCAGGAAGAACACTTATCTGTATGGCAACCATCGCCCTGTGTTTTTCTTAACTTGGCATTTAATGGCCTTCCCATTCCTCTGAGATGGAGCCCCTCCTCTTTACCCTTATGATGCCAATACTAGGATCAATCCCCCCTCCACACACATACATGCACTGTAGACCCAAAACTGGTGCCCAGCTTCCCCGTGCACAATTCTAAATGGCTTTATTGATATATAATTTGCATGCTATACAATTTACACACATTTTAAGTGTGTGTTTCAATGGCATCTATCACTATTATCAACTTTAGAATAGTATTTTCACTACTCCTCAAAATCCCACACCCCTTGGCTACTATCTCCCAACTTACCATCCCTCACCCCCCTTCCAGCTCCAGGTAATCACTAATCTATTTTCTGTCTCTATGCACTTAATTCAAATAGAATCATATAATATGTGGTCCCTTGAGATTGGCTCCTTTCACTTAGCATAATGTTTTCAAGATCCACCTCATCATAGGATATATCAGGACTTCATTTCCTTTTATTGCTGAATAATATTCCATTGTACACATAGAGCACATTTTAGTTATCAGTTCATTGATTGATGAACATTTGGATTGTCTCTGCTTTTTGATTATTATGAATAATGCTGCTGTGAACATTTATGTTGAAGTTTTTGTGTGGACATGTTTTCATGTCTCTTGGGTAGATACCTAGGAGTAGACTTGTTGAGTCCTCAGGTAACTCTATGTTAAACCATTTGAGGAACTGCTAGATTGCTTTCTGAAACAGTGCCACCATTTAAAATTCTACCAGCAGCAGAAGAGGGTTTGATTTCTCCATGTCCTTGCCAACTGTAGTTATCATCTGTGTTTTTTTGATTATGCAGGTATGAGATGGTATTTTCTTGTGGTTTTATTTGCATTTCTGTGGTGGCTAATGAGTTAAACATCTTTTCATGTGCTTAGTGGTCATCTGTATAGTCTTACTGGAGACACACCTGTTCAGATCCTTTACTTGCTTTTGATTATTTGCCTTTTTATTATTGAGTTATAAGAGTTCTTTAATATTCTAGATGCAAATGCCTTTTAGATATATGCTTTTAAATTTTTTCTCCCATTCTGTATATTGTCTTTTCACTTGCTTAGTAGTATCCTTTTAAATTTTATGTCATTCAAAGCAACTTCTGTATATGGTATAGAAGTCAGAGGCAAAATGATCATGATTTATAAATAACACGATTCTCTCTTGACAATCCAAGATAATTACTGAGAAACTATTGCAAACAAGAGAATTTAATAGTGAAGCCAGTTACACAATTAATACTGGAAATAATCATGATATATATGTGAGTGTGTGTGTATGTGCATGTGTGTGTGTGTGTGTGTGTGTGTGTAAGGACTGGTTAGAAGATAAAGTAGAATGAAAGGCTGTATTTTCAATGGCAACTAACGTAAAAGAGCTGTTAATAACCCTTATAAAGTGTAAGAAGTATATAAAGAAAACTTTAAAATATTCTTGGGGACATAAAGGGGGATTTGAAAATGGAAAGGTGTACCATATTCTTAGATGGGAAGATACATTATCCTGAAAATGTCAATTCTCTATTCAGTTATTTTAAAAATAAAATACTACTCAGTAGAGATACCTGCAGGACCTTTTTTCGTATGGCACTAAAAAAGCTGATGCTAAAGTTCATATAGAAAATTAAACAAACAAATATGGCTAGGGAAAGTGGAGTAAAAAGCAAGCTTCGGAGTAAGGACGCAAGAAATTGGAGCTGTAGGCCCAGCTCTGCCCTAACAAACTGGAGGACCATTCTTCATTTCTTTTGGGGCTGGACTTCCCTCATCAGCAGAGTGAGGCACCACTCACTCCACCCAGGTTAGAGGATATCTAACCTTCCTTTCAACTCTAGAATTTTCTGGTTGATTTGGTTATAATTTTCTGATAGATTCTGTTATAAGACTGTTAGTGCAAATATTCTAGATTCAGTGGTTCCCTGTCCACTCTAAACAAAGTCCAGGGGCAGCTCAGCTTGGAAAGGCATCTAAAAGAGTTATGGCCTGGTAGGTGACCTTGTAAGTCACTAGGAAGGCCCTGTACCAAAACATGGCCCTTCTTTTATTGCCATTCTGCCATTCTTGGCTCCATGGGCTTTGGTGAATTGATTTTACCTGGTTTCCCTCTCCATCACCTGCCCTCTGAAGAAGTAAACAACATAGTTGAGTCTTGGTGCAACCCCCTTCATAAGAGCCTATCTGACCAGGAGAGGAGAGAAGACAGGGACAGAGACCCCACAGAAGGAGAGTGAGCCACCCAGGGCAAAGAGAGGAGAAAGTGAAGACACAGAAAACAAATAGTCCTAAACACTGGGACATCTTAGCCCCAGAGTCCATTCTGAGCTCACCTCATTTAGCTGATCTAGAAAAGCTCAGAGAAACTAGAGGAAGGTCCAAGACCTAGACCCAGACCAAAGTAGAATTAATGAATCAATTTATTTATGAAAGAATAATCACATTATAGACTGAGATTGGTATATATCAATTTGACCACAGTGGAAAAATTTACACAAGAAGAAAATAAAAACCATTTCCTCTTCCTTCAGCTCAGTCATGAAGGACTTTCTGGGTAAGAAAAGATTTGAAAGAGTTCCTTGAAGCCAGGCACAGTGGCTCAAGCCTGTAATCCCAGCACTTAGAGAGGCTGAGACAGGAGAATCGCTAGTTCAAAGCCAGCCTCAGCAACAGCGAGGGGCTAAGCAACTCAGTGAGATCCTGTCTCTACATAAAAAACACAAAATAGGGCTGGGGATGTGGCTCAGTGGTCGAGTGCCCCTGAGTTCAATCTTCAGTACCAAAAAAAAAAAAAGAATTCCTTGAAGGAAAGGAAGATGCTTGGCAAAACTCATGAGGATATACTTTTCTGAAATCCAGAGAAGACATAGGAGAGAGAGATGGGGTACAGCCAGACAGAAAATAAAGCCTTCACTTAAAGGGAAAGAGAGATTGAAGAATGGGGGAAGAAATTTCAGACCCAGATACCCAAGCACAAAGAAGTTTCTGTAACTTAAAGTAGGTTGAACAACTTATCCTGCGGTGGGTAGAACAGTTAATGCCCCAGTGCCAGGCCCCTATATGGGAGTTTTGGAGGAACACTCTGGTATAATTCCCTATGATATGATACTGTGGGGCACCTGGGGAGATGGAAGTCTGACCACTTCCCAGTGCCCTTTGCCTAACCTTGGAAATGTAAATCATGCTATCGTATTTCAAGGGGTCAGGCTAGGCCTGAATTCAGGTCAAGTCATCTATCAACTCCTACCAGGAGTCCAATGTCATGCTAAAGGCCATGGTGAAAGGAAAGGAAGCCAGAGTAGATTCTTGCTGCTAGGTGTTTATAGCTAGAAGAAAGAGGAATTCCATATCATCAGAAGATTTATATAAGATATTTATATAATTCACCCAAGTCTAGAATTAAATAAAAACGTGAGGGGGAGAGTGAGTGAAGTAGAAGTTCAAGGGAGCCAGGGAGGACTCCGCAGAGAAGGTGGAAGTTGGCCTCACGTGAAGGATCAGAGTGCGAATAGAGAACCTGGGACTGGAAAGAGCTGCTTATCTTCTGGAAGCTTAGAGATGAGGCTGAAAGTGAGAACTTTCTCCTGTCCTTTTTCCGAGCTGTTTGTTTGAAAAGGGAACATATTTTCCTGTGACAACAGCCAAAAAAACAAAATAAATCAAGAAAAGAGTGGCAAGAATGGGTCTGGAAATGAAGTTAAAATATCCAGGCTCAGAGAAGACACCATGACCTGGTTTTCTCCTCACAGTGGATGCTCAGTTTAGGGGACGGCGGACTCATCTGTGCTAATGAATCTGGGGACATATTCTTCCTGAGGACCCCACCTACCCCTCTTCCCACCCATTTCCTCCAAAAGCCTTTTGCAGATGGTGCCTCTCAGTTCCCAGAACCAGTCTGGAGCAGTGATTAAAAGACCAAAATTCCAGGAACAATTTTCTTTTGCTCTTTGTGCACTTTGGCAAATGCTTAAGCTACACTAAGACCTAGTGAATCATTTGAGAGTGACAATCAAGATGCTAGAGGAAAATTAAGGATTCCAGTTGGCATGGGGCCAGTCCTCAAAAAGCAGTTGTTTGGGAGGAAAGTAGGATTCTGTAGACATTCTTTTTGGGAACCCACAGGTGCTCAGTCCTCCTTCCTGTCCTACTGGGTCCCTCCTTCCTGAATCATTTCCATTAACAGAGATCATTTCAACTATTACCAGTTTTCTACATATTACAGAGTCATAACATGACCTAGAAAAAAAGAAAAAGAAAAGCTGAGGGCCTTATATGATCACATAACCTTGAGGAGATCTCCCACACGACATTCAATGTTCCATTATTACTGTTCTACCTGGCAATCTTTTGCCCATTTCCGTCTTTGACATTTTTCCTGACATTTGAGAAACTCTTTCCAAATGCACAAAGGACATAGAGATGAAAACAATGAGAGAGAGAGACCACAGAGAAATTAAAAACAAAATATAGAAATTCTACTTGTGAATTATAGGTAATGTGAAGAAGAAACTTGAATAATCAAAATTCTAACCTAAAAAAAAAAAAGGTTATACATTGAGTAGGCTACTGCATTCCAGGCTGTATTAGTTTCCTATGGCTGCTGTAACAAGTACCACAAACTGGATGGCTTAGAACAACAGAAATTTGTTCTCTTAAGTTCTGGGGGCTCCAAGTACAAAGTCAACAGAGCAGAGCCTCTGAAGGCTCTAACAAAGAAGCTCCCTTGTTTCTTGTATCTTCTAGTGGCCCTAGGTGATCCTTAGCTTGTGGTAGGTAGCAGGATAACCCCAATCCCTGCCTGTCTCCACTTGGCCTTTTGCTCGGTATGTGTCTCTGGCTATAGTCTTTCCTCTTCTTATAAGGACACCCACCATTGGTCTTAGGCTCCACACTAAATCAGTAATGATTTCAACTCAAGATCTTTTAACAAATTATATCTGCAAAGAACTTATTTCCAAATAAAGTTGCATTATGGGGTTCCAGGTGGCCGTGAATGATGGGGGGCAGTTATTCAACCTACTTCACAGACTAAATAAATTAAGAGGCCAACAAGTAGACATCTCCTGGCATTTGCTGGCTTTCAAGTGCTTTCAGCTCAAAATAATCCATATACCAAAGTGGCAAATTTGGAGTTTACTTCCTGAACTCTTGCAACATGTGGACAGGAGCAGAGTCTACTTTTCTCCACAAGATCCAGCCCTGTGTCTGGCTCTCAATGAATATTTGGTGAATGACATCAGACAAGAGAAGCCAATGTGGCCTTCCTGAAGGGCCAGCCACAATGCCTCTTTGGGTTCAGTTAGTGGCCTTCAAACCAAGGCATGACGTATACCATGGGTAACTTAAGACTTTCCAACAGATATGTGGACATGTAGGTTTAAGGGAATCCAATTCTAGATTTTGAACTTCTATGATTATTTTTTTCTAAAACATCTGCCTGAGAATGCCTCCTGGTCAAGGGTCCTGTGGGTTTTCTTTTCCTGCTACCCTTTCACAATTCCACTTCACAAAAGCAAGGGATTCCTCTAATCCATCCTGAGCCTTAATTACTATGGTACATTGTTCCCAGGAGACTGAAGCCTCCAGTGTATCCAACTAAGTGACAATTTAAGACACATTTCATTTAACAATCTCAACTCTTCTATCCCCTGACTCATAAGAGTGGTCTTTGTGGGAGAGTCCCTGAGAGCAGAGAGAGCACTGGAGAGAGGCAAAAGGTGGCAGGGCCTTACTTCCCACAGTGACAAACTCAAGGCAAGCCTCTGTGCCTGATCTTTCACTCTACCAGAAACAGAATTCACAAAATGAGACTGTCTCTAGGATGCATGTTGACACATTTACTTGGATTACAAAATGGAATCTGACTTTTTATGACCAAGAGTCAGTCTGATTGAGCATTTGGTTTGATGGCAAGGTTTATTAATTTAGTTAAAAGGTGGACAAAATCCAAAAATCTGTAGCTCCAAGAGTGTGTTTATATAAACTTTTTAGTAAAAGAAAAACTTTGTATTCATAAGGTACATTATCAATATTTTTTCTCTTTCAGAGCATATAAGGTTAAAAAAGGCACTGTTATATGAAAATGTGACCAGATATAATTCATAGCTGAACCTTTTTGATATACCTTCTAGAAATTTGAAATCTGAATGAGTATAAAGACTAATAAATTTTTCCAGTCAGGTGACTCTCCACCCTTTGCACACAACCAAATTGATGCAGGACCTAATTGGATTGTCAGTCCATAGATCATTAAAAATGATTTTTGATGTGATTTTGATATAGAACTGAAAAGGAGTTCAAAGAATTGAGTATCACACTATAACAAAACTCTTATTATGTCTATCATATTTTTGTGGGCACATTTTCTCAGCATATCTATTAGAAATGAATTGGGAATAGAATTGAAGCTCAACACTATGTTATTCTAATAATAAGTAATATTCATTCATGACCAGAAGAGCACATGGAAGAAAAGAAAGTCCTTCCATGTCATTAAGAGGTGAATTTCTAATAAGATTGTATTTCTGTTATCTGTTTAAATTTCCAATGTATTTGCAGCATTTTTGATCAATTATATAATAAAAATTGTTTTAATGAGTACTCTAGAAAAAATTTTAACACTTAGAGCTCATGTTCACAGGAAGTTTGTAAAATTAATTTCACTATATGCAGACATTTTAATTACAGAGAGAGGAATAAACATAGTAAGATAAAATTCTATGGAAAGGCAGATTCAAGGAGAAATAGGAACAATGTAAAATTTCTGAAGGTTAAAGAAGAGCTTGTTCTTATGTTTTTAAACAGGTCATGGCAAGTATCAAACTGCTATGGTATTTATATTTCATTGAATACATTAAAGAGTAATGGTATTATTTTGAAATGGTTTATTTTATAACTGCTGAATTTTCAATATGTCAGAAATTGTACCCTCTGGGCTGAGGTTGTGACTCAGTGGTAGAGCACTTGCTGAACACGTGTGAGGCACTGGGTTCTATCCTCAGCACCACATAAAAATAAATAAATAAAATAAAGGTATATTTAAAAAAAGAAAATTGCACCCTCTGCAATTACTATTTGTGATGAAAAATATGTAGTTATTCATGTGGTGAGCACTTCCCCTGATCTGGAACAGTCTTCCTCTCCCAGCTACGATAGCACACACAGCACAGAGGGCCCAGGACTGTGTGGCCCAGCTCGAAGAGGTCTCAAGAGGAGACCCCTCCTGGTGCAGGGCTGAAGTGGGGGAGGCTCCAGGGTTTCATCTGCATCCCCTTGCTGGTGCTGCTCCCACAGCACAACAGCCAAGAAGAGGAGAGTTGCAAGCCTTCCCTCGGGAGCGTGCCCTCTGAGCTGAGAACAGCAATAGCAGTGTCCACACATGCCAAGGGTCCCCAGGGCTTTCAGGCACAAACCCTTCCAGGGCCCACTGCCTTAATCAGTGATGCTTAGATTCCTACAGGGATGTGGGCTGTGGGGCTTGGGACGTGTGCATGTGTACATTGGCCTACATACATGTAGCCTGTCCACCCATCCACTGCACAGCTCAGCCTTCCCACTACAAGCCCTGAGTAAGCACTCTGGAGAAAAAGAATGGGAAGACCAAAGTGCCCAGGCTGTTGGAGGAGACAGTTCCCATGCAGACACTGAGAAGGCACATCAGAATCCCCACTACCACCTCATTCCTGTGTAAAAGGGTGGCAGGAGAATGGATGCTTTAAAAGGTCTGGGTCCTGAATATTCTCTATGGTCCTTTAGAACCAGCTACAAAAGGAGAGAACCACCTGTGGCAAGGATATAATAAAGGAAGCAAAAACTTAGGGACAGGCAATCCAGGAAGGCTCTCTGGAGGAAGAGAGATATTCTGTTTTCAAAAGAGACTTGAGTTTCGTGGAAGCTATTCAGCAATAATTCCACTGACTATTGCCCCTCCCCACAGGATGTGGCCTCTGGGACAAGGAGTTACAACCTGGAAAATGCCAGAGACCAGCTGGAGACAGATAAAGTGAAATTTGGAGAAAGCAAGTGAGAAGAGGGAGCGGGAAGAGAAAAAACAAATTCTACCTCAAATCCAATAACAATGCCTGACTTCATTCCCAGAGTCGAACTGGGCTTATAAATGACGACATAAGCTGAAACGCGATCCCCTGGGAAAAGCCCTGTCAGCTGCCTCACTAATTATAGATCTACTCTCTGCCTGCCTTCGTTACTGATCTGTGTGAGTGTCATGATCTGACAGGCAGGAGCATCTTCTGCTGATGCTGAGGCCATTTGGCTGGGAAAAAACAGAACAGGGCACGGTGCTGAGGCTTGTTAGGCAGCTCTGCTGTGGGGCCTCAGCCAAACAATCCACAAAACCTGGGTCCAGCCACAGCTCTGTGGTATGGCTGAGGTGGACAGCCCAGCACCGGGCCCTCCTCTCCTGCACAAGGTGGACACAGAGCTGTGGGTGTCTAATGACATTCCAACCCAATTTGGCCACTCTGTTCTCAGCACTCCTGGCACCAGCCTCCCAAAGCTGCATGCCCTAGCCCTGCACCTCCCTTGCCCATGTTCTGCCCAGGCCGCCTCCCTCCCTAGATGCCCTTTGTTCTCACATCTCTGTGTCTACCTTCTACCAACTTCAAGTCCTACCTCTACAGCTTCTCCTTCATAAAGGCTTCTCAGATTCCCCACCAATTCACATGACCCTTGGGCCAAAGATCCTCTGCCATCTTCTGAGCTGTAGCCCTTGAGCCTTTGACCTGTAATTCATGATTATTTAACTGGTATGATTTTCTCTCCCAGCCTGAGGCAAGAATCACTAGCCCTTTTTTACTTCAACTCCACAAACATGAACTGAGTGCCTCTGTAGTATCAGGCACTGTGCAGGGTGCAATGAGGGAGGAAGACAGGGCCCTGCAACCAGAAGCTCCCATCCCAATCAGAGAGCAAGGCTTGAACGGCCTGGTCAAGGTGGCCAAGCACAGCCCAAAGCCCTGCCCCTGGGGCCTTGCTCCATGCTCTTTCTGCAGTGTTAACCCAGATGTGGCTTAGTACCAGATGGCTGGAAAATGATTTATCTCTAGCTGAATACGGGCCAGCCTGTGACCAGGTGATGGTCCAGAGAGTGAGGGCTCGAAGGAAGTCCAGCAAATGCCACAGTCACTGGGCATGGGCTTCCAGGGAAAGGTGAATGCACTCTCTGTCATAGTATTTTATCCATCTGGAGGCTCAGGAGGGACTCCGAGAGCCAAGATTCCCGCTGGCCCCAGCAGAGTACAAGGAGAACATTCAGTTCACAAGCAGCAGGTGGTTCCTAACATTCTGAGGAGCTAATGAGAGTTCTGGATGTTCTCCCCAGAAATGCACAAAAACCCATACAATGCATGTCTGTTTTGCACATAGTCTCAGGGCATCAGCTTCTCTTAGAAACTTAGGAGTCCTGCCGTATTAGTGCCTTGACTTAACCTATGGGTCCTTCATGGTGGTTACTGTACGATAACGAAGGGAGAAGTGCTCAGTAAATATTGGTTAAATTAATGAATGACCTTGAATTTGATCAGGCCAAGATCCCTCGTTGGTAGCTATCTCTTGTACCTTCTGGTAGAGCCGGCAGGAGCTCTTAGCCAGAGTCCACTTAGTGTTCAGGTGAAATAGGTCACCCCCTGAGTGGTGGCATTCTGGGGTTCAGGGAATGCCCTGCTTCTCCAAAACATCTTCCCCTAACAATCTTCCTTTTGTCCCACTGTGCTTGGAACTCTACAATCAACACAACCATTACCACACATCCCTTTAAGGCAAGAGCTCAGAGTACCTGGGTTTATAGGATTCTTTCCTCTTTCCAGGAGGAGCCCAGGGGTTAAGAACAGATGTGTAGAAAAGAGGAAGCAGTTTGGCAAATGAAGGTAAGAGCATCACTACACAGAGACTTCCCAACCTGGGTTTGGCCTCCTCCATGGATGATATTCAGACTGTGAAGATCTGTAGGGACCTTGAGAGCAATGTTAAATCAAAACCTCATCCTTAGTGCTGGATCTAAGATGGTGGCCTAGACAGATGCTGCATTCTTAGTCTCTCCAGGACCTGGGATTAAAGCAGTGGAAATACTGTTTCTCTGCGAGTTCTAAGAAGACCCCAACAGCTACCTCCATGCAGGAATTCCAGTCACATGCCTGCGCAGGTCGCCAGGCCTCAGTGTTTGCACAGGACCCCAGCTGCTCGCCTGCACAGACCCCAGCTCTAGTGCCCACACACTATTCAGAACCTCAGATCACCCACCCATGCAGGACCCCTAGCTGTGGCTCTCACATGGGACCCCAGCTCCCACGTAGGACCCCTGGCTGCTGCTCCAGTGTGGACTTCCATCTACCAGCATGGAACTCCCCATTCACCTACACCTGGGGAGACTAGACAGGATCTAGAGACAACCTTCTACTTCTACACAGCACACCACAGAGCTGCATCTCCAAACATACCGCATGCCACCACCCAGTCCGGTCCTACACCCTATCTCTGAAAGTAGATGCCTTCATTATGGGACACCTTAGTTACCATGTTGGACCCAAGCAGGAAGATACCAATAAAGAACAGACAACCCCACCTACTGGATGAGAAGGGAAGCGATCCTTTTTATTTACCTTGAGAATTTTTTCCCCCTCTATTTTTCCTTTTTTTCTTTTCTTTCTTTTTTCTTATTCTTCTTTTTCTCTCTCTCTCTCTCTCTTTTCCTTCCTTCACATCTCCAACATTTGTGAAACCAAGTATTTTTTATGCATTAGGCTACAGAGGACTGGGATACCTGATTAGCATATTACAGAAATATCTTCTATTTTTACATGTTTTATTTTTTTAATTTTTATGTTTCCTTGTTTGTTGTACTCTATTTTCTTTCTGCTTACTTGTCTTCTTATTTCTCTCTTTTCTACTACTAGCCAACTTCTTTTGGATTTCTCTTTCACTTTCTAGGATCTAATAACTCTATATCTTCACTTCCTAACTCCTAACATCTCATCCTACACCCCATCCCTGGTTCTCTTTAGTCCACCAGCAGAAACTGTAGACTCTTTTGCAAATATATTGTTTATATAGTAGATACTAATTGAACTCATAATTTCTGTATATTGTGACAAAGCCGTAAATGCCTATGAGGAGCTACTTGGTTTAAAACTATATATTGTTTGTATTGAGATCTGTTAATATTGACTTCTCCTTTAAAGGAAAGGGATTGGAACTCTGTAGGGAATCTATAAGCCTATAGGATAAAGACTATGGACTGACTCAGCATGCACAGAGGAGGATACTGACTGTGTGCCGCGTGGCGGCCCCCCACCTAACATCCGGCAGCTGTTCCTGCCTCCTTTCATCTAGATTCAACAGCCAGGACCAGGAAGATCATACCTGAGGTCCCTGCAGGCCTGGTTGTATAAGAGGTGAGGTATTGGTAACTTGCAGGGACACTACAAGATTATAGGGTAGAAACTGCAATACCTCAGATCAGCACTGTTAGAGAAGAAGACATGTGAACAACATGAAAAAACAAGGGAAGAAAATGCCCCAAACAAAGCAAGATGCTACAATAATAGAAGCCATTGACAGCATGGTAGATGAAATGTCAGAGAAGGTGTTCAGAAAGTGCATAATTAAAATGATCTGTGAAGCCCAGCATAATATAAGAAAGCAAATACAGGCAACAATTGATCACTCCGACAGAGAGATTAGAGAGAAAATACAAGCAACCATTGATCACTCCAACAAAGAGATTAGAGAACAAACACAAGGAGCAGAAGATTACTTCAAGAAAGAGATAGAGACTTTGAAAAAAATTCAAGCAGAGATCCTTGAAATGAAGGAAACAATAAATCAAATTAAAAAAATTCAATAGAAAGCATTACCAACAGACTAGACTACTTGGAAGATAGAACCTCAGAAAATGAAGACAAAATATATAATCTTGAAAATAAATAAATAAATAAATAAATAAATAAATAAATAAATAAATAAAATGAAGATGGCAAGAAACCATGAACAAAACATCCAAGAATTATGGGATAACATCAAAAGACCAAACCTAAGACTTATAGGGATAGAGGAAGGTACAGAGATACAAACCAAAGGAACACACAATCTCTTCAATGAAATAATATCAGAAAATTTTCCAAACATGAAGAATGAATTGGAAAGTCAAATGCAAGAGGCTTACAGGACACCAAATGTACAAAACTACAACAGATCCACAACAAGGCACATTATAATGAAAATGTCTAACATACACCATAAGGATAGAATTTTGAAAGCTGCAAGAGAGAAGTTTCAGATTACATACAGGGGGAAACCAATTCAGATTTCAGCAGATTTCTCAACCCAGACCCTCAAAGCTAGGAGATCCTGGAACATCATACACCAAGCTCTGAAAGAAAATGAGTGCCAACCAAGAATCTTAAATCCAGAAAAATTAAGCTTCCAATTTGACAATGAAATGAAAACCTTCCATGATAAACAAAAGTTAAAAGAATTTGCAAAGAGAAAGCCTACAGTAGAGAACATTCTCAGCAAAATATTTCATGAGGAGGAAATGAAACACAACAATGAAAATCTGCAAAGGGAGGGACTACACTAAAGGAAAAGCCAACCAAAGGAGAAACCAAATCAAGTTAAAAGCCAAAATGATCAGAAATACAAACCATATTTCAATAATAACCCTGAATGTTAATGGCCTATACTCATCAATCAAAAGACATAGACTGGCAGATTGGATTAAAGAAAAAGACCCAACAATATATTGTCTTCAAGAGACTCATCTCATAGAAAAAGATGTCCACAGACTGAAGGTGAAAGAATGTAAAAAAAACATACCACTCAAATGGACCATGTAAACAAGCAGGGGTCTCCATACTCATATCAGATAAAGTAGACTTCAAACCAAAGACAGTCAGAAGGGATAAAGGACATTTCATACCACTTAAGAGAACCATACATCAAGAAGACATAACAATCATAAATATCTATGCCCTGAACAATGGAGCATACATGTATATCAAACAAATCCTTCTCAATTTTGAGAATCAAATAGACCACAACACAATAATACTGGGTGACTTTAACACACCTCTCTCACCACTGGGCAGATCTTCCAAACAAAAACTAAACAAAGAAACCATTGAACTCAATAATACAATCAATAATTTAGAATTAATCTATATATACAGAATATTTCATCCATCAACAAGTGAATGCACTTTTTTCTCAGCAGCACACAGATTATTCTCTAAAATAGACCATATATTATGCCACAAAACAACTCTTAACAAATACAAAAAAATAGAGACACTACCCTGCATTCTCTCAGGCCACAATGGAATGAAATTAGAAATCAATGGTAAAATAAAAAAATAGAAGCTACTCCATCACCTAATAAATAATACACTATTGAATGATGCATGGATAACAGAAGACATCAAGGAGGAAATAACAAAGTTCTTAGAGGTAAATGAGAACTCTGATACAACATATCAAAATCTCTGGGACACTATGAAGGCTGTGTTAAGAGAAAAGTTCATTGCATTGATCTCATTCATTAAAAGAAGGAAAAGTCAACAAATAAATGACCTGACATTACATCTCAAAGCTCTAGAAAAAGAAGAACAAATCAACACCAAAAGAAGTAGAAGACAGGAATAATTAAAACCAGGGCTGAAGTCAATGAAATTGAAACAAAAGAAACAATTCAAAAAATTGACAAAACAAAAAGCTTGTTCTCTGAAAAAATAAATAAAATTGATAAACCCTTAGCTACCCTAACACAAAGGAGAGAGAAAACTCAAATTACTAAGATTTGAGATGAAAAGGGAAACATCATGATAGACACTATTGAAATACAGAAGATAATTAGAAACTATTTTGAAAATCTATACTCCAGAAAATAGAAAATCCCAAAGACACTGACAAATTTCTAGGGGCATATGATCTGCCCAAATTGAATCAGGAGGACATACACAACTTAAACAGATCCATTTCATGCAAGGAAATAGAAGATGCCATCAAAAGCTTACCAACCAAGAAGAGCCCAGGACCAGATGGGATTCTCAGCCAAGTTCTACAAGACCTTCAAAGATAAATTAATACCAATACTCCTCAAATTATTCCATGAAATAGAAAAGGAGGAAACCCTTCCAAATTAATTCTATGAGGCTAGTATCACCCTGATTCCAAAACCAGACAAAGACACATCAAAGAAAGAAAACTTCAAACCAATATCCCTGATGAACATTGACACAAAAACTCTCAATAAAATTCTGGCAAATTGTATACAAAAACATATTAAAAAGATAGTGCACCATCCCAGGTATGCAAAGTTGGTTCAACAAATGGAAATCAATAAATGTAATTAATCACATCAATAGACTTAAAGTCAAGAATCATATGATTATCTCTATAGATGCCAAGAAAGCATTTGACAAAATACAGCACCTCTTCATGTTCAAAACACTAGAAAAACTAGGAATAGTAGGAATATACCTCAACATTGTAAAAGCTATCTATGCCAATCCAAAAGCCAACATCATCTTCAATGGGGAAAAATTGGAAGAATTTTCTTTAAAAATGGGAACAAGATAGGGATGTCCTCTTTCACCATTTCTATTCAACATAGTCCTTGAAACTCTAGCCAGAGAAGTTAGACAGACAGAAGAAATTAAAGGGATACAAATAGGGAAAGAAGAAGTTGAACTATCATTATTTGCCAATGACATAATTCTTTACTTAGAGCATCCAAATAATTCCACTAGAAAACTTCTAGAATTAATAAATGAATTCAGCAAAGTAGCAAGATATAAAATCAATACCCATAAATCAAACGCATTTCTATACATCAGTGATGAATCCTCTGAAAGAGAAATTAAAAAAGCTACCCCATTCACAGTAGCTCCCCAGCAAAATACAATACTTGGGAATCAATTTAACAGAAGAGGTGAAAGACCTTTACAATGAAAACTTCAGAACGCTAAAGAAAAAAATTGAAGAAGACCTTAGAAGATGGAAAGATCTCCTATGCTCTTGGATAGGCAGAATCAATATTGTCAAAATGGCCATACTAATCAAAGCACTCTACAAATTCAATGTGATTCCAATTAAAATCCCAACATCATTCTTTATCAAAATAGAAAAAGCAATCATGAAATTCATTTGGAAAAATAAGAAACCCAGAATAGCCAAAACAATCCTTAGCAAGAAGAGTGAAGCAGGAGGCATCACAATACCAGAACTTAAACTAAATTACAAAGCTATAATAACAAAAACAGCATGGTATTGGCACCAAAATAGACATGTAAATCAATGGTACAGAATAGAAGACACAGAGACAAACCCACTTAAATACAGTTATCTCATACTAGACAAAGGTGCCAAAAACATACATTGGAGAAAAGATGGCCTCTTCAACAAATGGTGCTGGGAAAACTGGAAATCCATATGCAGCGAAATGAAACCAAACCCCTGTCTCTCATCATGCACAAAACTCAACTCAAAGTGAATCAATGACTTAGGGATAAGACCAGAGACCCTGTGTCTAATTAAGGAGAAAGGAGGCCCAAATCTTCATCTCATCAGATTAGGCCCCGACTTCCTTTACAAGGCTCCTAAAGCGCAAGAAATAAAAGCAACAATCAAAAAATGGAATGGATTTAAAGTAAAAAGCTCTTCTCAGCAAAAGAAATAAACAATGAGGTAAACAGACAGCTTACATTCTGGGAGCAAATTTTTGCCATGCACACATCAGATAGAGCACTGATCTCCAGGATATATAAAGAACTCAAAAAATTTAACCTCCCCAAACAAACAACCCAATAAATAAATGGGTTAAGGAGCTGAATAGAAACTTCTCAGAAGAAGATATATAGTCCATAAACAAATATATGAAGAAATGTTCAATATCTCTAGCAATTAGAGAAATGCAAATCAAAACTACTCTAAGATTTCATCTCATGCCAGTCAGAATGACAATTATCAAGAATACAAACAACAGTAAGTGTTGGCAAGGACGTGAGAGAAAAGGCACACTCATACATTGCTGGTGGGACTGCAAATTGGTACAACCAATCTGGAAAGCAGTATGGAGATTCCCTAGAAAACTTGGAATAGAACCACCATTTGACCCACCCATCCCAATCCTCGGTCTATACCCAAAGGACTTAAAAACAGCATACTACAGTAATACAGCCACTTCAATGTTTATAGCAGCACAATTCACAATTGCTAAACTGTGGAACCAACCTAGATGCCCTTCAATAGATGAATGGATAAAGAAACTGTATATATACACAATGGAATATTACTCAGCATTAAAAGAGAATAAAATTATGGCATTTGCAGGTAAATGGATGGAGTTGGAGAACATCATGCTAAGCACAGTAAGCCAATCCCAAAAAACCCAAGGCCAAATGTTCTCTCTGATAAGTGGATGCTGATCCATAATGTGGGAGGGGACATGGGAAGAATGGACAAACTTTGGTCAAAGGGGAGGGAGGGGAGAGGATGGGACAAGGGGGCAGAAAAGGTGGTGGAATACGATAGACAACAATATCCTAGGTTCATGTATGACTGTACATATGGTGTAACTTTATATTGTGTACAACCAAAGAAATGAAAAGTTGTGTTCCATTTGTGTACAATGAATCAAAATGTATTCTGCTGTCATGTAAACCTAATTAGAATGAATAAAAAATTAAAATTAAAAAAACCCTACCCTTATGATTTGACAACTTAGAAATGCAAAAATAATCTAGTAAATCTTTTTTGAGTTAATAAGAGCTGTCAAGAGCCCTCAGATTCTAGAAAGTTTTGATTTATCCACACAGGAAAGGGTTCCCGTTTCTACCATGTGCCAGATGATTTTCATATATTATCTCATGTAATCCTCACAATGTCAGGGAAAGAAATATCATGTTTCCCATTTACAAGTGAGAAAACTGAGACAAAGACTCAGTTGCAGTAACAGAACCCAGATTCAACCTCCATGTTGTCAGTTTTCAAAGACCATGAGCTTTCCTACTATACAATAAACCAAAGGTGTTACGTTCTGTTTTATTTTAGGACAGAACGCAGATTAGACTTCAGCTCAGAATCAGGGACAATTTGAGGAAACCAAGATTGTCCTGAATGACATCAACTTCAAAAATGAAGCTGAGCCAAAACCCGACTCTGTCCCCTGTGAAATGAATGCTAGTTTTGCATTGTGTTGATGCAAACACTTTGTATTTTCCAATAACTTTTTATTTTCACTATACATACTCTGCAGATTCTAGGACCCTTATGAAAATCTAAAAGTTGGAAGGCTTTCCCTGGTGGCCTGGGTCTAGACCTTTTAGGGGCTGGAATGATTCTAGGACATGAACCTCTGCAGGAAGCCAGGTCTGGGGTCCCACAGGTGCCCAAGAGGGCCAACCCCTGTGACTCTACGTGTAGCTAGCAACACCGTGATCCTTAAGTTTTCTGGTACAAGAAAATCCCTAACCTGGGAAAAAATATTCACTTCCAAAGCATTTATTATTTTTTTCTTTCCTTTTCAGAAAGTATCCATATTTACTTTGCATCTTTGCTTCTTCCAGTTATTTCCACAAACAAGTGTACTCCCATAAATGTAATGTGCATCACCATTGTCATGACAGCTAACATCCAGGAATTCATTTGCAGTCTAAAAAGCATTCTCTCACTCATGGCAAATTATGATTGCAGGTCATCATCATCAAGGCCTGCAATACAGTCAGTGTTAAGACAAAGATAATTTTTTTCTTTTGTAATAAGCAAGTTTGGGTATGTTTATTAACTTTCATTTCTGGATTTTTTTCTTAATTCATTTTTACCTAGATGTTTTATACATTATTTTCCTATTGACCCCACTGGACAGGGAAATAGGGACTGAGCAGGGTATCTACATATAAATAAAATTTTTTGCACTCCAATATTTTCAAAATGATGACTTTTGAGGTCTAAAGTTGGAAAAATTTCCCAGACAAACATCATTCAGATAAAATTTGTGGAAAAAAAATTACTTTACACTTAATAGAAGTCTCTGCAAAAAACATTTTTGGCATCTCAAGTTGTCTTGTTTCTAATCAGCTATTATTATAGGGGTTCACACCAGAACCATGTTCCAAAAGCTCTTTATCTCAGTTACATAAGCAGAATGGCATTTCAAAATCTCATTTTTAAAGGGCATTAGTCACCAGTATAACAAAATACATGCTCTGTACCAATAAAATTTAATGTTCAAATAAAAAATGCTTGTTTACATGCATTTTTATTTGCCTCTCTATATAAAAGAAACCACGTTTTCATGACATATTCTCCTTCGGTCAGTGGGCACTCCCTCCCATTTTTTCTGCTAATGTGGAACTGGCCCAACACATCATCATGGCCCCTGGAGAGAAGGCAGATATCCAAGAAGGTGGAGCCGATTTGGTAGTTGAGGCTAAACATGGGTTCTCTCCACACTCCCCAGACTCATGTTATGTAAGAACTATTTCTGTAGGCAGGTAGTTGTTGGAATGAGCTTTATTGCATCTCTGCCCCTCCAAAATTGCCCACCCTGTGGACCCTGCAAGAAGATCCCTTCTCTCTGCACTAGCAGTAGGAGAGAACCAGGTGCACATATTATGACCAGAGCATGACCCAGGGGAGTTTCTCTTTTTCTTTTCTTTCTCCTTCTTTCTTTCCTTCCTTCCTCTTGGTAGTAGGGCTTGACCAGTGCCTCATGCAGGCTAGCCACATACTCTACCACTGAGCTATACACCAAGCCCCCTTTTTATTTCTTAACACTTCCTTTTATTCTCAAAGCCAGAAGAATCTTCCATCAAAACAACTGTTTGTTAAAACCTAACTTTTTACTTCATCCAAAAATTAAATCCCATGAGGCAAGGCAATAGTTCACCTTAAGTTACTACAGATTGATTTGAACTCTTTAGACTAAAATTGCCCTTCCATCTAATTTAAATTTCCTAATTGAAGTTTATGGGCTGGCAATATCCAATATTTGTCTGTTACATAGCTTTAATGTATACCTTACTCACATTCAGAATGCACATAGTATAGCATTGTAAACCTAACCATTAGGTCATTCACAGACTTGTCTTGTGTACTTAGCGACTATGGGAAAGGGTTGAGGTAGAGTTTCTTGTAGGTAATATTTTTTTTGGTACTATAAACAAAAATAAGTGTTGTATTAAGTAATGTTTTATTCTACTAAGAGCTCAAAGTTTTATTCAATAGCAGGCTAAATGATTCATTAGGCTTTTTAATTAGACACCAAAGCCTTAACAAATAAAAATTAAGTTGAATGGTAACAAAGACACCATGAGGGCAGAAAAATATGTCCTGGAAACTATTTGTTGTGTGTGCAAACAAGTACAGCTACCACTAATTCCTTTTCCTTATATGAAAGTCTTGCAAATTCTAGACAAACTACTCCTCTGTCAGAGTTCAGAAAGAGAACAAAAAAACAAAACTAAGCTGACACCATTTTTTGCCCATGATGTCATTTTCTGTCTTCCAAAGCCCGTGGGTCTGATTTTGATGTCAGGGTGCATAGCTCCACAGTGACAGCCCCAAACGTATTTGAAGAGGGAAATAACCTTTCAGCTCCACAGCACTCATTTTCCCCACGAAGACAAATATAGCCCAGGCTGAAATCACTTAGTGTCAATCAAGGTAACCAGATCAGTTTAGCGTTAATAATGAATTTGGTCACGTGCCCCCATGGGGAGAAAAGTGTGAGAGAGCTGAGCGCTCGCTCCATGTGACACCCACTGGCTTCTATGTCAGGCCACAGTTCCCCAACCCAGCTGCAAAGCAACAGGGTAATTTAATCTGCTCCTCACTCTAATTGTTAAACTGAGAGAATTATCAGGGTTGCCAAAAAGAAAAAAGAAAAAGAAAAAGAAAAAAAGGGTTTTCAGAGCACTGGTCCAGGCTTAGTAGCTGGCATGCAAGTCATAACCAAAGTAGTCATGAGAGGGACACTTCAAGCTTTGTGGGGTCTAAAGTTTATAAAGCCTAAGATCTCTCTTTAAGAAAAACAATGAAAAATTACAAATGTAAAATGAAAAGCAGGGCCTCAGAAGGGGCCTGTGCAAGTGAGAGGCCTGGAAGCATCAACTTCTTTAGCATCATGGAGAAGCCATCTCTAGTTGTCATGGAAACCAAAAGTTCATTAGTCTCTTGTCTGCGTCCTGGGTTCTGGATTCTCTAAGTCCACAGCACTATAGCCTCTTTACTCTTATCCTTGTTTGTGCTTTTCCATGTTTACTCACATGAATATAAACTACTCAATACTCTCATGGGCCATGGGTCAGACCATGACCAACCCCTCAATCCATCTCAAATAAATGTACAATTGTGTTTCTGACAGGCACCAATCACGAGCCTGAATGTCCTGGTTGTGTGTCAACTTTACAAAGTTAAGAATATATCCCAAATACCTTGAGTTTCTCCTATATAATCTGTAAGAAAACCTCTGAAGAGAATGACCACAGATTTCAATACCAGAAGCAAAATAACAGAACAAACAGAGCCGGGGAGGCCCATTAAGCAGTCTTCAAGCAAATCACACTGCCTATTCTAGATGTATAAGCAATTTAAAAGGATCATCACCATAAATGAGAAAATCAAATTGAATTCATTCCCTAAGAATAAATAATGTTGGCTCAACATTTCAAAACAATGTTAAATCAATGAACTTAAAGAAAAAATTATATGATCATTTTGACAGAAGCAGAAAAATTAATTCATGAATCTTAACACTCATTCTCAACAAACTCCTACAAAGCTGTAAATAGAAGAAAAAATTTCTTTCCTTGATAATGAATGCCAACTGAAAACTGGAGCAAATATCATACTTAATAAGAAATAAGAGAACTATTATAAGAAATAAGAATGATAAGAAATTATTCTTATTAATAAGAAATAAGAGAAATATTCCTAATAATATTAGGAATAAGATCATGATAACCACCACAATTAATCACATTGGCCTGGAATTCCTAGATGATGAAGAAAAGAAGTAAGATATAAAGATTTGAAAGGACAAAACAAAACTGTCAGTATTTGCATATAATAGAATTATGTAATTAAAAAAATCCAAGAGAACCATTTGAAGAAAACTATCAGAATCACAGAGTTCATTCAACTAGGAAGTTAAGCACAATATTAACATATCAAAATGATAGCTTGCTTCTATTCTATAATAATTACTAAAAATTCATGAAAAAGAGCTATTCACAAAAGCCCTAAAACTAAAACATACCTAAAAATAAGCAAAAAATATGTGAGATATGATTGAAGAAAAATGATAAAATTTTACTCAAAGGGGAAAAAATTAAGGCAATTTATGGGCACATTTTCATGTAAAAACCTACAGATCCACTTTATTTTATTTAGCAGCTGACTGATATTTTGATGTGTTAATGTGCATATAGTTTGTCTCTAGTTTTTAGTTTTCTTTTGTTCTTACTATTAGACCCCACAATACAATAAACAACCTTCAATATTAAAAAAAAGAGCACAAAAAAAATTTTACTCAAAGGGAAACCAAAATAAGTGAAGAAAATGTGCATGTTATCTTACAGAAAAGATTTGGCTTTGTTAAGATATGCATCCTCCCCTCAAATCAGTCCATAACCTCAATGAAATCACAATCAAATTCCCAGTGGGGTTTTTCAAAGAACCTATAAAATTCTCTAGAAGAGATGTGTGAAAGAATATTCAAGAAAGTTTTGAAAACAAGGACCTAAAAGAGAGAACATACTGTTGTGAATTTCAGAAATAATCCAGGAGAGGCGGGCTTGAGGATGAGTGAGAAGGGCGTACAGAAGCAGCGGGGCAAATTCCATCTCACTCCCTGACCTTGAAGGAAGTGAGGTTGTGTTGAGCAGGAGAGCACAGCTTCCTGGTTTCCCTTTATTCCTCCTTGAGAACCAGGCTCGAGTGCTGGCCATAGTCAGCCTGCCAGGAGAACCTGCCAGGTGGTGGGAAGTCCTCAACAGTGTTTTCTGGAGCATAACACCTCACAACTCCATAATGGTTACAAAACCACTTTTGGCAAACCACATTATCCAGATTAGTTATCAAGTTCAATTTCTGCTATGTTGCTATCATGCCCTATTGCCTCACTAAACACAAATGAAATGATAACCGCCATGTGTCACACATGCCTGGATGCACTGAGACAATCTGACAGGCCATGTGAGATGCCTGGTTATCATCATTTCCCATCCTCAAACCCATCCTCTGCTGGACCACTTCAGAAATATAGGAGAGCATGTTCTCTCTTTTCAAAATTTCAGGCAGGCATGTCATTTTTTTTTCCTAAAGGAGGAGCTGAGCAAGACAAGCCTGGCCATATATAGATATATCAAAATATAATACAAAGTAACAGGAAACAAGACATTGTGATCTTGGTGCAAGGATTTAAAAAAAATAGCTCAATAGAACACAAATGGTAATCTAGAAACAGCCATGAAGACATGAAAATATATTATATGATAAATGTGGCATTTCAAGTAAGTGGGAAACAGACAATTCAGAGAATGGCACTGACTTCAGCAATTTGTTCATCTGGAAAGTGTTAATTGACATCACTACTTTTAACTATTCAAAACTACATGAGTTCCGGAAGGATTAAAGACCTGAATACTATGCAAAATAATAAAATATTAGGAAGAAATATTAGAGAATATGTCATAGAAAAAGCCTTTGCAGAAGCTACAGAGAAAAAAGTGGTTGAATTTCACTTTGCCAAATTATAAAACTCTGTCAAAAGAAATCACCATAAACATATTAAAAGAAAAGTAACATATTGGGAAAAAATATTTGCTTCATTTTCCACAAAGAATTGGTATTCAAAAGATGGAAGAAACTCCTTCAAGAAAAAGACAAGTGACCCAATAGAAAAATGGGTGGAATATATGAATTGGTAGTTGATAGAAGACAAATTACAAGTTAGTTCTAAGCATAATAGAAAAGGTCAGCCTCACTGCTCCCTCACTGTATATTAAATAATAGTAAGATACTTTTTTATCGGGGCAGGTACTAGGGATTGAACCCAGGAGCACTTAACCACTGAGCCACATCCCCAGCCACAATAAATATTCGTTGAACAAATGAATGAAATATTACCATGTAGAAAGAAAAATAAAGCACACACTTAAGTAGAAATAAAAATGTAAGTCAGAAAAAGTTAAGTATCAATAATTTCTGCTAAAGCTCAGGGAACTGAATGGAGTAGCTAGGAAATTATTTCTAGAGGAGGCGGTAGTGAACAGGGCCTTGAAGGAATCCTATGAGAGGGAGGAGGACATCTCTGCTAGGATGACAGTCAAGTTCCAGGAAAGAGCATAGGAGGGAATGAATCACTAGAGCTGGATCCAAGGTTTCAAGTTAGGTAAGTTCAAGAAATAAAGTTGGGCCAGATTGTATGAAGTTTTGAACACCAGCTTAAAGGGTTTGATTTTTATTAAGTAAGCAAAAGGAAGCCCTTAGGGCTTCTGAGTTCTAGCAGTAGCATATGGGCTATTTAACAAGACAGTCGAGGATGAATGGGAGCTGGTGGGATGGAGCCCTGGCAATGAATGAAGCCACCACGGTGATACTCCAGTGTGTGTGTGAGGAGATAGGAATACGCACTTGAGTATTGATTCCTCTACCATTTTCAGCTTATGATAGCGGAACACAAACTGTGATTAATATAAAAAGTATATACGAAAGGTATTTCAAAAAGACTGATAGAAAAAATTAGGTAAAAATTATTGCTTACCGTGATCCTACAAACAGGAGACCAAGAAACAGTCCCAGGAAAAGAAGGAAGGAAGGTCTTCAAGCAATTCCTTTACAAACAAGACTGAGCTCTTTAGAAGTCCTCTATATCTGAGCCGGCACTGTGGTGCACACCTATCATTCTAGCAACTTGGGAGGCTGAGGCAGGACGACTTCAAGTTCAAGGCCAGGCAACTTAGCAAGACTCTGTCTATAAAAAAAAAATAAAAAGAGCTGGGGGAGTAGCTCAGTGGTAGAGCGCCCCTGGGTTCAATGCCCAGTACCAAGTGCCAGGGTTGAGGGAGGAAACTTGGTTTGTCTTCTCAAAGACCAGTGTCATCTATGGTGTGCAGTTTTCAACTGCAAAACAACTTTCCGGTTGTCACTAAAAGCTGTAACTTTTCTTCAAACTATAAAGTGAAGGTCAAAATAATACCAAAGTGGGTCAGTATGTTTTTCTCCAGAAATGTCTTTTTAAATGAGGGCAGAAGAGATATTCAAGTAAAGTGTTTTGTTTTGTTTTGTTTTATCCCACAGTACTTTAATTATGGTAACAGTTTGAAAATTCCTAACACCTTTCATGTGAAGTGATCAAAAGCAATTTTATCACAGTCATGGTTTTATTTATATGCAGAAAATCTCTTTGGATTTCGGTAAAGAGGTGAGATTTATTATATATTTGCATCAAAGCTACCAACTCATATACCTGACAGCAAGTCATATTTTACCCAAAAATGATGCCTTAAAATTTTACTGTCATAAGGCTTCTAGTCCCTCATGTGTTTTAGCATTCCTGCCAAGCTTGCCAAGAAGGAAGGAGCCTTGAACTTTCCTGACCCTATTGTGTCAAACACATCTCTTGTGCTTCAATCCTTGTCTCAGTTCTTTTTGACAGTCAGGTCTGGGGTTTAAGAAATTCTCCACAGAAAAACACTCAAAACATGGAGCATACCTTCCAATTACATCTGGAGTCAGACTCTAGAAGCTGCCCTCCCAGACCAGCTGCCAGCTTTTCCTGACCAAGGGGCTGGCTCTCCTGGGTCCCACGCTCTCCTTTTTCTTTATTTGAGCCCTCATTTGCATGTTAGTAACCCCCTCTCCCTTCTGGTTCTCAAAGTCCTTGGATGCTCTGTCCCTGAAATCCCTGGAACCCCATAAATAGTTCTTCAACCAAACTACCTTCTCCAGCAGAGCTCAGCTGGTGATTGTGACCCATACTTTCAAGCCCCAATTTGTGAAGTCAAATGTCTTCGTTCCTAAGGAATATGTATGTATTTCAATATTGAAGCCCAGTCGAAACTGAATTTCTCGGGGTAAGGCCCAGTGATCCATCCAAGATAATTTATCTTTTGATTTATACTTTTGATTTACAGCCAGGGTTCAGAACCTCTGGTGATGATCGCTAAAGTTTTATCATCTTGCACATTCCATGATTCTACGGGGGTGCTAATAGATTACAAGGGTATAAAATCCCCTATTCCTTCCATTGACAGGCACTTTGGAAGCATGATGGCTGATCCTAGAACAGCAGAGACCTACATCAATGGCTTATCAGTGGCTATCTAAGCTCCATGGTGACATTACAGCAGTCTCTGGGCTGAATGAGAAAGAGAGCTGTGATCAATCAGCAGTGTCTACCATGAGCAATGAGGAGAGAGAGGCACCAGATATTTTCCCTGACCTGTCCTGATCCGAAAAGAAGATCATACAGGGAGGCATCTCAGGCACTGATAATAGAACGGTTACTATTCTTTGTTTCAGGTATGTACTGTGTATAACAAAACATTTTAAATCACAGTGGCTCAGAACAACCATCATTCATTCATGATGGTGCCATTTGGACAGAAGTTTTGAAAATCAGCTCATCTTTTTTCCAAGTAGTGTTAAGGCAGGGATTGTGATTAGCCCTGGGGGATCCAAGATGGCCTCACACTCCCATGTCTGGCGCCTGGGTCAGGAGGAGGCTGTAATGGCAGGTGAGGGTGCTGGGCCAGTTCTTCCCCCAGCAAGTGAGTCAGACTTCCTTACTTGATGGCTCAAGGCTTTAAGAGAAAGTAGAAGCTGTCAGACTGCTTGAGGGTCTCTTACAAACAGAATTCTCTTCTCCAAAGTGAGTCACAAAGCCAGCCAGGCTCAAGAGGCGGAGAAATAGATTTCACTTCTTGATGGAAGGCCCAACACACCTGTGTTCGTCAGCTTTCCATTGCTTTGAGTAAACCAACTTAAAGAAGACACTCTGGCTACTTGGCTCTCCTGTTTCTGGGCCTGTGGTGAATCAGAATATTAGGGCAGAAGGGCATGGTGGAAGAAAGCTCATCACCTCCTGGTGGCTGGGAAAGAGAGAGAGAGGAAGGGGCTAGGGACAAAAATAGAACCCCCAAGGCACATCTAAAGACCCATTTCCTCCAAGGCTCCCCCTCCTAAGTTTCCACCACCTTCCAACGGCCTATTAAATGAGGAATCCATTGATGAGCTTAGAGCCTTTATAAGCCAATCACCGTCCAGAGGCTACTTTTGAGCACTGTCTTGAGGACAAAACCTTCAATGCATGAGTTTTGGGGGAACATTTCAATCCAAACCATAACAGTACACATCCAGGGAGGGGAGAGATTATTTGTAGCCATCTTTGCAGACAATTTTCCATAGCCCTGACTCAGCCCATGTGATGATTCTACTGTGTATCTTTTCCCCTGAAAATCATATTATAAAAATGGTGAGGGGGCAAAGTTGATATTCCTGATTATCCATCCCTAATTAAATGATTTAATTACTAATATAAACACACGTACACATATAATTCACAAACACATATATTTACATCAGTGCCTTAGTTAATATCTAAATATTTTCCATTAGTATGATTTATTAGACTATTGCCTGTACTAGTAATTATCAGTAAGAGATAAATGTTTTTAAGTTTTAACTCTATAATCTCTTGGAAGGATTGTATTTTGCTGTACTTAAGGATATGATTGGAAACAGGAAATTAAGAATACAATTGGAAAATAGCAGTTTTCTTCTATGGTACTCTCACCCTAAACCAAAATTGGCAGACAGTCTCTTGGGTGTCAATTTCAGGATGTAATGCACAGCAATGCATTTAAGGGCAGGGAGTGGAACTAGTGCCTTAAAACGTACTTCTTCAGGGAATTCACAACCCCAATCCAACTTTGACCTTCCCCTCATGCTGCCTATCCTTAGCTTGTCTGTTTCTTTCCCAGGGGGCTCTGCTCATTTTTCTAAGTTATATACCCAATCACATCCTATGATGTGATTGAGTATATTAACTTAAGGACTTGGCTGGTGGAGGATGGGGGAAAGTTCTTTTTTTAAAAAATATTTTTTAGTTATACATGGACACAGTGTCTTTATTTTGTTTATTTTTATGTGGTGCTGAGGATCGAATCCAGTGCCTCACACGTGCGAGGCAAGCGCTCTGCCAGTGAGCCACAACCTCAGCCCGGGAAAGTTCTTTTTTAAGAAAATTACTCTTCAAATAGAATCCAGCCTGGACTCTGTTCTTAAAGCCATGTCCAGGACAATGTGACCAGACCACAACTCCAAGTGGAAAGATTTATTATCAATTGAGTTTCACTTGTTTTCACATTGTAGGTCTGTTAAAACTCCAGGACAACTTTGCTGTTTAAACAAAAACAAGACCTCAGTGTTTTTAAAATCACAAGACAATTTATATGAAGACCAGAGAAACAGAGTGAACAAGCTGCTTGTCCTATAAAGTTTACTGGGGGAGGGAGGGCATGAATGATGTCATAGATGTGACCATGTAGATATTCCAATCATGTATCCAACAAGCATTTATTGAGCATTTAATGTGCTCCTGACATGGTGTTAAGCACTGAGAAAACAGGAAAATGGAATTCCACTATAGCTCTTGTAGTCTGAATAAGGGAGACAGATATGTAATCCATTATACTGCACACTATATATTAAGTACTACCATAAGAATAACATATTTGTAATAATAACAGCAAAGTATTTAGGTAGCACTTATGATTCAGACATTGCTCTAAATGCTTTAATTCATACTAACTCACTTCTCAGAATAATCCTATGGTATTGGTTCTTTTATTGTCTCCCTTTTATCAATGTGGATGCTGAGACAGGGACAAGCCAAATGTTCTGCCCAAGGCAAACACCCAGTAAGTGGCAGAGCTGGGATTTACACTTACCTGGGCTGGCTCTAGTAATCACTCTCATTACCACCATGCAGAGGAGACAGTAATTAATCGGTCTGGGGGAGCTGGGAATGGTCCTAATGAGGCAATTATGCTGCCATATTAAAGGAGAAGAAGAGATCCCCAAGTGAAGGAGAGACATTTTCAAACTGGAGGACCATCTTGCTGGCAGGGAGTGCTTGGGGACTGATGGGAAGGCTGGTGAGCTGTCTTCTGGGGTGTAACAGTTGGGGTGGGGGAGGCGCTGATGGTGATAAGCCCCTGTACTCTGACCGTGCCTGGTTTCTCCAGAGGCTTCATTCAGGAACAGCCAGCTTCCCCACTTCCCCTGTTCAGAGACCAGGACCCTAATTCCGAACCAGGTCCTCACAAATGACATGCTAGAATCTGGGAAAGAGAGATGGAAAATAATGGTCATAAAATCTACATGCATAGTTTCAGTTTTTAGAGCCCTATGGCACATTTTCTCTTAGCTACACTTCATGTTTTTGCAGTTGAGAAAAGAGACAGGAAAAAAAAAAAGGTATCATCCAGTAAATAAGTACAGAGCCAGTCCTCAGATCCAGGTTTTGGGTTCTTTATCCAGCGTCCTTTCCACTGAGACCGACACAGTCTTGTCTCCATCATTAGACCTGAAAAATCTCCAAGTGTCCACCTTGCTAGATCTGTGTGCAGAGGGCCATTGTCTCATCTGAAGGAGAGTGAAGGACATACAGAACACTCTAACTCCAGAGGACACAAATGTGCCCATGATGAAAATGACATTGGAGTGAGAGCCAGGAAACTTAAGTCTCATCATTATCACAAAGTCACAATGTGACTTGCAGGCTTCGGTGTCCTCACCTGTAAAATAAAGGAAAATAATTTCCAAAGGGCTTGTCCAGCTTGATCTTTCTCCACCTCTGTCACTGTCTGCACATAGCTTAATTATTTTAGTCAACTGCTGTTTTTGGCCATCAGTAAGTGCCCAGTTCCATTCAAAACAGAGTTGAGTTGACAGACTGTGCCATTACAGCTGGAAGCACTGCATCTGGGACTCAGCTCAGGCCCGTCTGTGTTCCAACTGAGTTCTCTTCAGCTGAAGCTAACCTTGAAATGCGCAGCATTCCCATGGCCTTCCCGTGGGATCTGCTTCGTAACCTGAAATGAAATACATGTCTCCCTATTAATATCCTCACACTGTCTGAATGCATTTTAAAAGCTCCCTGTGCTTAGCAACCTGTGGGTTTGTCTTTGTTATTGTTGGTTAGAGTCTTATATACTTGACTTAAAAATTAGCACCAAATGCAGGTTTATCTGATCAGGAAAGCATGAAATAGAAGGAATGGGTAAATTTCCTTTGCAAAACAGACATCCTGGGATGTGTTTTGCGTGCTGGCATGAAATGAATGACAGCCATTGGTTCCCACTAGGCAAAGTGAGTGGCAATGAGGTCACGGGGAGAGAGCAGTGGGCATCGCCAAGATGACAACACAGGCTGAGCCTACTGCCAAAGGAAAGGGGCATAGGACAAAGGCTATGTCAACTGGATTCCCCAATATATTCTTGTGCCTCTACAGGGCTCTTCAGTTTTCAAAGTCTCTACATTCCTTACTTCACTCAATTACCATAGCGCTGGGGAGGTGACCGGGGCATAGGTAATTATCTCCAGTGACAGAAAACTGAAGCTTAGTGACTGGCCAAGGCAAAATAGAAGGACAGGACTGGAACTCAGTTTTCCTAACCTCCTCTATCCCAGTGCTCGCTCCTCTACACAAACTGCCACAAACACCTGGATTCCGATGTGACCTTCATGAGGGCAGAGACCTCCTGCTTCATTGATGTGTCCTTGGGGCCTGGCATACAGATTCAAGAAATACTGGCTGAATTTCTAGAAATTTAGCTTGATGAATGAAGGAGACTGGTCCTCAACTAGGGACAGAAAAAAGCCCGAGTCCTGACAATCTCTAAAGCCTTAAAATCTGCCCCGTTTTGCCTCCAACTCTACTTCCTGTGACATTACTCTTTTCACTGTGGCCACGCTGCCTTCTTGCCTTTCCTTAACCTGCCAGGATACTGCTGCCTAAGGGCCGCTGCACTGGCTGTTCCTTCTCTCTGGAACACCCTTCCCCAAATACTCTCATGGCCAACTTCCTCTTCCCTCTCAAGTCTACATTCAGATATTACCTTCTCCGCAAGGCCTGCCCCAAACATCCTATTTGAACATGGAACTCATCTTTCACTCCAGTGTTTCCAAACACTCTTACCCTGCTCTGTTCTTTTCTATGGCTTTTCTTTTTTCTGGGTTTTTTTTTTTTTGGCCTTTTGCATATATTTATGTTTTATTGTCATTTACTGTCTGTCTATACCTATTAGAGTGGAAGCTCCATGAAAGCAGGGATTTTTAATTCATTGATGTATCCCAAGGGCCTAGAACAGTGTCAGACACATAAGAGACTCTTAATAAATAGTACTGAATGGACAAGTGAATGATTGGATGGAACAATCGGTTTGCAAAGTTACAATATACTTCGATTTTGTGGAAAAGTTTTCTCTCCGAGGTATCTAAGGGAAACTGTGACATATTCAACTCTACTTGGTGCAACAGGGTTATCAAGGAACAGAGACTCTGTTACCTTTGTCCGGAGGAGAAGGAGCAAATGTTCTAGGATCTTCTCCCACCAGGCATGGGCTTTCTGAGTCTAGATGGAGTTTTTGCAAATTGGAATAGGGAGGAAGATGGAAAAACCAGGAAAACTCATCCCTCATGGTAAATGTTTAGAGGGGTTCTCTCTTGCAGAATCAGAGACTGCTACATATGGCAGTTCTAGATGTTGAAGAGGGCTCAGGATCTGGCACCAGAGCCACTGAAGCAGCAGCAAAGGAGCCATGATGGAGATTCAGGAGCTGTCTGACAGGCAGAAGAACCCCTTGATGCGGGTTCTAGACCCAGACCAAACAAGAACTGTGTAGGAAGCACAGGTGGAGGAGGGGCTTCCCAAATGTTGTGCAATCTCAGCAAGAATGCTGAGCCCAGGTACAGGCAAGCTAGAGAGCTGGCTTTCAGCACCCAGACATCTGTCGGGAGCAAGCTGTCTTTGCCAATGGGGACTGAGGTCCTAGGCTGGTCACTGGCAGAACTCAGCAGGAAGAGAAGCCACAACTTAGAACCCATGCAGCAGAGGAGGACGCAGCACACAGCCCCAGGGCACCCTCAGCATCTCCTACCTCTGCCCAGGCCTGGATTGAGAATTGGGGACAAGTTGAGCCAAAGGGGGAAGTAGCATGGAGCCGCCCCAGCTGTGGAGAGAGGGAGGGAAACAGGGTAGGGTTGACCCAGGTGCCCGAAGGCTTCTTCCCAGAGAGGAATGACTAGGTCCAGTTCTTTATTTGGCAAGGCACTGCCCACAGGCCCTCAGAGTTAGGGGCAAAGTCCCACCTCACTGATTTGGAGTTGGGCAAGTCCTTACTATGTCCAGGTTTCAATTCCTTCGCTCTCCTTCCTTGCTGGAGTGTGGGATAATGGAAGGAGAGCGCAGGGAGCCTGCAGGCATGCACGCCTGCTGTACACACTGAAGAGATGAGGGGCTCAGCTCGGTCTTTCTAGAAGGATCAGGTCTCTGACTTACTCCTCCCTGATCCACCAGCAGCCCAAACCCAGGCAGGTTGGAAACTGCAGCAGGCATAGACCCTCCAGCTGGGCTCCCTCCCTCCCCTGTGCCCAGCCAGAGCTGGTTTATTTGAACAAAAATTTAAATATAAATATGAAACATCCCTTCCCCTGTCCTTCCACTCAGCAGGAGGGAGCGTGTGTCAGCTGCAGCAAGAGTGCCCTGTGTGCTGAGAGATCCTATCTGCATGGAAGAGAGCAGAAATATTAGACGCAGCTAAATAAGAAAACACAGATTATTGCTGGAGACCCCTAAGGCCTACTTTGTCTGTGCAATAGTTTGTTTTACTTTTCACAGAATTTATTTTGGCTGCAGCCAGATTGATGGTGATTATATCTGAAATCCCTCCCACATATCTGTCACATAAACACTTCATTTAATTCAGGTTTGTAAAAATCTACGGGCCAATGGGGAGCCGGCTTGCGGATTAATTAGCAGACGCTAATGCTGGGCATCTTGTCACGGAGTCCAACCTGGCCCCCTTTTTCAGGAGTTTGATCCTTTGGGCTGGACAAGGAAAATTAAGGAAGACCTAGAGGCGGGAGAAGAATGCTGGGCGCTATCTAGCCTGGCTGGGGAAATGGATTCCAGGCTGTGAAGTGGGCCAAAGTTACCCATCCAGGCCCGGCCAGAGTGGAAGATATTCAGAGGCGTTTTGAAGTTGATACAAAATAAACCCTCCGCTTCCTCAGAGTTTCTGTTGATAGCATCACTGGATCCGACACCTCCTGGGAAGAGGAAGGGCCTTGGGGGCCAGGGCAGGGAGCAAGGTCCCTGATTAACCAGCTGAGTGGGGACACAGGGCCCCTGAGCCTTGGCAGTGGTGGCTCTGATTCGTGAGACCCTCAGACCTCCTGCTCCCCAGAGGCTGCCCTGGCCTTGCCAGCGCCAGGCAGGATTTCCTAGTGTCTGATGGGAGCATGCCCCTAATAGGCTGCATATGCCCGCCAGCTGTTGCTCTCCTCCTGCCACTGCAAGTAAGACAAGAAAAGCATTATTTCCTATGGCTTTCTAATTTCTAGGCCTCCTAACTTCACAGGCTTGCATTGGACATTGTTAACTTGGGGCTTCTCTGGGGCTAGTTCCTCTTTGCTCAGAAAGGGCTCTTTTCTTACCCCATTCCATTCATCTTCCCCTTCAGCATGGCGTTCTTCAACTAAGATGCTGTGGCTGAGAGCATGTGGAACCTCAGTGGGGAGATTTGGTTCCTAGGGGATTGCTCACATCCCTGCTGTTTTGGGAAGAGAATGTTCCAAGCCTGGGAGAATTTATTAGCTCAAGAATAAATATTTTTGAGCACCAGATTTCCAGAGTTTACATGTATACTTAACACAACATCCCAGCCAAAGGACTATTTTTGAGCCCATTTCACAGATAAGGAATGTGCATGATATAAAATAATTTGCAGGAAGTGACCCAGCCATGAAGGGGCTGAAACAGCAGGAGGCACTGTCCCCCCCACTGCTGGAACCCACACTTCAGTACCCCCCTGTGCTTTCCAGAAGGGGCACTGGCCTGGAAGCCAGAATGCTCCACTCTTGTCTCTGCTCTGCCAATGGGGATGACCAACATGGAGTCCCCAACCCTCCCCAGGCCTATTTCCTTATGTGTAAAGGAGGTATGGGCAGCACCCCCAGGCCCTGGCTCCCAGAGCCGCATGCCTTGATTTCACCTCCAAATAACCACAAGAACTGGGCCATCCCCAACTGCTCAATCTGCAGAGGGACCGGAGGCCAAAAACCAGCTCCAGCCATATCCAGTTACTAACCAAACACTTGTCTTTCTTTCCGACTGAAACTGAACGTGCCTGTCTGTCGCTTGGGGTTCTTGACCAAGAAAACTAATTTTTAACCCTTTCACAACAGGTTTTTTTTTTTTCCCACAGTGCATAAGACACAAGGCACCGATCTATCAGACATGACTCCATGCAGAACTCAGCTGGGGATGCTCTTTAAAGGAGAGAGAGCTGAAGGAGCCCACAGATACACCATTTTTGGCTTATCCCCTCCTAATTTCTCACTCCTGTGCCTTTTTGTAAATATAACAAGTGTGATTATTTTGCCCTCCTTTTAAAAACAAAGGATGTGATTGTTTAGAGGGCAGGAAAGGAAAGGCTGGTTTGGAGTAGGGAGGGAGGGTGGGACAGGAGTTGGGATCAGGGGTCATGCTTTGGTACAGAGATGTGGGTTCCCCAAGGTGGAGCTGAGTAGGCCCTGGATCCATCCCACCCAATCAGGATGCCCCACATCTGTGGGGAGCCCCCATCTAAATACTTCTCAGGGTCTATTAGCCACCAACTCCTCATTCCTCAAACTCCCTTCTGGGGGTGGTACTGGATGAGAGTTTTGTCTTTCTGCAGTGATTTTTTTAAAATCTTGGCTTGCAAGATTTTTAAAGCTCCAGCCCCAGCACCAAAAGCAAACAAACAAAAACAAAACAAAACAAAGCAACCTCAGCAAACATGACTGTGGAGAGAGTGAGAGTCAAAATTCTAAAATTCTTGGGCTCACCCTGGGATTAAAGACGTGACGGTGGAAGCCAGGAAACCGTGAGTCTGAGCGTGGGCCTCCCAGTTCAGAGGCCTAATTGTCAGACTGGGTTTCCAGATGCAAGCTTTCTGCCTCTGGCACGGACTTTTTCTATAACAAACCCACTTTGGGGTCATCCATCAATACCTAAATGCACACCTGGGAGGTGGGGGACAAGCCCCCATTTTTCTGGCTTTATAAATACGTAACTCACATTTCTCCAATTGACATTTGCAGAGGAATGATCGATTAGAGCGCCTTCCATCCTGGAGCAATTTCAAATAAACCAGAGTCGGCTGGTGCAGGCTCCTGCTCTCCATGCCCTGCAGAGGGAATAAGCTATCCCTTCTAGCCTCTTCCGGGTGAGCAAAAGCGAAGCCCCACAAGCTGAGAGGTGCTCTACAGGGAGAGGTGCTCTAGTGTCAAGCTCTCACCCAATGAGGTGAGAAAAGGTGAGTGCAGACTTTCGGTTCCATTTGCTACTTGCTAAAGCCGGGAACCCACAGTCCAAAACACTGGGATCAAAAGAATGGAAGTGAGTGAGACTCATTACTGGGTGACTCCCTGGTGTCATTAGAAACAGGCATCAAGGGCAACCTCTGTATGCTGACCAAGGAGGAGGCTGCACAAATGGAAAGAGGTGAGAGAACCACTAGCGTTGCTACCTACCCAAAATATTGACTGTCCCTGATACCTGGAAGGATGCCATGGGCAATGCATTTCCTTGGGCTAATTTTTTCTTACTGAAGTTTCTCTCTCTGGAGCAAATGTGGTTCCCTAACTCCTCCGTGAATAAGCCCATCAAATCCTTTTCCAAACAGGACTGAAAGGAACCCTAGCTTTCCATTCTTTCTTCTTCCTTTATCCATTCAACAAAGCTTGGGTTTCCACACCCAAGACATGCTAGACATGCCAGGGACACAAAACAGAGCCAAAGCAGACAGGGCCTTGTCTCCGTAAGCCTACTGCCCGCTCAGGAAGACGGGTACACAATCACCCGAAGAACAGGAAGCGACAACTGTGGCAGGAGGAAGAGGACCCCTGAGAGCCATAGGAAGTAGGAAGGCTGCCTGCCTCCCCTACTCTAGGAGTTGAGGCTCCAGCTGCCTCCTAAAGGATAAGCAGGGGAGGGCAGGCCCTCCTGAAGGAGAGCAGCACAGGCAGAAGCCAGAGGGGCAAGCACCCCCAAAATAGGGATGCAGAGAGGGCAGATGTGGGGCCGTGTTGATGGATTGGTGGAAACCAATACTGAAAACAGTGAGAGAAAAAAGGCAAGTCTGGTCCATGTCTAGACCCTCCTATGGATGCAAAAGCCCCTCCTGGCTGCTCCCGTCTCCACATCTAAGGGGTAACCGTGATGGCAACACGCGGGCAATGCTCCTGCAGAGGGTCTAAGCAAGAACACAATAGAGTGCTAACCAGTGTCAGGGAAGCTGAGCTTTTGAAGCAGGTAAGGGTCAAGTGAGGCTGGGGCATCACGAGTTCCCATGGGTGGCTCTGTCCTGAAGCCACTGAGAGGGCCGTGTGCTGGCCAGTGGTTGGCATCCTCACCACTGAAGGCTCCTGGCCTGGAGCCTCAGCTCACTTTATTTATGACTCAGAAACTAACAGAGAGAAGCACATACCAGGAATTACTGTGCTGGTGGCAGGCCTGACACCCCCGCTCCTGCTCACTCCCTCACCCACCACCGCAGGCGAGCTAGAAAAGCTAGAAGCAACGCACTTCCAACCTGACAGGCTGTCGTGGCCTCCCACTTAATTATATTGTCACACAAGCTTTCAGGGTTTCTGAGAACAGAGCCTTCTTCAGGGAAATTTAATTCTCCTCCCAGACCATTCACTGGCTCCACTTGCCCTCCCCTTCACACCCTGGTCCTTCCCTCTAAAAGCTCAAGAGAAAGTTCAGCAAGTGCCAGGTGCCTGCTTGGTGTTGAAAGAGGATAACAGGAGGAGAAGGAGGCGGAGACGCCCCAGTCATCCTCCAACACCCCTTTCTCTCCCTGTCACTAGAGGCTCAAGTTTCCATTTCCTGGGGCTGTGTAAATGGCAGAGGTAGAGAAGCCACCATTACTGGAGTTCTAGAGAGAAGCCGAGATGCTGTAGAGGTTCAGCAGATGAAGGGCACGCTACAGCTGGCCAGGTGAGGCTCGGGTCTCTCCTATCCATGAACTCCATCACTCCTACAAGTTAATGGTCAGGACCCCAAACCCCTCCATCTGTGTGGTTCCCTGTTTTGAAGGTCCTTTCACATATAGCATATGATACGAGCTGCCCAGAGTCTACAGGCCTTCTCCAAATTCTTCATTCAGTTGTCTCCTCAAGCAGTAGTGTTAGCTCTCTCGCCTTTTCTTCAACCCCCAAAATGACTCCATACACACAGCCTCTACTTCATGAGCTGCAGCCTTCCTCCACATCCAGAGGAGCTGCCTTCTTTAAGGTGACCACTAATGTCCAGCTTCTAATCCAGGCCCCTCCCGAGGCCTCATTGCTTCGGCCACATCTGTTCCTATTACCAGCATCCATTCATATTCTCTTCCCAGCCCACCTCCTCCCAGTCCACCTCCACTCCTCCCAGTGCCCCTTCATCTCCTCTACCCGGCCCATCTCCTCCTCCTCCTCCCTTTCCCAGTCCACATGGGCTCCTCCCCATCCACCGCCACTCTGCCTCATCTTCCTGAGCCACCACCATTCCACAGCTGTTACAGGGCTCCAATCCGAACCAACCTTTGATTTGGAAAACACTGCTGAATAGCTGCGATGGCCCCTTAAACAAATGTCAGTCCCGCAGACAATAAACATCAACACACATATATAGAGATAAACATACATATGTTGGGTCTCCAAATCATTTTAAATAAATATTTCCACAACACAGCTCAGCTATGTAGACATTACAAAAAAAAAAATCAATATTGCCTTGGGCTGGCAAATAAGGAAGGAAATCACTGGGAAATGTATTATTCATGAGCTCCCAAGCACTGATGACTGGCAGTGATAAGAGTCCCAGCGTGAGCAAGGCAGGCTGATAGCTTCCTATCGAGTCAATCTAGCCAGCTGGCTTCCTGTTTTCGGGAGCAAGAGATCGGCTCTCATCACTCTTCTCTTCTTCATTTAGGAGAGTGGAGCCCCGTGCACCTGTGGGAACTGAACTTGTCTTTCGCTGGGGTCATGACATGTAGGGAACAGGATGGAGCAGGGGAAGGAGAGCACAAAACTCCCTCAGGGGACACCCTGATAAGAACTAATTGGCATTCTGTCCTCTGCAAGTCTTTGACTCACAGTTCTCTAACTCATGCCTTCTTATGAGTGAGGAAGAATTGTTCTCAGCCTTGGAGAATTCTAACTGGCAAAGAAAAATAATCGTTGGACATGTATCAATATGGAGCCATTTTTTTAAAAAAATTTATTTTTAATATGCAACCTTTTCCAATGGAAGTTTGGGAAAGGCTCTCAGAAGTCTGAGCCCACAGCAGAGACAGGGAGGCCCTGGGTATCCAACTAGGTTAGCTGCCAGGGAAGGAGGTTGAGGAGAGAAAAGGAAGGGCTTCTGGTCCTGGGGTTACTCAATATGCTCTATTGCTCCTCAGGTAGGGTGCCCTACTCCACCTGGGCTCCAGAGCACCTGCCCTCCACTCTGTTCAAGTAAAAGCCAGGAGCCCAAAATACACGAAAAGAGACCCAGATTGCTTCTGAAGAGCTGCATGATCTAGAGTGAGAGAGAAAACTGAGAGGGATGAAAAACTGGTGTTCAAATTAAAATTCCAGATAATGAACAACATAGCCTCATGCATAATATACGCACCTGAGACATGTGTTATGCAAATGAACACAAATTTCCAAAGCATACATGTAGAGGTTGTGAATCCTAGTAGTGTGCAAGGACCGCTGACAGAGAGGCACCACGGGGTCCTTTTTAGCCCTGCTAAAAGAGTTACAGTCATATCTGTTGAGCCTTCAGAGATAAGAGTCAGTTGTCTGATGTAATTCGTTCTAGGCCTGAACTCCTAGCAGGCTGGGTGCCTTATATCTGGATGGCAGAGTCCACTGCCGAGATCAATGAGTGCCATTTCAAAGGGCTGGGGGATGGGTAGGCAGAACAAGACCCAAGGAGTCCTCCAGCCTCCCAGGTGGGATGCAGAGGGGAGCCAGGTGTTTGCACCTTTCAGTCCTGACTCCACAGGGAAGAATCCTTGCTTATCATTCTCCTGGGTGATTACCTTCAAGTACATGTTCCTAACATGTGACAATTGTTCTCTTAGTTGAGCTACCTTTCCTCCTATAGTTTTACTTCTATGATGGCAGTTTCCCAAAGGAAAAAACTGCAAGAATCTCAAGCACAGAATTACTGTAATACCCAGTGCTCAGTGACAAGAATCTCTAGGAACAAATAACTTTCTTAAAGCTCATACATCCCAGGGGCACTTAAACACTGAGCTACATCCCTAGCCTTATTTATTTATTTATTTATTTATTGAGACAAGATATCGCTACGTTGCTTAGGGCCTCACTAAGTTGCTGAGGCTGGCCTTGAGCTTGCAATATACTCTGAACCCTTGAGATGACACTGTCCTTCAGTCTTTTGCCCACACGTGGTGCCTAAGAGGTGGAGCCTGGCAGTGAGCAGGGCCGAAGGCACAGACACATTGCCAGCTGATCTCCCAGGCTGTCCTAGCAAACAATTCTGCTGTCTGTGTTCTTTCTGGGACACAAATTGGATCCATTTCATGCAGGAATGGAAAACAGTAAAAACAAAAGCCCTCTCCTTCCATTAATAGTCCCAGGGCACAATTTGTGTTACAAAATAGCATAGAATAATATAGAACATGGCATTAAAAGTCACCCTAAAAATCATCCGTGTCTAGTGTTTCCAAAACTAGGATTTCCCTACCACATTTTTTCTAAGAAATGTTAATGGTTGGGTTCCATAAAAAGAATCTCATTGTCAAATTAGTTTGAGAAATTTGTAATATACCTTCCAAGTATTTGATACATGTTGAAATATTGAAGACACTGAGAAGTATCATAGTAAATAAATCTAAGCTTTGATTTACTCATCATCTAACAATTGACTTAAGAATGGAATAACTTTTTCTTTAGTACAGCCAGCAACCGTAGGATATATTATTTTGGTTAAATGTATATCTGCCTTCCTCCTCCCCAGCCACAGCTCCCCTCATCCCCCACCAGACTTTCCTACCCCAGACTTCACCAAGCCCTAATGTCCTTGGTTCTTCACTCTGTCCTGTATCCACACCCTTTACTACATAATTTGCAGCTTCTTTACTCACCTCTTAACTTTGAGTTTAGCCACGTGACTTTGGATGGGGCCAACAGAAATGACATGACCGTGTGTTGGGTCCCAGTCTGAGCCTCAGGGGAACTGCATGATTCCTCCTGCTCTCTTCCACCTGCACCACTGCCATGAGAACATGCCTGCTGAAGGACCAAAAATAGGTACAGCAAAACTGAATCACCCCCATCACCCAGATGAGGCTAGACTAGATCAGCCAATGACCAGTCAACCACCAGGCATGAGAGTGAGCCCAGCCAAGAACAGCAGAAGCAACTGACAACCTTTAACTGACCCTAGAGGCTGAGAGATAAGCACCTATTGTGGCCTGGCACTGAAGTTCTGTGGGAGCTTGTCCTGCGTCACACAGCATCACGGAGGCAATAGGTAACAGGGACTGAGTAGTGGAAGAACATGGGGCTTGGAGTCACTGTTAGTTGTATTCAAATCTCAGGTCCACTGTCTACCAGCTGTGTGCATCTGAACAAGTTCTGCAACTTCTGCTAGCTTTAGCTTCCTCATCTTTTGAGCAAGGTTAACCTCAGAGCATGATTCTCAGGATTAACAGAGATATTGTGTGAAAGCTCCTAAATCATGTCTGGCACATGGTAGGTGATCGGTGAATGTGACTTCCTTTCCTTTGTCTGAGACCTTTCAATGGAGTGCATAGATCTTTCAACTCAGGCCAAGCATTTAGGCATCTTCAGTCATAGATTTGAAAAGTCTGGAATCAGAGCATGGGGCCATCCTTATGTTCATCCTACTTAGCAGCCTGTTTGCATCACTTGGTGACAGAGCACAAACTCTTTCCAGTGCTCCAATTTCTATACTGATAGTCAGTCTACTTCATTTCCAAAGTCCATAGAGCATCCCATTAATGAACACAGCATTATTTATTTTATCATTTGGGATGTTTACATCATTTCCCCTACCAAGTAAAGAGTAAGTATACATTAATGACTAAGAGTAAACAAGGTAACTGGGTGTGGTGGCTCATACCTGTAAGCCCAAGCACTCAGGAGGCGGCAGAGGAGGATCACAAGTTCAAAGCCAGTGCTAGCTACTTAGTGAGAACCTGTCTCAAAATAAACAAGAATAAAAAGGACTGGAGGTGCCACTTAATGGTAAAAAGCTCCTGGGCTCAATCTCCAGTGTGTAAATAAAAAAGTGATGTCATTGTGAAATAGCACATAATGAACAAAAAGATAACAAAGAGAAGACAAAACCTTTAAAACTGATGCTTGACAATAATAATCCTGCATCATTAATGAAATCTCACATCCCTGCAACAATTCTGTTGAAGAAGAGGCACAGGTAACATCTGTATTAAAACTATTTATCCTGAATGATTAAATAAAAGCTTTGATGTCTAAAGGCAAAACCCCTGGTTGGGTGAGAAATTTTACTTCTGAGATGCATCAAAGCCAGATAACTCAAATTAGCCAGCACACTCTTAAAAAGAGAAGACAAAAATATAGCCCAATCTTTCCAGATTGCAAGGGTTCAGGCTGAGAGACTGATTGTCACGATGTCCACCCCTCTAAACCTGTTTCTGCCCTTGGTCTTCTCAGAACATAAGATGAACAAGAGCAGCTGCCTGGCTTGAGAGAAAGATGTCTGCCTTTCCCCAACCCCCCTGTGAGCGCACGGTCCCCTCAGCATGCCATTTCCCCACTTCTGAGCCTTCCAGTGGAAACAGCCGGTAAGGCTAAAACAGATGCTGCCAATGGTCAGCAGGCCAGCAGCACACCATCAGCAGATCCCTCGCTCCTGGAGGAAGTCGTACAGGTCTACGGCGGAAGTCCATTTCCACTTATTACAACTAGACAAATGGCTTTTAAATTACATCCTAAAAGGCGAACAGGCCATTTGTCTTTGTAAGTAATGGCACAGAAATACAGTATTACTGCCACCCTTGCCCTGCAAAGGGGGAGTGTGTGAGGGTGGCTAAGAAAGAGGCACAGGAGGCAGAAACACCCGGGGTGGGCAGGATTTGATTCAGAAAAGTGGGCGGCTTTTTCTGGAGCCAGGTGGGAGCATTCACACTGGCTGGACCTCTGAGAAGGTGGAGCTGAGGCAGTGGTTTCTGAAAGCTCAATAGATCATAAAGGAACTTGGTGCAGACTATCAGGATGAGACAGGGAGGCTGGGGAGCACCAGAATGTTGGTGAGTGAAGAGAAACCTGGACAGTGGCCATAATCAGGCCTCAGCCACAAGGCTAGAGAATTCAGACTTAAACCTCAAAGATGCAACCTTGTGAGCCATGGACTTTGCAAGGAAGTAGCCAGATGTCTGGCCAGCTTAGAGAGCCACTCAGACTCCAAGCTCAGCCTCTGGGGTTCCAGGCCTCTCTCCTCACCACCCTCTGGAGATCTTAAAAGCCAGGAACTCCTACCTCTGCTGGGCCAGGCGTGAGTGCTGTGACATGTTATAAATAGAGAGACATTAAAGAAAGAATGCCAGCATTCCTCCTCTGTGCTCTAAAGCCTTTGTTTGTCTTATTAGTTGAGGCCTGTCAGTCCCCCGTGAGCTGGCAGGTCTGCAGGGTGAAGGAAGCTGTCACCGCAAGGTTTCCACGCTGACAGTCTGTCTCGACTCCGTTTCAGCACACAGCCAGCCTTGAGGCACCAAGTCACGCTCCATCTTTCAGATCTGTGGCTTCCCTGGGGGCATAGCAGGACCAGCGCCCCCAGTCTGGAGCCCAGAAAGTCACACAGAGGGGCCTCTGAGTCTGCTGAGAACAAAAAGCTGCCAGCTTTCAAGGATGAAGTTATCATCATCTTGTTTCTCTGGACTTTCCTCCTTCCCAAGGAGGAAGTGCTGTGTAACCTTCTCCCCGCTGACTCCTTTTCATGAGGATTTGAAGTCCCACCCTTCATGGGAGCAGTCAGCACTGCGGCTGTTTAAGGAACTTGGTGCAGACTATCAGGATGAGACAGGGAGGCTGGGGAGCACTCCATTACTAACTTCATGTCCCTCCAACTGGACTTTCACACTCACAGCTATGTGCACTTTATAATTGGTAGGCATCATGCATGTCCAGAAGAGTTTTTTTTTTTAATATAAAGGGTTACTATATAAGATACATTAAAAAAAGAGTGCAAAATTTTCATGCATTTTTTAAGGTAGCACAGAAGTCCAAGGTATCCAACTATTATGGAAGGAGCTAAGTCCCCATATTTCCAGGATTGATGTTTCTACTCCTCTCTACTGTTAGGGATACTCTGGTGAAAGTTGAAGAACTATTTTACTAATAAGACAAGTTATAAGAATAGGTATATGCCTCAAGTTCTTCATTGATAGCAATAAATAAAATTGCATTTATATGACCAGTTCTATCCTAAGCTCTTTTTATGGATTATCCTCTTTAAACATGGCCTCTACCCAGTGAAACAAAGACTATTATAATGGCTCAGAAAATCTAAGTGCCCAAGTGTCATGTAGCTTCAAAGTGGTGGCACCAAGATTTAAACCCAGTAATAAGATGACAGATCCTGCTTTCTTTCTTATTTATTAATTTAATTGGTACTGGGGATTGAACTCAGGGACACTGAGCTATACCCCCGGTCCTCTTTTTTTTGTTGTTGTTGTTGTTGTTTTTGTTCGTTTTTGAGATAGAGACTCACTGAGTTGCTGAAGTTCTGGCTAAGTTGCTGAGGTTAGCCTCGAACTTGGAATTCTCCTGCCTCAGCCTCCTGAGTTGCTGGGATTATAGGCATGCGCCATGCTGTCTGGCTTAGATCCGGCTTTCTTAGTCATTCATCTCCACGGACTAAAATGAAGGGGCTGGATCAAGTGATTTCATAGGTCTTTTCAGCTATGTGTTCCCAGAATCAAAGCACAAAAAAAGGGATTAAATAAAGAGAAATTCTTTCTTAAAAAGATAATTCCGTGGGCTTGGGCAGTAGCTCAGTGGTAGAGCACTTGCCTAGCATGCGTGAGGCCCTGGGTTCGATCCTCAGCACCACATATAAAAATAATAAATGAATAAAATAAAGATCCATCAACAACTAAAAAAAATTTAAAAAAAAAAAAAGATAATTCCATGATAGGTCATCCTTATTCAACTCTAGTTTTTTGTAGGTGAGAATTTTGAGCTGGGTTTCATGGTAGAGTCAAATGAGGTAAAATGGAACATAGGAAGGATTCCCAGAGGAAGCCTTGAGAGTGGGCTCAGAAGACATGTATTTCATGGGCTTTCCAAAGCTTCCACGGTGCTCTCATTCAACTTCTGCAGTATGAGAGTGGCTTCCTAGTAGCCACATGCACTCAGAGAGCAAGTGGAGAAGGTGGCAATCAAGTGACAAACAATTTGAAAGGAGGCAGCACAGCTGAAAGATGGGTCCTAGAGGAATTCCTGTCCTCCTGTGGGTTCCTGAGGGGCACTGGGCACAGTGACTCTGAAGGACAGGTACATCTGGTACCTAAACCCTACCCTCTTTCCACTTCCAAAGGCTACTTCTTGGTCCAGGATGCCGGCTCCAGGACCTGCCCTCTGGGCCTGTCTTCATACAAAGCACAGTAAAGGCAGGTTTGATTCACAGAATCAATGGAGGGAGCAGACATCTCTGCCCAAGAGGTCCTAGGGAAGAGCAGATATGTCAAGAGGTCTTAACAGAAGATCGCATGGTCCTGGTGAGACCATACAAAGGAGGAGAGACTTCACCAATCCCATGGTCCCTGCCCTCCTGTGGTTGGCAGCAGGAAACACAGGCTGAATGTCAGAGAATGCAGAATTTTTTATTAGCCTTGACTTGAAGCCTTTCCTCACCCACCTGTTCTGAATGTCCACCCTCACCAGCAATTTCTGAACTACAGCTGCCTCCTCTCTGAAGCATCCCAGAGTTCCCCCAAGCCATGGCTCATGCCTCCAAAGGACATGGCACCCCTTGGCTATGGATGTGATGCAGAGAAGACCTTCAAAATATGAACTATTAGTGTGACTTGGGTACCAACCAGTCAGAGCAGAATTCTCACCAAAGACACCTTCACAATGAGTCCCCTCTACATTTTAGTTTTATCCTTCAGTGATGTCGCCCTTAAACTTGCCTGCTGAGGTTCTCTCCCAACACCAGACTCGCTGTGCTGAATCCTTCCTCATGCCTCATATGCTTCCCCAAACTCCTAGGCTCTCTCAGCACAGGCCACCAAAATGGCCCAGGATCCCTGATTGCAACCTCTCAGGTATAATTCAGGCTCTCCCCATTTTAGCCAGCATTTTCCTTTACTGAGACCTAAAGGACCCAACTAGAACAATTTTAGGGGAGGAAAAGTTTATCCGGGGGCTCACGGTTTCAGAGATCTCAATCCATACACAGCCGACGCCATTCCTCAGGACTCAAGGTGAGACAGGATGTCGTGGTAGAAGAGTGTGGTGGAGGGAAGCAGCTCACATGATGATCAGAGAGCAGAGAGACTACATCTCCAAATACAAAATATATACCCCAAAGCCACGCCCCCATTGATCCACTTCCTGCAGCCACACCTCACTTGCCTCCAGTTACCACTCAGCTAATTGCATCAGGAATTCATTCTTTGATTAGGCTAAGGCTATAACCCAATCATTTCTCCTCCAGACCTTCTTGCAGTGTCCCACATGTGAGCTTTTGGGGGACACCACATCTAAACAATTACACCTCTTCCCCTTGCAAATGTCCTCTCTTCTCCTTCACTGGCCATGTCTCCTGAACTCCTCAGCTTTGCTCTCTACTTCCTGACTCCCATAATGCTTCCCTCTACTCCATCCAGTGTTGCCTATATCTCTTCCAGGATACCTTTTTCTGAATTTGGCATTTGATGTTATGAAGCTCAGCTCTCGACTGGATGTTGCCCTGCAGTGTCTTTCTGACGGCTCCATCCATTAGTTCTACTACCAATGTGCCCAAGGCTGGTGCTCCTTGAAGGCAGGTAGCAACTTTTAAGTTCTTGTAACCCATCATGCCCAGAGTAGGTCTGAGTATTCATTCTGTAGATGTTCAACCAGATTGATGTGTATGTGGACATGAGTCCTGCCCCAGTGCTGGCTGTCACCTCCATCTTGGGGCCACAGTTTCCTCATCTGTCAAACAAGGGGTTGGAATCTGGTTCTCAACTCTGGCATCACATAGAATCATTAGGGAACTTAGAAATAGTCTCAATAGGTAGGGCCTCCCCTGGAAATTCTGCTTGAATAGCATTGGGTAGGACTCAACATCAGATTCTGTATTTTCTTTTTTTTTGTTAAACATTCTTGGGGACTCCAATATGCAGCAAGACTTTAACCACTGGATTAGATCATCAAAACAGTCCCATGAAACTCTGATTTCATGAATAAAATTGAATTGGATGGTGCTCCAAGTGAGGTCATCCCTGAGAGAAGGTCTGGTTTAAAACTCTTCTGACACACAGGCAGGAAAGGAACTGCAGGTGGGGACTGCAGCAATAGCCAGTGTCAGAGCTCAGTCCTGGGCATCACTGATGCCTATGACAGGTCTTCCCCAGAGCCCTGTTCTTAAGTGATGTGTCTGTCCAAAGGACTCCCGATGCTAAATGAAAGGGTTAAGGCCTCCCCCAAATCCAACCCCCCTACACATATTACGTGCTCTTTAAAGTGTCAAGAAAAGTTCAGGATTGCTGTTGGCAGGTTGTGCCAAAATTCTTGCCTGAACATATTGGATTATAAACTATGTAGATATGACAAGCCTATCTGACAGATTGGATGCCTCATGCTACGATGATGTTTCAAAGAAAGACATGTTTCTTCACTGTTGTGGTTTAGGGTTTTGGGTTGTTTTGTGTGTTTCCTGAGTGTTTTCATTCTTTCCTCCTTCTCAAAATATGGTCCTGACTTTGAGCTGTGACATCAATTAAACACTGAGCTAATAAAATAGCTAAATCTAGGAGAGTGCATGGAATGCCACTTAGAAATGTTGGTTCCGGCTCCTATCCAGAGCCAAATCTTGGACATCAAACCACGCTCAATTACAGACCTTCATGATTCCTTGGGCATAAAGGTCTTTTTGTAAGCCTCCCTCATCATGGGGCCGCATAAATGGGGCATGTTTGTGTCCTCTCTCCCCCTTGCCTCTTCTCTCTCTCTCTCACCCCTGCCCCCACATGTTGAAACAAGCACAGTAATTGCATTACCAGATTTCCAGGATTAACTTTTGGTTCAAGGAAAAGAGCTGAGTTTGAGCGTGTATCTGTAACTGGAGGTGGGAGGGTAATTAGCTGTGCACAGCTAGCTGACGGCTACGAGGACCCTAGAAGACAAGTCTATTTGTTCTGTTTCATCAAACAATTTAATCAAATACTAAGTGCCCTGCTCACAGTCCCCACAAAACAAATATTTGCTGATTGATTGATTCATCAAGCCACTGGTCAATTCAGTTAAACCACGTCCTTGCTGTCCAGAGCACCAAGGAAAGAAAAATAATTGACCTAAGTAAATCCTTTGCTTTCAAATGTCTGCTTTGCTGCCTCACAGAAGCTACTGCAGAGGGCACAGGGGAAGGGTGCTGAAACCTACTTCTCACCTCTTAATGTCTTTCCAAAATAAATAGAATTTCAAAACAAAAAGGTTACAAAATGAAGTTCAAGAGGAAAATACACAAGAGACCTTCATCACTCATGTAGGCAAAGGCCGAGTTCGTGAGCAGCCCATCATCTCAGGGTGGAGGTGTCTCCCTGCTCCAAGAGGCTGTGAAATCAGTGTCCCTCTGCAACGGGGCAGTTCTGACCCTGGAGGCATCTTCTCCTCCACTAGCTCTCTAGGGTGCAGAGCAGAGATGCTGTCACATAGCCAGGTGTGGACATAATTCCAACGTCTAGACACAAAGGGAACGTGGGGACCAGATGCAGATGCCAGACCACTTCCCAGAGAAATCTTTGCTCTGTCACTCAGTAGCAGACTGTAAATGACTAGCTGGAAGCCCCACTCTGCCCTTTGGTAGAAATTCCCAGTGGGGAGTGAAGTGTCTCAGCACATTCTATTTTCTATTCTGGAGCCACTGACCAAAGGATATTTGTCTCTTTGGGGGCCCAGAAGAAAGTTTATCCCCCAGCAATGCAGGGCTCCAGCTGCACACAGAAACGCCTGCCCGGAGGCTTTGCCCAGGCTGAGGAATGGCAGGGAGGCAGCTTTCCATGAAAAGCAATTTAAAGTGATGTGATGTTAAAGGCCAGGAGTCCAAAAAAGGCAAACAGTTCATCACCTGTGAGTGATCTCCTGAGCCCGGACACATTTTTTTTTAAAGTCTGTCTCACAACTTCATTTAACTTGAAGTCCATTTGCTAATTAGGTAAACACGGATGTGATATTGACAATATATCTCTAATCCAGGCAGGAAGGAAGTATCTGGTATCAGGCAACTTCAGGCACTCTCCAGGTCCCTCACCTGAAAGGGGGGGTGTACTCGGGAGAAGGAGGAAGGAAGAGTGACAGCTCAGACAACAGGTGGAGACCAGTGGGGCTGGGGGTTCCTTAACTCTCCAGGTGCCAGGACACTCACAGAGGGGTCGGGGAGCAACGTGCAGAACATTCCCCAGCGCACTTAGTAGTATAGAGCAGTTTGCAGTTTACAAAGCACGTCTCATATTTCCTAAGGAATTAAATCTTCAAACCTCTCCTATGCAACCAGCTGCGATGGTTAATTTTATATGTCAATGTGGCTGGGCTATAGTGCCCACATATTGGCCAAACGTTATTCTGGATGTTCCTGTGAAGGTGTTTTTCATATGAGATCAACGTTTACATCAGCAGACTCTGAGTAAAGCAAGTTATCCTCACGGACATGGGTGGGCCTCATCTAATCAGCAGAAGCTGTGAATGAAAGTGTTTTCTCTCCAGAGCAAGAAGGAATTCTCTAGGCAGACGGACTACCTTTGGACTCAGCCCAACTGAGTCTTCTGCCTGCTGGCCTATGCTGCAGAGTTTGCATGAGTCAATTCATTATGTTCATTATTACACACACACACACACACACACACACACACACACACAAAGCCTGTTGGTTGTGTTTCTTTGAAAAGCTGGGTAATACACTGGCAGTGTTACCAACTCCATTTTATGGATGAGGAAATGGGTTCAGTGAGAACAGGAGCCAAGACTGGGCCACTGTGGTATGGACTGATCACTCAGGATTGTGTTGGGGACATGTTTACATATGAGGACATCATCATTTAGAAACATAAAAGGCCAGGGCTGGGAGGTCAGGGCTTTACCACGTGTCTTAATCATACCACTTCTGATCTTGAGGATTTCTGGGGCATGTACCCCCACACCCCAAACGCCCATTGTTCCTTCCCCTCTGCTGATCTGATCACCTTTCTCAATTTTCCTCAGTGTGATCTTCCACATGAGGGAAAATGCCTGACTGCAAAGTTTCTGGTAGGAGACGTCTGCCAACAAAATGACCATTTTAAACAGCACATTGCGCAATGCTCAGAACTGAATAGATGAACAAAATAATAATTAAGCAATTGTGTCCATAGTACCCTACAAATGTGACCTGCACTGCAGAGGTAAGGTGTCATCTTCATTGTGGTTCTTGGTCACAAGACTCTGGGATGTTGAGAGAGCACACAATTTCTCCATGTAAGAAATAGATCACAAAAGCTCCAAGTCCAAGGTCAAGACCACTCTCTGCTAGGATTTAGCTTAAGTGAGATGACATGAGACTTAAGAGCCTGAATAAAGCAAATTAATCCTCTTGGTTCAATCACCTTATCCTCCGGCCCTCACTTTACATAGGTTCTCTTCTTCATTGAGGAGAACCATCTTGGTTGCAAGAAAGAGAAAGCAACTTATGGCAACTTCAACGCACAAGCTCAGGTCTCAGAGAACCTGAGGGCGAGAGCAGCTGAGCCTACTTCTCCCCATTCCCCAATCCCACCAAATGATTCCGTGCAACTCTTTGAAGACCCTTTCTTAGGAAGCCAATGTAAAATATTAACAGGTGATGCAGAGCAAGAGATGGCGACGATGATCCAAGGACCCCCATGAGCCTCTCGCGGTGTATCCAGTGCTTTCCCACGTCATGCTTCTTACTAGTGGGTCACTGTGCAGTTTGAGAACCATGACCTCCTTCCATCCTCAGGATGACCCCAGAAGGCACACGCTTTTCATTCTCATATGACAGATGGAGAAAGTGACACTCAGAGAGGTTAAATGACTTGCCCAAAGTTGCTTAATAAGTGGCAACCACTGACATGTCTGTCTCCTTTAGTTCCGTGAGGTCAGGAACACTGTGTAACTCCTTCACTCATTGCCCTATCCCCAGCCGCGAGCCCGACGCCTGACAGAGCAGTTGTTCAACAATGTTTGTAGTATGAATGTCAAGGAGAGGCATGGTGGCCTCCCCGTCTTTAGGCTGGGCCATTCTGTGCATTCTGACCACAGCCTCCTGACCAGGTGGCCCTCAGCACCTTTGCAAGCCCTGACGGTCTACAGATGGATTATCCTCTCAGCCACTGGGGCAGCCAGAGCCCTTGGGCCAGTAGCCTCCTCTGGCTATATGCAGTCTTTGTTTACTTTCCCTAGGATGCCAAACAGTTATTATGTTTTTACATGTTATTATGATCTGGGGAATTGTGGAAAATACAGCATCATCTCATTTAAATCATAAGGATTTGTCTTATAATCAAACACTATACCCCCACACTAACCCTGTTTGGTTATCCAAACACTATCCTGTTGTTACAAGGCATGAAGCTTTCGGCAAAACTGAAGCAGCACAAAGACCCCCTCCTTCACCCCAATACTTGCAATCAGGCCAGAAAGATTTCAGACATGTCACTCAGATCAACAGGTGTGAGTTTATTAAAAGATATAGGAAAGGGAAAGAGGGACACTCTCAAGGGAAAGAGTGGATCCTCTCAGAGAGGAGGGGGATGGCACACCTCTCCTGCCCTCCAGTTTTATTAGGGGATCCCAGGGGAATTTCCAGAGAGTCCTGCCTAGGTCTTCCTCTTTACTTTTAACTGAGAACAGGATGACATCAGACTTTCATGTCCCCACTGCCATGACAACTCTAGGTCACTTTGGCCCATGTTGACAGAACCTGTTCTTACAGATTTTATGGTTAGGGGCAACTATCCTTATCTCCCTGAGTTCTGGGATCTGGTCTATGTAAGGATCACAAAAATGCCCCCGACAAGGTAATTTATGTTCTTTTTACCAGCATTTTGGGTCTGCATTTCTCCTGCAGATAGCAAGTAGTATGTAAGGAATAAAACATATCCTGTTGTCTTCAGTTAGGCAGGTAAATTGCTTTTTAAAAGGGAAAGCATGTGGAGATCAACACAATGGGCCTATTTTATTGACTTATTCCCTTAACCTCGTGTTCCCACCACTCACATCTGTTTGTCCCTTATCACTATGATATTTGGGGAATTGTCCTATATCCTCTGTCTTAGAGAATAACTAGATGACAGTCCTCATGGGACAGTGGCCTCCTCCCTTCTAGCTGAGCACCCCAAGGCTCTCTTTGCCCTTGTCCAGATTTAAACTCAGACCCTAATGATGGGGGATGGGCAGGTGGAGGACTGCTTCAGCTCAGAGACACCGACCAACAAGAAGGTCATGGCCAATAGCATCTGGCATTCCTCACGTGAAACCAGAGGCTCGGAGCCCGATGCCAGGACTCTGAAATGCCTTTCCTGCCAGGGATTATGTTCATTTACACAGGATCTGAGACAGAAATTCCAAAGAGATGATACTGGAAACCAAAGGCCTATAGCATATTAATAATACAGACGGGAAGGCTCCCTCAGCAGCTGGTAGCAAACATATATTAAATAAAGAAAGGGACCTGGCCCCAGCCCAAGCCCCAGCAATTCAGCCAGGTCATTTCAGATTACAAATAGAAACAATTAAACCTTATTAGGTTTATTATAGACTCTGTCTCTGGTTAGATATTAGGTTTCTGCACTTACATGCTAATTTCTGAGTCAAAGAATCAGAGATCTCCCAGATTAGCTATCTACCACAGCTCGTAGGCTGCAAATATCAAACTGTATTTACACTTCACCAAGTCCTCCAGGCCCTTGTCGAGTGCAGCAGTGAGCAGAACCCAGTGTAGCTGAGGGCTAGGTTATAAGGCTCTGCACAGAAACTTCAGCACTCCATTCAGAGGACTTGGTCTGAAGGTGTGGCTCAGCTGGGCCAGGAGAGGTAAACCCACATTTGACTACTTATAATGTCAGTCTTCCAAAACACCCACAGCCCTCTCTTCCTTAAACCCCAAATTCAGTTCCCACATTTCCATACCCACCACTTCTCAGTCGGTGATAATTGAACAATCACATCTTTAAGTAGTGTAGATATATAGACAGAACTGTTGCATCTCTAAAATAAGAATAGAAATGACTGCTGCCTGAGTTCATAGTCTTGCTCAAATCACTACTTGTGTAACTAGTTGCTTAACTTCTCATGATCTCAGTTTCTTTAACCATAAAGTAGGGATTGGATTCTGGACAGAAGTAATGAGATGGGTGTATTCCTTCTTTTTCAAACTTAATTCTTATCCTTGTCCACTTCTCTTTTGGGACACTTACTTTTTATTGATTTGTAAGAGCTCTTTATATGTTATAAACCTTTATCCTCACAAACACCATATTTTTCTTAGCTTGTCATTTGTTTATGGTATACAAAGTGGCTAAAACTGTGACTAACACATTGGCAACAATTCCATTACTGAGAAATCGTTTTTATGTATACGTGTGTGTGTGTGTGTGTGTATATATGTGTGTATACATATATATATAGAGATGAGGATCAAACCCAGGGCCTCTCATATGCCAGGCAAGCACTCTACCACTGAATCACAACCCCAGGCCCTGAGAAATGGTTTCTAAGTGTGAAATTTCTATACAAAAAATAAGTTATCTTTATTTTATTATTACCAACAAGGACAGGGCTGGACCCCCAAATGGGAAGCTCTACCTTCCTAGAGAACTATAACTTGTGGAAGCTGGCCAGGGCTGGCATTAGCAACCAGGAGTCTTCAGGTGAGAAAGACAAATGCTGACAGGAACCAGGATCTTGAAAATGAAGGATTCTGCTTGAATGAGACCACATCCTGTTCCCACCAACCTCCCCCCACCCATTCTTTCTTATACACACACACACATGCATGCAAGCTTGAGAGAACAATAAAAAGGCTGATGGTGGGGCTGGGGATATAGCTCAGTTGGTAGAGTGCTTGCCTAGCATGCACAAGGCTCTGGGTTCAATCCCCAGCACCACCAAAAAAATAAATAAAAGGCTGATGGTAAAAACCATCCTATGTCACATTGCTGGAGAAAACTTAGAGCAGTTTAATTGAAGAGTTGACACTGGTTGGAACAGAAATAGGTAGGATGCATTTGTGCAAATGGGTCATGGCTGATATTTGGGGGGTGGGTAACTCTGAGAATAAAATGAGCATGGTAACATAAAGGTCTGTGTGGAGATGCTGCCGAATGGAACATGTTTGCATCTACTCTCTTGTTTGATCCTCAGACTGGCCCTCAGAGGCATCCAGGACATGCATTTCCAGGCCATTTCATGGAAGGAGAAACTGGGGTTCAGGAGTTCCATGCTTTCAACAGACAGAACTAGGATCTGGGTCTCTCTCTGGATCTCTATCGAAGATACACATTCAACAAATAGGTACCAAGATCCTACCTTGGGTCAAGCTCCCAGCTGTGGGTTTGTTCTCCCCCTGGTTAAAGATGCTCTCAGTGTTCCTCAAGCCTTCTGTGTCAGCCTGATGCACTTGGATTCCCAGAATCAGTGTCAAGTTGGAAGGACTCCCTGAAAGGACCCTGGTCAAAGTGGCACATCTCAGGGTTTTGCAAATGTCCCTGTATCTTAAGCCTAAGAAAACAGAGTTGTGGTCAACTCTTTCAAATAGCTGGAATATGGAAGCCCTATTGAAGGGCCAGCTGTGGGCCACACAGAATCCTCCAATTTATTTGATAGCTTAAGTGGATTTGAGTCTGTGAAATACCTTTGGTTTCACTGCCCCAGTTGAAACCCCTCTTACGTTTTAGTTCCTGCTAATTCAGCAAAATTAATGTGGCTTGGGTTAGGGCTGGCGGGGAGAAAGGTATCTCTTGTCCCTAAACCCAGTTCAATAGTAGCCCAAACAGCCCCCAATGGGCTCCATCTCACTTCATTCTTCCAATGAGGCCTCCCCCAGAGCTGGCCACCAAAGGCACTGTGCAGGGATCCCCACAGCGTGCCAGCTGCCACATGGAGCTCACAGCTCTGGATCCCTCCCTCCTCCTCAGTATCCTCTCTCTCAATAGCTGCTCCCCTTTCAGGAGAATGTCATCAGCCAGTGCCCAGAGCTGTGGTAACTGAGCCCAGATACTGAATCAGATGTCCTGAGGGCCCCTGCCATAAACTGCAGGTCACATAATTCAACCTGATCCCTCACTCCATCCTACACTTTATGTGCTTCAGGGGACACACAGCGATGGTGAGGAGATAAGTGCTTGCCACAGGCCTGTGGGATGAAAGATTGCTCTAAAATGGAAAAGTTACTCAGGTCCAAAGAAGAGCGACCGGTTCAGACCTCCCAGAGGGGAGGGAAGGACTCCATCATGTGTCTCCATTAATTTCCTTCTCTGAACCCCATGAGGAAGACACAGCTCTTCTCTTTGCTGGTGCTACAGGCAAGTCCTTGGAACTGTGTCTGGGGGTCCTGACTTCCTATGTTCTTATCTATCATACAGGAACCACTCTCTGCTGAGGAATGAGATAAAATATCAGTGTGCACCAGTCCTGGGGAAGAATGGCTCTTGAAATGAGTGAGAAGGTCATTTTTTCATCCTGGTAACCCTGTAACTGCAGGGAAAGGGTTTCATTTTATTCCCTAGCAGTGACACTGTTGCCTGGGACAATGGTGGCATGGTGGCACATGAGACTTTTGCACTGAGGTCCCTGGGGTGGATATCGAAGATCAAGGCCTCCAGAGCCTTGCAGAGAGGCAGAAGCCCTGGCTCCTGTTTTCACAGGAAGGAGTCAGAGGAACCCTCTCATCTGACCCAGGACCCTCAGGAACAAAGGGGCGATCTCCCCGGCCCCCAGCCCTCCAGTCCGCATCTGCTTGGGAATCAGCCAGGAGGTCCATCCTCCCAGTAGCAGTGCCTCGAGTGCTCCACGCCCTGGAGCATGATTGGCAGTCACACTTGGTCTCCCTCCCAGCTGTCACAGGCGGACAAGCCCCATGGTGGGGCTGCTGCGCAACGACATCTAGACACATTGCTAAACATTTCCAGCTGCTGGGAGGGCCCGGGTACTATATGAAGTGAGATTCTGCAAGGTTTCACCACAGAGGCGAGGACAGCCAGAGGGCATTCCCTAAACTCTTTTCTACTGTCCTCCATTTGATGAAAGACTTGTGGTTGAACCTTTATCTTCCATAAACACTGAAAATGTGGTTACCTTGATTTCCATGTCTCATTTTCATTTTATTAAAAAAATGGGTTCCTTGCAATAAAACATTTGATACTCTGGATATTCTGCAGAAAACAGATGTTTCTCCATGTAATAGACATCGGCAGGCCTGTGTGCCCACCAGGCCTCACACTCACACTCAGACACACATACGCACACGTGCATCTCATGAGGGGCGGGGCTGGGCTGGGCTCGCTGGGGACAAAGAGTCTCAATAGCCACACAGCCACACCACTGGAGTCCCTTCAGCTGTGAGACCTTTGAGCCAATAGGTCAAAGGAAATGCAAAAGCACCAGCCCTAAGTGTGAGGAGGCCCAGAACTGTGACTGGGGGTCTTGGCTTCAGAGTCCCTGCGGTGCACCTCGTGCTTGCTCCCTGGGGGCTCATCACACCACAGGGGAGTGGGAGATGTGGCCAAGCACTGGCTCTCTCTCCCTCCAAGGGGGATGGGACAGAGCTCAAAACCACACAGGCCTCATCTTTCTCAAAATCTCATGGAAGCACCTTAAAGATTCTGCAAGGTCCATTTTTGACAAAGCTGTAAGTGGGTCCTCTTTCCCTCTTTCTCCTCTTTCCACAATCCCAGGCTGAAAAGAGAGGCCCACATGGGAAAAGCCAGAGCTTGGTTTCTTCACCCAGAGCACATAGATGCTTTCTCTAGCTTTATGCCTTGGGCTCTGGGACAGCCTGGCTCACTCATTTTTCCATAAACATGGTTCTTCATCTCTTCTGAAGGTTCCCCTAGAACTAGCTAAGATACCTGAGGCCTGCTCCTTTCCCAGGGACATTTGTACTTTCATTGAGACCCTGACAAAGGTAAGAGCTTTCAAGACCCATGGTAATTAATCCCTGTCTGTGGAGGGTCTTGGGGGCCAGGAGAGTTGTTTCTAGGCAGGAGGGAACTCTGCCTGCTGGAAGGTGCCCTGTTCCCCACTCTTGCTACCCACACTGCAGCCTGAGGGCACCACTGCAGGACTTGTCCTCACCTGGATGCCTGGTCTCCTTTTGACCCGTCTTTCTCTATTCTAGGGTGCCAACTGTGTCACCTTCCTCCTCTGTCCCTCAAGACCACTTGGGAGGCTGCTTGTTGTTCCTATGAGCTCCTGTCATCCCCACGAGCTAGAACTCTGCACCAATGATTCTGGGAAGCCATTTCCCTATGATCATCTTTATTTATGTCCACCTCATCTCCTTACTAATAGGATTTGTGAAAGTTTAAAAAGTACACGAATTCTACTGGGTGTGGTGGCACATGCCTTTAATCCCAGTGACTTGGGAGGCTGAAGAAGGAAAATCTCAAGTTCAAGGGCAGCCTCAGCAATTTAATGAGACCGTCACAAAATAAAAAGGGCTGAGAATGTAGCTTAGTGGCAAGAGCATCCCTGGGTTTAATCATCAATACTAGAGAAAAAAAAAGTGGGGTGGGGGACACATAAAATGAAAATATTGTATCAAATGACTGAAAACCAAGTTAGAAAAATAAGATGAATCATAAATCTTACCTTTGTTAAGGAGAACTATAAATTTGGCTGTGGGATTCCCAGATGCTATAGCAAAGAGGTAATACTGCCAGTTTTAAGACTTACAGTGTCACCAAGGTAAAATACAAACTGTTGCTCAGAAGAATCAGTTGTTCCTGGGAATGAGATTCAAAGTCATTACTTACATGAGTTTGCAAGGAGAGTATTGTAATATACCTGTGGCTTTGATCTTAAAAAAACTAAAAAACTAAAAACAAAACAAAAGATCTTTTTTCAAAGTTATGGGGAAAAAAACATCATTCACATGGATATCATAAACAAGTGGGAGTTCCTATCCTCATATCTGATAAAGTGGACTTCAAGCCAAAGTTAATCAGAAGGGACAAAGAAGGACATTTCATACTGCTTAAGGGAATTATACATCAACAAGACATAACAATAGTAAATGTTTATGTCCCAAACAATGGAGTGCCTATGTACATCCAACAAACTGTTCTCAATTTCAAGAAGCAAATAGACTGCAACACAATAATACTTCAGCACACCACACTCACCACTGGCTAGATCCTCCAAACAAAAACTAAATAAAGAAAGTATAAAACTAAAAAATATAATTAATAATTTAGACTTAACAGACATATATACAATATTTCCTGCATCAGTGATTGAATATATTTTCTTCTCAGCAACACCTGGATCACTCTTTAAAATAGACCATATCTTAGGCCACAAGCAACACTTAGCAAATACAAAAAATAGAGATAATACCTTATATTCTATCAGATCATAATGGCATGAAATTAGAAATCAATGACAAAATAAAAAACAGAAGTTACTCTAACACCGGGAGACTAAATAATATGCTATTGAATGATGAATGGATAGCAGAAGAAATCAAGGAGGAAACAAAAAAGTTCTTAGAGGTAAATGAGAACTCTGATACAACATATCAAAATCTCTGGGACACTATGAAGGCTGTGTTGAGAAGAAAGTTCATTGCATTGAGCTCATTCATTAAGAGAATAAAAAGTCAACAAATAAATAACCTAACATTACATCTCAAAACCATAGAAAAAGAAGAACAAATTAACACCAAAGCAGTGTAAGACAGGAAATAATTAAAATCAAACTTGAAATCAATGAAATTGAAACAAAAGAAATGATCCCAAAAATCGACAAAACAAAAAGTTGGTTCTTAGGAAAAAAATCAATAAAAATGATAAACCCTTAGCCAAGCTAACAAGGAGAAAGAGAAAACTCAAATTACTAAAATTCACAATGAAAAGGGAAATATTACAACAGACACTACTGAAGTATAAACGATAATCAGAACCCACTGAAGACATCAACAAATTTCTAGAGACATACTACCTACCCAAATTGAATCAGGAGAACATAGAAAATTTAAATATCAATTTCAAGCAATGAAATTGAAGACACCATCTAAAGCCTACCAAGAAAGAAAAGCCCAGGACCAGATGGATTCTCAGCTGAGTTCTACCAGACCTTCAAAGAGGAACTAACACCAATACTCCTAAATTATTCCATGAAATAGAAAAGATTACCTTTCCAAACTCATTCTGTGAAGCTAGTATCACCCTGATGCCAAAACCAGACAAAGACACATCAAGAAAGAAAAGTTCAGACCACTATCCCTGATGAACATAGATGCAAAAATTTTTCATAAAATACTGGCAAATCACATACCAAAACATATCAAAAAGATAGTGCACCATGATCATGTGGAGTTCATCCCAGGAATGCAAGGTTGATTCAACATACGGAAATCAATAAATGTAATTCATCACATCAATAGACTTAAAGACAAGAATCACATGACTATCTCAATAGATGCAGCAAAAGCATTTGACAAAATACAGCATCCATTTGATGTCCAAAACGCTAGACAAACTAGAGATAGTAGGAACATACCTCAACAATGAAAAAACCATATATGTTAAACCCAAGTCCAACATTATTCTAAATTGAGAAAAATTGAAAGCATTCCCTCTAAAAACTGGAACAAGACAGGCTTTCTCTCTTTCACCACTTCTATTCAACATAGTCCTGGAAACTCTAGCCATAGCAATTAGACAAAAGAAAGAAATTAAAGGAATATGAATATGAAAAAAAAAGAACTCAAACTATTATTATTTGCTGACAACATGATTCTATACTTAAAAGGCCCAAAAAACCCCACCAGAAAACTTATTGAACTAATAAATGAATTCAGCAAAGTGTCAGGATATAAAATTAACACCCACAAATCAATTGTACTCCTATACATCAGTGATGAATCAATTGAAAGAGAAATTAGGAAAACTTTTCCATTCACAATAGCCTCAAAGAAAATAAAACATTTGGGAATCAATCTAAAGAGAGGTGAAAGACCTCTACAATGAAAACTACAGGACACTAAAGAAAGAAATTGAAGAAGACTTTTGAAGATGGAAAGATCTCCCATGTTATTGGATAGGCAGAATTAATATTGTCAAAATGGCCATACTACCAAAAGCACTATACATATTCAATGCAATTCCTATTAAGGTTATGATAATGTTCTTCATAGAAATAGAAAAGGCAGTCGTGAAATTCATTTGGAAAATAAGAGGCCCAGAATAGCCAAAGCAATTCTCAGCAAGAAAAATAAAGCAGGTGGCATCACAATACCAGACTTTATATTATATTACAGAGCTATAGTAACAAAAACAGCATGTTATTAGCACCAAAATAGACATGAAGACCAATGGTACAGAATAGAAAACACAGAGACAAACCCACATAAATACAGTTATCTTATACTACACAAAGGCATAATAAACATACTTTGGAGAAAAGATAGCCTCTTCAACAAATGGTGCTAAGAAAATTGGAAATCTATATGTAGCAAAATGAAATTAAACCCTTATCTCTCACCCTGCACAAAAGTCAAAGTGGATCAAGGACCTTGGCATTAGACCAAACACCTTTACCTACTAGAAGAAAGAGTAGGCCCATCTCTCCATCAGGTTGGCTTAGAAATGAAATTCCTAAAACACAAGAAGGAAAATCAAGAATCAATAAATGAGACGGTATCAAACTAAAAAGCTTCTTCACAGCAAAGGAAACAGTCAAAACCATGAAGAGAGAACCTATAGAATGGGAGAAAATCTTTGCCATCTGCACCTCAGATAGAGCATCAATCTCCAGGATATAAAAAGAACTCAAAAACAAATATCCCAATCAATAAATGGGCAAAGGAACTGAATAGACACTTCACAGAAGAAGAAATATGAATGGTCAACAAATACATGTTCAACATCTCTAGCAATTAGAAAAATGCAAATTAAAATTACACTGAGATTTCATCTCACTCCAGTCAGAATGGCAATTATCAAGAATACAATTAACAGGGGCTGGGATCGTGGTGCAGTGGTAGCGTGCTCGCCTAGTACACGTGAGGCACTGGGTTCGATCCTCAGCACCACATAAAAATAAAATAAAGATATTCTGTCCACCTACAACTAAAAAAATAAATAAAATTAAAAAAAAAAAGAATACAAGTAACAATAAATGTTGGTGAGGATATGGGGGAAAAGGTACGAGTGTATGTTGCTGGTGGAACCATAAGTTTGTGCCACCACTATGGAAAGCAATATGGAGATTCCTGAGAAAACTTGGAATGGAAGAACCATTTGATCCAGTTATACCACTCCTTAGCATATACCCAAAGGACTTAAATCAGCATACTATAGTAAGAAGTAAGATAAAGAAGTAAGATAAAGAAAATGTGGTACATATACACCATGGAATATTACTCAGCCATAAAGAAGAATGAAATTATGGTATTTGCCAGTAAATAGATGGAGCTGGAGACTATCATGCTAAGTGAAATAAGGCAACCCAAAAAAACCAAAGGCCAGAATGTTCTCTCTGATATGCGGATGCTGATTCACAATAGGTGGGGTGGGGATTGGAGGTTCACTGTATTGGACAGGGAGGAACTGGGGAAAGGGAGTGGGGATGGGAAGGGGAAAGACAATAGAATGAATAGGATATAACTTTCCTATGTTCATATATGAATACATGACCAGTGTAACTCCACATCATGTACAATCACAAGAATGGGAAGTTATACTCCATGTGTCATATTAGTTAAAAATACCAAATGAAAAGAATTTTTTAAAAAGGATAAATCCTTTTTTCAAGGTTATCTTTAAAAAATGAAAGAAAATGAAATAAAAATAAATAAAATAAATGAATAGATAAAAGAATTGTTCCAGCTGAAGGGGACAAAGGCTCTGTACAGTCCTCAGCATGCCAAAGTAATCCTTAACCTCAGTCCCCAATTGGCTCATCCAGACTGACTCAGCACTGTGTGAGTCACTGTTTCTAAACATTGCCAGAGGTATGAGTCCCCTGGAGGGCTTGTTATGTATAGGGAGCCCAAGGCCCTTCAACAAATAGATTGCAGCAGAATTTTGGAGAGAGGAGGGGGTACAGGAGTGGTCCCAGGTGATCTCTGTCCAGGTGAGTTGTAGAAACCCTGCCACAGACCAACTCCTCCATCACATGGCTGCTGGATAGTGCAATCCCCACCCTGGTTCTGTTACCTTCATTATCAGGTGGGGCCCCTGCAGAGTCTCAGCCAGGATAAAAAGGTGAAGTAAGATGGCATTGAGTAGGTTCTGAGCTCATGGGCTACAGTGATCTAGGAGAGAGAATTTTCCTGTCCCATCCCCTGCCCCACCCCCACACCACCATCCCTTCCTGTCCTGCCCTTCCCACCCAAGGAGAAGCAGCTCTTCTTGTCCTCTCCTCAGAGACACGCAGATCAGTGGCAGCCACAGGTGGGCAACAAAGCTACCACCTCACATGGTGGCAGAAGGAGCAGCACAGCACCTCAGGTGAACTGAGAAGCCATCTCCCTCCCAGCATGTGCCCCGCACATAAGCCAGCAGCACAGCTCCCACAAATCCTGCTTTCAGCAATTATCTTCCCTTTGCAAAGTCCTTTATTAACTTCCCATTGATCATGTTTTCTCCAGTCTTATCATGGTTCAGTGCTTGGGCTCTAGACCTCTATGATGAGTTCAAATGCTGGTGCTCTCACGATCTGTGTGCCCTTGGTAAGTTCTTGACCTGCAGAGCACTAGTTTTCTCATCTGTAAAATGAGGGTATTCACTAGGCAGAATATGCCACATTGTACTGCAATAACAAAGAATCACAAATGTCAGTAGATTAAAACAACAAAAGGTTTATTCCTTTTTCAAGCCAATTCAGCTGAAGGTCCAGGATCTCCCCAAGGCAATTGTCCTCCACACGTAAGCTCCACAATCCAGCCTGTTTCAGACATGTGTCACTCTGTCTACTACACATTTCCACAATTGGGAGCAGATTCTGGAGGACTTCACAGTAGTGGCCCAGAAGTCACTTGCATATGCCAATCATTGATCTGAACTAACCATATGTTCTTGCCTCCAGCCAGAGTGTAGCAGATAGTAACCATCCTGGTGCCCAGAAGAGTCCCAGATATGAGGGAGCACGAAGCACATTGCCAGTGTTTAAGGGAGTGCCGGTGATAATGAGAAGAAATAATCCATAGAAACCTTTGTAGTTTCTGCCATATAGAAAAGAGTGAATAAATGTTCATCTTTGACCATTTTTTCCATTCTGGTTCTGACCAGTTTTCTAGGATTTGCCCATTTCCTAGCCTGCAATTTCATTTACCCTCCAGACTCAGGTTTTCGTAGCGTCTCACTTCTAAGAAGCCCAAAGTTCATCATGAGACTTGTATTAGCCACTGTAAGAATCAGAAACTACCATGGCAAGAGGCCAAGGATGACTTAGCATCTAGAATATAATCACACACACAGCACACATACTTAAAGGACATGTAATCCAGAGGTCAGCAATTAATGTTTTATCAATACCATCGTCAGCAGTAAAGACAGCTGATTCAGGATCAAGGTGTGAGAGAGACCATCAAATGCAGAGGAAGGAGCATTCCTGGGAAAGGGATGATGATCCTGAGTTCTAAAACCTCAGTGTCCACATGTAGCAAATGAGGCTGATGCTCCTGCTGAGCTCACTGGGCTGTGGATAGGTCCCAAGAAAGCAGTACCTTGGTCCTCTGTGATGTGCCATCCAAATGTAGAATGGCACCTCTGACAAGTGCCAGATCCTTTGGTATCTGTCTCTGGAGAAAGATCACCAGCAAAGTGATCTTCAAAGATCAGCAAAGTTCTTTGAAGACCTCCTGTGTTCCTCCCTGGCCCTCGGGTCTGTCTCCTCAGAGGTCTCTGTCCACCACCCTCTAATTCTTATTCCCTTGATGACCAATTTACCATCAGACTGCACAAACCAATCTCCTCCTCCCTCCAGCTTGCTGGGCCAGGGCTGTCCACTTGAATTTGGAGTGTGTGAAGCTTCCCAGGGCTTTCCCAGGAGAGCGCTGAGCTCAGAGAACAGCAAGCAGCTGCCCTAATCTTAACGAGGCTCCTTCCACCATTACACCACTTTAATGCCAGCTTTTACGTGGGCATCTGGGGATGTGTGTGCTTACGAGCAATTTGTAATGAAAAAAAGGCCAACCTGCAGTGGGCTGGGAGGAGAGAAGCCCAGTGCAGCAGGAAAGGCAGGCCTCTTCACAGGGGCCGCCCAAGGCTCTGGGGATGGAGCTGTTGCCCTGGGATGTTTAAGGTACTATTTGATCTCTCCTTAAGTCCCATATGGCTTTAATTTCCATGTGCTCTGAAAGAGAATGGAATTAGACTCAACAGAACCCTGTGTCTTTCCTAAAGACATGTTTTTAATCAAGAAGGAGAAGGACTAAAGGGAATTCCTGTTCATGGAAGACCTACTATGTGCCAGGACCATGCCAAGAACCTTATTATCTCATATGAGCCTCACAGTAACCTATGGAAGAAGATTGTATTATTATCCTTTGTGCTTGATTGCCCCCCCCCATAGGTACACCCTCATCCCATCCAGAAAGAAAGCCTATTTTCTCCATCTTTTGGATCATCTTCTTGCTTTGCCCCATGGGGCACTCACAAATACAATGCAAAAAAGGGCTTGAGTAGTGTTTCTGCATCTCTTCTCTTATTGTTCTAGGTCCTTTGTCACCATGTAAACAGGTACTGGCTAGCTTCCTGAAGAATGAGGGACCCCATGGTGTTCCAGCCATGCCCCCCCCCAGCCCTAGGGCCACAGGCATAGGAGTGAAGCCATCCTAGACCACTGAGCCTAAGCCAAGGCAACTCAGGCCTGAAAAACTACCCAGTGAACATGCAGAATTGTGTGAAATACTCTGTGCTTACTTTCTTAAGCCATTATGACTTTGGAAATTTGTTCTCCAGCAAAAACTACCTGATACATTTCCTATTATAGACGAGGAGTCTGGGTTCAAAAAGCTTAAGTCATTTCTCCAAGATTCCTCAGGTAGTAAGTAGCAGAGCAAAAATTTGAACTTAGGCTTATATTCAACATTGAATTATTTACCTTCCTCTAACACTAGCCATGGAGTGAGATGCCTGAGAGAAAGTTGCTCTAAGAAATGCTCACTCTCCTGCATTCGTATTGAAGAAAGCTGAGAAATCTATGGTCCTTGAGAGCATCTCTTCTTGGGTGGACCTCACCTCTTAGAAAAGTCACAGCATAGGCCTGTGAACTTTCTCTAGATGGTATTTTTACAAATGGAACTGAGTTTTTCCATTGCCAACTCTTGCCTCTAAAGCATCTTCAAGAGACGGAAGCAGTTCAACCTTCACTTCTGTCAGGTTCTGAGTGGTTCCAAGACAAACCTTCAGTGCATCTGGGGATTTCCTCATTCAGCAGATGCCTTAAGAGATGCTATTTTGGATGTTCTGATTTATCCCCCAAGGAAACTACTCCTTATTGTGATATCATGTTCCAAGAAGGAACTGCTTGCACATGGACACACCAGGCACAGGAGATTCCAGTGATAAGTCTGCTGTGTCCCAGCAGTCAGTTCATGAGCACACATTTCCCCAGCAAAGTCCAGTTGTGCTTGCTGGTATAGCCTCAGCCACCCTACGTACCCTGGCACATAGGCACAGTAGCACATTAGTTCTGCCTAGGGCCAGGGTAGCCCTCTGTCCTGATGCAGGATTGGTTTTAAACAAAATTGAGAAATAACCACGGTTATATTTTAACATTTCTGGGGCTCTTTTTCAAGCTCCTGGCTTCCCCACTTTGGAATGAGCTTTAGCTCACCTCCCACCTCCAGTATCATCAAAGAGTTTCATGCTCTGGAATGATTTATCCTCTCCCTCCCAGCCTCCTACCCTCTTCTCCTCTCCTCACTACCTACATGGGCCAGTCCTCCAACGGGGGCTTCCTTCAGTCATCTCTATTTTGTCTCATTTTAACTACATCCAGTCCTCCGCTTAGAATCCCATGGATTATCTAGAAGCACTCGGTATTTCTCACCTTGTCTCTCCCATGGAAATGGTAGTAGAGAGTCTGCTGGTAGCTGCATGGACTAATCCATTAACAACATTAAATTGGATTTAAATCACATCCGGAATTTCAGATATAAATTCATCTACAGTGAGAAGGGAGTTTGTGCTTTAATATCCTTCATTACTTAAAGGCTGAAGTCTGAACCTGTTTAAAGATAAAATGCATAAGGAGAAAGAAAGCTTTTTATATGATTTATGGGATACTGTATTGAACTTGGAATTTATTCTTGAAAGCAATTTTGTGTAAAGAAATTAGCAGATACTAATTGCTTTTAGGAGAAAATTACATCTTATTACCAACTATTGATTCTTTTTTTTTTTTAAGTGAGCTCTTTCCTAGCAGTGTGAACATTGGATATCCAGGAGCCACAGGCCATTGTAGAGCCTCCCTTCTAGCTCAAAACAGAAGATAGGTTTTGCTGGTTGCTGAGGAGCTTTGCTTAAGAAAAGCTGTAGGACAGGGGAGTGTCTAGTGTTGCTTTTGCATCACAAAGTGACTCTATATGGGGCCATCAGTAATAAGTACTTGTTCAAAATCTCAGCTTCTACTCCAAACTCAGCATGGCACCCAAGGCTCACTAAAAACCTGGGCCTTGAAAGACTCTTCTCTCCAATCCCCACCCCAAACCATCCCCAGGCCACAAATAACTTGTCTACCCTGAAACTCTATTCCCCTTCTTCACTGATTCAACCCCTCAGCCTTTAATACCCACTGCAAAGTGACTTCCTCCCCACTCCTGCAGAGCCTGGACCCCTCCCCAGCAGCATGGGGAAGAACTCTGCCAGCGGGACCTCCTCCAGCCCACCTCCTGATGCTTTCACTTCTAACAAGGGCCAAGATGAGGCTGGAAGAATCTTACTGAAAAGAGCCTCTTCACAGCTCATCCTGAAAGTCCTGGAGGTCAGACACCTTCTTCATAGGCAGCACCATATTTGGGGTGGTCACCCAGGCAATCAAGGGCCTCGATCTGCCATGGCTAATAGATGGAGCACTAATGAGTCAAGACAGAGAGAGCATTTCCCACAACTCCCCCAGGGCTCTGTGGCTGGAAAGAGGTCCATAGCAGGAGGGCGTGGGCAAGAGCCTCCAAGGGTCATTCTAAAGAAACAAGGATGGTCTTTAAACTGCACTCAAGGGTCCAATTAGCTCCAGGGCTTTGGTTTTACTGAGAAGGGAACATAAATTGGAGCTTGAACAGAATTGCTCAAGTCCGGGGAGAAACTGTAGCCACCATGGGAAGTCCTTCTCTGCTCTTCCCCACAGGGCTACACCTCTCCTCCAAACAAAACAGGGTCCACTGGAAACAGTGCCAGCTTTACCAGGCTGCCAAGGATACCTACTATCCCTAACTATGGCCCTGCTGACACAGAAGAGGAACCTTTTTTCCTCCATCTCCAAAGGACTACCATGGCATACCATCCCTTCCAAACACGCTCTTCTGCTCATGGGAAGTGCTGCCTGCAGCTGGACTTGAGAGCTCTGCCCTAAAGCACACCCCTCAGTAGAAGAGGGGTCACTTGAGCCCTTCAGGGTATTTATCAGTCAGGCCACCATTGGTCAGACTCCCTCTTGCTACTGACAGCTTACAATGACCAGGTCAACCCATGCCCTTGGAAGCCCAAACTTTAGCCCCATCCAAAGCACCCGTTCTGGGCCTTTCCAGAATTCCTCCCAGCTGCAGAGGAGAAGGGGTCAGGACTTCCACAGAGGGATGTACCGCTAAGCCCAGCCCAGGGAAGATCTGACTCCAGGACAGTCAACCCAGAAACACAGAACCGAGGTTAGCACCCTTTTCTTCCCTGACCCTCCTAAGTAGGAAAAATGAATTTCCCTAAAGTATTCAGGCATTTAGTTTACCCCAACAAGTGGTAGAACAACAGACACTGCCCCCAAACAGTAGCTGAACATCCTGGGTCCAGTGCCCTGTCTACAGGCCAGGCTCCAAGGAGAGTAAACCACATTGAGCCACCCCATGAGCCAATCCTGCTCAGCCAGAAGCAGCCATCCTGCCACATGCTCTAAATATCAAAGCTCCCCCGGCCCCAAATGTTAGTATTTCCATGTACCTAAAAAGCCCTGATTTGGTGTCTCAATTCTGGGCTTCATTTTTCCTATCCCAGAACTCTTGTTCTGCCTGCCTCCTGCCAACAGTCCTCACCCACTCATGGTCATGTAAAAAAGCACAATCTTTTAAACTACATCAAAATGTAAAAGTTCTGTGCCTCGAAAGACATTACAGAATGAAAGGTGACCCACAGGATGGGAGACTTTATTGCAAATCATACATCAGATAAGTGAAGGATATCCAGAATTTATAAATAATTTGTGTAATCCAACAACAAGGAAAAAAATCCAACCTAACTGAAAAGTGGACAAAGGATTTGAATAGACATTTCTCCAAAGCACATACAAAAATGGTCAGCAAATGCATGAAAAGATGCTCAGTCTTACTAATCATTAGGGAGATGCAAAACAAGAGGACAGTGAGATAACACTTCACATCCATTAGGAGGGAAGCTATAAAAAATAAATAAACAAACAATAACAAGCAGCAAGGGTGTGGAGAAGTTGGAACCCTTCTCCAATACTAGTGGAAATGTAAAATGGTATAGCTGCTAGAAAATGACATGGTGGTTACATAACATTTTTTAAAATAGAATTACCAGACAGACATGGTGGTGTACGCCTGTAATCCTAGCGGCTCCGGAGACTGAGGCAAGAGGATCGTGAGTTCAAATCCAGCCTCAGCAACAGCGAGACGCTAAGCAACTCAGTGAGACCCTGTCTCTAAATAAAATAAAAAATAGGGTTGGGGATGTGGCTCAGTGGTCAAGTGCCCCTGAGTTTAATCCCAATACCCCCCCCAAAATAGAATTACCATATGATATAACAATTCCACTTCTAGGTATATACACAATAGAATTCAATGCAAGGTCTTAAAAAATATTTGTACACTCATGTTCATAGGAGCATTATTCACAATAGCTAAAACGTGGAAGCAACGCAAGTGTTCATCAATGGATGAATACACAAGCAAAACATGGTATTGCTATGGTCTAAATATTTGTGTTCCCCCAAAATCTATATGCTAAAATCCTAACCCCCCAAATGATGGCATTAGAAGGTAGAGCTTTAAGGGGAAGATTAAGTCATGAGGATGGAGCCCTCTTGCGTGGGATGTGTGTGTCCGTGCGTGTGCATGCGCCTGCGTGTATGTGCCCAAGGGAATTCATTTATGACTTCCACCATGTGAGGAAAGAGCAACAAGTACTGTCTGTGAATGGAAAGTTGGGCTTCACCAGACACAAAGTCTGCTGTATGTACTTCCCAACATCCAGACCTGTGAGAAATACATTTTTGTTGTTGATAAGTCATCCAGTTTAGAGCATTTTGTTATAGCAGTCCAAATGGACTAAGACAGTTATATACCTACAATGGAATGTTACTCAGCTTTAAAAAAGAAAGGAAAGAAATTCTGACATCTGCTACAACGTGAATGAACCTTAAGGACGTTATGCTAAGTGAAATAAGCCAGTGACAAAAGACAAATACTGTGTGATTCCACTTATACGAGGTACCTGGAGTATCATAACTAATAGAAACAAAGTAGAATGGTAGTTTCCAGGGGAATGGAGTGGGAGGAAGGAATGAAGAATTGCTGTTTAATAAGTACAAAGATTTTTAGTTGTGCAAGATGAAAAAAGTTCTGGGGATTGAATGTACAGCAAGGGATATACTTAATACTATTGAACTACATACTTAGTGAATAGTGGTTAAAAAAAAAGATAGTGAAGGTGGTAAAAAATTTATGTTTTTTTGTATTTTACCATAAAAAAAGAACCTCTTCAGATTTGGGTCTCCACAGCATAACTTCCTGACTACAGTGCTGCTGACAGAAGAAAAGATGTCTGTCCAAGGCTGCAGCCACCTATGTTTCTACTGCCAAGAATCAAAATTTAAGAATGGTCACTCATTAAGTGGAGAAACTCTGGTCAAAGGGGAGAGAAGGGAGGGGATGGGACATGGGGGCAAGAAAGATGGTGGAATGAGATGGACAACAGTGCAGGACTGCACACATGGTGTAACTTGATATTGTGTATAACCACAGAAATGAAAAGTTGTGTTCCATTTGTATACAATGAATCAAAATGCATTCTGCTGTTATATATATCTAATTAGAATAAAATAATTTTTTTGGTACTGGAGATTGAATTCAGGGGCATTCAACCATTGAGTCACATCCCCAGCCCTATTTTGTGTTTTATGTAGAGACAGGGTCTCACTGAGTTGCTTAGCGCCTCGCCGTTGCTGAGGCTGGCTTTGAACTCACGATTCTCCTGTCTCAGCCTCCCTAAGTGCTGGGATTACAGGCTTGCGCCACCGCACCCGGCTAGAATAAAATAATTTTTTTAAAAAAGAATGATCACTCATTAAGTCAGCACTAAGCATGACCCAGGTACCACGGTATGTCCACATATACCAGCAGCTAATTATCAAGACACTATCTATGTAAACACTTTAGTTTGGGCACAGCACCAAAATGTTTTCCAACAACTAGTAAAATAGGCAAAGCTTGATCACATCCCGTTTGAGGACGTAGTACCCTATGGTCCCGAGGTCTGCTCTACCTTAGGAATCTCCATTTTGTGAGTGATTTGACACACTTTTGATTTTAGGTGGCTGTTTCACCAAAGGTGGAAGACTACTTACTGGGGATGTCTGAATTTCAGATAAACCAGGCCTGTCCGCATCACAGCAAGGCTGTCCAAGGCTGTAGATGATCACCAGTACTTGATAATGGGGCTCTGCCTTCTCATTTCCATCATTTGCCTTCCAGTCTGGGCCTCCTCAATAATTTTCTACAACTGTCGCCTGAGAAGCCAGGGTTCTTCCAGGAATTGGGTTCTCCTCTGAAAGCACAGACCAAACCTGACATACAGCAGGAAGGCCTCAGGCTCCTGGAACAAGAATTCTGTCAGGAAAGTAAATGAGGGTATCACTCCTCAACACAAGGAGCCGAGATCACCACATGAGAGAGAGAAAGAACTGTTTAGTTTGGCCAAAGCCAGGTCTAATGGGGAGTGTGAGCGATAACCATCTCCAGGCTCAGTGAGGGGATACAGACCAAAGAGGAAAGAGGAGCTGGGCTTGAGACCCACGAAATCAGGAAATAACGGATGAGGGGAAATACAGTCTGAAATGCAGGAATGTTCCCAGCCCTGGTTCACCGAACATGTTGAAGCAAGCAAGCAGATAAAAAGATAAAAATGCTGACATTAATGCTAGAATCATCCTCTAACTTCATCTTTTCCTCAAACACTAAAACAAAAGAAAAAAGAAAAAGAAATAGAAACACAACAGTAACTCTCTCCATTTCTATTTCCCCTTGAAATGGAGGTAGATAACGTCTTGCTGATGCCAGCACTGGCACAGAGTATCCGCCTAGGTTAACTAATGAGAAAATTGTTGGATAAATGCACAAATAAATGAAGGGGGTATCCTCTCAGAATTCCCTCTAAGCTTGAAGCCAGAATATCTGGGTTTGAATCCAGCGTTGTTCCTATGTTATGGCCTTGAATAAGCGTTTGATCTCCCCAAAGCCTCCGTATCTATAAAATTGTGCTCATAACTGCCCCAGCCTCACCAGACTACAGTGAACACTGGATGACATGAAATAGCAGAAAGAGCTATCAACTCTAAAGCTATTTCAAAATATTTCCAAATATTATACTCCACAAAATGTAATCCCACCTTTAAACGGTTTACAACCCAGACCAGTGCTATCCATTATGGTAGCCACTAGCCACATGTGGCTATTGAGCACTAGAAATGTGGCTGATGCAAGGTGACACATACTAGGAGTATAAAATCCACACTGGGAGGATGTGTGTTTTAATATAAAATGTTTAAAAAATCTTGCTAATATGTTTTATATTGAATACAATATTTTGATTTACTGAGTTAAAGAAAACATATTATTAAAATTTCTCCTGTTTCTTTTTACTTCTTTTAATGTGGCTACTAGAAAATTTAAAATTTCACATGTGACTCATGTTGCATTTCCAGGGGCTGGTTTGGCAGATGGACCACAAGACCTGGGCATATAGCAAGTTGAGGACAATACAAGAACCAAACAATAAAATGTCAAGCAGTGCAAGGTCAAGAGGGGTTCTGAATGCTTTATCACTGTCCATTGATTGATGAGGGCAATAATTTACTGGTGCTGGCCAATCACTTTGCCTTGAAATATAAACTAATTATATGTGTGTCTCTTTGAGCCTCTTCTGATCAGAGGAACAAACACTTAGAACTCTAAGCAACCTTTGGGATTGTCCAATGCAATACTTAATTTTCTTCAAATGAAGAATTCAAGGTTCAGAAAAGGTTGGGACTTAACCAAGACTACACAACCCGTAAATATCTGACGTATTTCCCAATACACCATAGTATGGCTTTTAGAGCTTATCAAAGTTTTTATAGGAAGACTGTCCAAATTAAGACTCACAATAATTCCAGGAGATAACCATACCCACATTTGGATGATAAAAAAACTGAGGACCCAAATGACTAAACGCAATTAATTGCATCTTTGAGATGATCAGAGCCCTGACCTTTCACCCCATGCTCTCCCCATCCCACCACAGCCTTCCTCTCCAGATCCAGAGGTCCAATAACAGGGAGCATCCCCCCTCCCATCCCCCACTTCTTGTTCAGGAAGAATGCCCATGAGCATTCTTCCACCTAATTAAATAATGGAACCATACTGATCCTTTCTTCCAAAGTCCAGGGGCACTGTTTCCTCTCTACACCAGTTCTGCTTGGGAATGTTGATTTTGGAAAACAGCACCAAAAACACTCCAGCTGCAATTTCCAAATCAGAAACAGCCTCTAAATCCTTATTCAGCAGACAGCAAGGGACCTTGGAAGGACTGTGAGAGCCTAGAACCTCTTTTTTGCTGTGGAACTTTCAGAGACAAAAGCAGTAATGATGAGATAAAATTCACAAATGGGTACCAACTGGGTGTCCCAAGATTCAAAGATAAATGAAATAAGGTCTTACCTGCTCATGATTTTTCTAGTCCGATGGAGAGGATTGGCACATATGGTTAGCTGGACTATGAGGCAGAAGGACATGGGTAACAGCTATGCAGACTCAGAATAAGGAGCCTCCAGGGTAGGCTTCCTGGAGGAGTGGGGTCTGACCCAGGTCTCAGAGAATGAGAAGGACATGTGGGCAAAGAAAGGAGGGACTCTTTTGGGCAGTGGCACAGAGATCCAAGGAACTGTCATGTCAGTCTTTGAGGGCAGGTGACCAGAGCTTTTATTGTGAGAGCACCTTTTTCTGGTGCTCTTCAGGGTCTTCCTGAGCCAAATTGGCTCAGCAGCATTAGCAGTAAACTCCTTGCCTCTCTATGACACTTTATCCCATGCCTGATCTCAGAGATGCTCACAAGCAGCCCAGAAGATACAAAGAGCAAAAGTCACCATGTGAGTTCTCCAGGTCAGAAAAGAAACACTGCGGGTGGAAGGCTAGTACTCCGACTCACATCACACAGCAACATCAAGGGGGGATCCCAGGCACACCGAGGCGTTCTGTCTTCTACATTCTGCCCTGGGCCTTCCTCACAGTGCAGTTGCTGGGATCCATATAGCTCCACAGTTTTCCCCATCCTCCTTTATCTAAATGGAAACTCAGTTACTGCCAAATATCAGTCATGGGGCACTTTGTGCGGACGGCCTTGCCCTGCAGCTCTTTTCTTGGGGTTTTTATCTTACCTCCAAAGTGCTTCTTTTCTCTCTCACACAACACCTAGAATGGTGCTGGGCACACAGTAGGTGTTCAGTTGACTTGTCGATTGATGAACCGGTAGAGCCAGTGCTGAGCAAGGTGGTGTCACACAGGGAAAAATGCTAGAAAGAGATTCAAAACTCTATCACTACCTCCATTTACAGACATTGTTTATGGAGGACTTCAAAAACCAGGGCGCATGGTGTCTAAGCGTCAAGCCCCCCACGTACCTACAAATATTTTCCTACTTGCCTACATGTACCATTCAACACACTTACTACCCTGAGATTTTGACTTTTAGGCTGGTGCATGAACACCGATCCATTGGACATGACTATCTTGGGCACCAAGGCACAGAAGAGGGTGTGGGAGAAGGGTGGGGGAGAGGCGGGCTGCAAAGGAGACCCAGACTTGTGCTGTCCACTGAGCCACAGGTGGTTATGGAGCACTTGGAATGTGGCTCCTCTGAATTGAGATGTACAAGTGTGAAATTTCAAAGGATTTCAAAGATAATACAGAAAATATAATTTATTGAAATTGAATACATGTTGAAATGATAATATTTTAGACACACTGGGGTTAAATAAAATATATTACTAAAATAAATTTTACTTGTTTCTTTTAACTCTTGTTAATATGGCTACCATGAAATTTTAAGATACACGTGTGGCTCACCTGATATTTCTGTTGTGCATACTGACCTGTAGAGAGGTCAGATCTGGAAAGGGGACAGACACGTGAACAACTCATTCGACTGGGACCTATAGGGTGGGGAGTGATGTCTCCCTCAAAACATTAGTCTTAGTTTCTTTCTCTGTATTTTCCACATTTGGTCCCTTAGTCTGTGCAGTCCAATAACATATTATTTCTATCTCCAATCAATCCAAACCCAAGTGTTTCAGAATATAACTCATGGGCACCCTTCTCCCACACCTGCCTATCCCTGTGTGTCCTCTGACTCCCTTTTCTATGTGTTGCTAATTTCACCCCCTTCTGCCGTATTAGCCATGGCATGAAGTGGCCGCCACAGGGTGATCTCTCCACACTAGTGTGAATGCGTGGCTGAAAAAAATGGTGAATGAGTGGAGCGTGCAAAGCAGATTCACACGGCCTTGTTTGCCTATTTCTTTGTGTGTTTTTTGTTTCAAACATACACATCTTGTATGTTTTACTAGCTGTCAGACCCCTGCCTTATGACTTTAGTTCCGTTTCAGCACATGATTTTTATGTCAGATACCCAATACGTTCTTGTTGGCTAATTAATTCTCTTGGTCAAGGCCAAGCCAGAGTCTCACTTTCTTCATAAAGGCTCCATGACCTCATTCATCCACATGGCGCTTTCTCCCAATTCCCAGCCAATCCTATACAGTGTAACAAGTATGCCTTGAGTTTCTTTTTCATTGTTTTTGGGTATGAATCCTGCATGCTCTTTAGCCCTCTGCTATAGTTTGGATTTGGAATGTCACCTGAAGGCCCATGTGTTAAAGGCTTGGTCCCTAGCTTGGTACTATTGGGAGGTGATGGAAGCGTTAAGAGGCAGGGTCTTGTGGGAGGCTGTCGGATCATTAAGGCGGATGCCCTTCAAGGGAGTAGTGGGACTCCAGCCCCTTCCTCTTTCTTTTTTGATTCCCAACCATGAGGAGAGTAAGCTAGGTTCTTCCACATGCTTCTGCCATGATGCGCTGCCTCACAACAAACCTAAGAGCAACAGAACCAATCAACTATGGGCTGGAACCTCCAAAACTCTGAGTCAAACATTTTCTCTTCTTAAGATGATTGATCTTCTCAGGTATTTATCATAGTGATGCAAAACTCATATACTCTCCCTCCACCCGCAGCCCCAGTGGACTATAAATTTTTTGAAACCTGAAACTATCTTTTCTAAAGCCCTAGTAATTGCTTAATGAAGACTTGACTGGTTGTTTGGAGGATGGAGTGATAATTCCTTAAAGGTCTTCAAAAGGGACATTTGGGGAAGATTGGTGTCAGGACTTCTAACCCTTTCTCTCTATTCCTTGCATTCAAGTATTTCCAAGACAAATAACAATCAGCCAAATAAAAATAACTTCAATGGATGGCCCACTGGGCTTCATGCACTACCTATCAATTGGTTTCTCCTTGTTACATACTTTCCCCGAAAATGAATGAATTGATCTGACGCTTTGCCAGGAATTTCAGCAAAAGTAGAGCTGATGTCGAATCTCCTAAATTGCATCTTCTACTATTCCAATAATAAGGACTGAGAGCCCAGGAAGGGCCAGGAGGCCAGAGGAGGCTCTGAAGAGTGGTGAGTTACCAAACTGAACCAAAAAATGCAGCAAGTACAGACTTCAGAACAACCCCACACCACTCTACCCACCCAAAGCTCCACTCAGAAGAGCTCACACATGACAAAGACTTGATCCCTCAGATCAGCAAGCCAACACGGCAGGGCATAACCTCAGGACTCCATGTCCCTGGGCCCTGCCCTCTGGCCTCCCAGAGGAGCCTCTGGTGGTTAGAGAACCACAGCGTCTGTCACCAGCTGAGATACTGGCCTCAGCTGCTGCAGGGGCAGAGGGGTCTTTTGCAGCTATATCTGTCTCCTTTGTCACAATGCTCTGCTGTTTTCTTGATTCTCTGGAGTTTCCATGGGGCTCTGGGTGGCTTTCCAATAGTGTGGCAGCCCCAGACTGACAAAAGAATCTGTTTGAAACAGGAGAGAGACCTAGGATTTGGCCCACACGTGTTCCCTGGACACTTAAAACAGCTCATGCTGGGAACTGCTCAGGAAAGCCAAGCATGGCTCCAAAATAACCTGCCTCCAGGGAGCATTATGTTCCTTGCCCAGTGTTACAGACCCTATAGGGCTCAAGGGAACAGTTCTTGTTATACAGCAGACACCCTTATCTCTGGGATACCTCTCTCTTGGCCTCAATAATCTCTTTTAGCCAGAACTTAAATGACCAGTTTCACCCAATGTCACAGGGGCTGAGCCTCAGCAACTGTCAAAGAGTTCCCTGTAGTGGAGCTTCTGGAGTGGTTTTGAGACCTCGTCCCTGACTCTTAATTGTACTCAGGCCCTTAGAAAATTCCATAACTTAGGTACCACCCCATTTGGAAGCATCCAAACTGCCAGCGTGTGGAGGTGGTACCCCAGCTGCTCTAGAAGAGGGCACAGGAGCAGGTACCTGCCACCAAGGCTGGCCACCTGCCACCTGCCATCATCATTCTCATTCTTTCCCCTCCACACTGTGAGGGAGCCGTGTTTCCGAGGTTTCCCAGGAAGACCAACATCCTAAAGCCACTAGGACGTTGTGCTCTTTCAGTTTTGACCTTGTCCCTTCCTGGGGCTGTTGTTCACCATTGCCAAGGTCTCATTAAGCTAAGGCATAGGAGAGAATGCTGTACACTCAAGGGAGAAGGGAACCTAGTGGTTTTCACCTTGACCTGACACCCATTCCCAGAGCTAGGTGGAGGACAGGGAGGGAATGACTGAGCATCTCCCAGGTCCCAGGACAGAGCTGGGTGATCTCCACCTGTTAACCTCTTAGCAGCACATAGGAAGGTACCTGTCTCTTCTGCAGAGGCCCTGCTCCCAGATACTCCACGTGGCTTTGCAGGAATGATTCTGAGTGTGTTGTGTACACATTGTGTTAGCTGTTGTGGCAAAGGAAGGTTTGAGCTCGCAGCTTCCATTCAAAAAGGTTGCCCATGTTCCAAATTTGTCAAGATTCTAAACGGACTTTTGAATGAATTCTGAGGCAGCTGTGGTTCAGTAATTATTCATGCATTCTGAAAACTTGAATGACGTGGAAAATTTCTGATTTCACTTGAACTTGAAAAAGACTTTGCTCGGCACACAGGTATATTCTCAAGTCCCGCCTTTCATGAAGGCCAAGACCACTTCAGTAGCATGAGCATGCTGGTGTGCGTGCACACAACTACCTCAAGCATTAAAAGGGTGTGCGTGTTTATGTCCTTTACTATCCTCACAGGCATTTCTACTGAAGTTACATTTTTCTAAAATTTTATTGCAGGTGAAAGAAATGCATAAATGTGCAGAGTGGAATTACTGACACATTCAGGATATATGAGGGACATTAAAGGCACTGTTAAGATTTGATGACAGCTGCCAAGAATCTTTTCTATAATCATAAATGAGATAAGCACAAAGCAATGAAGACAACATAAAAAACCTGGCATGGGCCTGGGGCAGGTGTTTCCCCTGCTGTAGTTAATGACCCTGCAGGAGCCTGCCGCCAACAGAAAACACATGCAGGCGGTCCGACACCGAGTGCTGGAGGGCCAGGGAGCTCCATTATTCTTGATGTCCATTCTTACCTATATGCAATTTTGCAGAATGGTGCCTTAGCAAACTCCTCTCCTGTGCTTCCAGCTATTGGAATTCTCAAGCCTCAGTGGGAGCCCTTTTCCTCCCTGGAGACTGACCTTCTTCTGCACTTGGCTGCTCACCCTGGCTTCCTACCATGTGCTTTTGCAGAGTGCTTGCACAGCTGGAGCCTCCCTGGCTCTAGAGCAGGACATGCTCTGCTTATCTTACTGGGCTTTGCCCAGCTACATGCTGGAGATAACTCAGTGCTATGATTTGAATGTCTCCACCAAAACTCCTGTTAGAGTTTCACCCATGTTGTGACACATCAAGAGGTGGGACCAGGTAGGACTTTTACGAGTTGGTCATGAGGTCATGAGGACTCTGCCTTTATTAATGGTTATTCCATTCATGAATTAGTGCATTATCTTGAAAGTGGGTCTGTTGGAAAAGCCAGTTTGGCTCTGTCTTTTGTATGTGTCTCTCTTGCCAGCTGATGCCCTGCATAACCTCTGAACGCTGCACAGTCCTTGCAAGCAATAAGGCTCTCACTAGATGTAGCACTTCAACCTTGGACCTCCAAGCTTCCAGAACCGAGCCGAGTAAGTCTTTATTCTCTATAAACTACCCAGCCTCAGGTATTCAGTTATAGCAATAAAAAATGAATTAAGACACTCAATGAAGAAGACAGTCCAAGCCTGTGAGTACCACTGCCTCTACTGTTGTTTACTTTACAACTACCCTGTTTTCCTTCCCAAAGTGCTCTATTCGGAAACTTTCAAAAAATTCTTTTTAACGACACACACTCTGTTATGATCCCAATGGAGACACCCATAGGAGCAGTCAGTCTCAGAAGAGCTGTGAGGTCCACAGAGCGTCATTTATAGGATGTCTTTCTTTCTCCCTCCACTTCGCTTGCCCAAGTCTTACCTGAGCTCTCACACTTCTCAGTGGTCTCATACCGTTGGAGAACTCTCTCTGGGGACTTGGGAGGGATTGGGAAGCCAGGGAGGAGGGCTGCCTTCTCACTCTGAAGCAGGATTCCATAAGGCAGAACTCAGCTATCCCAGAGACCATGAGGAGCGGTGTCTTTGGTCCCCCAGGGCTGAGGCAGTAAAGGGAACACACTGAGGACTCTTAGGGGATCTAGCCTACCTCCCCCAGTGCCAGGACTAAAGGAGCAGCTGCTAGTCTCATAACACCAAGTGCTGACCCAAGGTGGCCTGGGGCTAAGACACCCTCACCTTCCACCTCAAACAGAAGTCTACCCCATGAATGAGGACCAAGCTGAGTTAGGGGGAAATGACACCCTAAGTTTTAAGGACTATAGGTGTAGATTCATGAGTGGAAGCTTTCAAATAAGCACTGGTAGAGCATCCACAGGTATGTTATGGAAGGGACTCATGGTGGAAGCCTCGGGGCGGGGCCTGGAAAACCAAAAGAAGGTGGGAACGCAGGAAAGCCTCCCTCACGAAGACTCTGAAGGCTCAGGTGCTCACCCCAGGACTGCCCTTCTGCCAGTGCCCAGATCAACCCTTCCCATCCAGCTTCACCTCACCCCACCCTGTCTACACTGCTCGCTCGCCAACTACACTCTGAAAGAGCCTCTCCAAGCCTCATCTCCCATCACTGAGGCCACAAGGAAATGGCAGGGCTGACTTCCAAAATTTCCTGTGAATTCTGGGAGCTGAGCTGGCCCATGTGAAGTACCGGCCACTGTGGCATCAGCGGTTGCAGGTGGTACTGTTGTTATGGTCGTTCTTCTGCTTGTAGCTGGGAAGGTTCTGGGTCTTCCATGACAGCTCCCCTGTAGGTGCTATCTGGGCTCCTGATGGGCCTGGGCGGGGGGGCAGGGAGGGGAAGCTGTGAGTCGCATGCAGTGAGGTGCTCTGGGGCTCACAGGCGGCTCCATACGCTGAGCACACACTCTGAGGCAGCATCTAAGAATCCCCTGAGATCTAAGAACATTTGCAGGGTTCCCAGGGGCTATTGATGCTGCTGTCCCAGCACCATACTGTGAACCACTGCTGTAGGATGAGGCAGGCAGGGCCTCCCACCCAGCACAGTGTATCTCCAGCACCCAGCTCAGTGCCTGGTACCGAGGAGGTGCTCCAGAACGCCTGCTCTTGCGCTGTGTGCCTTGCAGCTCCTGTGGCCGTCCACCACACTCCCTTAGTGTGAGAAGCCTGCCCTCTGACCTACCCCAGCAGCTGGGAAACCACTCAGCCCTACAACCCTTCCCCAGACATCTGACAGAACTGGAGGACTGCTCTCCACCGGCCTGAGCAAGCTCTCAACCCTGCCACACCCAGCACAGCCTCAGCACAGCTGCCTGTCACAATGAACCCCAGATACTTCCAACATCATTAACTGGCCCAAGACAGGAAGCTGCCAGAGGTGAAGGTGGGGAAGAGGGTGAGAAGGTGGGACAGTCTTATCCAGTCAGCCTGTCTTGGCCTTTCAGTAACACACCAAGCCCTTTCAGGTTTTTGTTTCTTTTTTCTTTTTCTTCTTCTTCCTCCATCCTCCTCCCTTCTTCTATCCTATTCTTTTCCTCTCATTTTTCCCCATTTTTATCTTCTAAAACATGTCTAATAAAGACAAGACACCCTGCTCAGACCAGTGATGAGTTTTGGGGGTTTCTCTGAGGTAAAGGTCTGCAGACCCCCAGAGGATGTAATGTCCCACAACGTGTGGCCTCCACACACCTGCCCAGACATGGAAAGCAGCATCCAAGACTTCCTGCAAAACTTGGCTCCATCCTGCACCCCAAACAACAGGTCCCTGTGGATATCCACCCACAGCACCTCCATAGGCTCATCTCATTTTTATGAGGAGTGTAGACTCTGTTATCTCTCCAGAAGCATCTATACCACTCTCCCTGTTGGAGCAAACCCTTAGGGGAAAAAAAGCCAGGACAGCAGAATAGAATAATGCCACCTATTCTTTTCTTAGGGGAAACAATGAGGGTAGAGAAGGAAAACTAGATTTAGGCAGAGCAGGCAGCCAGTACTGAGGAAATTCTACCAAATATTTTAAACTTTTTTTATTTTAGAATAACTCTATATTCATATATGTTGCAAAGATAGTAAAGAGATTTCCTGTATACCCTCCACTCAGCTCCCTCTAATGTTAACATCTTACATAAGCAGGGTACATACGTCAAAACTCAGAAATTCACATTGGTACCTTATGATTAATTAAGCTTCCTATTTTATTTGGATTGCACCAGTTTTTCCACTAAGGTCATTTTTATGTTCTGGGATCTGATTTGACAAATAAATGGTTTTTAGTAACTCAACAAATGTGTAGGGAATACTTTCGGTGCTGAAAACCACTGTTACAGAATCATGCCTTTGGGAAATGAAGACTTTTTGATCTTAGGTCTCTAATACACCACCTTTCTGGGATTGGTAACTCCATGAATATGCTATTAAACAAGATGATTCCATTACCTGTCATTTATAGAAATTCAAAGATCACAGGCAGGAAAATTAGTGATGCAGCAGGACTAGAGCCTGAGACTTCCCGGGAGGCTGACAGAATGGGTGGAAGGACATTCCCACCAGACTCCTGCGTTGGCACATGCAGTGTTTCTTAGACAGACTAACCATGGACATGAAGACTTGCATCTTGTTCTGGTGGTGTCCCTTTCCAGATAAGGTACCTTAGCAATTTTAGTACCCCTCTGATCCTCAGTGCCCTTACCCAGGCTGGGTGATGTCTAGGCTTTCACCTGCTGACTGCCTACTGTTTGCCAAGCAGATTTGCCTGGAATCTGACCAGGAGCAAGAACAGACATTGCCTGAGTTACCCCAGGGTACACAAAGGTCATTTCTTCAAATCTCACTCCCTGGCCTCATACCAGAGGTCTCACCTCAGAGGCCAAGTTTGGAGACAGGAAACATGAGAACAATTCTACAAATAGGTGTTTCCAGGATACCTAGCCAATATGGTATACTGTCTCTCATCCCCAAGCTTTTCACTGGGTTATTCCCAAGGCCATTGCTATGGCTTGAATGTTTATATTCCTCCAGAATCTTTATGCTGAAACTTAATCCCCAATGCAATCCTATTAAGAGGTAGGACATTTAGGAGACAAGTAGGTCATGAGGGTGGAGCCCTCATGAATGGGACCAGTGCCCTTATAAAATAGGCCCAAGGCAGTTTCTTTTTCCCTTCCTACACACCAAAACACAACATCAGGGCACCATCCATGAGGAAGAGACCAAGCCCTTTACCAGACAGTGATTGCTGGCACATTGACCTTGGACTTTCCAGCCTCCGGAGTTGTAAGTAGTACATTTTTTTGTTGTTGTTTATAAATTATCCAGTACAAAGTAGTTATAACAGCCCAAATGAACTAAGCCACCAACAGCCATGGGCTGAATTTTTGTGGGAAAACTGGTTTGGGTGGACCAATGTCTAAACACACAGAGATGCTTGCCATCTGCCTGGTTAAATAAATGTAACCCACGTTCCAACGTCCCCCTACTCCTAGGTCCAGACAGGATGGAGAGACAGCTTCCCCTGAGGGCCAGAGGAATGAGGGCAGAGCCCAAGGAAGGGCCTATATGGAGCTGTGTAGAGGGCACTTCGATGAGCTTCTGCAGGGTCCCTGGGTAGGAAGGAGAGCAAGTGCTCAAGGAGCAGGAACTCTGTAAAGAACGCATGACCCAAAATTCCACTACCAGAATGAACCAAGAGAACAGGACCACATTGTGCCACGAGCCTAGGCACAGTGGATGCTTTAGGGCAGAGGAGTTCCTCTTCCTGGAGCTCTTTGGGGCATGTTCTTGAGAGCAGTCAATGGCAAAATCCTTAGAGTAAGCACAGCCCATCCAGGGACCTACTATGAAGGAGAACACTTCCAAGACGAGATCGAATGGGGGTTTTGCTCTCTTTTTAAAAACACAATACATAGTCTAAACTCATCCTCCATTTCTGATTTTTTTTTTAATTCTAAGTTAAAATGTTAGGACTGGGGATGCAGGAAAATCATACTGTTTTCTCAGCACTTGTTTTTTTTTAATTTTTTTTTTTTAGTTGTAGATGGACACAATGTCTTTATTTTATTGCTTTGTATGTGGTGCTGAGGATCGAACCCCAGGGCCCCACACATGTGAGGCAAGCGCTCTACCACTGAGCTACAATCCCAGCCCCTTCTCAGCACTTTTAACAACTCTGACAACAAATGTATGGGGACAGGGGTGTTTCCACACCAGCAATTCTTTGGTTCTCTGCAGACACCAAGGGATTATCCTACAATTCATTTCTAACACTACCACATCTCATACATTAAAGGGCCCAGTTTTACAAGATTTCCACCACTTCAGTTGTCAATCACAAGTCTGATGTCGCCACCTGTACTTCTAACCAATTAGCTATAAATTGGGGTTCCCGTGACCTCCTCCACATGTTTAGTAATTTTCTAGAACAGCTCATAGATCTCAGGGAAACACTTTCATTTACCAGTTTACTACATCATAAAGGACACAGGTGCAAAGGGCGAGGAGGTACCAAAGGCAAGGTCTGGAAGGATTTCCAAGCACAGGAGCTTTTGGCCCAGGGGTTGGGGTGTGCCACCCTCTTGGCACATGGATGCGTCCATCAAGCTAGAAACTCTCCAAATTCCATACTTTAGGAATTTTTATGGAGGCTTCGTTACACAGCCATAACTGATTATTAATTCTATCTCCAACTCCTCCCCCCACCCCAGAAGACAGTGCCCAGGGATGAAATGCCAAGCTTGTGATCATGGTTTGTTCTTTCTGGTAACCAACTCCCACCCAGCAGCCCATCTGGAGTCACTTTACTACAACAAATGACACCCCTATCACCTAGAAAATTCCAAGGATTTAGGACCTCTGTGTCAGGAACCAGGATCTACTAGAACAAAAGATGTTCCTAGCACCCCATCACTTAGGAAATCACAAAGGTTTTAGAAATCAAGTATATACATTTTATGTCACACAGGGCCACCCTGGCTCCTGTGGTTGAGAACCAGAGGTATTTGTCTCCCTCAGCTGTTTTATTTTTCTGTACCTCCCTACAATGCTTGGAAGGATTTCTGCCCACAGTACATCTGCATGAGCACCCCTCACTAATTTACTCTCTGGGATTCGGATGACAGTGGTGAGGAAGGAGGTTAGCTATGGGGAAGAAAAGACTGAAACTCGGGGCAACTGGGCACCACCGCAAAGCCATAGGCATCCACGAAGAGGGTAACATTGGGCACAGTGTGCTAAACCAAGGACAACAAGCAGAGGGACTTCGACTGTCTTCAAGGTCAAGAAAAGGGGTGTGTGCGTGCGTGTGTGTTTGTGTATGTGTGTATGTGTGTATGTGTGTGTGTGTTTTCTGATCTTCCTTCAAGAGAAAAGGAAAAGAGAAAGCAAACAAAAATAAAAACCCATTCTCTTAAGGTTGGGGGTGGCCAACACCTTTGATTCTTTAACTGCAAGTTTAACTGTGTGGGTTGTTTCCTAAAGGAGAGGATAGAAAGTGGCTTCTCTCCATCGATTTATAGTGTTAGTGACAATTAATAGCATTTCTGGGATTGTCCACAATCAAAGGACCCTTGACATTAATTAGCTCCAGCAGGAAGGGCCTCAAATTGAAATAACTCTATAAGATAAACAAGGCTGGCAAGTTGGCCCTTTATGCGAGCTGTAGGATGGTCACTGTCATTTCTACCCAGGTGGGGATCACAGGGGATCAGGCCACACCACCAAGGAACAGAACAGCTAGAAATACTGACCTGTGGCTTACTGATCCATCACAGCAGGTCCTGCCAGAACTGAATGGAGAGTCCGACCTCTTGAATTCATTAGGAGAAAACTAGAAAAGATTTCCTTGGGGCTGGGATTGTGGCTCAGCGGTAGAGCGCTTGCCTCGCATGCGTGAGGCCCTGGGTTCGATCCTCAGCACCACATACAAAGCAATAAAATAAAGACATTGTGTCCATCTACAACTAAAAAAATATTTAAAAAAAAAAAAGATTTCCTTGTTTCTTTTCTTCTTTTTCTTCATTTTTAATGCAAGCCTCAAATATAACTTACCAAAATTTAGGGGAAAAGATCAAGAAAACATAGTGCTTGTTACCAATAAAACTTCAGCCAAAGAGACTAGTTGGTAGTTTAAAATGTGGGTACTGATGCCAGACTATCCGGGTTTAAATCCTAGCACAACAACTCATTGTGTGACTTTGCTCAAGTTAGACTCCCTCTCTGGGCCTCAGTTTCCCCATTCATAAAAAAAGGATAAAAATAGTGCCTACTTCATAGGGTTGTTGTAAGAGTCAGACGGTATATGTGGAAAGTACTCAGAGCGGTGCCTGGCCCAGAATGCTGTATGAATGTGGATTGTTGTTATTATTGGGTGCAAGGTTTTCGCAACTTCCAATTATTTTTAGCCAGTAAGTCCTGAAAAAGTAAAGATCTTTGGGGCCATTCCAGGGTGCCCACTGGCCAGCAACAGGATGAAGATTCCTCCCTCTTCCAGCCCCTTTGGAGAGGTGAACCTTGGAGAGAGATTGGATTAGGAAGTATTTGGATCGGGTGATTGATTACATTCATATGATGGAATGTGATGCAGTCACTGAAAATAATGGTGAGTAGAAGGAAATTCATAGTCTTGTGCTAAGTGAAATAAACAAGTAACAGGACCATTCTTTTTTCTTTCTTTCTTTTTTTAAATGTGGTGCTGAGGATCGAACCCAGTGCTTCACATGTGCTAGGCAAGCATGCTACCACTGAACCACAACCCCAGCCCCAGGACCATTCATTTTTGTGAAAAGCATACACAAGCAGCATATGAAAGTCATATTCCATGTGCTCCTGCTTCTTCCTCTACGAAAACCTCCACAGTGTAGGAATGCACGGGCTTGGAACTGGGGAGAGAGGAGCCTTTAAAGTTTAAAGGAAGAATGTGGTAACAAAACCATGATCCCTTTAGAGGGCTGAATGAGGAGCATTTCTAAAACAGGAGAAAGTAGAGATGATGAAAGCTGCCCTGTGGCTTCCACTCTAGGGTAGGGCCTAAGGATTTAGTTCTTGGGTCCACACGTGCATGGCTACATAGGGAGAGAGGCCCGCCACTCAGAACTCCATGTAGACAGGCCAAAGCCTGAGCAAGCTACTCCCTGTCCCAGGCCCCTTCCACCAGGAACTAGCTTTCCAATAGCGCTGGGCTGAGACCACCAGGTGCCCCTCAGCGTGTGTGTGGGAGGATGAATTTCCATCCTGTGTCCTTCCTGGAGTCCCTCAGCCCATCCTGTCCAGAATGCAACAACAGGTGTGGTTTTATGTGCCACCATCTCTCATATTCACCAACCTTCACTGGATGACAAAAATGAAAAGTAAGAAGGTCATAGTCTTGCTCATTCTGGTCCTCTCTTCTCAGCAGACCTGGTTTATTAGTTTTAGTGAGCTGGTCAGCTACAAGCTGTTTGATTTGGGGCTACAGAATTCGGACTATTTTCCTTTCTGTGAGAGGAAGGCTCTGGGGCTGAGGATGCCAAGGGCCTGGTACTCAGCTCCCGTCTCTCACTGCTGCTGCTTGAGATTCTAGCTCCCCCAACAAATATGGAGGGTGCTGTTTTTCATAGGGGGGGACCAATTTCTGGAAAGATAGCCAGATGTCTCCCTGCACCAGGGGTGAAAACACTCCTAGCTCTGGGGCTTTTCCCAGGAGTGGAGCCTTTGCAACAGAAGAAACCAGAAGGAAAGCAGCTCTTCTCTCAGCTTCAGTGTTCCCAATTTAGGCTTCTGGGCTCCCAGTGCTGTCGAAGGCCATTTCAACTCCACCTTCCAGCAGATTCTCAGCATCCCCAGGACATGCAGTAAGTGAGGTCCTCAAAGGCTCTTTGATCTCAAATCCATGGGAGTGTCAGCCCATAAATATTGTGCTACCACCTCTGTCACAAGCCCAAAGGTGTGATAATGCCTGTGCTTTTAATTCTGACTTAGATTAACAATGGTTAAGCTTGTTTAATGATTTTTGTGTCTGGACTTTTCCTTTTAACTTGACTGAAAATCTTTTAAGGTAGGCGTCATTTTCTCACAAGCCAAAGTGTAGGTTAAAAAATGACCAGGTACCTAAATCACACCTGTTGAATGACAATGCTGGATGATGGACAGACAGGTGAATGGATGGCAGACATCTTTCATTGAAGTCTTTCTATAACAAGAATAGCTTTCAACAAATGTGCAATTATTCAACAAATATTTACTTCCTATGTGCCAGCCACTGTTCTAAATCCTTGAGATTCATCAGCAAGCAAAAACAATTAAAAAAGAAAATCCCTGCCTTACCAGAACTCATGGGTCATTAAGGGAAACCTATAAATAATATTTAAAAATAAGTATATGTATAGGATATAAGGAAAGGATAACTAGCATGGAACCAACAAAAAAGTAGAACAGGGTAAGAAAGGTTGGAACTGGGATGAAGGCAGGTTGTAGCACACAAGGGAGTCGGAGCTGATCTCATCTGCATGGTAACAACTGAGCAAATATTGGAAGGGAGTCCAGGAGTGGAAAATGGGGATGGAAGGGGAAGAAGCATTCCAGGAGCGTGAACAGACAGCTGAGTTTGTAAGGTGGAGTGTACCTGGTGTGTTGAGGAACTGTGGTGGGGTCACTGGCTGGAGCACAGGAATAAGAGGGGGAGTAGAGGAGATGAGCTCAGAGAGGTAGAGTTGGGAGGGCCTGGCAGATGCTGTAGGGCCTTAGGGAAATGAGCCATGCAAGGGTTTTAAGAAGAGGAATGACATGATCTGATTTAAATTTTAAAAGACTCCCTCTAGCTCTGTTTTGAGAATAGACCTCAAACAGAAAATAAGTACAAAGCTATTATAATAATCCAGATGATAAATGATGAAGATTCTAACCAGGATAGTAGCCCTGGAGATAATGAGCCTGAGCAACTAGAACGATACAGTTGGCATCCAGTGAGGTGGAGATGGGATAAAACAAGGTCACTAGGTGGAGGTAGACACAGGGCGGATCAGGAGGGGATGTTGAGCTTAAGGTATCATCAAGTTGACTTCCAAGTAAAGATCTGAAGATGACAATTTGACTTTGGACATCAGGACTATATGACAAGAAAAACCATGCGACCACCAAAAGAATCAGCATATCAATAAAGAAAAGAGGACCAACGAATGAACCAGCAAAGGAGACCAAAAGGAGGAAAGAGTATGCTGTCTGGAGTCAAGTTAAGAATGCACAGCACGGGGAAAATAGCAATCAACTGTGTCAAATGCAGCTGATAGGGCAGCTAAGTTGATACCACCACGGACCCAGCAGTACAAAGATTGACAAGAGCAGTCTGTTGATAACTGGGGCAAAAGGTTGGTTGGAGTGGGCTTAAGAGAGAATGGGAAGAAATAAATGGGAGAAGACGAGCACAGACAACTTTCTGGAGAAGCTAAGATGCAAATGGAGAGCAAACAAAAAGTTGCAGGCAAAGTAGGCTCAAGACAGGTATTTTTAAAAGTGGGAGAAATAATGCCATGTGTATGCGGAGGGGGAGGATTCTGGAGGGAGGGAACAACTGGAGATGCAGGAGAGAAGTGAGCGGTGTTGCAGGAATGACATCCTTACACAGGTCAGAGGGGACGGCGTGCAGTGTGCCCGGGGAGAGGCTGGCTCTACGCAGGTGCATGACTCATCTCTGTTATAGCCAAGGAGACAGGACATGAGGGCAGATGCTAGCAGTGCTTGCAGTGTGGCTTGTCAAAGAAAAGGGAAACAGGGTCATCAGTTGGAAGTGACGTAGGAGGAGGGTGTTAGGGGCCTGAAGAGAGAAGTGGTGGTATGAAGTTGTCCCCTAGGAGAGTGGAGAGGGGTGACCAGACTCAGAATGCAGTGTGTGAGATCCTGGCAGCAACTAAAGGCCTCCTTGAAAACTGAGGGCATGAACTGAAAGTGAGATCAGTCAGAATGGTTCTATTTTTTCCCCTCAAATAAGCATGGAGTAAATGGAGAGCTGGACTTAACCATGGCTGCGGCTTTGCCAAGACAGTACAACGAAATGAGAGGGACAAAGGCGTCAAAGGGATACGCCAGGGAGTGATTATAATGATTGGCCATGGAATTTAACTTACGTTCTAGAAAGAAGGGTTTCCATTTTGGTAAGTGGGAACATGTGAGGTCTTTCACTTTGCCAAGATTGAGCTGTGGATGGAAAAAGTCTGAGACTCACCGCCTGGAGGCATCATTAACTCAGTGACTCCCTGATGATTTAATGGCGGTGACCGGCCTCCTGAACTTGCTCTCCTGATCAGCTTGCCAACAGAAGGGAGGCAGTGCAGGGGTTGGCGGTGGAATAGGGAGGTAAGGGGCTGTCACATTTCACCAAACTTGCCATTAGGCCACCATGCAGTGCCCCACTTGCCCCAAAGACACCGTCATTCCTGCCCCATGGGCAAGCCTGGCCTCCCCAGGAGCATCTCTAGCAATTAACTCTGACCTCAGCCAGGCCTCTCAGCTCCTCCAAGTTGTGCTGAAGGAGCTCTGCCATGCAGTGGCCTGTCCCGCCTTTCTTCTTACAGTTCACCCTCCCACCACCCAGTTTGTGAGCCCCACCTCAACATGTGTCCTTTAATTCTCAGAGATGTCTGAATCTCTGCCCTTGGCTTATGTGACCAAGTCCTTGTCTGTTCTGCTCTAGTCAGGCTCTACTCTTCCCTCCCCAACCAGCCCTGCCACACACCCAGGCTGGACCTCACCAGCCAGCCTCATTCCTGCACATGCAGTCCCAGGATTTGTTGGCTCAGCCTCACCCACTCCATTGGCAGTCAGTCTCTAGGCCTGTTTCTAGGATCATGATGATAAAATCAGCAGTAACTATACCATATACTCACTGATCTACTTAGCTCACTGTTTAGTTCCCCCAAACCAGCCCAATACATATAGTAGGTACTCAGTAAATACTTGAGAAATAAAACAATAAATGAGTAGCATCTATCAAGGGTTTATTCCCAGAGATGATCTAAATCTTTTCCATATATTTCCTAATTTAATTTTCCCAACTACCCTCTGTTAGAAAAGAAATGATACTGTCCTAATTTTACAGATGAGGAAATTGAGATGCAAGGGATCACAAGGCTAATAAATGGAAGAAACAGAGGTAGAATACATTCTGTCTGCCTTTTAAACCCAATATCCTATATGCATCTACCCCAGAGAATCCCCAAGGTCACTCTGGACCCCCTGAGTACAGAACAAGAGGTTACAAATCAGTTTATCGCCAGACTACATCTCCTGATACATGGCATAGCAACAACAAGCCCTAGCTTGGGCCCCCCACCCCAGCTTTGGGAAGCCAGGCTCCAATGCTTGATGGCCTGACCCCCTCAGATGACTCTGCCTACGAAATGCCAGATGACCATCAGATTCCTGGACAAGGACTCTAGAAATTCCTCCACTAGTGACCGTGTTCAGTCTGTTCCCTGCACAGTCAGTCCCACTGTGTGTCCCAGGCAGATGTCTCAGATATGAGGTAAGACTTCAGTAAGCTGGCAGTCCAAAGATCTGAGACTGACACAGAGACTATCAGTTGTCCCCAAACATTGATACCATTTTTCTTTAATAATAAAACTCATAAGCTTTAGACAGTAAATGGTTGCATAGCTAAGTTCTGAGCAATAAGATGACTCCAGATCTTTTTCTAGTTCCATAGTTTTAACTGAAGGTGGTTTTGTCTCCCAGGAACATTGACTTCTGCAGATATCCTTCATTGTTACAACTGGGGGTTCTACTGTGGGTAGCAGCCAGAGAAGCTAAACACCATCCAATGCACAAAATAGCCCCTCACAACAAAGAGTTATCTGGTCCCAAATGTCAACAGTGTCAAGGTTGAGGAATTCTGTTCTACATTATGCCCTTAAATGGAATGCACACAACTCCCCCCTCATCTTTTCCTCCTCTCCTCCAGTCCACAAGTTGAGAAAAAGTGGAGCCATCACCTCCGTTTAAGAAACTACATGCTTGGGGAGGGCAGAACCACTCTAACAGCCTAGGACTGCCTACTGTTACCATAAGAGAGAAACCATCTCTCTTGCTTCAGGCATTGTACTTAAAGGTCCCTTAGTTATATCAGCTTATCCCACATACTAAGGTTTGTTCACCTTGCAAAGGTCAGTCTGCAGTAAGCTCCTAGAGTTGCCAGTTGCCCTTTATTTTTTTTTTTCTTGGCATATCCTAACTGATAAATCAGACTTTAAGAGGGCAGCAACATGGAACCCTTGATATGGTTTCCAAAGTTATCAAGCACCAGTCCCTGCCCTTTGACCTACCTTCCCAGACCATCATCTGGTACTTGTCTGAGATGATCTCTAATCCTGGGTTAAACAAGATTTCAATGTAGCATAACTTGGTATAATTCTTTCTCTCCGATTCCCTTTTTTCCTCTTGTCCTTTCTTTCCATAATATCCTGTGGCAGACCAAATACCATCCTCCACAAAAATGTCTACATTCTAATCTTTAAAACTTGTGAATATGTTGTATTACATGACAAAGGGAAATTAAGGTTTCAGATTAAATTAGGATTCTAATCTTCTGAAAAACTATAGAAATTTTTCCTGGATTGGCCAGGTATCCCCAATGTAATCACAAAGGTTCTTACACATGAAAGAAGAAAGCAAGAGAGGCAGAGTCAAAGTGACACAGTGTGAGAAAGACTCAACTGGCCATTGCTGGTTTTGAAGATGGAAAGGGCCACAAGCCAAGGAATACAGGTAGCCTCCAGGAGCTGGAAAAGGCTAGGAAACTTATTCTCCCCTAGAGCCTCCAGGAGGAACACAGCCCAGCTGACACCTTGATATCAGACTAGAGACCCCTTTAGAACTTCTGACTTCAAGAACTCCAAGAAAATGTCTATTGTCTTAAACTCTAAGTGTGAGGAATTTGTTAAAACAGCCATAGAGAAAGAATATTCACCTCTTCTTTCTTCCTTCTCCTTCCTTCTCTTTCCAATTTAGCTTCCAGAGATCTATTTATCCTCTAGGAAAGTCTGACTCAGGAAAGAGAACCATGCCCCAGTTGTCCTAGGTGTAGGCCCTCCTTTCATCCACCAGCATGATAGAATGAACACAGTGGTTATCCTAATCCAGACCAGGGGCCAGGTTCAGTGATCCATAGATTGAGGACTAACTCCTCTTAAATTTTTTTTTTTTTTTTTTTTTTGGTACTTGAGATTGAACTCAGGGGCACTCGACCACTGAGCCACATCCCCAGCCCTATTTTGTGTTTTATGTAGAGACAGGGTCTCACTGAGTTGTTTAGAGCCTTGCCGTTGCTGAGGCTGGCTTTGAACTCGCGATTCTCCTGTTCCAGCCTCCCTAAGTGCTGGGATTACAGGCTTGCACCACCGCACCCGGCTTCCTCTTAAGATTTGAAACACATTTCATTGTACCCAAGGTCGTGCAGCAGTCGCCTAGTCTGCTCTGTAAGAAATCCAGGTCATTGCTAAGATGGTCTATTTCCAAAGGTGCTGTGTCCGATGCCAAAGGGACCAGTAGGCCACAGCCATACTACATGGCAGTGGAATTAGCCAAGCCTCTAATTCCAAAGTGTTTAGCTTTGGAGCACAAAAAGTTAAACACCTTCTTGCAACACATTGTAAACATGTCAGTGTGTTTAACATGTTAACCGTGCTCTGTTCTCCTGCCCATGTGTTTAGAAAAGAAACAGGTTATGATGTTTAACTAGTAAATGGATGTATGTGCTCATAGCAGCTAACACTTTTTAAACACTTGTGGATGCTTAAAATTATGATGTGTTTAAGATTCGAACACGTTTGCTTTTCTACACTCTTAATCCAATGAGTGCTTGCTGCACTTTTTTCTAATCACAAAGGCTTGTCCACCTCGCAGGCCAGTCTGCCATGACGAGTTCCTAGAGCTGCCAATTGCTCTATTTTAATTTTTTTCTTAGCATTTCTAGCAGACCCCCCTTCACAGGGGAGAATGCTAATGAGACGAGTGTAAATAATAGTCATTTTCTAGAGGATTTCTAGAGCCCTGTTCAAAAGGGTTTCATTGCATCAACTGTAGGACTTGACAAATTCACTATGTGGTTCAGAAAATGAAAACTGAAGAGGCTCTGAGTCCTGTGCAGGCCACACGCGAAACACCTGGAGGGTGAGGCCAGGCCTCCCTGCTGCCCAGGGCTCTGTCTTCTCCACCCAGTCTTTCCAAACAAGTAGCTGGAAAGGCCTCAACTCCTGCCTCACTCTTCCTGATGAGGGCTCAGGGTGCAGTCATGGAGCGGGTGGTCAGGGGCGAGTGTCCATCTGAGCTCCTCAGCCCCTCTGTGCACTCTCACCCAGGGCTCCATCCTGTCTTGTCTGATGACTCTCATTATCTCCCCACTATCTCCCTCATCCTCTCTGTGTTCACCACATGTCCATGCCCTACTTTCAACCACAGCTTCTGTTGTGACCTCTAAATGACCTTTAAGTTTCTACTATCAGACACCTGTCCCTAACCACCCCCTTTTGTTGCCAGTATAGCTCTGTCTCTATGTTCCAGCTCACCCCCCTGCCCCACCGCTGCCTACTTTTAGTCCTTGTTACTTCCTGTCCTGGGGAATTTAAGTCTGCCATTCCCTCTGCCTGAAAGCCACCCCTCTCTTGGTTCTCTTCAACTGGCTGTTTTGAACAGCATTGCCTCAGGAAAGCTTTCAGTCCAGGTCATGTCCTCCTTTTCTATGCCATTGGAACACTCTTGGCTTCTCCTCTTGCAGCACCTAATTACCATTTATTTAGGTTTGCCTTCTACCACTAGGCTAAATTTCCAAAGAGGACAGGGTCTATGACCCGTCCTGTTCGCCACTATATCCCAGTACCCAACGCCTGACACATAGTTAGCACCTAATGAATGTTTGTTGAATGGCCAATGGGACTTCTAGCTATTCAGTCTTGAAGAAATGGAAAGAAAGGTCGCATTATGAGTTGGGGACTGCGAATATAGTTTTCCACCTGGTGCAAGCTGTTTAATTTCTCTGACTCTAAGTCTGGCTGCATGCCAGTTCAGCAAATGTTTATTGAAGTGGCCCTGTGTATGAGGACTCTGCCAGGCCCTCTTGGTGTTTACAGAAATAAAAAAAACACTGTCCTTACCCTCAAGAGGTTTGTAGTTTAGCATGAAAGATAGAACTTCAACATAAATAACCACAAATACAAGGCAAACGTAATAATGCTTCAGGATAATTGGAAAGGATTAGAGAATAAATAGAATTAAGAACTCACTTCCAAGTGACAGACTGAGAAGGTTGTACAGAGGAGGGGACACCTGGACAAACCTTAAAACAGGTAGGACTTCAGCAGGCCAAAGGTGGGGGAAGCAAGAAGGAATCTTCTCACTAATGCAGTGATATGAAAGGCACACAGAGAGAGGTGCCTGAGGAGCATCCAGGGTCCAGCTTAGCTGCCATCTGTGATACACAGGAGATGAAAGAGGAAAGGTAGGTCGGTGTCACATCAAGAGGTTTATTCCAGGGGCTGGGATTGTGGCTCAGTGGTAGAGCGCTTGCCTCGCATGCGTGAGGCACTGGGTTCGATCCTCTGCACCACATAAAAATAAATAAAGTAAAGATATTGTGTCCATCTACAACTAAAAAAAAATTTTTTTAAAAAAAGAGGTTTATTCCAAACTCCTGATGTAGCAAGGAGCTACTGGACAGCAGAGAGCAGGGAAGTGACCAAGGAGAGTTCCACTGTAGGGTGGTTAATCCAGTTGCTGGAATAGGGAGGGATGAACAGTTGGGAGGCAGCTGCAATCATTCGGGAGAGAAGGAGACAGATGACAGGGAGAGGAGGCAGAGGCTGAGAGCAGGGACCTTTCGAAGACAGGAGCAGCTGGACTAAGATGATGATTAGATGTAAAAGCCAAGGGAAAGAGTGAAGCCCAGCAAAGATGTCAAGGTTGCAAGCTTGGATCATTAGGAGCAGGATGTAACAGACCAAAGGAAGGTAAGAGAAATGGGGGGATCGGTCAGCATATTTCAGACATGCTCACTGTGAGGCACTGGTAAAGCCACTGTGAAAACATCTGCAGGCAAAGGAAATGCAGGTCTGGAAACTGAAATGTGGATTAACTGTTCTCCACTCGGGCAAATCAAAGGAGATGTAAAACACAGGTACTCTGGGGCATCGGAGTCACTGTGTACAGTAAGGCATAACAATTTATATGTTTATTACTGTAACAAAATGTATTATTAAATGTTTCAGAAGTGAAGATGGAGAAAGTACATCCAGTCTGTCTCTCTCCTTGGGGACTAGAAACCCAAAATCTATAGGCTGCTTGCATTCCTGAGTATTAAAACCAACCCACAAAGGAGCTGTCCTTAAAAGAGACAGAATGACTTTAGGGTCAGTAGATAGTAGTAGCAAAGGGGCTGAATAATCCCTTTGGACCCAGGAAAGAGAGAAGTAGGATCTTTACTCTCTCTGGCACAACTGGCCTCATCCAGCCAAGTCCTGACCAGATGCAGAGGATGACGCATTCCCATCTCATTGGTGATGATCCCTATCATCACACAAATTCTCACACCAAAGTGCACACACACTTGTATGCACACACACGTGCATTTACTCCTGATGTTTGGGTTCTATCTGCAGAGATTCCAACTGGTCTTCTAGTTTCACAGCAGCCTTTGAGTTTGGTTAATGTGAATTATGTGCCCAGAGAATCCCCTCACAGCAAGCAAGGTGAAGTGCCAGACTCACCATTAATGAATTTGCCAAGTGAATTCTACCTGGTGGAGACCCAGGTCAAAGAGAAATGAATGGGTTCATGAAGGGAATCTTAGAAGGACAAAAGATCACAGGCCCTCAAAACCAGTATTTTAAAAATATTTAACACTTAGAGAAAAGAAGAAGAAACTTATTTTACAGTGATAATAAATAGTAAATCTATTTTCATTAATAGAAACTATTCTAAGCCAAATCTACATCACATTCCTGTAATCCCAGTGACTCAGGATGCTGAGGCAGGAGGATTCCAAGTTCAAGGCCAGCCTGAGTAATTCAGCGAGACCCTGTCTTAAAATTTTAAAAGAATTTTTGGTTTTTGTAGTGGGAATTAAACCCAGGGGCATTTTACCACTGAGCTACATCCCCAGACCTTTTTATTTTAAATTTTGAGACAGGGTCTTGCTAAATTGCTGAGGCTGACCCGTAACTTGCAACTCTCCTGTCTCAGCCTCCCTAGTCACTGGGATTACAGGTATGCACCACCATGCCCAGCTTCAAAATAAAATTTTTTATAAAAATGGCTGAGGATGTAGCTCTGGTAGGGCACTTGAGCATGCATAAGGCCCTGGGTTCAATGTTCAGTTTGGCCAAAAATGAAGGAAGGAGGAAAGGACAGAATGAAGGAAAACTTTTTCTAATGAAAATAGAATTTCAGACACTGGATGTGTCATTAACACTTCAGTGCATTTGGAACAGGCTTTCCTTTTCCAGTTTCTTCATCCCTCAGAAATGGACAGCATTGGTCTCTCATGCTCACTGAGGTCTGAGGTAACTTCTGTGGAGACAGTTACAAAGTCATATTCAAAATATGATTTAAATGCCCTTTTCTCAAGCATCCCATTTTCTCTGTAATTCCACTGGCATCAAGTGGTGGAAGGCTGGTTCCCTACAGGTGGCCTCCCAGACAAAGAGTTGGTGTTCTGTAAAGGTCTGCAGTTTTTTGAACCACTTAGCTTCTCGGGAGGTATATTAAAATATTTAAATTTTAGATAGCAAAATAAATCACTCATTTCCTGAGAATAGCATCACTCCATGCATGATGCGGTTTCAGAATTTCATCTGATGATGCCTGCCAGTCTGGGACCATTGTCAGCTAGATAGTCTCTGGACTGGTGGGGACTCCCATAATGCACAGCACATAATATGCAAATGTGAGTTAGCAAAGCACGTGGGGCCAGTGCAGTAGAGACTGGTTTCTGTGCCTCTTGAATGCACCAGGTCCATGAGAGCTCGGTGGACTTTCCCAGTGTGCATTAACTGTTGGTTCTCATTCTTTTGCTAGCACAGGAAGTTGCTACTTCTCATGCCCCACAGAACAACATAGAACTGTGCTGGCTCTGGCTGTAGGCTGAGAGGAAGTGACTCCTGGAGTGAGGTAGTACACGGCCATACATGGTTTTCCCTCTCCTTTCCTCTGCCTCATTGATTAAGGAAGCCATGTGTTTCAGAAATACAACCCTCATGGGTCCCTGACTTGGTTATATGAGAGACATTTGCTTTGCAGAGGATCAGGGCTGGTGTGAGGGTAAGTAAACCTGTGTGTTAAAACTTGGATATGTGAGGATCCTGAATGGAAATGTGACCCACACTGGATCAACTCACCCTTCCTTTCCTTTCCTTTTTTTTTTTTTTTTTTGAGACATTTTAGTTCCTATAATGAATTGGTGACTGTATAAATTTTCTATTGCTGCTGTAACAAATTACTACAAACTCAGTAGCTTAGAACAACTTAATGATTTATAAGTTGTGGCGATCAGAAGCCCAAAATCAGTCTCACTGTGCTAGTGTCAAAGTGTTGGCAAGGTTGGTTCTTTTTGGAGGCCCTAGAGAAGAATCCATTTCCTTGCCTTTTCAAACTTTTGGAGGTTGCCCACATTCCTTGGCTTGTGAGCCCTTCCTCTACCTTCACAGTCAATAGTGTAGCATCTTCAAATCTCTCTCTGATTTTGCTTCTGCAGTCACACTGACCCTCTTGCCTTTTCCCTTATAAAGGACATTTGTAACTATATTGGGCTCAAAATCCTTAACCAAATTACATCTGCAAGATCTTTTTTATCCTGGGAGGTAACATATTCACAGGTTCAGAGGATTAGGTTATGATGGATCTGGGGGGGCATTACTCGGTCTTTCATAGTGACCCATACATTTGCTTATCCTGTTGATCTTTACTATCTGATGGGATGTGGCCAGCAGCCAGACAGCTTTCTCCAAGGAATATTCCTCTCTGTTATGGTTGGGTGTAGGATCTCCTCCAAAGGCTCACATGTTGCAGATTTGGCCCACTGTACAGTAGTGTTTGTGGGGCTTTTAGGAAGTCATTGGGTCATGAGGGCCCTGACCTCATCAGTAGATTAGTGATAGATTAATAATTTGATGGCATACATTGAGAGGTAGTGGAAACTCGGAGCTGGGGCCCTAGTGGGAGGAAGCCAGTCCCTTGTCCCCAGTCCCTTCTCTCTCTCTGCTTCATGACTGCCACGAGGTGAGGCGCTTTCCTCTGCACACCCTTCTGCTATGAGGTTTTGCCTTGCAGCCATACAACTATGGACTGAAATCTCTGAATCTATGAGCCAAAATAAATCTGTCCTCCTAAGTTGTTTTTCTCAGGTATTTTGCCTGATTATTTAGGCCAAAAGCTCACTAACATGCTTCATGATGCCCACAGCTATGTGTCTTTTCTTTTGAAACACATATAGTTCCGCACATGAGAACCGAGTATGGGGAAATCATCCAAATGAAGAAAAACTTTACGCGCAAAGATGTTTATGAAGGAGTACAGATTTTAAGAAAAATCGGAAACAACTAAATGTGTAACAATAGGGAAATGTGCAAAGAAATTCTAGAACACCCAGTGTATGAATATTATGCAGCCATTTGAATGTTTATGAGAAATTTTTACAATGAAACCTTACGTAGTTTTTAAAGCAAATTACTTATTTATATGATCTACTCTGAGAATAACATATCTAGAGGAGAAAATTCCGGACACGTTTATCCCAAAATGTCTACAGTGGGTTTCATTTTCCTGGAGGTACATATAACTTCCATTTTCTTTTTCATTCTTTCACTTTTTAAAATGTCTGCAAAGACCAAGGACTACTTCTATAAGAGTAGAGCTCTCCTGGTATTAATAGTAGGTCACCAGAGTGGACAAGAGTGATCAGCAGGTCCTAGAGAACTACTATTCATTAGGAAAGGTATTGCATCATCTGTCTGCAGGCACCTGAGGGTTAGTGGCTGGGTGTTGCTTCCCTGTGTGTTCAGATACATCCTCCTTAGTCCTTCCTTTTTGTGTATTTGCCTTGAGGGAGCAGCTAGGATTTCTGTAAAATGCAGGGACCCACTGTGCCATCCTGGATGATGAGGTATAAGGTATCTAAGGTTAGAGATGTCACTTCAATAGTTACCACATGTTCCTATTCAGCTCAGCAAGGAGATGGTCAACGGAAGGTATTGGGTGTGGGTATGAACAAGTACACATCTTCAAGGGTGGCCAGAGTCCAGGTAAAAAACCCAAATCTCAAGCAACAGCTCCACTGCCCTGAAACAGTGCTGGCCTGAGAACAAGATGAAAATGAGTGGCATCCAGTGTGGTAGAAAGAGTGGGAAAATGAGCACATTTAAAGATAGCTAGAGGAAGTATAAACTGGTAAAAACCACACTGGACAGCGGTAGGTAGTCTGTATCAAGCTACAGAAATATCTGTATCCTGTGGCCCAGTATTTCCACTTCAAGGAATTTATCCTAAGATAGGAAAGATGATAATCTAAATGTGCAGCCTTATGAGTCCCCCACAGTGGAATACTATGTAGCCATTAAAACCACGTTTGAGAAAAACAATTAAGAAAGAGATGTTACAGTATATGGTCAAGTTTTAAAAGCAGGATATAAAACTGTAAATACAGCATAATATAATTTCATAGGAAATAAATATATATGAACAGATAAGTATATAAATAGATGTTTTGTCACAGACAACAATATGTGTTCAACTCAGCAATAACAGAGTCTTTACTGATTGGCACCTCAAATTCTTTTTTAGAACAAGGCAGGATGCGTAGCAAACATGCACGTCCTGGGGAATTCTGGCCTTGCTGCATGACTACTAGAAGAGGACAAGCTTCATTTGGCTAGGGGGGTTTTATGAACTTAGTTTTTAAGATGCAGCCTCATTATCACATTTGTCATACTTCGTAATTTCCTGCTCCGTGTTCCTATAGGGAGACTTTACATTTAATTGCCTTTCTTAAAGAATTAGCAAAAAGTGGACATGGTCTGAGCTTGATTGATTATATCATGTATTAAGATGTCTACAAACAGCAGGTTTGTCCATCAGTCCCTCATTAGAGTCCAGCAATGTGTCTAAGGCTGATTTAATGATGGTTACAGAGGCTCAGCACTCAGGATCAAGCAGAACCATGGCCCCCAGCCCTATGTTGGTCCCACCACCCTGGTGTGTGAGGTGCCAGCTACATCTGATCTGATAAAATGGCTTCTTTGCCCTCTTTTGATTGGTACAGCCGTAGGGAAGAGTCTACTGCTTCCATGACAAATGCTGACCATGGTGATGGCAGCTTTGCAAGGTTGGGGGAACCAACTCCAGTGCCCATTGTCATCTCCCTGGTCAGAACAATATTGATAAAAGACCAAGCTGTCTGTGCAGTGTGGCCTGAGTGCAGGAACACCTCAAAAGCTCCCTGCTCTGGATCCTCTCATTCCCCCTACAGATGCTGCAATCTCCCTGAAGGCTCCTGTTCCTTAAGAAGAAATGGCAATCAGTTGCCCCCTTTAAGTATCAATGTGCAAATGGGATAGCTTCTATGGTCCGGGATACACGGTGCTGAAGCCCCAGCCACGGACCTATCCCCAGCAACTCCTCCTTCCTCCCCCAGTCTCCTCCCCACTCATCCTCTGCCTGCTCCCTGTGTAGGTGTCCTGCTCTCTGGCTATGACTTCCAGATCATGGCTCTTCCCGCTTGGCCAATGCCTGGGCTCCTTCTGCTTGCCATCCTTGAGAAGAGTGAACACCTTCACTGACAAACACTTCAAAAGGGTTGAATCAATAGCTGATTCTCAAGAAGAAGGGGACAAGGGCCCAGATAAGACTCTGAGCAGGGGCAAGAATAATGCCAAACCTCCACTCTGCTCCCCACTAACTCACGGCTACAAGAATGGGGTTGAGCTGACTTCCCTTGTCATTGACCTTCTTCCCCCTGGTTCTGACCCAAAAAGTCAGACACTGCCTGTCTTAGACTATGAGCTCCTTGGAAGGAGTAATGAAGCTTCCCCCAGCACAGGGCTAGACACAGCCGTTTAAAATCTATGAGGTAAGGAAGGAGAGAATAAGGGAAGAGAGAGAAGGAAGGAGGAAAGAGGCAGAAGGAGATGCATTCTTTCACGCAGCCTCCAAGCCCTCATACATACTGAAACCCACTGAGGCTGCCACATACGGACGCCCACCCATGACTGCCTTACCCCTTGGCTCCCCGGTCCTGTCATCTGGCTGTGCCCTCACAACCCAGCCTGGTCCCACAGTCTGCTTGCACTGTGGCCACCTGCCGCGTGTGCATGTGTCTTGGGTCCACATCTCAATTGTGAGCTGTTCTTCTCACCTTCCTGTGGTGACTAATGGACCCTGGCTGTAGCCATGATTGATTGAGTGACAGAGCAGCTAGGGTCTGAGGCACCCTAGTGGCTCTCTGGAGAAGAAAGGGGAGTCCAGGGCACATTCCAAGCCTTGTCAGCACTGGCTTAGCCTCTTGTGGTGTAAAATCTCACGCCTGGAGCCCTGTACTCTCCTGGTGCCGGCTGCAATTTTATTGGCAGTCTGTGACTTCAAAGGCCTCCCCTTCTGCATGGCTGGGCTAGGCAGGCTGAGCAGGCCTGTGCCCAGGGCACTGAGGAATTCCCCTGGGGACCTGGACCCAGTCTCCTCTCTAGCTGGCCCTGCCTCTTTCTTTCATATCCACAAAAATCACTTTCCCAGTCTACTCTGTGGCCATGCAGATGGGGAATAACCACCTATATGGGAGACTTCATCAACCTGTATGTCCCAGGTGTGCAGGCAAGATACTGCTGACCAAACATCTGTTCACTGTCCCAATAAGATCCTTTACAATCTTTTTTTTTTTTTTTGGTACTGGAGATTGAACCTGGGAACAATTTACTACTGAGCTACATCCCTAATCCTTTTTTATTAAGGCAGGGTCCAGCTAAGTTGCTGAGGCTGGTCTTGAACTTACAATCCTCCTGCTTTAGCCTCCTGAGTCACTGGGATTACAGGCATGCACCACCATGCCCAGTCTTTTTTTTTTTTTTTTTTTTTTGTAATCTATAAAAAGCTCTTGCAGCAGCAAGAGGGGAAGCTGGGGTGTGGTTTGGATAACCCTGGGCACCCACTTAACATCTCTCTGCCTTATCTAGCAAAGAGAGTGACACTAAGTCCTAGTCACAGCCTCACAGCTCTTTGGAGGTTAGAAGAGGTCAAGTATGGAAGTACAGGCAGCAACGCTCTCAGCAAAGGCACCATCCAGTCCACAGCATTTGAATCTCAACTGTGACATTTGCCAGCTGTGTTCCTTTGGGAGAGTTACCCAACTCCTCTATGCCTTAGTTTCCTCATGGGGATTAGTTAATACACTTGAATAGTCCCTGGCACCTGGTGCATATGCCTCATCTCGTTATTGATTACACGTGAGTGCACATGATCTCCCACTGAATATGACAGTGATCATTCTGTCTTTCCCCCATAACACCAATAGGCACATTGGCACACCAGTCCAGAATGGTGTGGTGGCAAGGGTGGCCCAGCTCCTACGTTGTCTTTTTATTTGATAAGTGAGAATGGGCAAGTTCATAAGCCCCTGCAACCCAAGTCACTCATGGATAAAGGGGAGCTAAAAATAATGTTTTACCAAGCTGCATAGAATTTCTATGAAGTTTAAGGAAAGTTGCTGGTAAATATGAACAAGGTACAGCGCCTAGCCTGCCGTAGGCACCTGATGAATGTTTGTTCTCCTGGGGCTGCGTACAACGTAGCTAAATAAACACTTTGTGGGCTGAGGTCCTTCTGAAGAGTATACATTAAACTGGGCAGTGGCATTAGTCACTGGCCTCACCACGCACACTGGCCACACTTTCTATAGCGGCCACACTTAGAATACACTTAGATGAGCTGACGGGCACGAACCCCCTGAGAACAAGGACTGCAGCTTCTCCCTCACACTTGCTAGCATCTGGTACCACTCCATGCAAACCCCACAAGATATGACCCCAGCAGAAGTGGCCCTGGCTGTCTGAAATACTGTCCAGAGGGAAAGTAAGAGAAGCTAAAGAAGGAAAAGCCACCCTTCAACCTACCCAGAATCTTACTGGACATGGAAACTAACATGGATGGAAACATGACAGCAGAAAAATACACACCGTTTTGAAGTCTGCCCACCTGGGAGTCAAGCCACATTGAAAATCAATAAGGCATCAAGGCCGGGAGCTCAGAGAGCCAACTGGATACCTGCTTGGGCCTCCTTTAAAGCAGGGAAACCTTTGATGTTGCAGATGACCAATAAAAATACAGCTGGCATTTACAGCCTCAATCCCTCCTGCTTTTGCTTTTCCCTGCCCTGCTAAAGCTGCAGACAAAGCTGCCCCAGGCAGAAATCTTGGCTCAGGAGCACAGGACCCCTTCCTTAAGGACAGTGGCTCCTGGTGTCCACTAGTCAGGGACTGTGATCAACTATAAGCATGCTGGAACCTTTCCAGAACAATCCCATCTTACTTCTGGCCATCAGAGGCAGTGGTTAAGGGCCCTCAAAGCATATAAAATAAGCTTGGTTAGAAGCAGTCTCAGCTGTGGCCTGCTGAGCCCCAGGGAAGCTCTTGCCCTTACATGAGACCCCTCTTCCATTTGCTATGCTTTCACATCCACTGCCTCATTCTGCGTTTGTGACACGAGGAGAAGCACAGACCTGCTGAAATGACTCCCTTTGCCAAAAGATGGGGCAATCAAGACACGACAGGGTTAAGAGACTAGTCTAAAAAGGCAGCAAAGATAACAACTAATGGACACCAGGCCCCGATTCTGCCCAATGCCTACGGTCAAAGGTGCCTGCACTGGAGGCTCTTCTCACTTTTTTTTCTATTCACCATTCATAGGAAGCGTCATGACCTTACTCTTCATTCAGTAAGCACAGAAGAGACTCTCAGAACCAGGGCCTCATGATCCAGTCAGGAATACAGGATTTAGAGACATAAAACTTCCAGGAAAAAGCTGTCTCAGAGTGAATGCTTCCATTCCATTGTTATACTATACAATATATATGGGCAATGTCAGGCCTAATGACCAAGCTGAGCTAATGTCAATAAACAGAGAACTATTAGGAAATTCATCAATCAAGGTCTTGTTTATACTCCTATTTGTCAACCAAATTATTTGTTTGACTTGTGGCCTCCTTGGTTTATTACAGTCATTTCTGTCATCAGCAGAGCTGAGCTGATGGAATTTCACACATAGGAAGGGCTTGCACACGCCTTGCTCTGTTGTCTTGGTCAGCCATCCCAGAATCAGCGCTCTCGGCAGGTCTAAAGGTCTGTCTTCAGTTAACAGCCACTCTTTATAATCCAGTGAACTAGGGGACCTTAATTGATTTGTTAATCACTGCTTCCTGTTTCCAGAAATAAGCTGGAGAAGCTGACCTCTGAAGTACCCTCCTGCTCTTGGGGGAATGTCCTCAGAAAGCCACTCCAGGCTGAAAACACAGCAGCAGGGCGAACAGGAGGACTAGCAGCTTTCCAAGGCCAACTGATGTCCTGCCCCATCCGGTACTGATCTCCACCTTCTCTCACTGTCCTCACACCCCCACCTCCATCCACACACCGGCTGTTTCTTCATTCATACTCGTCTCTCTCTCTGCCTTTCCTCAATCCCAGCCCCAAAGTCAAGCTCCTCTAGAAAGCCTCCTGTCCACATCAGCCAGAATGGATTTTTAGCTTCAAGAACTCCTCAGTCCCAATGACTATCTCTGTTCCATCAGCACCCTTCATACACAGCTTTGTGAAATGTGCCCTTCAACTGGTAAAGGTGTGTAAGTTCTTTGCCGACCTTACACATCTCACAGCTCTGTATTCTGGATTCTAGTTCCTTGGCCCCAGTGCCCCCATCAACTCATATGTATGTTCACATGCAATGCTGGCCCAATGGAGTGTAAGCTGCTCAATGCAAATGGCACTATGTCACTAGGGGATTTGCCTCCCCCCAGACTAGATATTCCTATTTAAGACCCTGCCCTTAAGCAAATAGGGAATGATACGTACTTTGGTAAGGAGCAGCACCATTCTTCACTTTTATCTCCTATGTTGTGCTAATTTCTGGGGTTTATGCCTTCTCTGAGGTGGTGCTTCCTGTTTGGGAAATAAATGTGAAATGATTTCTCCATTACAAGTGACAGATCACAGTAGGTTTCTGGGTAGCAGGCAGGGAAACCCACCTCATAAAAGCAGACATCCTTTATTACTTTGAAGGGAAAAGAGTGAAGGGGTTTGTGGGGGGTGGGATCAAGTATTGGATTTCTCCAGAATCACTGAGTAATACCTATCCTTAGCAGCTGCCCTATGGATTCTGACACATCTCAAAAAAGCAAGCGTCTGGAAAATGTAGTCAGAATCTCTTACCTTCTGCAAAAAGCTACTGTGCAGTCTGTTCCTTTGTAGTTGGTTTTTTTTTTTTTTAAAGTCAAGCCATCTTGGAAAAATCAGAAAGCAGATGCGCCCATAATTGAACTTGGCAAGGGCAATAGAAACCTCGTTATGGGTGTTACAGGCACTCGCACCTCAATTAACCTGCAGGGTGGAGGGGCTGTTGGTTTCTCTGCACAGATGTCTGGGGATAAGAGAGTCTCAAGGGCAAGAGATGTAGGCACCTTGAGACCCCTCCAGAAGCTGAGGGCCCAGCCTGGATTCCTTCTCTGGTCTATGGAGTCTCACGTCCAGGGAAATCCCTGGACCCAGGGCCCAGCTCTGATGAAACCCTGGCTGCCTGGTGGCCCACCCCAGAGCAGACCAAGCGCGGACCAAGGCTGGCTCTGCTCTGACAACCACGACCTGGTGCCGAATTTTACTGTCCGCCATTTACCATTCTGACGGGGAAAACAAATTTAAAACACCTGGACATTTATGTCTCTGATGGGTCGAGTTGCACTGTTCCATTATATTAAATAAGCCAGGCTGTGGGCTTCAAAGGCCGCCGGCCTCCTGGAGGCCGCCAGGGCGCAGGGCCTTTGTTAGCAGCGCTCGGAGCGCCTGCGCCCTGCCCTTGCCTGGAGCGCCCACTGCACCGTGTGCCCAGGAATCCGTGCTGCGCCTGCGCAGCAGGTCGCCCGGAGACGCCGGACTTCACAGCTAGCTACGGAGTGGTTTTGGCTTTCCGACGCCTGCTTTCCCTTTCCTCTTCCTCCACACACTTGAACTTGAGCAGGTATCAACATTCTCATGGGTCTGAGTTCCAAAGGTTGAAGTTTCCTTTGTCACCGAAGCGCTCACTGGCAAAGTGGCTTGGAGACGTGGTTGCCTTATCTGTTAAGAGGACGTCAGTGGCAGGCAGCTGTTTGCATGGCCTACTCCCCTCCCCAGCCACATGCAGCCCTCAATGCAACCCCGGGCCCCAGATTTACTCAGGGGACAGAACTTGGAATCTCAAGAGGTAGTTCCTGTGAGTTTAATTTCCACTCCTGGAATAAAAAATTTAAGAACTCAAAAAGCCCTTAAAGGTGATTTGTCTCTTCAAATTATGGCACTAAAGTTAGGCCCCCAGCAGTTGTATATAGGTCAGAAGTAGACTCAGTCCTGGGCTAGATGTTGGTTGAGCTAATTAGCCCCAGAGATACTCAACTAAACTGGCCAGAGGAATCAGCAACCAGAGAGGCCCACTCCACTACCTTACCGAGGCCCCCAAGTTGGAGGTACCTTTTGAACCCCCATGCCACCCAGGACAGGAGGTATCTGCCTGTATGTGCAGTCAGCCATCCCTCCAAGCCTCAGGGGGGGCCTTTGAGGTTTACACTGGTTTGCTGTGCCCATGGGCATGTGAAAGTTACTCTTCTGTGGACCAGAATGGGAAGGACCTAGAGGAACAGCAGAAAAGTCTCCATCAGAGTGTTTAAAAGAAATCCTCTATTAACCCTTTCCAGGACCAATGGCAGATGTTGGAGCTTGAAGAGGTCTCCAGAGAGCCCCTGACCTAAGCCCTACCTGCAGGCAGGAAAGGTACTCATCCCCATATTAACTCTTCAGTAAAAACCCAAAGAAATGAATGATCATGTGTGCCTCACCTCGTCTGCTCTAATGAACTATACTTATTTCTAACCCTAGTTATTTCTAACCCTAGTTATTTCTAATTAACCAAACTCTAAACTGACATGCTTAGGAAATTTTACTTTTCTAAGCAATAATGATAATACTTTCCCTTTATTATGTACCTATTTCCACAGTGTGGTGCTGAACAACCCCTTGAAATAGGTGAGGTAGGTATTAATATCACTCTCACAGATTAGGCACTCAGCATAAGGTAATACCCAGGTGAAAGTCTTCTGAAAGCCAGGTATCCAGAGTATCTGTCATAGTCTTATCCTCATCCCATAATGCTGTTAAATGGTTCTTTCCCCAGCTGCAATCACGCTTACACCATTTGCTTGCTCAGCAATTTCATTTTTTAATTAAAAGCATGTGTTGTATTCCCAATTATAGAGACAAAAAGCACGAGATAAAATTATGTTTAAAATTTGATCTCAACTTTGAAAAAGTATGTGTATGTTACACTCACATAGAATAAAATAACCCAAATAAAATACATCAAAATATTAGCCATGATTATCTATGGATGGTGAGAATGTGATTGACTTCTATTGACTTCCTTTAACCTCTGTGTATATTTTAAGACCTGTAAGTATGTGTTAATTTTGAATTGTAAAACAAGTTAATTTAAAATTTGAGTTTTGACTCAGGAGACTATGCAAGAGTAAGCTTTAGCTCAGCCCCATCTGCGTCATCGTGAGTTTCGAAATGGCACCAATCCAGTTGGTATGGTAATTACCAAGAGAGAGCATGCAGTTTAGCACGCCAAGCAAAGCCCCAAATTAATGGCTGTTAGCCATCACAATGGCTGATTTCTCAGGGATCATTCCAATTAGGATCTTCTCTGTGGCTTCCACCACCAGCCCTCTGACTTCAGACAAGGAGCATCTGCAGCACAGCTGGAGCAGCTGGTTTGGAAAATCAATCACTGCCCAACAACTGTGCAACTGATGGCCCATCAATCAGAAACATAAGGCGTTTGCTCCATTTATAAAACACATACATTTGCTTGCAAATCTGCAAATGCAATAAGCAGCCTGAGCACCTCCAACCCTGGAGAAAAATGGCAGTACCAGTCACTTTTGCCTATAAAGAATCATGGACTGGCATCCCTAAATGGAGGACTCCCACTACAAGAGCCTGGGAAGACCTCTGGGCCCACATCCACCAGCCCCCACAGCCTCTGCTATACACAGGGACCCTGAGTCCTCTTAATACTCACACCCAAATCTAGCTTTGAGATTTCTTTTGACCCTGACAACTGTCATGCTGTAACTCTGAGAACCCATTCGTACTTGAGGAATTTCTTCGAGACTTTCTAAAATGGCCTTTTTGCCTGCTTTCCTCCTCCCTTCCTTCATTTTAAAATCCAAACACCAAAGGGGGGATGTCTTTTCCCTTAGATCATGGTCAGGTGAAGACCAAACTTATGGAACTAAAACACCCAAATTTCAACTGATATCTGAGGTGAATTTACTTTCTCAGTATTCCAAAGACTGCTGCCAGCCAGACAAGAAACTCTTTTACACAGCATTTCAGAAGCCCTCAGTTAATATACTCTGAATAAATGTTTGGACAAAAGACCTCACATTCAAATCTTTCCACTTGGAGAAGTGCTGCAGTCACCTCCATTCCCTTCTGGAAGTCTTGATACTGTCTGATGATGTCCCCTCACCAATCTCTGGAGAAGGTGGACCATCACTAGGTCTTGCCTCTGAACTGGGGTGGAAAGACAGCCCAGCACACATCCCTGATCCCTGCCAAGACTTCATAACATGTTCCTGTGTAATATCGATGATGATGAACATCATATACTGATTTGTGATTTATAGATTATCTCCCTTGATTATGAAAATTCTGTGAAATAAGCATTAGCATTACCAGAAAAGATGAAGAAACTAAAAGGGATCTAGGGGGAAAGAATGTTGAATAAGTATCTGTCAATGATATGCTCAGCTGTGCTAAGCACTTTTCAAATGTGAGATCCTTTATTCTTTAGGACAACCCCCAGAAATGTATGTATTTTAGGCCCATTTTACACATAAGGAATTAAGACTCAGAAAGGAAAAAGAGAGGTGGTAAGACATACTGAGGTTACATGGCAAGGGATGGATGAACTGGGATTTAAACCTGGGACATGTGATTACAAGTCCTTAAATTTTTTCCAGTTATAGTTTTTGTTTAATTCACATGTAATAATCATACATATTTATGGGGCACCATGAGATATTTCAACACATGTACAATGTGTACTGATCAAATCAGCATAATTACTACTGCATTTCTATGAATCAAAGTATGTTAAAGGCATAGTTCTTAAAGGCATGTGAGTTTTCCTGGTTGATTGATGATTTAGAGCTCTTGATTTCTTTTCTGGAGTGGAAGACTAGACCAGAAATATTCCCGAATGGCCCAGCCTGAAGTCCAAACTCACTCCTGAGAATAGTTCCTCATGACCTACCCTTGCCTGTCAGCCTCAAAGCTGGAACTCTGTGTTCTTGGTCACCATTGCCAGGCCACCTCCTCTCAGTTCCTGCTTCCTCAGCCCAGAACTGCAGGCTGTTTGCTCCAGAAGGGATGCTTCTGAAACCCCAGGACCCCACCTACACTGATTTGGGGGAAGAAAGAGTAAGCCACCTCTACAGTGGCTTTAACATCCTTTATCTTGGTGAGCAAGGAACACATACCATTGAGTGGGCAGAAGGGCATGCTGCCGTGGCCCCATTAGTGGAATTACAGCTTCATCAGAAAACTCCAGGCAATAGAAGCAGACCGCCAAACCACATCACGCCTGGGGGTGAGCTGTGAAACACCGGGGCAAGCGGTGCACAGGGAGTTTGGCTGGGTTAATGGTGTTCAGATATAATAATTATAGAGAGTAGTTATTGAGCATTTACATGTGCCAGATGGAAAAGCGATCGAACTTTTCTGTATGGTTTCAAGGGAGGACCACAGAGAAGAAGCCAAAAGGAGACAGACTTCAGGATGTAAAGGGAAGAACAGAGCTGTGCAGAAGGTTGTGTTGGTGGGTAGTGGATTTCTCTTCATTGGAGCTGTTCTTTCATAGGGTGGATTAGTCCTTTCTACGATGCTGTAGATAGAACCATGGGACCTAGGAGCAGAGAGTAATATTTGAAGATCTTTAATATCCCTGTCAACAATGAGGTTCCTATGATTCTACTTTTGTTTTAGCCACCTGTCTTCTCTCTTGTATTCTTTAAACCAAGCATGTGCTGACATTTTCCAGCAAGTCTTGGCAGTTGCTATGCCCCCAAAGCTCCTGAAGGGGCAGGAACATGAGGACTTCTTTTCCCTGTATCTTCCCACAAAGATTCACGACTACATCCTAGCATTCTCCATCAACATGGTGGTGTTAGTTCATACTGGGAGGCCTTCCTGCAGTCCAGAACATAGCAATATTAGATACAACCTAAGATGAGAGTGTTAGACAGACAGAGCTCCAGTAGCTCAAAACCACATAAACATCCCCAGGGACCTCAAACAAAGACAAGCTAGCAAACAGCAGCAGCATGGCTCTTGCAGAATAGCAAGCCCTAAAAGTGGCCAACAGAGGTAAAAAGCTGGATTCAGACCCATGATCCAAAATCAGGGGTTGGGCTGGAGTTTCCCTGCCTGTGAAATGAGGTACAAAATAGCTCTAACTGCTGCAATGGGCTCTGGTGCATCCAGAGGGGCAGGGGAAACAGTGCCGTCTCAAAGCCAGGACCCAGGGCCAGCTCCAGCTGGCCTGAGATGGGAGACCCAAGGCACAACACCAGGCCTGAACAACAGGAGGTAGGACTTTAATGTGTCTATACACATGAAACACAGGACCCACGACCTCTGCAAAACTGCTAAATGGGGGTGGCGGGGTGTGGGGAAAGAACACAAAACTCCATTCAAAATGAGCTTACATACAAAAATTTCAAAACACATGAGGAAAATTAACCCTTGGGGGAAAAAATCTATTGGGAAATATATTCATTCCAAATGATAAAAATCATAGAGAATTCTGAAAGCAAATTTAAAATAAATATATTTATGTAAAGGAGGTAAAACAAAAGAAGAAATTGTATTTTTTAAATTATGTAACAGAACATAAACAAGAAGACAAAGATATAAAAATAAATAAAGCCCAAAACCTTGAAAGTAAAAATATATATGGTTAGTGAAACAAAAAAATTTAGTAGAATAGCTTCTACATGGGATATAGTTAAAGAGAAAAAATGAATTAGAAGATAGTACCAAGGTATTTACTCAAAATGAAGCATATAGTGAAAATGGAATTATATATGCAACTTAAGAGACCTGGAGGATAGATTGAGAGACTCAAATACATATTTAATAGAAGTCCCACGTGAAGAAAGGAGGAATAACAGAAGCAATAGAGATGGTGCTGGAAATTTTCTGAAACTGAAGAGCTATAACTCACCAAATTGGAAGTAGTCACTGAGTACAGATCAGGACAAACACCTTGATACATCATAGTGAAACTGAAGACCGTCCAGGAGAAGAGGAAAACTATAAAAGTTCCTGGAACTGGCTCTATAAGAACTCAGAAAAGGAGTACTCAGGGAAGCCCAGGGCTAGGAGCTGTAAATTCTTCCATTTGTTTCTAGAACAAGGAGATTGTCCCCACCAGCAGGAAGGAGCAGGGCTGAGGAGGTGTAGCCACTGTCCTGAGCCTGACTCTGAGGTCTGATGTGCAGAGAAGGGCTGTCAGGCTGGACACTGGGGAAGCTGAATCTGTTAGGCCCCACCTACATGCCCCAATCCCACAAGCTCTTTACACAAACTCTCAGAGCCATGGTAGCCCTCTCTGGCATTTATGATGAACACCAAATCCAGAACTTATTTTTTGCCACTGAAATAATCCCTGATTCCCAAAGAAACAGGTCTTTTGGAAGGCATTGAATTCCTTTCTGGGCTATTAGCAATCGCTGTTTTTCTTTATTTTATAACTTTCAGTTTTTCCCACAGTTTGTCACTCTGGAAAAAATGTGGAAATGGGGCTTTCACATGTTTGAGATGGAGAACAAACTCCTGTTGGAAAAAATGAAATCTCCAACCTGGAGCCCCAAGTGTGAGTCAAACTTTCCACAGAATCAAGATCTCTACTTGCAACTTGAGAGGCAAAATTAAGTTGTAATATTCCAGCAAATAGGTACAGCCATTCAGAATGCTACTCCTGGCTCCTTGGCTGGATCACAAACCAATGCAGAGGCAAATTTAATTACCTGTCAGGAACTAAATAAAAGGTTTGCTTCATCTAATACTCCCAGCGTGCGGGACAGCTATGAAAACAAGTCTGACGCTCAATCGATTTGCTGTTTACAGAGGCCCAAAGAGGTGCTGAGACATACAAATGGGCTACTTGAAGCTTTTGGAAGTTTAAATATTCTTTAGTGCATCTGCCAACTGCTCCATCTTCCTGAGCTAGACTCAAAGCCACTGCTTACCCCCAATAGGTCTTGCATCTGTTCCTTAAAAATATCCAATAATCTTTCTTTTCTGATGCCAAAAGTGACTGGTAAGGCAAGTCCCAGTGCATTAGGTTATCCACAACAGAATGATCACTTCTCCCAGAGAGAATCCTGCCTACTCATCAAAACCTCCAGGCTGCCTTTATCCCCAGCAGCACAAGCCATCAGTGAGTCATGGTAGAAACACTATTTTGGCACCAAGAGACTTTGGTGAACAAAGCTAAGTGCAGATCTATTGCCCTCGACCTCAGTTTCCCCAGCTGCCACCTGGGGAAACTTTCCCTCCCCACTTGCAGGGGTGTCGCGAGCCTGAATGTAATGATTGTTATGAAGGAGCTGGGCCCCGTAAGGAAGGCTTCTTAATGCAGATTAATACCTGCAGTGTTATTTCATTGCCTGGATTTGGAGGTCCAGAAACCAGGGAAAGAGCAATTTCTATGTTCACAAACGTGGGAACGGCAGCTGTGAGTAGCACGCTGAGATCAGATGGGAGGGGACGGCAGAGCTGTGGTGTGAGATGGGCAGAGGCAGCTGGCTCCCAGCACAGCCCAAAGTGGACCTGGCCATCCAGACTTCTCCAAGGCTTTGCAGAAAACAGCGTGGGCACACAGATGATCTTGAGAGAACACAGCTCAGCTTTAGGAAACCCTGAAAAGCTACAAAAGTGGTAATTGGTTGGAAACAAAGGACAAAATCAGGACTAAGGAAAAGAAATTCAACTAAAACCATTTTTTTTTCCTGGACCTAAAGTCAGCAGTATTGATTTTCAGAGCCAGGACCTTGTATAGTTATATTTATGACTTAACTTCTCTGAGCCTCAGTTTCTTTACTTATAAAATGGTCTTTGAAAAAGTAATTAACTTTTTAAAGTGAACAACTGTTGTATCTTATGGTTTCTGCCACTTCTCACCAGGAGCCTAGAGGGCTTCAGTGGATGTACGGGTTCCTTTGTACCCCCTGCATGCTTGGGAAGGAGGTTCCAGAAAGGGCAGTCCGGGGTCCCCTGGAGCCAGTTCACACCTGCAGCAGTCTCCTCAGCCCTGTCTCATTGGGCCAGGTGGGCACAGTTTTTCAACTTAAAGACACCAGATTCCTGGCATGAATATCCTAGGCTTATATGGGATGGATTAAAGCAGGGTCTCTTCAGCTGCCCCTAAACCTTGAACTCCCAGCAGCATTCCCAGGACCAGGAAGGGCTCATGCTTCCCTCTCACCACACCCCTACCAGATAGGGCCTGGTGCATGCTTGGCACAACTGGGCCAGTACCAAAGTCTGTGACTCAGTCACTATTTTGGCCCTTCTAAGATAGGAAGGGGCACGGGATTTCTACCCACATCTCCACCTCCCTGTTCTTCACAGATCAGCTTAAAGTGGACCTCCTCCTCCTTTGGCCACACAGAAGGATCCTACTCCAGAACCTCACTCTCTACCTGGCCAAGTGCAGGGAGACCCGGGATACCCCAGCACAGCTGGCCCTTAGCCAAACATGGAAGATGACGGGAGTCTAGCCTTGGACTCCCTTTTCTAAGAGCAGGGCGAAGATACTCCCTGCACATCTTTAAAGAACCGATGATCAGGAAGACACAGCATTTTCTGTTTCTCTCCTTGGTGTTTATTTTTTTTCCTAAGCAGTGCTAATAAAATCCCTAACCCGCGTGGCAGCCGCACTGCTCATCAGCTATTAGCTGCCCTCAGGCTGTGCCAGTCTGTTTATATTATAAATAAAGGCTGAAATATGCAGCTTGCTCCTTGCAGGCTCCTTAGGGGCCTGTGGGAGCAGAGCCAGCCCCCTCCCTCCTGTTTGCCCTCCCCCAACTAGGCAGAACAGAACCCTTGCCTGAAGCCAGCTCCTTTGGACGTTAACAAACCACTACAAGGACCTGCGATCCATCCCTGGAATCCAGGTTTAATTATTTAGGAGGAAGAATGCTTTTGCTCCCCCCAAGCTCTGCAGGCCCCCAGAGCCCGTGGAATCATTGCTCAATGCTTATTACCGCCGCGGGCCCCCGGGCACCGTGTTGCAGAGACCTCATTTCAATATTTACCACTTAGATCACTTAAGGGCTGTCAGCTTTAATAACATTTTATCAATTGGATACTTATATTATTCACGGCTTCATAAAAATAACAAGACCTGCCTTGGCATTTCAATCATACCCAGGCTAATTTTGGTGACTGCTCAGGGATTTCGTTTTTATTAACATTTAGATCCACTGTGACTGATTCTCTTCCTGGATGCAGAGCATGTGAGGTGGCCACATGGGCAGGCGGTGAGGAACAAGCTGTAGAGCTTTTAGCTGTGGGCTTGTGGCCTGGAGAGGCACAGAGTTGCCACACCAAGTGGCCAGGCTGAGACCCCTGCCCCAATTGTGTAACTTGTTCTCAGTAGGTGGGGTGGCTCAGGGCTCTGTAGGAGGAAAACTCTCCTCTAGCCTCTGACAGTCTGTCCCCAGCCTCTTCCTCCCGATTCCTGGGCTGTAGCCTCTATTCAAATGTAGCTCCATTTGAACAGCCTCCACCTTGCCCACCACCTGTAGTATCCTGAGGTCACCTCCACCATGAAGCCCTCTCCTGCTCCCCAAGAGCTTGTGGCAGAGTGAGTTCTCAGTGTGTATCTTTGGAGACAGTGGTACCTCTGGCCCTTCTGGTCATTTTCCAGGGAATTCTGATGTCCTCTCTGAGGTGCCAGAGTTCAGCCTTTCTCGAAGCCACCGCTACTGTCCCTTCTGCCGTCCCTTGGGAACATGGCCCGCGGTTCCTCACTTTTCCAGCATTTTGCCTTCTGGGTCAAAAGCTTACAAATCTCTTCCTGTCTTGAAAGTGTTTGCTGTTGCTAGTAGCTACAAGGCAACTCCAGAACTTTTATACAGTTATAATCTTGGCAACCCCACCCCTAGATGTTGCCCATTTAGAGGGAACACCATTTTGTGCAATGGCTGCCCCATGTCCAGTGGCTCCTGCGTCCCATCTCCACCTCTCCTCTTTACTGCTTCCCAGGCCCAGGCCTCCTTCACTGCCCCAGGGGCCCTCAGCTATGCTGCCTCAGCAGCCTCCTCTCTAGTCTCTCCTGCCTTTGCCCCTTCAATGTGTTCTCCTCACACATGCCATGTGCCTTTTATTCATGGCTTAAAATGCTTCTGTGGATTTTTATTGCCTTCAGAACCAAACCCAAAGTCTTCACCCCTCTGCCTCTGCGCTCCGTGCATCCACTCTCGGCCTCACCCATATCCCTTCTCCACTCACAGAGCCTTTGAGGTGCCCTCCCTAGAATGCCCTTCCCACTGCTCTGCACATGGACAACACTAGTCTCTGCTTTACTGTCATCTAAAAGATACCTTCCCAACACCTTCTGAAATGTAGATTTCTCCCTCCATCACAGTCGTCATCTATCTCGGTCTTCTTTGCTATCTCCTGATTGCAACTTGCAATTTTTAAATCATCTGTGTTAATTTGGTTTCCTCTGTGAACTCAGAGACTAAAACAGGCTACATAGTAGTTGCTTAATAAAAATGAATAGATGATCTTATCCGTTCTCTTATTCGTTTTCTCTTATGAGAATCCCACCCTCCTCAGCCACCTTCCCTCTCGCATCACCTTGAGTAGACTGATGAAGGTCATCAGACTCTTATGGACCAATCACATTGCTGGAAAATGTCAGACTCATGTTCATAGCCCATCATGCACAGTAGTTAGGGACACAGGCACAGGAGGCCGGCTGGGCTCACTGGTCATCTTGTGCTCTTGGCTACATCTCTTAACTTTTTCAGTGCTCCTGTCTGTTCATGTGCACCTGGGTTGTATAGTTATTGTGAAGATTCAAGGAGTTAATATGAGTGCAGTGCTTGGAGCAGTGCCTGTCCCAGAACAAGTGCTCCATGAATGCCAGCTAGTATTGCACATTTAGAATGGCCCTCTCCACTTTCCACAGAGAGTTGACCCCTCCTTACTTGCCCTCTCCTGCCCAGAGACTTGGGAAGCTGGTCATCACTCCATATTGACCACTCCGGGGGGGGGGGGGCATCTAACGAAGCTCAGGCCCCTCTCGGTTGCTGTGGATGCCTGGGAGTGGGGAAGGATAGAGGCTGGGGTGAATGCTGCGGTTCACCAGGCAGATCTATCTCCACAGTGTCGGGGGTGGGGGGATGCGCTTTCTTGCAAGAAGCAGCTTCTCATTCTTGCCTGCTCTGTAAAGGAAGTTTCCCTGGATCACCTTGCAAAGGCCCATTCCTTGCTACAGGGGCTTAAGGGAACTCAGTTTCTCACGGCTGCTCTCAGGAAAGGGTTGCCACATCCGCATGCCCCATGGAACAACAAATGCCTCTGAAAAGAAGGGGCTGGCTTCTCTTGTTGTCCACAAGGAAGGTCAGAGCCTGGCCTGCTGCCCCTCTTCTGGCTGGTGTCCTCCAAACAGAGCAGATGCTGCAGGGCTGCGAGGCCCCTGTTTGTGCCCATAAGTGATGCCAATTCTGTCAGTAAATTTGTCTGCTGCTCGAAGCTTCTGTGTCTATTACAGAGATGGTAAATGCCTCCCAGGTTGCAGGGCTGCGAGGTTTCCAGCCTCCTGGGGCTCCATGTGTTCTCGTGCATGTGTGTGGGGAGCCATGTGAAGTAAGACTTATCCTTTTGACACCCTGGGTCACCTGGGTTCTGTCCTCCCAAATGTTCTAAATTGCAGGAGAAATCTCTCTGACAGAACCTCCCGCTGACAGACAGTGTCTTTTGTTACAGAGGAGGTGTTGATCCTTCTCTAATCAACAGCTTAATTAAGTCTGCTGAGATGAAAGCGTCATTTTTACTTTGGAAGCTAATATTTATAGACAACCCTCTCCCTGGCCCCTGCACTGGAGGTGTTAACAACTTGAGAACTAAATCAAATAAAAATTATAAAACTCATTTCTTCACTCTACAAAAATCATTGGCAAACTTGGAACTCTCCAGACTGTGAACTGCTCCATAAAGCAGTTTTGTTCATGCCACAGAGCCCAGCACAGGCTTGGCACACACTGGGCACTTGGGAAGCATTTGTTGAATTTTGAAAAAGTACAGAGTCTGTTGGATGGTTCCCTTGTCTGGCAGGAATCAGTATGGCATTGTGGTTAAGAGCTTGGCTTGGGAATTAGCAGTCTCGCCACTCAGCTCTATGACCTTGGGCAATCTCGGGAACATCTCTAAGCCCCAGCCTCTGTGGCTATACAATGGGACAATAATAGCACTTATCTTAAAGCCCACAGCACTGTCTTTGGCATGTAGAAGCACATTTAGCATTGGCTATCAGAAGCAGAGGTGCTGGCAGGAGAGGTGGAGGTGCAAACCTTAGGGCCTCTACTTTTACCATAGAAAGGTTGGCCAGGCAGCTTTTAAGATGTCATGTTTCCCAGACTGCTCAGTTCTGTTAGCAGTGTATTAGGGAAATGCAAATCAAAACCATAATGAGACGCCACTTCATGCCTGCTTGGCCAGCTATAATAAAGAAAACTGGGCTGGGGTTGTGGCTAAATGATAGAGTGCTCACCTCGCATGCATGAGGCACTGGGTTCAATCCTCAGCACCACATAAAAATAAAATAAAGGTATTGTGTCCATCTACAACTAATATATATATATATATATATATATGTATATATGCACATATATATTTTAAAAAATAAAAGAAAACTGGAAAATAACAATGTTGGCAAGGATGTTGAGAAAGTGGAATCCTCATACATTGCTGGTGGGTTCAATGGTGCAGCCACTGTGGGAAACAGCTTGGTGGTTCCTCAAAAAATTAAACACAGTTATACCATACATCCAATAATTCCTAGGTATATATCTTAGTCTGTTCAGGCTAGTATAAGAAAAATGCTGTAATTTGTAAACAATAGAAATTTATTGCTTATAGTTCAAGCTGTGGGAAGTGCAAGATGGAGGAGCCAGCAGACTGTGTGTGGTCAAGGTTCCTTCTATGTGTCCTAACAAGATGGGGAAGGGAGTCCCCTCCAACCTCTTTTATAAGGGTACCAATCCCATTCTTAAGGTCAGAGCCCTCGTGACCTAATCTCCTACAGGAGCCACCTTTTAATATCATCACAAAGGGGATCAGTTTTCAACAGGAAATTTGGAGGGACACAAATATTCAGGCAATAGCAGTATACATCCAAAAGAATTGAAAGGGGGCCCAGACAGATACTTGTATATCAGTATTTCTAGCAGTATTATGTGTATTAAAAATGTAGGATGAACCCAAATGCTTGTCAACTGATGTATTGAATAACAAATGAAATATACTCATATAGTGGAATATTAATTAGCCAATGAAAGGAATATAATTCTAATACATGCTACAACATGGATAAACCTTAAAAATATGCTAACATAGTATGCCACACATTGTTGATTCCATTTATATAAAATGTCTAGAATAGACAAATCCATAGAGAAATAAAGTAGATTAGTGGTTTCCATGATTATCTAACAGTTGGGGGTCTAGGAAGAGCCTGCTAAAGGGTTTCTTTTGGGGGTAATGGAAATATTCTGGAATTAGTAGTGAAATACTAAGAGCAACTGAATTGTACCCTTTAATGCAATAACTGTTATAGTATATGAATTATATCTCAATTATTTTTTAAAAAGAAGGTTTTTGCCTCCTGATGGTCCACACCTAGCACTCATTCCCACTGCACCTCCTACCCACGGGAGTCCTCTTCATTACCTATTGTCTGGGACCAGAACCAAAACCTCTTTTCAAGACAAAGTCTATACAGTATAAAACTTTTTCTAAGACTTTACAATTTGCAAATAACCTTCCAATTTGATCTTTGTAACCACCACGAATGCAGGATTATTATTGCCATTTTATAGATATGGATACTGAAATTCAGAAATATGAAGCAACTTGGCCAACATAACTCAGCTCACAAGCAGAAGAGATGGAACTGAAACTCAAGCCTTCCAATGCCAACACCCTCTGCTTTCCCTACTTGATGCTCTGCAATCTGATTTTAAATCATCACAACAGCGAGCCACGTCCAGAGTCCAGACTTACCTCTGACTTCAGCCCTTAGCCTCATCTACATGTGCAGCATTCTTGGCCCTGTGGGCCTCCAGAGCTCATGTTCCACAGGTCATAGGGACAGAAATGGGTCACCCAATTCCCATTTCACCCAAGCAAGGAGCTTCTTGCAGCACTAACCATTATCTAGCTCCCATATGCTCCCCTGAATGTCCCACTGATCTTGACATTGATTAAACACCTCGAACACACGAGGGCAGTAAGGAAGTCCCTGTTTTCACTCATCTGTCTTCTCCTGCCCCATACAAGTCCTTCTCCACTTGGAAGAAGGCTTCTTGTGACATTCAGAGATTTCGATGCCCAAAGATGAATGAGGTACTGGGGGCAGCTGTAAAGAAACAGGAGAGTGAGGAGGGTTTTCCATTTCAGATGTTGGGATGAGAGGTAAGAGGAAGGGAGGAAGGAGGACACCGAGGAAGGTAGTGGAGAATAGGCAATATATAGAAGGAACCATGAGGAGTCCAGCCTGCCTGGAGCAAAAAGGGCAGAGATGAGGGGACAGGAGCAGGGGGCGGGGGAGGGGGACATCAGAATTACAAAGCCATGGGCAGTGGGCTATGGAGGGAGGCCCACTCTAGCAGGCAGTGGGAAGTCTCTGGCACTTCTTGAGTGGGAGACGGATGGTAGAGTCTCCCCGGTGTAAGTTGACCACATGGGAAAGTCACTAAAACAAAAACCACTTGCTCATGAGCCTCAGCTGTGGGTAGCCTGGAAAGGCTTTAGTAACCAGCAAATGGGGCCACATCACAAGGGGTGGAACCAGTGGAGAGTATACACGCTCACACAAAACTTTAAGTTCTGAGATATTAGGGAAAGGTCTGAAAATCCCAAATGTTCTTTTTCATTTGATCCCTTCATTGGAATAGAAGGCGACCCTCTTCAGAACTAAGATTCGACAGGCATAAAAATAATGGCCTTGTTGTTCATTTCTGTAGCCATACGAAATTGTTTCTTGTTAAGGCTGGAAGTGACCTTCAAGTCATTGACACTTTCATGTGAAACCTGAGTTCTGGAGTAAGTAATATCCTTGCCAAATCATTGTGTGACCTTTGCCTAAACCCCACCCCACCACCCCAGTGACAGTGGTGTCACAATCTATTGGAGCAACTCTCTCTTCTTTAGAAATATTTGGCTTTTAAAACTATTTCCTTAGATAACAAACCTGACCTCCTGTGCTTTCCATTGATTGGCCTCAGTTCACCTCTTGGGGCTGTTCAGAAGCACTTTTGCTCTTATTTCTACACGATGGCTCTTCAGTATTTTAAAACTATCGCATCCTAATCACCCACTCAATGAGTCTTCTTTGTATTTTGTTGGGTGAAGGTGGTACTGGGAATCAATCCCAGGGATACTGCTCTACCACTGAGCTATACCCTCAGCCTTTTTAAATTTTTTTATTTTGAGACAGAGTCTTCCTAAGTTATTCTGACTGGCCTTTAACTTGCATTCCACCCCCGTCAGCCTCTCAAGCTGCAGGAATTACATTTGTGCATTACCATGCCCAGTCCCTTCTTTGTACTTCTTATGTGACATTGATTTGAAGTTCTAAACTATCCAAGTCATTTTGCTTTTTTTTCTTGTACTTCAGCTTACTTCTTGGAGAAGGAAAAAATCCACATTCTGCATTTCCTCCGAGATACTTTGGAACTTCCCCTCCATGAACCCACAGAGGAAAACCTCATGAAAGTATGGTTTTATCTCCTCTTCACCTCCCAAGGAATACTCCTCTTTGCAGGATCATGCATAGGCATGGGGTGGGACATGGAGATTGATGCATCAGCTATGGTGTAAAGGGTTCTGGGAGGAATTCAAGTATAACAGCAGAATGTGGCATCTAAAGGGCATGAACACCAAGAGCAGCTGTCATCAAGGAGTTAGTCCAATGAGATCCTCAAGGAGGATCTCCCCATAGATGCGAGGATCAGACATCCAGGATTATGCAACGCCCCAAGAACGAGGCAGACAGTGGCACCAGGAAGTTTTGCAGCAAGTGGCCAAGCCTCAGGCCTAGAGCCTTCATCTTAAGGAAGGTGGTGTTCTGTGAAGGCCATCAGTAACAAGGACATAGACACAGAGAATTGCATCCCAGATCGGTATCTGGGTGAGGACATGATCTTGGCCAGGTTGCATGCCAGCTCTGGCTGGTTGCAGCCTCATTTCTGCCTTTTTGGTTTTAAGCAGTCTGGACTCCTCGTGGTTCCTTCACATACCCTGCATATTTTTCACTTTATTCCCAGCTTCTCTTCTTCCTTCCTCCTCTCACTCGCCATCCCAACATCTGGAATGGAAAGCCCTTCTCACGCTTCTCTGCTTCTTTATATCTGGCCTTCTCTTCTTGATCCAGCCAATTGGATGCCCCACCCAACACTTCATTCATCTTGATTCTTGGATTCTAAGACGAGATGCTAGGACTATTTTTAGAAAAGAGTTTTGTGGTTGATTACCAATGGTCACTCTAGGTATAGGAGGTAAGGGTAGTAGCATGATTGTTGACTATTTCCAAACTAGCAACAAGGAACTGGGGCCAGGGCCAAATGGGAGAGCATCAAATGGTACTTGATACTATTGAGTCCTGAGGTTGGAACAGAGCTGCCTCAATATCCTGCCAAAGGACAGGACGGAGGGGCAGACTACAACCTAGCTGAACCTGTTGGGAGTATGAGGAGAGAGTGGGCCAACACTGAAGACAAGGTGGGAGTCAATCACAATCTCCAGGCCAACATAAGACCATTTATAACCTCTCTAAATTATGCTGACTCTTGACTTTCCTCAGTTTAGGTGGTGCAGTTTTACAATCAGGAAGCATTTTGCAGAAACGATTTTTTAACAGCAAACAAAAGGAGATTTCCATCTGTTTCAGGCCCCTCAAACCCAACAAAAACCAGGAGTGAGGATGTGGGGAAAGGAGATGAAATGAGGATGGAAATAGTTAATAGAGAGTTGAATTCCTATAATTAGTAAATGGCAAAGTATGTGAAATTTCTTCATGTATATTTAAGAGGCTATCCTGCTTGTGAAACCTGTAATGGGAACTGGCTGAGTTTTCTCTAAGTGATTTAATGGTAGAAATCCACATTCTTACTGAGGCACAGGAAAACTGGAGGCCATCAGGCTGGACCACAGGAAGAAAGAGGGCAGGGTATCTTGAGATGTTTGGAGCCTGTCAAGACATTTGAGTAGGATTGTATGCAAATCTAATCAGCTCCAAAATCAAATCACAATTATTTAACCTATTATCCCTGGTCCAGAGTAATGTCAGGCACATTATTCTCACCAACCCCTAACCCTGTCAAGACAGGAAAAAACAGGAGTATTTACTTTTATTATTATGCATTCTGTTACATACCCAACTGTCACTAAGTACGTACAGCACCTTTAACTAAAGAAACTAATTGCAAGCCACTTTCAATATCCCTTGTTTTTTAATTTAATGCCCTCAGAGAGATATAATTGGGCTGGAGGGAAGAATTTTCACTGAAGTCATGAATTTGCTATATAAATACAAACAAGAAAGAAAGCTAATACAGTAAGGGAATATGGGATTAATTTTGAAATTGTCTGATTAGTGGATTGCTGCCCATCAATAATTGCCTTATATTTTCCCAAGGCCCTCTCTTTATTGGAGTTTGGCACCGCATCTGCCCACAGTCTGTCAATCAGCCTGCGCAGCTGGGAGGGTCTGGAGACACCACAATTGGAAGCCTGCTGGGGCGCCTTGTTAGACAAAGCAATATATCCCAGACGTGAAAATGCTCCCATCTCAACTCGGCTGCTAACGTCTTTACACTAAATCCTCCTGCACTAGAGCAGGGCCTCAGTGGGACTAGGTCTGATTTTTAAAAAGGAAAAGAAGAAGTTGCAGTCTCCTGTTTACTATATTTTATAGGCCTGGGCTCTGTTGGAGACTGAGGTCAGAAACACCTTCCCTCTCACAGTGGCCAAGTTGCCCAGTAATGTCGTTAACATGAGCTCGGCAACAGCTGGAATTTCTAAAGCAACATCAGTGTCATGGGGGAGGCCTGTTTAGGCATCATACACTTCACACATTTAAAAATTAAGAAAGATGATCAGAAGGGTTATGAGCAAGTGTGCAGATGGTGGGTCTCTAACTTAATTAATGCTTAAAATCTGAATGTTCAAGCTCTGAGAATGTTTCCCATCTCTCCTCTCTGGGCCCGATGCTTTTAAGTGCTTAAAGATGCTTGAAGAGAGAGAGGAGAGGAGGGTCTGTTGACCGAACTCACCATAAACATCTTTTCAAACCGCACACGCCCATGCACATGCACAGGAACTTGCAGGCTGGCTAATGATATGTTTATGCCATGTTCATTTCCAGAAATATTTACGTCTCTCTATCTTGCCAGCAATCAGTCAAAATATACAAAAATGGATTTGCATGTAGATGCTCCACTTGGAAGACAAAATATAATAGGACAAAGATGGCTCAGAGCACACTCTTTTTGGTTTTGTTTTCTTATCATCTACTGTTTGTCTTTCCTGTTTGGTAAACTGAGCATTTGTTTTCCACAGGGATGGGGATTTTGTTCTTGTGAGGTAGGAAATTCAGTGACTTGGATCCATGTCCCTGTGGCAGCAGAATGGGTTTATTAGCTACTAAAGCAGAATTTCCTCTCAAGGTCCAGGTCCCTGCTCTGTTCTGTGCTAGGATGAGCTTGCCTTCTTCCATTCTTCACTTTTGACACTTGTGTCTGTCTGTCTGTCTGCAGGGGCAGCAGCCCACTGGGTACAAAGGTCAAGGTCTAAAGGACAAAGCTGGAAGAGATCCAAGCCTGCATGATAGCAATTCCAGTCTCTGGTTCTCTGAGAGGCTCATGTCCATGCCCAGAACAGGAACATACCCAAGCCACTTCCCTCTACTTTCCATTTGGATCCACGCCTTGGAGCTTACTGCACCACCCTATGTCTCCCACTCTGAATAATTAACAAGAGCAGGCTCACCAGGGGTTGCTGCTTGCACTGCCAGAACACCCCAGGTGGATGCTTCAGTGCCCTGGGCATACATTGCTATGGCCTTGCCAATGAGCAGGCCAGGACCAGTCTGAAAATATATGTCCTTTGGGTGAGAATGCAAATACTTATGCTACAGAAGTGTCAGGAAAATTAAAAGCTAGGAGGTAGGTGGAAACAATTTTTAAGGTCCATCTTCTGCATGGCTTGTGCATTCTGTCAAAGAAATGGGATATTTTGTTATTACAAATTCTAGCAAATCTTTTCATGACTATTCATTGTAGTTGTGTGAAGGCAGTGGCCTGGGTTGCTTGCTTGGCTTTGAAGGAGCTGGGAGCCACCAGCTTAGGCCACCTTCCCAGGTAATAAACTTGTGGCCTCAGGATGGTAGAGTGCCTTCCCTATCTCTATTTTTCTTTTTCAATCTGCTGTCCCTCCAAGGACCACCAGACACTGGAAGACTTCTTACTCCAACTTGGAGGAAATTACACTCTTTCCTTTATGAGTTAAAACCACCCTAGGTCAATGTAGTGGCAGGCACCTCCTTCTCTCCAGGTCATAAACTAGCTTGTGGGACCTTCACACTGTGTACCTACTACTCGCCAAATGTGCTCACCCTTTTTCCCACTCTGATCTCGTTACCCCCTGAGCAGGGCTGACTCTCCCCTTTGTTGTCACCTGCCCTTGCCTGTAAGGCTTCCTTTCTTCCTCCAGTGGCCCAGCTCTGACCTCGAGGCTTCCACCTGCATTTCTTGCACTTTCCACACCAGCACTTGCTCATTTGCTCTTGGTCTTGTGGCCCTTGTTGGTAGATGTCACTGGAACATGGTAAACCCCTGTGGGCTGTCCTTCTCTCATTTGTTGAGACTCTCCTAGTATTGAGCACTGTGCCAAGGCAGATCCACACAAGGATACACGCACTCTTGTCACTTGCTGTTAGAGTCCCAGTGCTTGAACTATGCTTGGTACATAGAGATACTGAAGGAATATTTGTTGAGTGAGTAAATTAGTGAATAGATTAAAAAAATAAGATCTAAGTGAATGCAACATTCTCATCATGTATACAATAAATCTCATGGAGTAATTAAAAAACTGGGTTTCTTTGTGGGAAAAAAACAATAGATCCCCTAAAGAAAGAAAAACACTAAAATCAATACCATTGATTATAATGAGAACTCCTAAAGCAAAACGCAGGTCTTGCAGGGCTGGAAGAGTGTGTCATGGGGACAAGGGTGGCTGGACTTGCCTGTCTGGTAATGGTCCTGAAGATTTCCTCCCCTCTTAAAGGCTCTAAACTATCACTGCTTTCACCCAGCTCCAATTTCTCACAACAGAACTGAGACTAGAATAGGACATTTAAACAGGTCCAGAGGAACTGAAGAAAACGTATGGTCTATAATGAGTGAGGTCCTAGGTGTTGCAAGGAGGAAAGACCTTCACTGAGAGTCTTCTAGCTTATGTTAAGCTAGATGGGCCACTTTGCATCACAATACCAGACCTTAAACTATACTACAGAGCAATAGTAACAAAACAGTATGGAACTGGCACCAAAATAGACTTGTAGACCCATGGTACAGAATAGAAGACACAGAGACAAACCCACATAAATACAGTTATTTTATACTAGACAAAGGCACCAAAAACATATATTAGAGAAAAGATAGCCTCTTCAACAAATGGTGCTGGGAAAACTGGAAATCTATATGCAACAAAATGAAACTAAATCTATATGCACAAAACTCAACTCAAAGTGGATCAAGGACCTAGGAATTAGACCAGAGACATTGCGCCTAATAGAGGAAAAAGTAGGCCCAAATCTTCATGATGTTGGATTAGGCCTCAAATTCCTTAGCAAGACTTGTAATTCACAAGAAATAAAATACAAAATCAATAAATGGGATAGATTCAAACTAAAAAGCTTCTTCTCAGCAAAAGAAACAATCAATGAGGTGAAGAAAGAACCTACAAAATGGGAGCAAATTTTTATCACACGCATATCAGAGCACTCATCTCTGGGATATATAAAGAACTCAAAAAATAAAAATAAATAACTCAGCCAGGTGCAGTGGCACAAGCCTGTAATCCCAGCACTTAGGGAGGCTGAGACAGGGGAATTGTGAGTTCAAAGCCAGCCTCAGCAACAGCGAGGTGCTAAGCAACTCAGTGAGACCCTGTCTCTACATAAAACACAAAATAGGGCTGGGGATGTGGCTCAGTGGGTCCAGTGCCCCTGAGTTCAATCTCCAGTACCAAAAAGAAAGAAAAAAAACCAAACTCAATCAATAAATGGGCTAAGGAGCTGAACAGACACTTCTCAGAAGAAGATATACAATCTATCAACAAATATATGAAAAAATGCTCAACATCTCTAGCAATTAGAGAAACACAAATCAAAACTACACTAAGATTTCATCTCGTGCCAGTCAGAACGGCAGTTATCAAGAATATAAGCAACAATAAGTGATGGTGAGGATGTGGGGGAAAAGGCACACTCCTACATTGCTGGTGGAACAAATTGGTGCAACCAATCTGGAAAGGAGTATGGAGAGTCCTTAGAGAATTTGGAATGGTACCATCATTTGACCCAGCTATCCCACTCCTCGCTCTATACCCAAAGGACTTAAAAACAGCATACTACAGTCACACAGCCACTTCAATGTTTATAGCAGCATAATTCACAATTGCTAAACTGTGGAACCAACCTAGATGCCCTTCAATAGATGACTGGATAAAGAAACTGTGGTATATATACACAATGGAATATTACTCAGCAATAAAAGAGAATAAAATTATGGCATTTGCAGGTAAATGGATGGAGTTGGAGAATATCATGCTAAGCAAAGTAAACCAATCCCAAAGAACCAAAGGCCAAATGTTCTCTCTGATAAGTGGATGCTGATCCATAATGGGGGAGGGGCCTGGAGGTAAAAAAGATGGTGGAATGAGATGGACATCATCACCCTAGGTACATGTGTGATGACACGAATGGTGTGACTACTTTGTGTGCAACCAGAGAAATGAAAAATCGTGCTCCATTTGTGTACTATGAATCAAAATTCATTCTGCTGTCATGTATAACTAATTAGAACAACAAAATAATTTTTTTAAAAAAGAGTTTTAAAAAAAAGATGGGCCACTTTGGAAAAGACAACGTAAGGTTTGGGAGGTAGAAGGAGGACACAGAAATGGAGATGGAAAAGTGCTTGTACTGTCACTCATTCACATCAATCATCCTCACCATGCCTGCAAGATAGAAACTCTAACTCCAGTCTTTACAGGTATAGCATTGTGCTTGGAGGCAGGAGTTGCAATCAGGTCTGCATGACAGGAAAGTTGGTGTTTTCTGAAACACCTTGGATCTCCATCCCATCAGGACCCATTGGACCAAAGTTCCCTTCTCCAGCTGGGACCTAAATAAGACTGTGTGAGTCCACTTACATTACAAACACGTGCACTGGCTTGTTTTAAAACAAATGGTATCACTCTTGATTCCCCATGATTCTCACACCAGAATAAGAGTGGGGGCAAAAATCTTTCTGAAGCAAAGCTAGTCCCTAACCATAAGGCCAAAACCTTGCTAGAAATGTGACTGATGATGTGATAAGAGGGTGCCCATGCCATACAGAATGCAAAACAGGAATTCCAAGGTAACTGATTGCATATAAAGAACTAGGTAACTGATTGCATATTAGGAACAGTTTCCATTTAGCCACTTGGAACAGAACAATCTGTAGCATAAAAGGAGAATAAAATTTGGCAGGGCTCACTGTGAGCCCTTGAGGAGGCATGAGTGCAGAGAATTCCTAAAAGAGATCCTAACTTAATCAATCACTTGAAGCAGGAGGCAAAAATCTGCATCTAGAAACAGATCAAAAGGGTTGTATTGGCCCAGGCGTGCACACACCGTATCAATCTCTGGCCAACCCTACGAGCCTCCGGGCGTCACCTCACAAGCGTGCCCAGAGCAGCCTGGTTTTATTTGTAAATGCACAGAGTGGCCTGAAACACAATCCCAGGCAAGGCCAAGGGGCACGAGCCATGTGGAGTAGGAGTTAGAACCAAATGGAAATTCCCTTGTATTTATTTCCTACTGATTCCATTCCTGTGGAATATACGCTGAATCTATCCTCAAACTGACAAATTAGTGGGATCCTATCTAAGAGATGGGAGAGGGTCTGAGGCCAGAAACAAAGGCCAAAGCTGGTTTGTGCCAACAACAGAGGACCTGCATTATTGGCTTATATCTGCAGGAATTCAACTCCCACTAAAGGAGGCCTTTCCTGTCTCCCAGCTCACCACTCAAGGCTCTGGGCCCAGCAGCCAGCCCCGGCTCAGCTTTCCCTGCACATACAAGCAACTATAGTGATAGATTTTTTATTACACAGAAGGAACTAATTATACATCTTGCTTATTGTCCATCTTACTTTTCTCACTTTATAAATATATATTTTCACTTTATACTTTATCCTGCAAATATTTCCACATTAAGTTTGGATGTTGTAAGGCACAAGTCAGTGTCTTGAATTAACTTCTCCCCAGTGTATCAAGAATGGCAGTGTGGGGCTGGGGTGTGGCTCTGTGGTAGCGCGCTCACCTAGCATGCATGAGGCACTGGGTTCGATCCTCAGCACCACATTAAAAATAAAAAAGATATTCTGTCCACCTACAACTAAAAAATAAATAAATATTTAAAAAAAAAAAAGAATGGCAGTGTGCTGTACAATCCTTGGAAGAATAGAGAAAATAGCCATTCAAATCACTATGTTTTCTGGGTTTGGATGAGCAGCCTGCATTGCAGTTGGTGCTTGATATCCCACAATTCCTAAATGGCAGAATTGAGCTTGAATTTGCTTTTTCTTCTATTCTCTTCCCTTTGCTCTAAGGAGGGGATTCATATTGATATTCAAGCTTCAGACTCATATTGGAACCATGACTTCCATGACCCAGGGAGGGGCCCTAGTGGTGTTTATAGTCAGGTATTTTTGTAAAATTTGGAGATGTAAGATATTGAATGGTAGCTAAAACTACTGTCTCTTTCATTCCAACTTTTCTGACTCATTCTTCTGCTCTTGGGTAACCCTTAAGTGGCTGAGGGCATTTTTAGGAGTTGGGGGTACATTTGGGTTTGATAAGATATGTTTATATGATTCACAATCACTTCCATGTAGAGCTAAGTTATTGCTCACTAACTTTGTGCAAAAACAAAATAAAACCAAAAAACTCTTAATTTTATCAAAATAATATATGTACATGTTAACAAATCAAGTAGTACAAGGGCCTTAGAGAAAAGTCGAATAGTACACAGACCTTTAGCCAAAAGCAGTTCTCCCCAACTCTCTGAGATAATTACTTTCAATTTTTTTGGTAATTACTTTCTATTTCTTTTGACACCTATCTCCATGTTTTTAAACAAAATTCTAATACATCATTTCTGTAAGTTAAAAAATAACAAAAAGAAACCCTTGTGGATATGTAAAACTTTTCTTACATAAGTGCTTTAAAATAATTTGGTTTCTATATAGTAAAATATCTAAATTTGAATTTGAATATTATAAAAGTTAAATATTAAAATAATACTTATAAGACATTATTTTATAATACATTTTGATTTGTAAACATTAGATGTTATCTATTGATTTCTTATTTCAGATGATAAAGCTATAGCTAGCTCTCTTAAATCTATTTATGTCCTCTCCCTGCCATTTTTTTTTAAATTTTTTTTTAGTTGTTGATGGATCTTTATTTTATTCATTTATTATTTATATGTGGTGCTGAGGATCGAACCCAGTGCCTCACGCATGCTAAGCAAGCGCTCTACCACTGAGCTACAGCCCCAGCCCCCCATTTTCTTTTTATAGTTATATTTTTATTTTTGTTAAATAATATAGCTTACACTTTACATGGCAGGGATAATATTTTTGCAAACATTAAATTAGCACATTTTATTTCCCCTCAAATAACTATTCCCAAGAGAAAAGTAGGCATATATTCTCCAAGAAAACAAGTAGAAAATTGTTCACAGAAGAATTATTCATTGTGCCTCTTACTGAAGTGGACCAAAAGGCCCATCAACAGTAGAGTGGATAAATTATGACATACTCCATAATTGAGTACCCTACATATATGATAATTAATAAACTATTATTATTACATGCAATAACATAAATATTTTAAAAAATTTTTTTAGTTGTAGATGAACACAATACCTTTATTTTATTTATTTTTAATATGGTGCTGAGGATTGAACTCAGTTCCTCATGCATGGTAGACAAGCACTCTACCACTGAGCCACAACCCCTGTCCCCTGCAATAACATAAATCTTGACAACATAATATTGAGTAAAAGAAGCCACACATATAATAGGATATAAATCTTATTATATAACATACAAAAACAGACACAACTAATATATTCAGTTGTAAAGTGGTATAGTGAATGCCCCTGGGGAAGTATAGTGACTATAAGGAGATAAGAGGGAAGTTTCTAAGTACGGGTAACATTCTGTTTCTAGGTCTGGGTCTTTTTGTACCGGGTATACTCACATGTTCACTTTGTGAAAATTTAACACTACATACACTTGGAATTTTTCTACTCTGCTTTACATTTATAAAAAATTTAAAATATAAAAAGGATATTTAATGCAACTTTTGGGAAAAAAAATAAAATAATTAAAAAATAAAAAATAAAAAGGATATTTATACTTCTATTATTAAATGATATTTTTACCCCCCCCAGCTTTTAAAGATTTTGCTGTATTTGAAACATCAGTGTCTTTATCCCTTCTCCTCCCAGCATTTTACTTAATTCCCTTTTCATATCTTAGTTTATAATATTTACATTCTTTTCTGTAATCAACTCCACACTGTTTTAGTTTATTTCTGCAGCTTAAGTAGATTCAATGCTCACCATCAGATTATTTTGCTGTAGTTTTCCCAGTTTTCTTTTAGATAATTAAAATGCATGCTTTTTACTGGGCATGGGGGTACAGGTCGTAATATGAGCTACTTGGGAGGCTGAGGTAGGATTACAAATTCAAGGCCAGCCTGAGCAATTTAGTAAGACCCCATCTCAAAATGAAATAAAAAGGGATAGGGATGTAGCTCAGTGATAGAGCACTTGCCCAGCATGTGTGAGGTCCTGGGTTCAATCCCCAGCACTATATATATATATATATAAAAAGGCATGCTGTATTCATCAAAAAGGTTCAATGAAACAATATTCTCTCTACAATGTTCTTGCATATTCAAAACATTTTGCTGTTATAGTACAGTATTGGGATGATAGTTTAGCTAGGAATAAAATTCTTGACTCATACTTTCTCAAGAAAGTATGTCCTATTGTCTTTTAGTTACTTTGAAGCTTGTCTGAGAAGCCCCATAATTTTCCCTTCTATAAGCAACTCATTTTAAATTTGGCTGCTTTCAGCATATTACAGTGATGCAGCAACCTCAATGTTTATAGCAGCTCAATTCACAATAGCTAAACTATGGAACCAACCCAGGTACCCTTCAAAAGATGAATAGATTAAAAATATATGTATGTGCACCATATTTACACATACACACACAGATAGAACATAACTCAGCCTTAAAGAAGAATGAAATTATGGCATTTGCTGGTAAATGGACAGAGCTGGAGAATATCATGCTAAGCAAAATAAGCTAATCCTCCAAAACCAAAAACCAAATGTTTTCTCTGATATGTGGATGCTAATTCACAATGGGGTGGAGGATAGGGAAGAATAGAGTTACTTTCGGTAGAGGGGAGTGAAGGGAGGGGAGAGGGTATGGGGGTAGGAAGGATAGTAGAATGAATCAGACAGTATTACCCTGTGAACATACATAACTGTATGACTGGTGTGATTCTACATCATGTACAAACAGAAGAATGAGAAATTATACTCCATTATATATAATGTATCAATGTATATTGTACTGTCATGTATAAATAATTAAAACAAATTTTTAAAAATTTGCCTGCTTTCCAAAGAATTCTTTGAAGTTTAGTAATTTTATGAGGCTATATCTTTAAGATGACCATTCTGGCTCAGTATTTCTTAGTTGTACCCTTTCCTCATAGATTCATAACTTTTTTTTATTTCAGGAAATTTTTCTTGAATTTAATCTTTAAGTATTTGTTCTGCTCATTATTTCTCTTGCCTTCTTTGGAGACCCTACACTGAACCCCTTAGCTTGTCTTCTGTAACTATCATTTCCCTTTTAAGACTTTCTATTCATTTACTTGCTTTGTTTCATTTTGCTGTCTTTTCTCATTTGTGTTTTCCATGCTAGCAGTCTTATGCATACACCTGGACAAAGACTTTTTAAGGAATATGCAAACAGTTTTAAGATAATTGACTTCCATATTCTTTTCAAAAATTATCTGCTATCAAGGTCAGTGTTTGAGTTCAATACACATTAAATTTCACTTCTGGTTATATTTCAAATTAGTTATTACAGGTTTCATTAGTATTAGTGTTGCCAAAGTAATGGGCAAAAGAAGCCAACCTAAAATTCAGTAGTTTACAACAAAACTAAGCATATCTGTTTTCTCTCAAGGGTCTGCAGATTGGTCACTGTTTTGCAGGATTTGGCTAAAATTGGTTGGACTTGGCTTGAGGTTACAAGTTTGATGCATGTCTGCTCTATAGATCTCTTCATTCTCCTTGAAACACTACTTATCCAAAGAATATTCTTCTCTGATAAACAACTGGAGTGCAAGAGAATGAAACAAACATGCAAGAGGTTTAAAGTTCCTGTTTTTATTCAGTGAGCAAACAGGCCATTGGCTAAAGCAAGGCACACTATCAAGGTCAGCAACACTTTGGAAAGAAGTATACTCTGCCTATAGTAGGGGCTGGAGAGCAGGAGTACAAAGCTAGTGATAAAGGGTGTGGACTCACAATCCTGTTATGTAGTCTCTACTGATATAGATATATTCTATTGAATTTTTAAAGATTGGTGTTTTGTTTTTTTTTAATAATCTTGGCTGAACTCTTTTATCTAATAGCTGTTGCAACTTTGGGATTTTCAAGACAGATAATCACAAGTTTGTATACAAGGAAAGCTTAATGTCCTTCCTTTCAATTGTTACAAGTACTATTTCTTTTTTCTTTGGACTCACTCTGTTGAATCATAGAAGAGATAGTGGGCAACTTTGTCTTGTTTCAAATCTTGAAAAGAATAAATATGACATTTCATCATTTAAAAAAATGATCTGCCAGAAAATACACCTATGGGTTTAATGTTTTCTGGGATCTTTTCCCCCATCCATTCTGCTTTCACAATCATTCAATATCATGGGTGTTGGTGAAGTCTCCTTTAATGAAAGCATCATAACACTTGGTAGGGTTTTCCTTCTCTTGTACACATTTATATTAAGATTGACTTTCCTTAGTTGGGGCCAAGATGTAGAAGCTTCACTGGGGTGAGGTCCTCATTTCACTGGGGTGAGGTCCTTATTTCACTAGCATGGCCCCCAGCAGTGGCAGCCCTATACTTGCCTGTAACATGATCTTGATCTCCCAGCTTGCCTGCATCTGCTCTGACTCACTCTGCACGTCAGATAGGTAAGCATCATGGAGGATGATGTCAATATCCTCATTAAAGCAATTGGTGTAAATGTTGAACTTCTTTGGCCTGGCTTGTTTGCAAAGGCCCTGGTCACCATAAACCTAGGGAGCCTCATCTGCAATGTAGGGGCTGAGCAATCCGCTCCAGCAGCTTGTGCCACATCAGTAGGAGGGCCTGCTGACTCCACCACTGCTTCCTGGCTATGGAGAAGAACGTGGAAACAAAGAAAGGAAATATCTGAAGAGTCTGATGCTGACATGGCTTTGGTCTTTTGGACTAGGTCTCTTTTATAACATTCAATAAAAAGCTTAACTCTTAAGGGAGGAAATTGAATGAAGGTATTAGAAACTGAGAATTTTGCCTGTTGTATGTTCTGAATTCACTGCACAGTGGAGCAGCAGGAAAGATGAGTTTTGTTGACTGATCTCACCTCTCCTAATATATATTGTTGAAGAATATGCTGCCCCTCAAGGAGAGTCTTATGAGCATGTAGGAGACAAATTTATGACACACACTGGCTCTTATTTATCTTATCTTTATGTCCATTAATTGAAGATATTGGGTACTGAAGTGATATATATCAATCTACTATAAATCACTCTTTCTGAATTTCTACCAATTTTAGTGATAGAGCTTGGAGAATATTCTCATTCATTGGTTCACTGCATATCAACATGATTTTGAGAGGGAAGTGAACAGTTCCACACTAATTTCCAAGTTTCATAGCAGATCAGTATTACATCTGGTGAGGTGGAAAATATACCCAAGTAGGAATTTAAATTTTTTTTTTTTTTTTTGGCAGCACTGGGGATTGAACCCAGAGCCTTACACATTAGGCAAGCACTCTACCACTGACTGAGCTACATCCCCAGCCCTTCTAAATTTTATTTTGAAACACAGTCTTGCTAATTTGCCCAGTCTGGTCTTGAATTTGTAATCCTTATGCCTTGCTTCCCAAGTACCTATGATTATAGGTGTGTGCCACCATGCCCAATTATATATTTTTTTAATATAAGGCCCTATATCAGTGAGACCCTGTCTCTAAATAAAATATACAAGAGGACTAGGGATGTGGCTTAGTAGTTAAGAGCCCCTGGGTTTAATCCCCAGTACCAAAAAAAATAATTAACTTTTGCCAACAGATTATGGGATGCTGTAAACCCAAGTATATGTTTTATTTGGGCTTATAGTTCCTTCTGATTGCCACCAGAAAACGATGTGCTGTTCAATTATTCTTTTTCACCAGGCAGTTATTAGATTTATATTATTACAACAGAAATATGTTATAGATTCTACTATGAATAATATAATTGGCAACAATTATTAAGAGTTTTTGTACGTCTTCTACTTATTGATGGTCCAATGCCTTCCTTTTGCCCTCACTTTCCACAAAGCAGTTTAAATTGCATTCTGAAAAATAGGACATCCATCTCTGTACAGGTTAGGATAAAATGTTCCCCAAACATGTAATAGAACATAATATCCTGAACTTTACATAACCAATTTTATTTAATTAGGGATAATTCCTCCCTCTCAGATGTTGATGTGCTTTTATAACAATATTAAACACATAATTATAAACATGATCCTTTTCAACCCTTAAGTGAATTACTAACTTATCTCTGTCAAGTATCAAACTCTACTCACCTGTTGTCTTTTACAGACATTTCAAAATGTCTTAGAAAACTGAAATTCAGCATTAAACTACATTCATAGTGAACATACAATTTCTAATACTTTTCTTTTAAAAAACCTTCGTGTAATTAACTTAAGCTATAAAAACAAGGTTCCTCTAAAAATAACAAGAACAATTAATAGGAATTTGATAAGTCTTAAAAAAACTTTATCTATCTATCTATTTATTTATTTATTTATTTGGGGCCAGGGATTGAACTCAGGGGCACTCGACCACTGAGCCACATCCCCAGCCCTATTTTGTGTTTTATGTAGAGACAGGGTCTCACTGAGTTGCTTAGCGCCTCACCATTGCTAAGGCTGGCTTTGCACTCACAATCCTCTTGCCTCAGCCTCCCAAGTCGCTGAGAGTAAAGGCGTGCGCCACAGCGCCCGGCTTATTGTATTTTCATATTACTCATAAATGTAAAACAAGTTATTAGTCAATATTCATATGGGAACTGCCTTGGCCAGCCAGTTGTTCAACATTTCTCAGCAGCACACACGAGCAGACTTGTGTGATTCCTTGTTCGGTCCATCTCCTTGTGTTTCTCAAAACCAAATTGGGTCTTGGGAAACTTCTGCCACCAGCCCACAGGTTTTCTTCATGCTAGTGTGCCCAAAGGCGTTAGGTCTTACACTTGAGAACATGTTCCTCAACTCTGAGAAACGCACTTGCCGGGCTGCTCTAAAATCTGCAGTAATGAATCCTCACTGCATCTCCCACTTGAGCTCCACAGCTTTTGTTGTTTTTATCCAATCTGAACAATCTCTGCCTTGTAATCAAAGTATATTTAAACTAATTACTGATGGATTAAGGCTTAAAGCTCCCATCTTACTATTTGTTTTCTATTTGTCCCATCTGTTCTGTGCTTTTATTCCCATTCTTCTTTCTAGCATTTTACCATTGCATTTCCCTGTTGATTACTTTGTTAATTATACATAATTTTACTACTCTTTTTGTGGTTACCCTAGAGATTACAACATACATCTTGATTTGCTAAAATCTGATGTAAATTTGTATTTTCACCAATTTGAAGCTATATACAGTATTTAAATTCCCTTTATTCTCTTTTCTCATTTTTGTTCTATTATTGCCATGAATTTTATTTGTACATATTTTAAACACCTCAGGATATTATAAGCATTGTTATACAGGCAGTATTCATTATATTTACTCACATATTTTTCTGATTTTGGTATCAGAGTAATGCTGGCTTCAGAGAATGAATTGGGAAATCTTCTCTTTAAGAAGTATCCCTTTAGCCGGGCGCGGTGGCTCAAGCCTGTAATCCCAGCACTTAGGGAGGCTGAGACAGGAGAATCCTGAGTTCAAAGCCAGCCTCAGCAACAGCGAGGTGCTAAGCAACTCAGTGAGAACCTGTCTCTACATAAAACACAAAACAGGGCTGGGGATGTGGCTCAGTGGTCGAGTGCCCCTGAGTTCAAGCTCCAGTACCAAAAAAAAAAAGAAAAGAAAAGAAAAAAGAAAGTATCCCTTTAGAAAGACTTCTAGAAGAATTAGCTTTTTTCCTTAAATATTTGGTAAAATTCCCCAGGGGCCCTTAAATTTGCTTCTTATGAAGCTGAGGTCATTCACAGGACTTGAGGGGAAAGATTCCCAAAGACTCTGCAACTTTTCCTTTTAATAAATCTGGTCCTGAATGGCTTAGGTATAAGAATTGAAAAAACAAAGGAAAGAGGAGCAGTTTGTAATCTGGCAATACATCAGATCTTTCAGCAGGTATAAAGTACTTTTATAAATTAGTGATTTACCTTGAGAAGCAAAAGCAACATTTCCTTGTTTTGAAAAAACCTGAAATTTACAATCTGGCTGCAGAATTCTCTATGGTTCCCTTTTGAATTTGCATAGATATGACATTCCTGCAAGAAAAAATTCTGAGCAAGTAATAGACACTAAGGTTAATTGGTGGCCCTGAAACTACCAATTCTTATAAATTAAAATTTTGTAGTTTGATCCACTCCACTCCACCTTATATACTCAGCACTTCCCTATGAGTTAGGAGAACCTCTTTTTGATCTAGAGGTTGTTCAAAACCTCTGACACCTCTTTCTCACATTTTATTTCCCCAAGAAAAATCCTTCAAATTCCTTGTAGGAGGACATTATGTTATAAAATGTGAATAATGGAAATAAAACAGGAAGGTTTTTGCAACCCTTGAATATATTTTTAAAATATTGTATTGTGCATTTTTGGTAGGTGAATTATATTGTATGTGAATTATATTTCAATAAAGCTTTTCTTTAAAAAATGAACCAGGTCATAAAATTATAAGTTCAGCATATGTCAGAAAAATTTTGTGGAATAGTTGAAATTTGTGACCAAACAGCTTCACACAGATTCAAGGAACCTAGTGAAAAAGTAGTGTCTGTGGATTGAGAGTATGAAGTACAGATAAAAGGACTGAAGGAAGAAATGATAAAACAACATACGACAAAATTACTCTGCACCAGCTCCAAGAAGATGTGGAAGAGAAATGATGACATCATAGAAATGGAAAATGCACAAAGAACAACAGGTAGTACTGAAAACAAGCTAAAGGAATGGGGGACAAACTAATGAAAATTGAGCAAAACGAGAAAAAGTAAAAAAACTTTAAGAATTATTGAAAAAATCATATGTATATATGAGAGACAGATAAGAAAGAGTTAATGTTCAATTATGCATTTTTTGGAAGACAATAAAACAATCAAGCACCAAAAAATTTCAAAGTATAATTCAAGAAAATTCTTCTGAAATAAAAGACTTGACTCTAAAATTTAAACAAGCACATAATCTTCCAGAAAAACTAACAAAAATCAGTCAGCACTAGAACATATCCTAATAAAGTTACTGGATTTCAAAGATATGATCATTCAGACAGAAAATCAAATTGCCTCAAAGGGAAGGGCAAGAAATCAGGTTGGCTTTAAACTTCCTTAAAGCAATATTCAATACTGTAGAAATTCACTGTTTTCAAAAACCTCAGAAAAACTATAACTATGACTAAAGATTTTATTTCCAGCCAAAGTATAATTCATGCATAAAGGCAACATGCAGATGATTTCAAACATACAAATATTCCAAGATCACACAGTTCTGAGGAATCTTTCTTAAAAGAACTACTAAAAAAACAGCTTTGTCCACAGAAATACAAATGGAAAATGAAGTAAGTGTTCAATTCAATAAGTTAGAATGGTACAATAACCTTAAGAACAAAAGAAGGGAGATACTAGTAAAGATAAAAACTAAAGAATTAGGAGAGAAGAGAACTGTAAGACATATATGTTTCTCCAAGAGAATGTTCTTAAGGAAAAATAAAAGGGTAAACATTTAGCTAAACTAATCAAATGATATAAATAAAAGGATAAGGCACACTTAAAAATACTAAAAACAAGTATGGAGAAATAAGCATAAATGCTGAGAAAATTAAAATTATAAGAGAATATATTGCTCAGTTTAATACAAATACAGTTGTTCCAGGACACCTGTGGATACCAACATGTGTAGGTGCTCAAGTCCATCAATGAAATGGCATAGTATTTGCATATAACCTACACACATCTCCCATATATTTTAAATGATCTCTAGATTACTTATAATACCAAATATAATGTAAATGTTATGTCAGCAGTTGGTATACTGTATTGATTAGGAATAATGACAGATAAAATTTTTAAAAAATATTTTGGATGTGTGGTCTGTTTAATTCACAAATGCAGAAGTCATGGATATAGAGGGCTTACTATATGTGTAATAGATAATTAGCTAAAGAAATACAAATTATTAAAAATTACTGCAGAAAAGAAGAACATACAAACAGAGCAATTTTTAAAAATTTTTACAAGTTAATTCCATCAAATCTTTAAGGAACATATAACCCTTAACATTATTTAAATGGCTCCAGAGTATAGAAGTTTCCAAAATCTTATCAACACTGGAATAGTTCAATCCCTGAACTTACTAAATAAAATATTAGCCTGTTTACTCTAAGTAGCACATTAGTCAAATATATATCATGATCAAGCAAAACTCATATTAGGAATGCAAAGATGGTTCAATATTAAAAAGTCGGGGCTGGGATTGTAGCTCAGCCATAGAGCGCTTGCCTTTCATGCGTGAGGCCCTGGGTTCGATCCTCAGCACCACATACAAAGCAATAAAATAAAGACATTGTGTCCATCTACAACTAAAAAAATATTTTAAAAAAAAAGAAGTCTATTATTATCAACCCAGATGCTCATCAATAGATGAATGGATTAAGAAATTGTAGTATGTATGTGCAATGGAATTTTACTCAGTGATAAAGAAGCATAAAATTATGGTATTTGCTGGTAAATGGATGGAAATGGAGAACATTGTGTTAAGTGAAATAAGCCAGTCTCAGAAAATCAAAAGTCAAATATTTTTTCTCATATTTAGAACCTAGAGCAAAATAAAGGAAAGAAGGAGGGGAGGACTGGATATCATAAAGATACAAGGAAGATCAGTAGAGTAGAAGAAGGAGATCAAGAGGAAGACAGAAGAGATAGGAAAGGGCAGGAAATGCAGAACAAATTTTTAAAAATCATGTTATGTGCATATATAAATACACTACAGGGAATTTCACCTTTATGAATAAGTAGAAAGTACCAATCAAAAATAAATAGATGAGTGAAAGGAAGATCTGTAGAGTAGAAGGAAGGAGAATGGGAGGAATGAGAAGGAGAGGGGAAAAGGGGGTGGTCATGAACTGAATTTGAATTCTATGCATGCACAGTTTTATCAAGATGAACCCAACTACTATGTATAACAATAATTTTTTTAAAAAAACTTTTATTATAATAAAACTTGCACATAGTTCTAAGAGGAAATACTGTATGAACACTCCTCTAGATGCTGAAAAGGCATCTAATAACATTTGCTATCCCTCTTGAATTAAAAAACTATCAACAAAATGCTAAAAGTTTCTTAACATGAAAAAATGTACATATCTCATTTCAAAAGCCAGAAACAATACCATGAAACACTGATTCCATTAAAATCAGAGGCAAAATAAGGGTGCACATTATTACCACTATTATTTAATTTTGCTTAGACAATACTAAGCAATGTTATCAGAGAAACAAAAGGAAAATATGTAAGATCAGAAAGGAAAAGGGAAAAATATTTGTAGATAAGATGATACTATGCTAGGAACTCAAGAAAATTAACTAAAATTTTTCTTATTACTAAGAGTAAGATAATTTAGTGATGTGGCTGAGAAAAAGTTAAAACAAAAAGAATATTTCTCCATATAAACAATAATCATCCCAGAAAATATAACAGAAGAAAATAACCAATTTATAGTAACAAAAAATATGATAAGATTCTAAGAAATGTGCATGGTGCACATGAAGTAAACTTGGAAACACTTAAAAACGTAAGAAAGGCTTATAAAAGATGTTATCATATTCTTAGATATGCAGAGGATGCGAAAATAATACCAACCCTAAGGAAGCCTATGAATAGGATTTTCTCAATAAAAATACCAACACCATTATTTTGGGAATAAAGCAAGAAAAGAGTAACAGGAAAGGACCAGTCCTAGCAGATACTGAAAAGTACGATAAACATTTGAGTAATTACAACAGTTTGGTATCAATACATGAAGAGAAAGATGTATGTATGAACAGAACCCCAGAAACAGATGTAAATATGTATAGGGTTTAGTTTCTCATATAGTTGACATTCAGATTAGTAAAATTATGTTTGTGACATAGTATAAGAGTATATCCATGTGGAAAATATGAAATTGAATTCTCTTTCACTCCTTACACCAAAATAAGCTCTAGATAGATTACTCAAATGAAAAATGTTAAACATAAAAGTAATAGAAATGATATATTTAACTTTATGAAAATTTTGATTTTCATTAGGGAAATCTCCTCTAATTATGTTTTGAATTTCCAACTATAATTTAGCCTCTTTTATCAAATCACTATTGGTCACTTTTTAAAAAAATTTTAAGTTTTTTTTTTTAGTTATACATGACAGTAGAATATATTTTGACATGTCATACATACATGGAGTATAATTTCCTATTTTTATAGTTGTACATGATATGGAGTTATACTGGTCATGTATTCATATATGAATATAGGATAGTTATGTCTGATTAATTCTACTGTCTTTCCTATTTCCATCCTCACTCTCTTCCCTCCACTTCCCCCTGTCCAATCTGGTGAACCCCCATCCCTCCCTCCACTCCCCCCCACTCCCTACTCCTACCTATTGTGAGTCAGCATCTGCATATCAGAGAGAACATTCAGCCTTTGGTATTTTACTATTGGCTTATTTCACTTGGCATGATAATCTCCAGTTCCATCTATTTACTGACAAATGCCATAATTTCATTCTTCTTTATGGCTGAGTAATATTCCACTGTATATATGTACCACATTTCTTTTTATCCATTTCTTTATGCAAGGACACATGGGTTGGTTCCATAGCTTAGCTATTGTGAATTGAGCTGCTATAAACATTGATGTGGCCACATCACTATAGATGCTGATTTTAAGTCCTTTGGGTATATGCTGAGGAGTGAGATAACTGGGTCAAATGGTGGTTCCATTCCAAGTTTTCTGAGGAATTTCCATACTGCTTTCCAGATTGGTTGCACCAATTCGTGGTACCACTAGCAATGTATGAATGTACCTTTTCACCCACATCCTTGCCAACATTTATTGTTACTTGTATTCTTGATAATTAACATTCTAACTAGAGTAAGATGAAATCTCAGTGTAGTTTTAATTTGCATTTCCTTAATTGCTAGTAATGAACATTTTTTCATATATTTGTTGGCTGTTTGTATTTCTTCTGTGAAGTGTCTGTTCAGAATCTTTGCCCATTTATTGATTGGGTTATTTGTTTTTTTGGTGTTAAGTTTTTTGAGTTCTTTATGTATCCTGGAGATTCATGCTATATCTGAGGTACAGGTGGAAAAGATTTTCTCCCATTCTGTATGTACGCTCTCTCTTCATGTTTTTGTTTCCTTTGCCGCAAAGAAGCTTTTTAGTTTGATACCATCCCATTTATTGCTTCTTATTTCTTACGCTTTAGTAATCCTATTGAAGAATTAGGTTCCTAAGCCAACATGATGAAGAGTTGGGCCTACTTTTTCTTCTAGTAGGTTCGGGGTCTCTGGTCTGATGCTTAGGTCCTTGATCCAGTTTGAGTTGAGTTTTGTGCATGGTGAGAGATAGGGGTCTAATTTCATTTTGTTGCATATGGATTTCTAGTTTTCCCAGCACCATTTGTTGAAGAGGTTATCTTTTCTCCAATGTACCTTTATGGCACCCTTGTCTAGTATGAGATAACTATATTTAAGGTGGGTCTGTCTCTGTATCTTCTATTCTGTACCATTGGTCTTCATGTCTGTTTTGATGCCAATACTAGGCTTTTTTTGTTACTATAGCTCTGTTACTATAGTATAAAGTCTGGTATTGTGATGCCTCCTGTTTCACTTTTCTTGCTGAGGATTGCTTTGGCTATTCTGGGCCTCTTATTTTTCCAATCCATTGGCCACTTTAAAATAATCTTTATCACCATATAAAATGATTTGTGTTCAATTCTTTCTTTTATTTAAACATATCAAATATAGAAATTTTCTAATCTATGTCTAATAATTCCAGTATCCAAAAGCTTTATGGATCTCATTTAGTTTTGTTTTCTTCTGCTACTCTTATTCAGGTGGCTTATTTCTTGGTTTGTTTTGTTTATATTTAAATTCTTGACTGTAATATATTCTTTGGAAGTTTTCTGAGAGAATTCTCCTTCAGTGACTATGTTCACTTCAGCAGCACCAAGAAGCAGAGTCATTGTAAACAATATTCTTGGCTTAAAGATTTGGGGAGCACTCAGGTAATATGAAACAGCAGTGCTAAACGGCCTTTTTAATAAATTTTGTTTTTCTTCTTTTTTTAAAGTTGCAAGGATTTTCTAATTTTTGTGATTTCTTCTTTGATTGATGGATTTGTAAACCTTCTGGATATCAGCTGTTGAGTTCCACTACCCTCAGTTACCTCTGTGAGCATTCTGCAAGTGAATATTTATGACTACTGCTGCTTTCAGGCCTCAGTTACCTCTTGCCTGTACCAGAATAACTACTGCATACTCTATATAACACCAATGCTGTTCTATATTTAGGGGAGAATGCTCTTTGTCCTTTTCGTTTTGTGTTTTTGTTTTAATTGTATTTAGTGACAGGTCTAATCCAGATCTTACAAAATTATTCTAGAAAAAAAATTCACAGACAAAAACCTCCTGGAGAGGATATCAGTGAGGCACCGAGTCACCTGGATTCACCTGAAACAATAGAGCCCATTGAATCAGGGCACACATGCTTCCTCTGAGGACACAGAATTGATTTGTTTAATTTCTGAAAGGTCATCTGCCCTGGGAAAGGGAGATGGAATTCTGCATTCTCTTCCTTGGTCTGTCACCTCATCCTTGACAGCTGCAGGGACACGTGCATCAAGAGACCACATCCCTGCCCCCACCCTGCCATTCACACTTAACTGCTGGCAATTGACTTTCAACAGCATGCCCTGGGATGGGCTTTGCTTGCTAGGCATCATCATCTCCTCAGAAGCTTGCCATGGGAAAGTTTCTCCTGAGCCTCTGGTATCACTAAACCAGGCATTATTTTCCTCTTGGGTCCATCCTTGCATTTAACTCAGCTCATCACCAAGTCCTGATGAGTACAGCTATCCATGCCTCGACTGAGTCAGTGCCTAATCACACTTACACATTCCAGCTCCAGAAGGCACAACTCAAGGCCACAGAGCCAAAGTTAAGCCAAATCCAGGCTCCCATTAACTTGTATTTTGACTGCGGCAACTGCCCTCCTAATTTATCTGCTTAATTTCTATTCCTTCTACCTCCCACAATGCATTTACAAATCTGTTAGAGTGATGTCCTCAAATATCACTTATATATTTAAATGTCCCCATTTCCTTTTTCGCATCAAAACTTCAGTGGAACCTCTTTGTTTAGAAAATGGAGTACAAATGAAGAAAACTATAAATGAAAGATAAAAAGGTTAATATAACAACATCTAAAGTAACATACTTACCTATTATTTTCTTAGTTTCTTTAATGAACATAAATTTATATAAAACAATATTAATGTGTTGTTGGTTTTGTAACATAGAGTTGTAACAAAATACAATATGATTTGATATGATATACCAATAACAGTACAAAAAGAGGTGAGAAGGAGTTGAATCATATAGTAGCAAAATTTCTGTATCTCAGGGGGAATAAGTATATATTGGAAGTAGGTTCCACTAAATTATGATGTACATAGCATTTTAGAGACATGCTAAGAGTATAAATCTTAAAACATCACAAGGAAAACTACAGACCAAAATCTGTTATGAATACAGATAGAAAATCCTCAACAAAATATAGCAAAACAAATCCAATAATATACAAAAGGACTATATATTATATACATTTTCTAGGGATGCTATAACAAAGTACCAAAAATATGAGCGGCTTAACAAAAATATTGTCTCACAGTTCTGGACGTTGAAAGTCCAAGATCAATGTGTTGGCCGGGTTGGTTCATCCTAAGGGCATGAAGGAAGAATCTGTTCCAGGCCTCCCTTCTATGTTCTGGTAGTTCTCTGGTCTGTGCCAGCATAACTCTAATCTTCACATTACATTCTCCCTGGGTGTGTCTGTGTTCAAATTTCCTTTTATAAGAATATCAGTTATACTGGATTAGGACCTACCTTAATCCAGTATGACCTCATTTAACTAATTACATCTCCAATGACCCTATTTGCAATTGAAGTCATATTCTGAGGCACTTGGGGTTAGAATTTCAATATGAGTTCTTTTAAGGGCATGATTCAAATTATAACATATACATGACCAAATGGGATTAGGATTGGTTTCACATTTGAAAATTAATTAATGTAACATACCACACTAACAGAATAGAGGACAAAAACCTATGTTATCATCTCAGTAGATGCAGAGAAAGAATTGAGCAAAATCCAATACTTCTTGATGATTAAAATACTAAATAAATCAGAAAATTAGAAGGAAACTTCAGTTTGATAATGTGTATGAATGCACACACCCCCACAAACCCATAGCTAACATCATACTCAATGACGAAAAAATCAAAACAAAATAAAACAAAACTGAATGCTTTCTTCTCAAGATCAGGAGTAAGACAAGAATGCTCACTCTCACCAATTCTATTGAACACTGTGGTGAAGGTTCTAGTCAAAGCAATTAGGCAAAAATAAACAAACAGTAAATAAATAAAATTAAAAAGAATTCCAATTGGAAAGTAAAACTACATTCAGAAAAGACATGATCTTATATATATATAATATTCCAAAAAATATTGGAATAAATAAGTTCAGCAAGATTTTTGTGTGATACAAGATCAATATTAAAATGTCAATTGTCTTTCTAACACTCACCATGTACATAGAGAAAATGAATATAAGAAACCAATCCCACTTATAATTACATCAAAAGATTAAAGTACTTAGGAATAAATGTAACAAAAAAGAGCAAAATTTGTATTATGCAAACAACAAATTATTGAAAGAAATTAAATAACACATAAATATAAATACATCCAATGTTCATGGACTAAAAGGCTTAGTATTGTTAAGATGGCAATATTCTCCAAATTGATCTACATGTTCAACACAATCCCTACCAAAATCTCAGCAGACTTCTTTGTAGAAATTGACAAGTTCATCCTCAAATACGTAAGAAAATGCAAGGGACCCAGAATAGCCAAAACAATCTTGAGAATGAGGAACAAATTTAAAGAACTCTAAATTTCCCAATTTCAAAATATACTACAAAGCTACAGTACTTAAGACTGTATGGCACTGGAATAAGGGGTTGGAATTGATCTATACATCTATGGAATAGAATTCTTACATCTATGGTCAATTGATTGTTGACAAGGTGGCAAGATAATAAAAATGTGGAAGGAACTGTCTTTTCAACGAATAGTACTGGGTTTGTTAGGCAATAGTTTCTCACCTACAACACCAAAAACTCAAGTAATAAAAGGTTCAAAAAATAGAGAAATTTAATATCATAGCAATTCAAAATGTTGGGCTTCAAAGGACACCATCAAGAAAATGCACAAAATGTAATAAAGATTTAAAATACATGTCTGCTGAGAAATTTCTATCTAGAGTATACAAAGAAACTCAAAAATGTAGAAAAACAACCTAATTAAAGAATGGTAAGAGTCTGAAGAGATATTTCTTCAAATCAGATATACAAATGGTCAGTAAGCATATAAAAACATGCTCAATAATATCACTCATGAAGGAAATGTAAAAAAAAAACCACAATGTGAAACCACTTCTATTTAACATTGTGGTGAAGTTTCTAGTCAAAGCAATCCTACTCACTAGGATGGCTATTATAAATAATACAGATAACAACAAATGATGAGGATGTAGAAAAATTTTAACCCTCATGCATTGCTGGTGAAAATGTAAGATGGTGCAACAACTTTCTCAAAAACAATCTGACAGTTCCTCAAAACATAGTCACCATTCGTCCTACTCCTCAGTATATACCCGAGAGAAATGAAAAAATATGTCTATACAAAAACTTACACATGGATGTAACGTAAAAGGATTCATAACAGCCAAAAGTAGAAACAACCCAATGTCCAACTGATGAAAGGATAATAAAATGTATATCCATACAGTAGGATATGACTCAGTAATAAAAATAATTAAGTATAAATGACCGTAGCTGGCTACAATCCAGCTACAACATGGATAAATCTTGAAAACACGCTAAGTTAAAGACATCAGCCACAAAAGATCATATATTGTATGACTCTAGTTATATGAAATGTTCAGAATAGGCAAATGCATATAGAAGAGACAAAAAGTGGATTAGTGGTGGCCTAGGGCAAGGGTGCAGGTCCAGATGTGGAGCAACTGCTAATGGATACAGGTTTCTTGCTGTTGGGATGAACATGCTCTGAAATTTACTTTTGGTAATGGTTGAAGAACTTTGTGAATATACTAAGATCTGTTGATTTGTACCATTTACATGGGTGAATGCTATGTAAATGAATTACATCTCAATAAAATTGTTATGTCCCTCCTCTCATCTTCCCCGCCTTGAAAAAAACGGGGGCAAGGTAAAGTTTCTGGAGGTAAAACTTTTGACTGCCGACTATTTTCTTTGGTCCTGGCCCTATTCACTGGGGCCAGCAGACTGTAGTAATGAAGAGTTGGCCAAAGCCCAAAGGAGCTCTTGCTCTGTGCTTTGCCTTGAGCAATTTATTTTTAAATAACCCTTTGTCAAATTAGACATACACAGCCTAGTTTTGCATATCCTCTCCTAGGGTTTTTGATGTTTTTATCTTGGGGATGAGGTGGGGCATGGAGAGTATGTTTTCTTCTTGAAAGATGTGATGGGTTAAGGGCCAATTGTCAGCTTTAGTTTTCTTGGCCCCTGATTCTTGTCCATTTTCAACTCCAGCAGCTTCCAGTATCAATCAAACAGGAGCCAAACTCTCCATGAGCCAAAAAGATCTCCCCACTGCTCTGAATTTCTGATTTTCCGTCTTTAATGGATGTGCAGCCTTTGCTCAGTGTTCCTGGAGGGCTAGCGCAAGTTGTGGGGTGGGCAGGGGAGTGCTCCAAGGGAACCTTGTTAACAGGGAAGAAATAACGGCTTTCTGGCACTTGAGTCACCCAGTGCTCCTACAAACTGTGAGGCCAGGGAGTTGGTTGGGTACTCTCAGTTTGAGTTGAGTTCTACAAGTACAGAATGGGGACCAGGGATGACTGAGGTGGGGAGTAGACTGGAATGGTGGGGGGCATCTTCACTTAGGTACGTTAAGTGTATTAGAAGAACATCAAATCTAATGCACCAGTAGTCGTACTGGTCCGGTTCATGGGGCTCCCCAGATTCACTTGGCCTCACCTGCATCGCCCTCAGCCTCATCTGCAGCCAATTGCTCCCTCGGAGGTCTGGCTACTACAGCAGTTGTGCTGTTTGCTGTTTTATCTCTGCTGTGAGATGGGAGGGAGTGTTAAGGACAAGACTTCAGCATGGACTCCATCATGTCTGCTGCTGAGAGATGCAAAGCAGCTTCATTCAATGCAAGGATATAGCCCAATTGGACCCACCTCCTTAGCAGCTATCCACCAAGACTAAGAAATATAACTTGTAAGTATGGAGGAATTAGTGCCTAGTAAGGTAAGCAATGTCCAGTAAGAAACAGGAGGCAGGAAGACAGAAAATAAACACTTCATCTTTCTTACCTGCCTTTTACCCTTCCACTTATTTTGAGCTACCATCATTCCACACAGCTTTTTCCAAGACAATCTGGGAACTTGGAAACCAGCAAGGTTTTCTTATGAGGCTTTGGCTCAGTAACACACTCTATTGTATTTGCTTTCTCTGCTTCCTGGGCTCACTTCCCTTTTTCCTTTCCTTTTCCTGCCCTGGGATTGTAATCTTCAGTAAAGCCTAAGTACCTACGCTTTTTTCATGCTCTATTTTCTAGAAAAATTAAGCTCAAAGACTAAGGTAAACATCACATCTAGTAGAATCAAAGGAAGAAGATGGAAGACTCAAGGTCTGGAGAGAATAGGGTCAAAACCAGAGGAGGTAAGGAATAAATAAGGGGGTGCAAATAGTGGTAGTTGCCATCTTCATGGACTGCAGAAGGCGGCATTCATTAAATACTATTATCATATACACAAATATGTATGTGTAAATACTATTATCATATACACAAATATGTATGTATGAAAGAAAGTTCCATGGTGCAAGGAGAGCCTATAACAGCGAGCTTGATTTAGTCTGAAAGGTCAGTAAGACTGTAAGAAAATGTCATCTGGAGTGAGATCCATTCTTGGGATACAATAAAAGGGTGGGAATGAAAGTGAGGGGAGCTATTTCAGATAAATGGAATGACAAGTACAAAGGCTCTGAAATGACGGTCAACGTCACTTCCACTGTTGGGGGAACAGAAAGAGCTCCATCCATAGAGAAAGGGGCCTGCTGGGCTTTCACTTTTTAAAAATTTCAACCCACAATTTTACATCTTCGGGGTTTTTTTGTACCAAGGATTGAACTCAGGGGCACTCAACCACTGAGCCACATCCCCAGCCCTATTTTGTGTCTTATGTAGAGACAGGGTCTCACTGAGTTGCTTAGCGCCTTGCCATTGCTGAGGCTGGCTTTGAACTTGTGCTTCTCCTGTCTCAGCCTCCCAAAGTGCTGAGATCACAGGTGTGCACCACAGCACCTGGCTGTATTTTACATCCTAACCTAGTATCAACACACATTCACGAACACACACAACTGAAACAGAAGTTCATGGAACAACATTTATCCTTATATGTGGGGGATTTCATAATAGGTACCAACACTTAAATGTGCATATATTTCTGTGGTGTTCACTGGAGCACTGCTAGCAGTTTATACACATACAATGAAATGTGTTATGGTAGATATGTATGTGCTGATATGGAGAGTTATGCATACTATATTGTAAACAGTGTATATAATATGATCATAACATGTTAAATATCTTATAGGAAGGATTATATGTATAAAACAGGGCTGGGCTATACACAACCTATAAAAGTGGCTACTTCTCAAGTGGCAGAGGATTTTTCTATTTCACTATTTGTATTTTTTACACCAGAGAATATGTATTCCTTTTTCAATCTGCAAACAGGTCATAAAGTTATGATACAATGGCCAAAAAATAGCTTCAGGTGTTTTTCATGGGTCATACTACAGGAAAAATGACAGTATATCTTCATAGGAATTTAGCTATTTTGGTTATTGAGCAGCAAGTTACATGAAATTTGACTAAACTGGCATTTTGTTTTAGCTTCACAGAATCTAACCCTGTGAAGCAAAGGATTGAAGGAAACTTTAGGTTTGCCCTTCACTGGTGCCATCTCTTCCTTTGCTGCCAAGAGACAAACATGGGCAATGTCAAATGATCAAAGAACCAATCACTGGGTCTGGAGAAAGACATCCAAAGGCGTGTTCCCTTGGGTGAAATTTCCCTAGTTATTGAGGGTCTGGCTACGAGGAGGTGGAAAGTTTTGTCAGAAGTGAAAAGCTTCAGTAGCAGGCTTTCATCCATCTGTTACTTGATTGCTTTTGCAAAATAATGCAATAAATCTGGAGACTTAAATTTGGCCTAATTGCTTGGATAAAACAGGATCCTCAAAACTTGGTTCTCCAATACAGTTATTACATTGCTCTCTCTCCTCCCTCTCTCCCCGTCTCTCCTCTCACTGTACCTCTAACTTTAGATTTTTCTGCTAGGTTTGGACCACAGAACATTTTAGGTCTGTTAGGCCATACTGTTGTGAAAAGCTCTCTGGCACTGAAGAGGTTTTTCTGCAGAAACATTTATTTCCTTTCTTCACTATGAAATTTTCTCCTTCAAAATACTTGAGGAGTGTCTATTATAATACCTATTTAGATTCCTGGTATGAGGCAAAAAAAAAACAGCAAATTTTTTCTGGGAGTATTTTTAATTTCTAATAAGGTAATGTTTAGTGCTGATGGGACTAGTCTGCTAATCCCTCTTTCTCCTAAATAAGAAACCCAGCCTATACACACAAAATCATCCCTGCTATATAAGATGAGTGAGTGAGAAGAAATCTAATCTTTCTTCCTGTAGAAAAGGCTGCTTTGGCAATGAGCCCAGTCATTGAGGCATTCTCCGTGATCTGTTATTTAAATCCAGTTCATAATTATGACTGATTTTAGGCAGAAGGCCAAAATGAAAAGATTGACTAAATGTATCTTTGTTTTTTCCATCCTGTCCCTCTTGCCATCTCCACTTTAAACACAAGTGCTAACACTGAGGTCAGGGTTAGAAATACAGAACCCCAACATGAGTACTCTATTAATACAAAGCCAAACTTTCCAAAGAGTCCTGTGGCCTCAAATGAGATGGGATGCCACCATATTCTGAAGAGGACAATAGCCAGATTGAACTCCAGAGTGCACATGAGGCTAAACTTAGATTATACTTGCTACCATTTAAATTCTAGCTCCTCTAAGCTGAAGACATCCTGCAAAGATGTCTTATTCATCATTTGGCTCTAGCACCTGGCACAAAGCCTCATACAGGTATCCAGGAAATGACTACTGAATGGAGTTTTTAGGTCTCTCAGTGGCAGATATTTTCTCTCTTTTTCCCTCTGCATTCCATTACTATGGCTATTCAATCACTTCTCAAAGCCCTTTGATGTTTGCTTATAATTAAAAAAAATGCAACTTTACGTATAATCCATCTGGAGTTTATTTTGATGTGTAGTAAGGCAATATAACTTTGTTTCAATCTGAAATGTCACTTTTAAACATCACTCATTGATTTTGAAATCTTTATTTTATTCTATTCTTCTGTTTGTTCCTGTGCTAATAACATACTGTTTAAATGATGGCAGTTTCCCAATATACTTTAATTTTTTTTTTTTAATTTTTTTTAGTTGTAGATGGACACAATATCTTTATTTTATTGCTTTGTATGTGGTGCTGAGGATCGAACCCAGGGCCTCACGCATGCGAGGCAAACGCTCTACCGCTGAGCTACAATCCCAGCCCTATACTTTAATATTGAATAGGACAATTACCCTCAGACCTTCCAATTCAATTATCCTCTTAAAGTACTGATCTTTTTTCACAAATAAGCAAAAGCAAAACTCATTGGAATTTTGGCAAAAGTGTGTGTGTGTGCAATCTGCTTTCTAAAGGCATGTGGTTTTGAAGGACTGGTCTTTCTATAATGCTATGTCTTCCCACCCAGGAACATGGAATACCTTGATGTATGTTGCTCTCATATTCATTAGTAAAGTTTTATATTTTTTCTTCATTTTCATCTTTTATATTGCTTGTTAGATTATTTCTAGATACTCCATAATGTATTATACATAATAAATAGGAATCTTCCATCATTTTTAAAAATGATTGTTTGGACATTTGTCTTATATTCAACCATTTTATTGAATTCTTAATAGATGTTTGATCATTTATTCATCTAATCAACCAACCTTTATTTGAGCACTGACTACATGTGGAACGTTTTTCTACACGTAGGGAATACAGTAAGGAAAATACAAATGTATATTCAGGAACGTACTTTGCTGTAAACCCTCTCTGCTTGGCCCCCGCTTAAATGAATAAGGAGTTTCATTTATTTCTCACATAATGTGAAGTTCCAAGGAGGCAGTCCAGGCTGTTTTGGTTACTCCACAATGCCAAGATGACTTCAGGCTCTTAATGCCTCTCTGTTTAGCAGTTCTTATTGCATACTTGGCATTGTTTGACCCCCAGCACATCCAGCATTCTATCTGCATTCCAAGTAGAAAAAGGGCAGGGACAAAGGACAAGAAAAGCTTGATCTTCCCACTCTAATTTCCCCAGAATCCCACTCCACGCAACTGGTCAAAACTGTATCACATGACCATGTTCATCTCCACTGGCCCCTTTATTGCTCCCCTCACATCAGAATTCTGTTAGGAGGACGAGGAGGAAGAAATTCCTGCTTTTATGAAGAGATTCAAAGAATTTATAGCTGAGTGTCTTGGATTTCCAGCAACTCAGTCCTTGGACCTCTTTGTTATCTCCACTCATTCCATCAGTGATCTCATTCAGTCTCATGTGTAACTAGCCATACACTAGTGACAACCATTGACAACCATACACCAGTGACTACATTTCTAGTCTAGCACTCTCCCCTGAACTTTAGACTAAAACAGCTAACTGCCTAACTTGGCAGATGCACTTGGATGTCTTATGAGTATCTCAAATTTAGCTTGTTCAAAATGAATGCCTTCACCAAAACTGTTCCTCCCACAGCTTTGCCCATCTCACAGATAACACTGTATACTTCTAGTTGCTTGGGTCAAAAACCTTCAAGCCACCCCAGACTCTTGCATCTTACACCAGGAAATCCTGTTTGGCTTTACTTCCTCCTCCTGAATATATTCAGAATCACAGTACTGCTCTATCACTAATATTCTGATCTCAGCCACCATACTTTATGCCTGCATTACTGCAACAGCCTCCTAAAATCATTATCCACATACACAACCCTTTCTGAATTCTGTTCTTGACCTCCTTTTTTCTATGATCTCATCCTCTGCTTCTGCATTTAACCTACCATTATTACTAAAATGTCATTACCCAAAGCTGCAACCCCACTAGAATCTCAGGGTATGCACTCGATGGTTAACAACAACTCTTATCTACCCATTACTTCTGTTCATTCCCACTCCAACATCCCTTCAACTCTGTTAGGACCCACAATTTAATCTGACAATTTTCCACCGCTCTTCACTTTCCCCTCACATTCTCACTTTTCTTCTGAGCTTAAATTTCAGTTAATAATTTTTTGTCCACCTGTCTTCAACTTTCTTGCCCATCTCTCCTTTGGCAATATAGCAGACTCCCAGATCTGGTCAGATCACCTCTTCACCTAATCTGAACCTGTACCCACTTGGCTGATATGGCTGTAAAAAGAAACTGAAAATTAAGTGGACTAGATCCTACATTCTTCTATTCATGATCACCGATCTCAAGCGGAACACTGAAGACTGCCTGGAAATCATACTCTATTTTCTTAGGCTTTTCAAACTCTCATTCTGATTCTTTTCTTTTTTTTTTTGGTACCGGGGATTGAACTCACGGGCACTCGACCCCTGAGCCACATCCCCAGCCCTATTTTGTGTTTTATGTAGAGACAGGGTCTCACTGAGTTGCTTAGTGCCTCGCCATTGCTGAGGCTGGCTTTGAACTCGCGATTCTCCTGTCTCAGCTTCCCTAAGTGCTGGGATTACAAGCGTGAGCCACCACGCCCGGCTCTGATTCTTTTCTTGTCTCTTCCCTTCTCATTCCTCTACCTCCCCTCCTCCACCCCATTCAGTCTCATATGATGACATTCACATTTCAATGAGAAAAACAGAAGTCCAGAGAGTCTCCACAAGCTCCCACATTATCTGCCACCTCTGTGCCCACACACTCAATCTTTTCTCCTGTTAATATGGATGAACTCTTTGTATTTCTTTATTAAACCAACCCCTTGTACGCTCAATTCCACCAGATCTTTTCAGTCAAGGATATCATTCCAGTAATTCTTCCCTGTCTCTTGTACCAAATTCTCCTGCTCTCTGAATTATTTTCCTTTGTATACATTATTTCACCTTAAAAACAAACACCTTATCTTGACTCCATTTCCCCCTTCGTTTGTTTTTTTCTTTTTTTACAAACTCCTTGAAATAAATATTCATATTAATTATCTCTAAACTAACTACTCCTACTCTATTAAACCCATTCCAGTAAGGTCAGCTTCATCACTTACTGAAACCAACTCTGATTAAAATCAACAAATCATTTTTCCTACTTACTTCTGTTTATTTTTTGTATCTCAGTCAAACCCAACTGAAACATTTTGACATTACTAAATCAATTTCTCTATTATATGCAGTCACTGTTACATCACTTATCATGGTTATAATTTTTATTTATATATATAACTCTTTGATTTAGCTTTTTCTTTCTTAGTAGACTAAGTTCCATACTGGGAGCAGTAATATCTATTTTTCTATCACTACAGTATGGCTGGTGTCTAGCACAGTGTCTGGTGCACAGAAGGCTGCCAATAAATGTTTAGGGGGATAAATGCTTTATCATCACAATCCCCATCTTATATCTGGGATCAGGAGACTCCTAGAAGCAAATATAACCTGAAAGGCACACTGTGGGTTACTAGTAGAGTAAGGACTAGGAGTAATATAAAATATTGGTATCTATACTACATTTTTGAGTTGTAATGATAAAGAGATGGGGTACTTCTTTTCTCAGCTTTGGCCTTACAGAACCGCCACTATGTTAGGGATGGAAAGGACAAACTATGCAACCTAGTGTGATGGTCAAGTCCTCCTTGTGCTCACAAAGACTTAGCTGCCAAATCAACAGAACTTCTTGGCACTGTCAACTTCTTTGGTTCCTGTGTACACTGTGTCCAGGGAGAAGGGCATTTGTTTGAAGTTAATTCCACAGGGGCGCATTACCCATCAATGATTTGCAAATTATGGACCATGAAGACTACTGGGAAGTGTGTGTAGGAGGATCAATTTAAGACTATAACATTAAAATTCATTGTCAGCTGAAGACCAATAAGAAATAGAGCAAAAGCACTCCAACAATAAAACTACAAGGTAAATAAGACTTGAGTTACACAACTTTTAAGGAAGCTACTGTATTAAAAAGATCTGTAGACACACACTAGATGAAAAGCTATATATTTTGAGAACAGTGAGCCACACAGTCACTACTCTACTACAGTCACAAAAACTACTACTAATGGGTGATGATATGATCCAAAATGGTACACTCTGAGGATAAAAAGAGGCATTATTAAAAATTATGCCATGATGATGGGTGTTTTCTAGGATTGTCTCAGGCAAATAAGTAGGATTTGTCACACTTTAGTAACCATTCTTTACTCATTACATATGAAGAAAACCAGGTATTGATTCATGCTAATAACTTCATTAGGCGGATCAACAATGGCAGCAGTAGGCAGACACTGTTACCAGTCTAGTCTCGGCTCTATTCATATCATTTTGACCCTGAATAGTCATGCTAATACTTACTATCTCCACTGAGTTAAAAGAGAGTGATAGTCACTTTCTTTAGTTGTTTTTCTTGCCCCTTCTCACCTGATCTATAATCTTTAGGGAGGGCATTTTAATTTCCAATTGAAGTTTAATCCTGATGGTTATAAAAGAATATACCCTTCTGTGATAGGCTAACACAAATAAAATCATTCTTCAAATTTCCAGAGGCACCTCTCTTCCTAAAGGCACAGTTCCATGAACCATACCTTCTTTAAACAAGACTGATCCTATTTATTCACTGAATCAGCACAGCAAAAACAAGTCACTACCCACAAAACTTTATTGTATGGATCGGTACATATATCCTCTTAGAAATATTTTGAGCCATTCACTTGATGGTTACAAACACGTTAGAATCTGTTTTACTGATGTAATTTTGGTTTGCGTGGCAAGAGAAAAATAAAGATTATTGCAAAATCATCAGTTGTGTCCAAAAGGACTGATTTAAAAAAAAATCTATAAAATGGAAGAATTAAACATTGCCAGCTCTATTGTGTCAACAAACATTGTACAATTCAAATTAAAAAGATAATCCCACACAAGTCCAATGAGGAGGACGCTGGCAAGTGGAAGTGAACAATCTATTATAAAAAACGTTGAGTCAAAAAATGAAATATAAAAAATAAAAAATAAAATTTTGGTCAGAAAATTGTGACTACATAATACCATATGAGGATGTCTACTAGCTGTTTTCTTTAACTAGTTGTTAAAATTCATAAAGAAAGTGGAAAATACTGTGATTGTAAGTGGATTCCTTCTTATCTGCTATCTAGAACTCAGGAACATGTGATCTATCCTTGTCAATCTGTAGAAATGAAATAAAAATCAGTGTCTGGCCTTCAGTGGGACATTCACAACACCCTAATGAGGTCCAGAGTAATCCTAGATCGGGGGATGTCAATGTTCAGTACTCGGACTTCCACTCTTTCTCCCGGGCCCAGTCCAAGACTCCTCCTCTTTTTTGTTTTAGAAAGTTTTGCTTCTGTTACATTTCGTATGGGGATCAACCCTGATCTTCCCACTCCTATATCCACAAAAATCCCAAACAGAGTGGCATTCTCTACTTTGCCTGTGAGAACTGTTCCAACCTGCAGATCTTCTAAGCACACTATACTTCTCTTGAAATCAGGTTTATCAAAATCTGTAAGGAAAGAGGAAAAAAATTAGTATAACTAACAATGCATTCTACTTCCTAGATACAATATAAATTAGTGGATTAGCACTGACTACATATCAATTATGTGCCCACACCAATATTATTAGACTTAGAAGGGGGACATAAACAGAGCTGAAGATACAAGTCGGCTTTCAAAGAAAATGTACTCTAGAAGAAACAGCAATCACAGTAGAAATAACTCAAGAAATTTAGCTACTTGCTTTCTTCTCTCCGAACTCTATTCACTAACATGAACATTAGCACTATTCATAGATAGTCTTAGACTATTTTTCTTTTTGTAAGATACAATGACAACATTATCCTTGGTTAACGAATATACATAACTAAATCATAAACACTGAGAAAGTAAGATCCTTGAAGACAAAAGAGTTTTGTTTTCAGTGCCTGAATCCTTAAGCTGCTTAAAGGTGGCAGAAAATACATTAACTTTTGGTCAAAGGTGGATGAAATTAAAATGTTCTCTCTTTAACTTTTTCCTGCAATAGTGGAACTCAGGAATCAATTCTTGTCCATTTCAAATATATTTATCCAATCAAAATTTATGAATTATTGATTATTCAAAATTTATGGATTATGATTCTGGGTATCTTGGTCAGGTACCCAGACCATCTAGAACCTACCCTTCTTTCTCTTCTTTCAATTCAATTCATCAAACGTATACTAACTCCTATTATTACCTCCTGGCCAGGCACTCTGCTGGACACTAGAGATACAAAGATGAAGACACTTAGATCTCTGTTCTCAAGTGCCTACAGCCCCCTCATTCCTGGCTCATCTAAGTGTACATTTCTCTGTTCACTAATACTGACTGTCCCCTAATAGGTGGGCATAAAGCATGCCAAGGAATCATTATGGCTCTCGTTAAAACAAAAACAACAACCCAGGTTTTATGAGGGAGAGAGTGAGAACTAACAGTTTAAATGGGCCTGTGAATTATCTGTGGCCTCCATTTATCCATGCTCTTCTTGGCCCCCTTTCCTAGGATTACCGAGTGTTGACTCTAATAACAAAGAACACATTCTATGCTTGGATCTCCTTTTACTAAGACCTCATTTTTCCCTCCACCCAGTCCATTTCCTTTTCCTCCACAGCTGTTGGCTTTATCCTGATTACTTGTTAGAGCTATCCTTTACATTTGTATTAACAACTGGTCACCTCTTTGTTCCCCTCCCCCAGTCCAACTACACTAAAACCAGGATCTTTTAAAAATTATGCTTTTTCCTGTAAAACAAAACAAAAGCCTCCTTTAAACCTTAAATCTCATTTTTCCTCATAAAAAGAAGAATATGCTAAAATTGGAATTGATTCTGTAGAATTTCACCTGATGCTGAAGCAATGAATTCCAAAAGCAAGAAGTCTACTGTAATGTAATGTTACACCAGGCAAGGACTGTGTCAAAGCAAAGTAAAACTAAGTCGTTGATCAGGGCCAGAGGTAGGATGGTCTCTGAGGCCCTATAAGGCATTGTTTTTATGCTTGGAAACTCTTTTTTCCCCCTTTTTTTCTTACAGAGGTCCAGCTGCTGCAGATTCCCCAAGGGGTTCTGATCAGCTGCTTAGTTTAATTCTGCATGGAAAATCAGAGTCAGAAACTACTTAACATGTTCCTGAAGACAGTCTGGGCCACTGAGAAATCAGAAAATCCTCCATGTACCATGTAAACTTTAACACTTTGATAGCCAAGGCTGTGTATTCAGTCCACTGTCACCAGACTGCTCCTGATGAATCCCATTATGGAAACTAACTTGAGCTAACCAGAGTGTTAATAAAAATGGAATTGATGATGTCACTGAGAAAACAGAAGACAGGATGAATATAAGGAAAGAAAGAGGCATTAAGAAAGGAAACACTTTTGAGAAAATGGAGAAAAGAAATGTAACATGAATACTGTTATGTGGAAACGCCCAAAATATTATTTACTCCCTCGAAAGTGTGACTATTCTCACTTCCCCTTGGGGATGTAGCAAAATGACAGTTCTCAGATATCATGAAAATTGTCACCTTTGTTGCTTAAAGAGACATATTTGAAATTTCACTTGTCACACCAATAAACATTCTAGTAACTGGAAAGCTCAGTCCAAAGCCCAGGTTCATCTGTGTTTCTGCTCTCAGGTAAGGACTTCTACTTAGGTTGGTTGACTAAATGGACCACATAATTTGGGTCCTGATCCTTTCTCTGAGTCTACCACATGGCTGGGATAACAGAGCAATCAACACCATAACATGTAAAACAAAAAAGGACAGGAATATCCTAGTACAGGGTACCTGTAGCTAAAGTATACTTGCCAACTGTGGCATAGGCATACCACTCCAAACCCCACCCTGTTTGAGAATACTGCTCTATGTAGTCTTTCTGCTAGACATATCCATGACATTCACACACAAAGAACCAGGCTTCCAAACGGAGATGGATTTGTCTGTTGAAACAGTTATTTTGTGAGAAGGACCACCTGGAGGGTTCTATGCCCACATTTTTGCCATAAGTCTAACTAAGTGTCTTATTTATTCTCATTTTTTAAATTTTTTATTTACGACCTACAGAAGACTAGGGAATAGTACAATGAATGAAATTGCTGGATGTGTTTTAAAATTTCCTTAAATCTTTTCAAGGAAGCATGTCCAACCACCTTACACAGACTAATCCAGACTGAAAAGAGCCAAGCTCTAAATATGGCATCATTAAAACTGGTTATGAGACAAGTGTGCCGGGGTTCCTAGTCAAACTTCCTTAGGAAGTAGGTCATTTAATACCTTAATTCTTTTTCACCGGTCATTGCTCTCAACAACTATGGCTATTATACTTCCCTCACCCTCTACCTGTGCTGAAAGCTGAGAATACTTTAATTAGAAAGAAAATCAACAGAGAGATATCATCTGATTTGCTCAATGTGTTCACTGACACAGAATCCAGAAACTTGGAAGGCTATAATTTAGGAAGATTCACTTTTTAGCTTGTGAACGTCATGTCTTCCCTTGGACTTCTGGCTTCTAGGATACAAAAACAGTGTATAGGAGAGAGATAAAAAGTGTGTGATATGACAAATGAACAGTGGACGAGGAGTCTGGAGACCTGGCTTTCAGGTTTGGTTCTAAACCAAGTAACTATAATGACTTTGAAGGAAGGTTACTAAGTTCAATTTTCTCATACACAGAAATGAAAGGATCTGTCTTGTTCATGGCATAGAACTGTTATGGGGGTCAAAAGAGATAACTCGAGCTATGCAAATGCCAAGTGCTCTAATTCAAGTTCAACTTACCTGTTCGAAAGTCAAAGCTTTCAGGCTGGCTGAGACCATCTATGATGACCTGTAAAGTGTGTGCTGTTGTCTGCAATCTTTCTGCAGTTTTCTCTATTCCTTCCTTTTCAAGGGATGAATTTATTTTTTGTTGCATTTCAGGCTTTCCAATCTCACACATTGTCCCGCCAATGAATGATAAAAACCTTCAGTGGAAAGAAAAGCCCAACATTTATCAATAATATTACTTATTTCCCACTCTCCTTACACAGGTCTTAAAATTCATTCATTTCAGATTTATAAATCAACATCCCAGATCTACACACCATACATCAATCAATCATTCTTTATCAAGAATCTACTACGAGTACCATGTTATATAATAAGTGATCTATCTTGAGTGGAGGGAGGCAGGCGCAGGGGATGGAGGTGATTTAGGTTCCTGTACTTTGTGTTTAAATCAAGTACCTGCTCAGTCAGAGCCAGAACATTTTACAGTAATACTCATTGTAGTGTCACATGTATTTTCTAAATAAGGTTGTTTCCTAAAATTTCAGTTAGGATAACATTTGAGTTTAAATGAGTTAATAGGCAGACCATTAATTGGTAATAACCAAAATCCAACAAAATATGCATCAAGCATTGCCAGCTTCTGTAAAATGACTTGTCCTATTCATGGGTGGTAGTTATCATTGCTTTTTACTTCTAGGTATCTGTGATGGGAGTGTCACCTTGCAGCACACTTTCAAGCCTAACAACTCCCAAATTCCATCAAGTCTCATATCAACTAAATTATATCAGGAACATGTAATATTCAGAGTCAACAGACAAAATATGGGAGGGGAACGGGGGGAAGGGTTTAAAGGTAGAGCATGAGCTTAACACATGAAGCCCTGGGTTCGATCTCTCTCTCTATCACACACACACACACACACACACACACACACACACCAAAGGGGGGCACATCTAAAACAAAAAGTAACTTCCTTCCAAAATGGAATCAAGACCTCAATTGTATAATCTAAAGATGAATGTTATCTTTATATATTTTATACATGATATAGCTACAACATTTGCCAAATAAAAAGAGCTGACTTAAAAATTTCCTTTTGCTATGCTTACTATTTCCTTTGCTTGCACAGCTGCCTCTCAACTACTTAACTTTGAAGTTCAGAAATAAGGGGAAAAAAAAAACAAGTAAAGGGTTAAGATATATTTTCCTTCAACTTCATGTGAATATTGGGCTGTAGCTTACTTTCTTGACATTCCTTGGCTGAGTATTTTTCTACATCATTAAGTTCCATTTCCTATGATTAATGGCACTTTATAAATGTCAACACAGTAATCAGACAGACAGTGATACTAATGTCCTCAAATCCTTTCCTCTAAGGATATCTCTTAAATACAAGGGAAAGGGAAACTGTTGGAGGTTTGACTATAATCAAGACTGGGATGTATACCATTTGGCAAGCTGCTGTATCATCACAAAAGGAATGGATGTGATTCCATGTTTTAATTTTGCATTGTTGTGTTCAACCAGAAAATGCCTCTTCAGTGGTACTCTGGTACTGATAATCTGAGATCTAGTGGAGAAAGCTCTCCCATCTCTCATTTAACTAGGGTGTCCCTTTGGCTTCAAATGAGCAGCCCTCCTACATTTCTATGGCCTTTTTTTTTTTTGGTAAAAATAAAATAAAACCCCCATATTCTCCAGTATCCAACTAATCTCTTGAGAATATATTTTAGTAAATGGTTCAATAAAAGATAAGGAGTGATACTTAATATCCTTCTTTGGAAATGAGCTTCCATCCAAACTAGAGGCCAGTGAAATACACACTCCAAGTCTGCATGTCTATAGCTTCAGAGAGGCAGCAGGCAGAGAGGCAGCCAGATCAGTGCTGACTGATAGGCAGTAGCACATAGGGTCTAGTGACAGGGCACAGCTGTTGGAACTCTGACTGATGGGGCAGATGACACATGACAATCTCTGCCCACAGCCAACTTCCTTACACAAGTTTCTAAATAATTCATGCCCTGCTGAGCAGGCTTCCCTGGTATTCACTGTCTTGGCTTTACTGGTCTGCAACTGGCTACTTAAGCAGGACCTCTTTCAAATCCTTAATATTCTGGCTTGTAACCATCTGTTAAAATGCCAGAAAACGTATTCATGCGCTGTAAATCCATAACCTTGAATGGCATTTTAAAATTAATAGAAGTAACTAAACGAAAAAAACTTCCCAAAGCACTGTACATCTTGGTCTTAAGAACAACACACATTCAGCAGGCCACTTGGAGTCTTTGGATTGTGTATCTGTGTGTAAGAGAGGAACTAATTGCTATCAAAGTCACTTCCATATAAAGAATTCTGCTTATAGTGATTGCAGATGTAAGAAGAAAATTGGTCTGTTTAACCTGGGTGCCTATTTCACATATCATTTTCATTCTTACACACACAAGCCTGAGGGTACTAGTAACTGAAATCAATAAAAAGTACCAGGTTGAGCTCCTAGCTAATGCTTCACATTGATCAGCTCTATTTTTAAATGACTACAGAGCTAAGTTAAGTGCTTTTTTACTTTGCAAACTTTCTTAAAGAAGGTTACACAAAAAGAAAACAGCAAACAAAAGGGGAGAGGGACTATAAAATGAACTGGGAGTAGCACTGGGACTGACCTCCCCTTACTGGCTTTCAAATATATTCAGCTGCACATGGTAGGAAGCAGTACTTTCTGCTTAGTAGCCATTAAATGGACATGTGCTTCTTATGGAGACTAAAAAATATTTATTCTACGTATTCCAAATTTTCATTTTAGAACTGAGAATTAATACTCAATGCTAAGTATTTCCTAGCTCAAAAGTACTAAATAAAAATGACTTTAAGAAGCTTTGAACACAGAATGTAGGAGAACATGTGCTGATTAGTAGGTGCCTAGCATCATGCAGGCTGAGTATTCTCATTTAATCAGGACAATAATCCTAAAAGGACAATAATCCTGTATGCTATCATACAGAAAAGAAAAATTAAGGTTCAGGGAGGTGAAATAACTTGCCCAAGGCCATGTAGCTATTCTTACTACTGTAGTTTCATGCCACACACAGGGTATCTGTTTGTATAAATGAAAGCACATAAAAATTAATGTGTTATATTTGGTTAAGATCGAAAACAATACTATGGATAATATTTTACCAACATGATTTAATGGAAGATTACTTTTAAACACGACAGTTATCACTGAGTAAATCTCACTAAGAACTTCTCATATGCAAGCTTTTAAATAGACAATTCTCTTGAAAGTCAATGAGTTATTAAAGTCATAGTCTTATTTTCTCCACCGTCTCTGGAAGGCTTTTTCAGCTTACTAAGGACTGCTGCTGGAGCTGCTGTTTTTATTTAATATGTAATTTCATCCATCTTACTTAAAGTAAGAAAGTAGCATAAATGCAACAAATAAGCACATCATGTTCTTTTAGCACACATCTGCACAAAGTTAAAATACAGACCTTGGAACAGAGATAATGCTTATTTTTTTAAACAGAAAGCTATATAACTGAAATCACTCAAAGCTACACAACCTAAAATCAGTGATGTGTCTGACAGAGACTTGTGAATGCAAGGCTTTTCCTCTCAAAGAATAAGAACAGTGTTTGTAAAAAAAAATTTTCCAAAGAATAAGAAATTCTCAAAATTCATAAGACTTCAGACATAGCTGTTCAGTTTTATGTAATCATTTCCAGCATGGAGATTTAGGCACTGGGGACTTGGTTCATTACATGAAAGCAACATGATACTTACAGAGCACAGAAGAGCCTGGTGATGCAACACAAGCACTAAAAACAACTTCATATTAGCATGTGCTCTGTGGGCAATGCACATACGACCCATACCTCCACCCAGAACATGCTATCAGGGCAAAGAACATCCAGCTGTCTACCCACTCTCTACATTCTCGGAAGCCTTCATACTTGTTTATTTTTATCCATTAGTTTTACTCAGTTTTAACATAATTTCACCAATAAGCAAAAAATAATGCAAGAACACCGTCATTTTAGAAATAAATAGGAACAGATGGAACAGCTCCCAATTTGTAAAACAGTGAGGAATGTAATGATTTTTAAAAAGAGAGCTTATACTCTTAAGTCTGGCCTTTAAAAACTGTGATTATATTAAGTAGTGAGACACGAATGAAAAGTCCAGCAATAATTTGTTATTCTAAAAAAATATATATTTTCAAATCTACTGCTGTTAACATGGAAGAATGAACATAAGTTCAAATGTGGCAAAGGAGGATAACCCGCTCCTCCTCAGACACTGTCTACAGGGGAGCTAAATTCACACTGGTGAGTGTGGGGCAGCATGGATTTAGTTTAACTTAAAGAGAGAGTGCCAACTTTACCAGATCTGCTGCTCCAGTGGTCTAAGTGACAACAATGTGGAATTGTACTTTAATCATCAAAGAATCTTCTCAAACTTCTAAACCTCCTTGTTAAACCAAGACATTGAACTGGACAAGAATCTTCAAAAATCTATGGTGGTGTAAAACCCATAAGGAGTTGTAAATTCAAGGAGAGTGCAGTTAAGAAGAATACCTCCTTACTACAGAAGCTAGTAAAGAGCTAATGAAAAAATATCTAAATGGCTCTTCTCAGCATTTGATCAACCACAGAAAGTAAGAGCAAATAACGCCCCATGACAATGTACAGCTAACTGGCTTTTTAACATAATATTGATAAATATTTTTAAAATGTAACCCTTTCAGAGAGAGTGTAGGGCTTGTTCTGAAAGCTCTCACAGACTGATCTGAGAGTAGAGTTTTAAACAGCATGTAGCTATCTGGGCTGGGTTGGGGTACTTTTACTGTCATTGCTTGGTACCATTAGGAATGTCTTTGGAGCGTTTTCTTGCACTGACAAGTAGCAAAAAAACAACCCAGATGAACCCAAACAAGACACTGTCATGGATTAAAGAACACAGGTTTTCCTGCCAAAAAATTGCTTTATAAGATCACACTGTTTTTAACTTCTGAAGTACTAAACATTTCCTTCTTTTTAAAGAGTCTGTTACAGTTGTAAGGAAACTGGATACTCTGTTGCATGTAGCATTAATTGTATGTGTGATAGCATATCCTTAGAAAGCTGTTTCATTTTAAACTTCTTATTCCCTAGCAACATAGTACAGGGAATTAACTGTTAGGGGGAAAAAAAAGTACCAATCAAAATATCCTTACATAGAAATCTTCTAAAAGTTTAAGATTTAGGATGGTGTTATGGTTTGAATGTGAGGTATCCCCTAAAAGCTCACGTGTGACACAATGCAAGAAGGTTTAAAGGAGAAATGATGGGGCCACGTGATCCTTCATCTAATCAGTAAATTAATCTCATGATGGAATTTACTGAGTGGTAACTGGAGGTGGGTAGGGTGTGGCTGGAGGAGGTAGGTCTTTGGGGGCATGCCTTTTGGAGTACATATTTTGTATTTGGTCAGTGGAGTCTCTCTCTGATTTCTGATCATTATGTGACCTGCTTTCCTCTGTCATAGTCTTCCACTATATTGTTCTGCCTCACCTTGAGTCCCGAGGAAAGGAGCCAGTTGTCTATGGACTGAGACCTCTGAAATTGTAGCCCTCAAATAAACTTTTCTCCTCTACAGTTATTCTGGTCAGGTCTTTTAGTCACAGTAGTTAGAATTCAACTAATACAGATGGTCTTCCTTTTAGAAATAGTTGAAGACAGTGCTCATGTAGTTCCACCAAAATATCAAGAACAGTAGAATAATAACCAATGTTCCAAGTGGCAGTGATTATCTATTTCAGAATATCTTGTTATATATTATATATTGTGGAATTATAATTTAAACTATAATTTAAAAACTAAATGTATATTCATATACATCCAAATGAGTATGAGTGCATAAAAATGAAGGTGTCATGCACTGAAATGTTGCTATTGTTGCTCTAAAGATGTCTAAACTAGCCAGGTGCTGTGGCACACGCCTATAATCCCAGTGGCTCGGGAGGCTGAGGCAGGAGGATCGCAGGTTCAAACCCAATCTCAGCAAAAGCAAGGCACTAAGCAATTCAGTGAGATCTTTTCTCTAAATAAAATACAAAACAGGGCTGAGGGTGTGGCTCAGTGGCTGAGTGCCCCTGAGTTCAATCCTTAGTTCCAAAACAACAACAAAAGAAAAAGAAACAGATGTCTAAACTCCTATTTTAAGAATTGCCTTAGAAATAAATTTACAAATGACATGAAAAATCAGTCTTCTCATATTAAGAAAACTTCATAGATATTATGTATAAAAAAAAGAAAAACAAAAAACAAAAACCCCTAACAACTCAGTATTACTTAGTTTGATCACCTTCTTTTCAGAGTCTTGGTTGTTTTTAAACATACCCCTACATCAAATGGTAAAGATTTGCTCAAATTAAAGCTTTTCAAAGGAATGTGACACAAGGCTGAAGTCAACTAAAAACAATTTGAAAAAGCATTCTCAGAGCTGGGCACGGTGGCACACACTGTAATCCCAGAGACTCAGAAGGCTGAAGCAGGAGGATCACAAGTTCCAGGCTAACCTCAGCAACTCAGTGAGATCCTGTCTCAAAATAAAAAAAATAAAAAGGGGTGGGGATGGAGCTCAGTGTTAGAGCACCCTGGTTTGAAAACCCACTATGGCAAAAAGAAAAGAAAAGTCTACTCAGCTTATTCAATAAATATTTATTTCATGTGGAGGAGATCATGAAAGATCATAACAGAACCTTTGCCCTGAATGACCTTACAGTCTAATTTTAAATAATGTCAGTATAATTGAAATGTCTTCTACTTATATTTACTCTCTCAGAGGCAAAATTTTATGTTTGGATAAATAGATACTTTGAAAGTGCTCAAAAAAGATGATTTCACTTAATTCTCTCAAAAATTTACTGTGGCTATAGATTTGCAGAAAAGGGAAGCAAACCACAGAGAAAACTAAGTGATCAGCCCAAAGTCACACACAGTTATAGCTAATGTAAAAGTTATTTATCACATCTTCATTAGCACTTCCACCTCTTTACTTTGGAGAATTTTCAATGCAGACAGAACAGTTGGATTTTAGATAAAATCTGGCATCCAGGACCCTTGTCTGGGAACAATTTATTATTATTTTTAAAATGAATTTGAAAGAAAAAAAAACTTTGGCCCTTTTTGAGTTACTGAATAGAGTTGGGCAAAATTAAGTTAGTGGTTTCAAAGGCTGCAGACTCTCTACAGCTCAAAAACACTGTGTTTAGAATTAATATAATTTAATTTATTGCCTGTAAAGCCATGATGTGGATTAGTGCCTGTGTATTTGAAGAAGCAAATAAAAAAGTAGCATTCAAAAACACAAGGCTAGTGGTAGAAAGGCTGAAATCAAATAGCTCTAGCATGAACAGGGATAAAAACCCACCTCTTAGGCATAAGGACTTTTTTTGTTGGGACAGTTTTCTGTTATGAACATGGACCTGTTAAGGAAAACTCTTTTCAAAATATAAGATGTGTAACATCTTCATTTCAATAACTTCTTGGCTATTCCTTGAATGGGCAGAGACATTGCTATTCCATTTAAAGAGTGGGCAACTGAGCTCAAAGTCACTTACTTATGGTGACAAAGGAGGTTACTGTGGTTGCAAATGACATACTGAGATTCAAATCCACATCTAGTCTGGGAAAAGCGGAAGAGGAGATAATGGGAGACCAAATCAATACCCTCCTAAATTTTGAGCTCCAGACTGAGTGGCCTAAAGTTCAAGAGAAGACAAGGAGAAGGGCAGACACATGCTTTGGAAATACGAGACTGAAGCAAGTGCAGGGTTTATTATGGCTGGCTCGCAGCTCCCTCTCCTCCCCAGTGTGTACTGACAAGCTGCTCCAGATACACAGGACAAAAACCAGCATGTTCTCCAGTCCCAAGAGCCAATAGGAATATATATTAACAATGTTACATGCTCCAAATTACATTTAGATCACATGACAAACAACAAACTTCTTCCTCAATGTCAAACTGTTGTGATTTCCCCCATATTTTCTTTTATGGCTCAGCCTGACAGCCCTTTCTCAATTACAACCTAAGTAACAGCCATAACTGCAGCAACTACACTAACCTACTTTGTTTCAGGAGCTAAGGATTCCATATACTTAACTCATGAAATCGTATGAGATAGGCATATTATTATCACTTAACAGACAAGAATACTGAGGCATGGGGAGGTTAAATAACAATCCCAGGTCAAACAGCTATGATTTGAACCCAGGTGGTCTGACACTGCAGTGTCTCCAGACTGAGCTAAGGCAAAGTCATGTCCACAGTCTCAGGTCCTTGCACTTCCTACTCCCTTCTACTAGCTTTCTGAGAAACTCTGTGTGGGTGGTATGTTGAACAGTTGTGTAAGACATAAGAAAGGATAATCAATTCCTAAGAACCTGAGAGCCTCATCATCTAACTTTTAAGTGGATGGATTCTCTTTTATCACTTTTCTCTTTTGTGAGGGCACTTTTGAAAATATGAATGTTATTTCCTGGGAGCTACAGTATGCCATAGTTTTAACTGTTAATACAAAATTCACTAAACAAAAATTTAGTTCTCTGTCCATTTAACACCTTTGATGTTTATATTTGGCCTCTAAAATTTTAATAACACATTATATTTAACCTGATATGTTCAAAATATTGTACCTACATGTAATCAATGTGAAAATTATTACTGAAATCTCCTTTATAATTTTTATTTTTTATGAAGTCAATCTAATATTTTCTAATTATAGCTCTATTAGAAATGAATGCTAAGTTAATTGCTTGTCAAAATCCAGCAATGATTCTCTCTAAATTTTCATGTCTAAAATACTGTCAATTGTTCTGAGACAAATCTAGAAAAACTTGAGATCTTTCAAATTTGCAAATGAACTCTTAGGTATGTTTACCTAGTTGTCATTTATGTCACAGCACTTGCAGATGGATTTCTTTTCAGGCTAGTCTTCCATAAAGAAACTTGTTTTTAGCACTGCAAGAATTAGGTGGCATGCCACTGCAAAACAAAGCTGTGGTGAATTTTAGATATATGAGGGATAGGAGGTGAGCTAAGGGACACACCTCTTGAAAGAATCACAAATGACAAGGCCTGGGGCTTCTGGTTGCTCGCAATTGAAACTATGAAATCACATGTGTGACTGGCATGGATCTACTTTTTTTTTTTTAACACAAGAGCAATTTAAACTCTCTGTATTAGAGCTGTTTATTAGCTAGAAAACTTTTTAGCTGGCTGGGCAGCAAGCAAAGATTGAAGGTCATAAAACCTCTGAAGGCAATTCCAAAAGAGAGGCTAAATCCTTGAACAGAAATGGGAAAGAGCCAGAGACTGGGATGTACCCTCTTAGGGTCTTTGGTATTGGCCATTGGTCTTATCTGGCTTGACTTATTTTAGCTCCATAGCAGGGACCAGCAAGGCAGGACCTCCCGATCTCCCTCCCCCCAAACCAAGGCACCAGTTAGGGTCCATCAAGCCACTGATCTCATTAGGGAATTCTTATATATCAGTTGTGTTAATTCTACTTTTGCTCTTAAAAATCTTACATCAATTTTTAGTAAATTAAAGATAAACACTGCTTTTTTTTTTTTTTTTTAAACAGAAGTTTATTCCCTCTGTAAGTAAAGATTTTGTCAGGTTGATAAGATTATTCCTGTCCCAGACTTAAATTTTAAATTCATGGTTGTTTATTATCTCAAAATATACTTTTTAGGCTACATGCTGAAAACATGGCTTATTGGTAAAGTATTCCTGGATTCAATCCCTAATGCGTGCACGCACACATACACACACCCACACACACAAACACTTCTCAGCATTGATTGTTAAGGGTCAGAAACAGGCAAATCAACAATAATAAGGGAAATATCACAGTACTAATATTACCATACAGCATCAATACAAATCATTCCTTGATATACATTTACCTAGTCTGTGAGAATGGTACTACAATGTCATATTCCTGTTACATAGGCTGTTAACCACTTCTAGAAATTAGTCCTAAAATTTCTCCCTAATGGCCAACATGGAAATAACAAAAAACTGCTAATGCTTTATCAAAATGAGTGCTGAGTGACAGTCTTGACATTAAATTTCCTGGTATTTTTCAAGAGTACAACTTTTAAGCTTAACTATCTGGAGTGAATCAAATTCTTAATGCAACAGATTCTTTGGGAGAGTGCCAGGTCTCGCTGGGACACATACGAATCAGCATAATCTACAGCACAAAGCACGACTTCCTGGCACCTTACAAAAAAAAAAAAAAAAAAGCAGGGGTGGGGTGGGGGCCACAGATTAGATACATGCCTTGGTTCTCATATCAACCCAAATGGCAGGATAGAAAGAAAAGAGGCATGGTGGAGACTGGGGGTGGAAATCCCTACATAGGCCATTCTGGGCCTCATTCTACTCATAACATAGCAGCAATTTTATTCATGGCTTACAGTAACCAACATAATGAAATCACTCAAATGTGGACACACTATGACTGCTTGATGATGACAAAAAACAGGAAGAAATCCCCTTTTACAGACTATCTCTGGTTTTCCAGTCTATAAAATCTAGGAAGGCACTGGATGCAATGCTCTGTGAAGGCAAATGGGATTCAATTTGGAGAGGTTCTCAAATCCTTCCTATCCATACAGAAATCTGAAAGTAACTCCTCAATACAGGATAAGGCAATGCCATAAAAGGATGATCCAGATGTTCTGGCAACAGTTTTGCTTGCGCAACTACATTGACCTAAGCCAGTGTGGATGACAGAAAAAAAAATACTCAGATTGAAGTAAAGCTAAACATTTCATTTTTTTTCTAATAAAGTGTCAATTCCTGAGTTTCTTTTCCTCAGTGTTCTTCTATATAGACATCTTTCATTCTCTATTCTATCATTTATTCTTTCAAATATTGTCCTATTGGTCTTTGTTAGGTGTTGGGGATACAGTGGTAAACCAGATTCTTATGGTTCCTGCCCTACTTAGAGCTTACAGCCTACATTTATAAACTGAACTTAAATTTAACTGTCACTAGCCTAAGCATATCTGGTGCCAAATTTTCAGATGCATCATTTACTTGAAGGGGGCAAGGACAAATGGAGAGGCTCATAGTTTTAAATATGATATTCTACTGCCATAATTTTTGACCATCTAAGTCTATTATGAATAAGTGGGACAAAATGGAGTAATAAGGGTCACATCAAATAAACTGTTCAATTTAAAAAGTTTAGCCTATTATTCTTTTCTTTTTAAGCGAGATGGGTCTTCTTTTAAGATCCCTGACTTCTAAGATCAGTTCAGTGTTCCCCAACTCTTGAATTCTTTATGAAACAAATATTTACTGTATGAATTTTGTTGTTTTGACTTTATTCATTACTTGGATCATATAGATCACTGTGGTAGGGCCTGAATAACATAAAAATGAACAGAGGCAATTTATGACCTTCAAGAGTCTACCAATATAGGAAGGATAAAACTTATACTCACAGAGGTAGGCACAGTGGCACATGCTTATAATTCCAGCAACTTGGAAGGCTAAGGAAGAGGATTGCAAGTTTAAAGCCAGCCTAGGCAACTTATTGAGACTATGTCCCAATGAAAAAAAATTTTTAAGGGCTGAGAATTAAGCTCAGTGGCATAGTGGCTCTGGGTTCAATCCTCAATATAATAAAACAACAACACATAAAAGAACATGTACTACCAGATACTATAATAGACATCAATAATTAGCCACAGCCCTTTGTGAGCTTGGTAGAGTAGAGTTCTAGCAGGGGAGTGTAACCACTCATATACCCCTTGACCGAAAAACCGTCTTCCTCTTTGACCAAGTGCACAACTTTGGTAGGGATGCACATGGAGTGGTAAGGGGGAAAGGGACACCCACCTAGCCAGCCAGATCAGTCAAATCAACTCTGGCAATCAGTGAGGTGACAGAAATCAAATGAGGTGAGGTGGCAATCAGAATCACCATCAGATTGTCCTCACTTCCAGGGCCTTTCACCAAGTACAAAAGTCACTCAAAAAAGAACTCATTATTAGAAAGATCTCATAAGGTCAAGGATGACTTCAGAGGTATTGGTCTAAAAACTAAAGGGATGAATGAAATTATCTGAGACGAAGAAGACTGTAGTTGGAGTAAGATTCAGAGGAAAGTCCTAAGGTTAAGTTTTAGACATGTTAGATTTGAGGTGTTGAGTAGGTAACTATTATGTACATATAGTATGAAATATATATATATATGTTTAGTGAAGTTTGGAAGAATGGTTTGGTTTAAGTTTAGAAATTTAGAAGTCATGTGCTTATGATAGTCCTTCAACCTTGAGACTGGAAGAGATTACCAGGAGAGTGATCAGTTCTTTAACTTAGTTTAGTTCTTTAACTTCTCCGTTTTCCCCTCCCCTTCCAACACACTGAATTTCTATTTCATCTTCCACATCTTATTTTTGTCATTCATAACCAGTTACTGTCTTTCATAATCTTCATCCAATCTGTCAGCAAATCTTATTGGCTTTACTTTCAAAATGTACAGAGAATGTAAGCACTCCTCACCACTTTTGCTATCATCTGAACGTCAATCATCAACATCATTCACTTGGATTGCTGCAATTAGTATAAATGGTCTCCCTGCTTCTCCCACTGCCTCCTATCTGTTCCTAACACAGCAGACAATGGGATCCTTTTAACATGTACATCAGATTGTGTCACTCTTCAGCTCAAAAACTCAGCTATAATTCCTGATTTCACTCCGAATGAAGACCAGCTCCCTGTAATAGCTTTCCAGTAAGTTGATGGTGTCAAATATGGCAGCAAGATTAAATGGTTTAAGGGAGAAAGAGGCCACTGGTTTTCACAATTGGGAGGTCACTGGTTGAGGGAGTAATTTCAAAACATGAGCAAGGATGAAAACCAATCTGTGAGGAACTGGAAGAAAGCAGGCAGTAAGAATTACAGGCAAGTAGTAGTTCTGAGAAGTTTGGCAATGAAAAGGAGATGAGATGGACTTAGAAGTTCTAGGGGAAAGTCAGATAAAAGGTGTTTGCTGTGCTTAGCTCTCAGGGAGTAAGGAAGGTGAGGGGTAACAGCAATAAGTCTGTGGGCTAAAGTGACAGGCATAAGTGGAAGAGACATAAAGATACTAGACAGTCATATAATTTTATAAAGCTAAAAGTCCTTATTCATTTACCTGCCATTTTCCACCTCACTTTTAGAAGTGGGACAATTACAACACACAATCACAATAGCCTGGGCCAAGAATTCTCAGCAGCAGCCTGGGAGATGGAAATAGAGTGAAGAAATGAAGGGTAGCTTAGGTAAGGAGGGAACAGACTGAATAAAAGAGACAATCAGACGAGACAGGAAGTGAAGTCTGAAATAAGTAAAAGGGATTTAGAATACAATGCCTTCAAAGGACTGCTGAAGGAAAAACCATGTTCCCCTAGTATCTTCTGTAATATGGGTTCTTTCGCTATGTTTCTTTAAACCGACTTCCCCTTCCCCTCACTTACCAACTCTAGGATGAACACGCCACCCTGGCTCCTATATCCTCCTTCTTTCCTAAAATGAGAAGATGGCAAATGCAGGTACTATCAGGTTACTCACTTTGAAATGCATATGCCTCACTCTGAAAAGCATAATGGGGACTGAGGATGCAGCTCAGTGACAGAGGTCTGTGTTGGATCCCCAGTACAAGTAATGATGATAATGATGTTAATGATGGTGATGATGATGATGATGATGATGGGGTGGTGGTGGTTATAGAATATTCAGAAAACACAGATTCCTCAGCAGATTAGCATGAAATTCTACTCACTCTAGAGAAAAATCCATGTCCTACAAATCCTTCAATAAAATAAACAAGCCAAATTTCATTTATTGGAGGAGGCAATTTTTTCTTGATAAAGAGAAGAATCTAATTTCAGCCATGTGATGACAGAGAATAACATCAAGCCAGAATGTTCCAGATACTCATTTTTTTTCCCTTACAGAGAACATGTCATACACAGCATACTGTTTTTCTAGGTTGAACAATTCATACTCTTTAAGGGGACCAGTGCCTTAATCCGAAAGCTCATTTTTGTTATATTCAAATCTGGCTCCAAGCTAGTTTTTTAACTGTAACTTAGTTAAGAGCTCAGGCTTTGAAGTAGTACAGATCTGGTTCAAATCTTGGTTCAACCAGTTGAGCTATTTCAGGTAGTTTATTTGCCCTAGGGAGACACTCTCCCTAAAGATGTGGGAATAATAGCACTAGTCTCGTGGGATTGTGGGGGTTTACACGAGATGATGCTTTTAACATCTTGGTAATTAGGGAGTAGCCAATAAATGTTTGCTGTCTTTACTAGACTATGAACTACTACTCAAACTGACCTGAGCTATATTTTTTGTCTCCAACCTCCCTCCACGCCTTTCTTTTTCTTTTGTGGTGCTGGGCATCCAACCCAGGACTTCGCAAATACTAGGCAAGTACTCTACCATTGAGCTATATCCCCAGTCCTTGTCTCCAATCCTTTAAATATCTCTTTTCCTCTTTTTACTATCTGAAATTTTTAAAGATTTAGCTTAAATGTAACCTCTCATATGAAATCTTACAAGATTCCCCTACCTGGAAATCAGTGCTTTCTCCTTAAACAAGATTTGCACTTCCCTGAGGGCACTAACTAGTTATTGACTTCTATTATGGTATTTAGGAATATATGCTTTGGTAGGCTCCTTAAGGAATTAAATCACACCTCTATTTTTATGTTCTTCAGGCCCTACCACTGTGTTTGTGCCACATTTCAAATAATAAATAAAACCATCACCATCAAAATTCATACAGTAAATACTGGAATCATAAAGAATTGGGGAACAACAGACTGCTCTTAGAGATCAAGATCTTGAATAAAAGCAAGAAAAACAGGTTTTACTTTTTAAAAATTAAACATTCGTATTTCAAAAACATGATAATAATATAAGCAGATGGAAAAGGTAAACAAACTAGAAAAAATTTCATACCACATTAAAAAAGGCTTTAACTTATAGGTAACCCCTATGTGTAAAGAAGAAAAGCTTTTTTAAGAAAATATAAATACTGTGATAAAAATACAGTGGGCCCTCTGTATTTACTGGTACAACATGTACAGATTCAACCAATCACAGATAGAAAAAAAAAAGTTGACTTTCTTTAAATCAGTAAATGACTAGCCTGAATACAAAATATCATGATCTCAGCTGGGTATGGTGGCACACACCTATAATCTTTGTGGCTTGGAAGCTGAGGCAGGAGGATCGTGAGTTCAAAGCCAGACTCAACAAATTTGTCAGGCCCTAAGCAACTCAGCAAGACCCTGTCTCTAAATAAAATATAAAAAAGGGCTGGGGATGTGGCTCAGTAGTTAAGTGTCCCTGAGTTCAATCCCTGGTACCCCCCCTCCCCCCAAATTACGATCTCAGTTTTTAAAAATGTGAATATGAGAGCAAGTACCATAAACACAAAAAGTAAAAAGACTTAATCACTTTACATTTTGGTGCATTTCAGTGGGTGATATTATGGTAGGATGACATTAAAGTCATTTACTTTCCTACCACTTGTCTGATGAAACTAAAAATGAAGTTTACTGCCATGAAACCTCTTTTCATAGACTGAAGTCAAACCAATGTTGACCTAATCACATCCTGAATGGGCATTTTTTTTTCTTGCCTGAGAAGAGACCTGTGTGACACTATATCAGAATATGAATTACCTATGTTAAGTGATAGCTAGGTTAAGTATACCTGAAAGCCAGAAATGATGATCAGAGGTCCAAACTGGATAAAGTTTAATTACATAAATTATCAATTTTATCTCCAGATTTTAAAATAGTTGAACTGCACATGAAAGAAATTTCCCATAAATGTGTACAAGTACCCTGTTTCTGAAAGACAAGACTACTCCCAAAGGAAGCATAGAAAAGGACAAAATTACTAGTAGGACATTTATATTCTACATGTGGAAACTGGCCCATACAACAACTGCAGAAAAGCCCTGTATAACAAGAGAAATGAAAGACTATTCAGGTTTGAATACTGCTGATGTCATCATAAATCAATATGTTACTTGACAACATATATCAAGAGCCACAAACTTTCTCCATTGGCAGAATAACACTACTTCTAGGAATCCATTATAAGGAACCACTATTAGAACTACTGTTACTAAATTATAGTTCAATCACTTGATGAAATCTTATCTAGCCTTTAAAAAAAAGAGATATATAGAAATAAAAAATGTGTACTTGCAATAGAAAGCAAACTGAAAAACTTATAAATGATATTAAAACTACATTAGGGAAGAGAAGAAGGTGGAGTAGAAGAAAGTTGCATTCCAAGCTGTGCTACGGCATGGAATCAAAGTAGTGGGTGTACAGCTTCTCAAAGGTGGGTGAAAGAGGAATTTCACTAAATTGTAATATTGGACATTCAAAGTGGCTTACACTCAGGAATTTGGGTATAATAAACAGAAGAAAGAATATATCAGAGCCAACCTGGCAGCCCCACTGCCAGTGCAGATTTACCACAGAGGGAGGGGGAACACAATTTTAGTATGGAGAAAACTGAAATAAAAAATGCTGCCTAATCTTAACTGATCCAGAGGCAACACCTTGCACTGGTGCTTGAAAAGCACGCTCTGATGCTTAAAAGGCATGCTTGTATCTCAACTGGCCAGGGAGAGCTGAAGTGGGAGCCATCTTGAGGCAAGTGTGCTGCCATGGCAACTGCAAGACCCAGAAATAAGGGAGAACAAAAAAAAAACCCCCACACAGCTACAATATTGCAGCAGGCATCTATCAAGGGACCTAGGCTGAGCCTGACACAATGTGAGTGAAACAGGCACATAGTAGACTGTACCCAGGAGGATTCAAGTTGGAATGGCGAAGGGGAGCCCAACTTGCTTTTCCTTTCTGTTGGTGGCTCACATGACTAGCTGAAGTGTGATGGGGTGTCTCAGTGGGTGGGGCAAATACACTCAGGAACTAAGCCAGGGAAAGCTGTGCTCCTGGGCATCAGTGAATGGAAGATCGGCATGCCTGCATGACTGGATTTCTTGGGAGGCTCCTGAGAACCAGTACCACAGAGAGGATTCACTCTTGTATAGCCTTACGGGTGGGTCAATCTAGTCTCTCCAAAGAAGCTACCACCCAACAAAGCCCTGAGGCCTGATTAGACCCCAGCACCACCTGCTGGAACTCCCCTCACAGAATGTTGCAGAAACAGAACCCTGGGAATGCAACAAATTAGTCCAAATAGACAAAAACACCAACTGATGGTACATCCTAACCCATCCCACCTCATATTGGTGAGAAGGGAAGCTGAGTCTTATATCAAACAGCTCTAGGGCTGGGGTTGTGGCTCAGTGGTAGCGTGCTTGTCTCACATGTGTGAGGCACTGGGTTCAATCTTCAGCATCACATAAAAATAAATAAAAACAAATGTATTGTGTTCATCCATAACTAAAAAAAAATTTTAAAAAAACAGCTTTAATCTTAGGCTTCTCCAACTGGAAGCTCAGAGAGCAACACAAAAACAGAAAGCTGTTAACAACCCCTATTCCTTGATCTGTCAGTACATAACTCAACATAACTCAAGAAGAATCAGAAAGAAAAACAGTCAGACATAGACAGTGACCACCCATTAGGGTCAACTATTATGACTACCTTGGTAAAGGTACCTTCATTCTTCAATAATATTTTGTATTTTGTAATTTTTAAATTCTTTGTGTGTGTGTGCGCGTGTGTGTAAGCCAGTATGTGTGTGAATTCTGGCTGAGCTAACTGGTTCAGGAACACACACACACACACACACACACACACACACACACACACACTTCTTTTTCTCTCATTTTTAACATTTTTTTAAACATAATGTTTTCCCCCCTAGCATTGTCTTTTGAGAGTTCAGGACTTTGGGATTGTATATTTTGGTTTGATTTTATATCATTTTCATTTGTTTAATTCTCTTGTTTCTCTTTCTCTCTTATCTTCTTCTGCTAATGGCCAAATTCTATTGTTTTCTCTCTCCCAATACCTTGCTGCTTCTATTTCTCTCCCTTATTTCCATATAAACATCACTTGCTACATCTCTTCTGCATTCTCTCTGTTCACTCTTTGAAACTGTAGTCTTTTTTAACTTCCTAACACATTTCCTTTTTCCCTCCGTAAGTGTATTTTTATCATCTTTCAGAACTAACTGGTCTGTATAATCCCTACCCCCACCATTAATGCTAATATAATCATTATTGCTGTGGATGATACAGTTGACACCTGCTATTTGTTTTAGAGCTATATCCAGTTCATGGTTATTGTTCTTACTGTTGACAATTGCTGAACCTACCATTCCTCTTCATTGGTGGCAATTTACTTTAACACCGTGTACTGTCTGTTGTTTGCAATGGTTGCTACTTTTGTTTATTTCACCCCATTCTGTAAGGAGCTGGGAACCTCAGGGACATTGAATGTTCAGTGGTGAGAGACTCTGATGCTGAACTAAACATTTCCTGATATTCTAATTCAAAGAAGTGAAGAGACAAAAGCCCCAAACCAATAGTAAGGACCCAAGGAGGAACAATCAGAGAGGGAATTTAGGTCCCACTCCTTGGCATCTACACATACATCAAAAACACAGAGAAGTTCTAGAACAAATAAGATAACTACACACAAAAGGACATGCACAAAAAAAGAGGTAGGAGAATTCACCTCAATTAATGTGCAAGTCTAAGACCTCTGAAAACATGAGAAAACAGGCAAACAAATCTCCCCCAAAATCCACAATCCCTCAACAAAGGATCCCAGTGATAGCAAGGTGGATGACAGCCCAGAGAAAGATTATTAAAAAACTGATTATTAAAATGTTCAATGATTTTATTTCTTGTGCTTTAAGAGTCTGGTTAAGGAAGTCAGGACCTAATTTGACATGATGAAGATTTGGGCCTACCTTTTCTTCTATTAGGCACAGGGTCTCTGGTCTAATTCCTAGGTCCTTGATCCATTTTGAGTTGAATTTTGTGCATGGTGAGAGACAGTGATTATGGAGATTCCTTAGAAAACTTGGAATGGAACTACCATTTGACCTAGCTATCCCACTACTCAGTCTATATCCAAAGGACTTAAAAACTGCATACCATAGTGATGTGGCCACATCAATGTTTATAGCAGCTCAATTCACAATAGCCAAACTGTGGAACCAACCTAGATGACCTTCAATAGATGAATGGATAAAGGAACTGCGGTATATATGCACAATGGAATATTACTCAGCATTAAAAGAGAATAAAATTATGGCATTTGCAGGTAAATGGATGGAGCTGGATAATATCATGCTAAGTGAAGTAAGCCTATCCCCCAAAACCAAAGGCTGAATGTTCTCTCTGATAAGTGGATGCTGATCCATAATGGAGGAAGAGGGAATGGGAAGAATGGAGGAACTTTGGATTGAGCAAAGGGGAGGGAGGGGAAAGGAAAGGGCATGGATGTAGGAAAGATAGTGGAATGAGAAGGACATCATTACCCTAGGTATATGTATGATTGTACAAATGATCAACTCTACATCGTGTACAACCAGAGACAAGAAAGTTGTGCTCCATTTGTGTACTATGAAATGAAATGCATTCTGCTGTCATGTATAACTAATTAGAACAAATTAAAAAATAAATTAAAAAAAAGTGAAAGCATAAAAAATAAACGATTTTAAAAAAGTACAATGAACTAAAGATCTGAGAAAGGAATTATAGAAAACGAAAGACCACTTTAATAGACATAGAAATAGTGGGAAAAAAACAAGCAGAACTCCTAGACACAAATAAAATGAAAGACACACTCAATCAAATTAAAAACATCAATTAGCCGGGCATGGTGGTGCAAGCCTGTAATCCCAGCACTTAGGGAAGCTGAGATAGGAGAATCGTGAGTTCAAAGCCAGCCTCAGCAACAGCGAAGTGCTGAGCAACTCAGTGAGACCCTGTCTCTACATAAAACACAAAACAGGGCTGGGGATGTGGCTCAGTGGTCAAGTGCCCCTGAGTTCAATCTCCAGTACCAAAGAAAAACCCCAAAACAAAACATCAATTAAAGGCATCACTAACTGATTAGATTGTATAGAAAATAGAATCTCAGCCCTTGAAGACAGAACTTCAGGCACTGAACATAGGATACATTATCTTGAGTAAACAGAAGGCAATAAAGGGAAAAAGATTATAGAACATGACTAGAATATACAAGAACTCTGGGACAACTTTAAAAGATCAAACTTGAGAATCACTGGGATAAAGAGAAAATAGACAAATGCATAAAGGCTATTTTCAATAAGATGTTACAGAAAACTTTTCCCATATGTGCCATGAAGTAGACATCCACATACAGTAGGCTTAAAGGACCCCAAAGAGACCTAAGTAAGAAGCTCATCAAGACAGCATAATCAAAATGCCTAACATAGAAAATAAGGAAAAAATATTAAAAGCTGCAAGAGAGAAACACCAGGTCACATTTAGAGGCAAACTAACAAGGCTCATTTCTGTTTTCTCAGCTCAGACATCTCATTCAAGGAGGATCTAGAATGAGATATTCCAAGCTCTAAAAGAAAACAGCTACCAGTCACAAGGTTAGTATAACCAGTAAAGCTTAGTTTCAAATTCAAGGGGAGAATAAAAACTTTCAATGACAAGAATAAACAAAGAATTCATGAGCACCAAGCCAGTACTACAAACAATACTCAAAGATAAACTGTACATATATAGGAACTAAAAATAATTCCCAAAGCTCCTGAAGAGAAGTTCAACAGAAGAATAATCCACTAAATGAGAATCAAAACAGGGTAAAAAACAAAATGGGAAGAAACCACAAACACATATCCATACTAATGCTGAATGTTAATGGTGTCAACTACCCAATTAAAAGACACAGATTAGCATAATGGATCAAAAAACAAAACCCAACAATATACTATTTATAAGAGACTCATCTTCTAGACAAAGACACTCAAATTTCTCTAATTGCTAGAGATGTTGAACATTTTTTCACATGTCTGTTGATCGATTGTATATCTTCTTCTGAGACGTGTCTGTTCACTTCTTTAGTCCATTTATTGATTGGGTTATTTGTTTTTTTGGTGTTAAGTTTTTTGAGTTCTTTATATATCCTGGAGATTAGTGCTCTATCAGATGTGTGTGTGGCAAAAATTTGTTCCCAGAATGTAGGCTCTCTGTTCACTTCATTGATTGTTTCTTTTGCTGAGAAGCTTTTTAGTTTGAATCCATCCCATTTATTGATTCTTGATTTTACTTCTTGCACTATAGAAGTCTTGTTAAGGAAGTAAGGTCCTAATCCGACGTGATGAAGATTTGGGCCTACTTTTTCTTCTACTAGGTGTAATGAGACCCTAATATTTTTTGATATAAAAAAAAAAAAAACAGGGACCATGTCCTAAGGTTAAGAAGGAGAAGAATGCTTACTCCTATTCAACACTACACTGAAGGTTATAGCCATGACAATAGGGAAAAAAAAAAAAACAACAGAAAGAAATAAAAAGTGTGATAATAATAATGGAAGCAAATATTTATTTGCTGATGAAAAAACTAACTATATGGGAAAATTTTAGGAATCCACAAACATTTGCTAAAACTAGTAAGGGAATTTAGCAAGTATGCAGGGATATTATGCAAAAATCAATTGCATTTTTACATATTAGGAAGAAACAAGTAGCTGCAAATTAAAAAATTTTCATTTACAATAGTGTTGGAAAAAAAAAATTTTAAGACCTGTACACTGAAAACTAAAAAAACACTGCTTAGAGAAATGAAAGAAGAGCTAAGCAAACAAGAATGAGTTCATGAACCGAAAGGCTCAATAAATATTAAGGCATCAATTGTCCTTAAATTCAGCTAGACTCAAACAATCCCAATCATAATCCCACAAAGCTTTTTAAAAAATTGAAATGAACAAGCTCATTCTAAAATTTATTAGAAAATAAAAATCACCTAGAATATTCAGGACAATCCTTAAAATGAACAAAACTGGAGGATTTACACTCATCTCAAAACTTCAGAGAGTATTTTGAATTTATCAAGGTGAGTGCTGTATTGACATATGGACTGATAAATATATATGTGAGGGCTGGGGGTGTAGCTTACCACCAGTGGTAGACCACTTGCCCAGTATGAGTAAGACTCTGGGTTCATCTGGGAAAATCAAATTAAAACCAGAGATACTACTATGCACACACTAGAAGGGCTAAAATTAAAATTAAGAAGAATAACATCAATGACAAAGATGTGAAATAACACACTATGGTGGAAGTATAAAGTGCAAAGTGGTACAACCCAATTGTTTAAAAAAACTCAATATTCACCTGCCCTATGACCCAGCAATTTCTTTCCTAGGTATTTTTCCTAGCATAAGTGAAACCAAATGTCAACAGAAACAACAAACTGTATAAGCATGTTCATAACAGTTTTACTTATAAAAGTTAAACTGAAAATAGCCAAGTTTCATGTGATATTGGGAATATATATTTACATATATATTATATAAAATATATTTATATATTTATAAATATTTATGTTTATAAACATATTTATGTATTATATATTTTTAATAATATATTTTAAATAATATTTTTATATATTATTTAAATATATATGTTTATATATTATAAAACTATATATATTTCATCTTCATCCTGTTTCCCAGCAGAATTACCCTTATAATCTCAGGATGAAAGTATCTTCTGTATGTTAATGAGATGCCTGGTCACTGGGGTATCCTAGATAGCTTCAAGATGAGGCTGCTCACCAAAAAAGCCAACTATCTGATTAGAGGATTGGAACTTGTAGCCCCATGCCAATTACCAATAACCAATAATGTAATTGATCATGCCTCTTCAAAAAACCAAAGACTGGGTTCGAATGACCAGGAAGTTGAACATGTGGAGGTGCTGGGACGGCAGTGCACCCAGGGAAGGCACAAGCTTCCATGCCCCTTATCCCATACCTTGCCCTATGCATCCATTCCATCTGGTTGTTCATTTGTATCCTTTGAAATATCCTTTATAATAAATGGATAAACATAAGTATTTCCCTGAGTTCTAAGAACTGACACATTAACTAAATCCAAGGAGGGTGTCATGGGAACCCCAATTAATATTTTCTTATGTTTTTTTTGAAGGAAGGTGCTGGGGATTGAACTCAGGGCCTTATGCATGTTAGGGAGTCCTAATTTGGAACAGGATGGTCAAAAGCCCAAGTCACAGTTTGTGCTTATGACCTGCGTCTAAAATGGGGGCAGTTTTGTGGGACAGAGCCTTCAACTCATAGAAGCTGACACTACCACCAGGTAGACAGTGTCATAATTGAATTAGAGGGTGTACAGCTGGTATCTGCTGAAGAACTGGCTACAGAAATGACTGGGTTTTGAGGAAGTATATTTTGGTGACCAGGGATCTCAGAAATATTCTGTCATACTAAGAGTAAAGAATAAAAGAAACAGTTTGGGTTTTCCTGTCTCTCTTAAAATCTATAAATAGAAGAACAGATAAGCTGTAGTATGCTCTTATAATGAAAAGGAACAAGCTGCCGGTATATGTTACAAGGTGAATAAAACTCTAAACATTATGCTGAAAGAAGCTTTACACAAATGAGTCAGATAGAAATTTAGAGATACAGAGAGAAAACTGAGTCTCTAAAGTTGAAATGTTCCTGTTAGAATATGAATGGGTAGCTTGTGAACCACTCATAAGCTGAACAAAGAAATCTAAAGGACAGAAAGGGACCAAAATGTATGAGAACACTAAACTGCCCATAAATTCACAACTTTTCAGTTTTCTAGAATGTAGCAAAGCAGGAACAAAACCTCAATAGAAAAAGACCATTAACCTCATGAAGCTACGGGCTAACATTTGATTGGGAAACAAACCTCTAGTGCCTGATCAACCTAATCTACCATGTGATCATCCGACAGAGAACACAACCACCAGATGTTGATGTCAGCTGAAACCAACAAACCAGACCAGACTGCAGTCCTGAGGGAGGGCCAGCCTCTTTGGATCATATTCAAATAATTATGTACTCTAAAAAATCTAACATTAATCCCTGGTAGTGGGTACAGCTCTCAAGATTGCCTGCATTCTGTTCTGAGAATGCCTATCTTCACCTTTTATTTACTAATAAAGTTTTTCCTTTCTTTGCTAAAACCTGACTCTTTTCTGAACATGGTCAAGAGCTTGGAAGGTCCAAGTAGAGATCTCCTCTGCCTCTGGAGAGATCTCCTCATATCCATTTCTGGTGACATGAAGATAACTGTGGTATTGCTTACATAAAGTTCTAGAAGCAGCAAACTAATTAGAACAAGTAGTTACTTCTGGGAGGCTGAAGCACGATTGGCAGGGACGGGAATGTTTGGGGATGCCAGTAATATTCTCTTTCTTGATAGGGTTTTGGGTTACACAAATGTAGGTATATGTCAAAATTCAGCTAAAGTATAGTTAAAGTTAATTGTGAATTTTGCCTCAAAAAAAAAACCCTATAAAGAATCATCAAAATATAGTTAATTATATGCATGAGGAAGAAGTTAATGGAAAGCACATTGATGTCTGCAATTTTCTTTTTTTTACTTGTTCTTATTAGTTATACATGACAGCAGAATGTATTTTGACATATTATATATGTGTGTGTGTGTGTGTGTGTGTGTGTATAGGTATAAAATACAATTTCCCTTTCTTCTGGTTGTAATTGATGTAGAATTACATTGGTGGTGTAATTATATATGCACATAGGAAAATAATGTCAATATATCCAAAAAATAAGAAACTGATCCATGAACAGATGGATAGATACATGGAAAAACAGGTATAGTAAAATGTTAATGATAAAATTTAGGTGTGGGTATAGAGGAATTCACTTTAGATTTTTTTCAACATTTTTGTATGTTGTGGGGGAGGGAGAAAGCATTGTTTGATAGAATATTATTTTTTACTTTTTCCCCTTTTTTCTAAATTCACTATAATGTGCTACATCTTATAAATTAAACATTTTTAAAAGAAAACAAACCAATGGAATTTACTAATATAAATGATTTCAAGACAAGTTATATACCCATTTTAAAGTTAATAAAAGTTAAATTATTCACTTTTTAAATTCACTATAATTCAGTAAGAACCTTAAATTTTTTTTGATTAAGTAGCAAGTCACTGGTTTTGAACCAATTAAAAAATTTTAAAGCCAATTAAGTGTGCTATTGAAAAGTTGTTTTTTTCTTTTAATGCCTTATATTAAACTTCTCTTGTATTCAAAAACTTCCTTGTATCATTCTGAGTTAAAGTGTGCTCACTAAAAGTACATTGTTTCTTAGATTCTGTAATAACCCACCAGGACAATATTTCTTAGGAACTCTGAGGCTGTTTACTTTCAAAAGGGCTTTATCTTTAGAGAAGCACAAGATTATGCCAGGTGCTAGTCAATTGTGCCTGTTAATTTCCAAAACAAACAGAAGAGAGTGCCATGCAATTTCCATTACACACACTTAACCATTAGAACCAAGGTTTATTAGCTTGACACTGATCCAGGAATAATGGTTTCATTCCTCGATGAAATAAAATAATGTGCTGCATAACTCAGCAATGCAGAACTTCTAAAAAATGTCATGTTAAACATGGTCATATTTTTCAGTTTCCATTATGCCCAAACAAAGGTCATTTGCTGTAGAGAATTCATTCTGGGCATGGAGAATTCTTGCATGGGCTTCATTCAGACTTACCTCATTGCTATGTCATATGATTCCGGATGAATACAAGTCTGATCCAAAGGATTTGGCTTCAGTATAACACCCACTGTAGTTTTGCTCTTCTTTTTGCCTTGTTTCTCATTTCTGACCTCACCTGCTGAAGATGTTACAGCAATTCCTTGAATTTGGCCTGAAGATTCAGTTTGCTGACTACTGCAGTCATTTAAACCAGAATAAAACAAATTTTAAAAAGAGGAAAGGTTGGGCGGAAAAGAAAAGAGACTTTAATTAAAGGCATGTTTATTTCTCTGCCATACAAATATACACAAACAGCAACCATTTACTTCACAGAAACTATCACTTATATTTTTAAACCACTGTTAATGGAACTTCCTATTACTTAAAGCCAAAAACATTAACTGATTCAGTCTGTGTGATTGGCATTCTAAGAGAGAACAGAAAAATGCAGGGGAATAATAATAGAAGATGATTTCTCAGCTGAAGAAAAACCCAAGTTTTCAAAAGAACCTAGTGAGTACAGAATAGGATGAATGGAAAAAAGACTCATACCTGACATATCATGGGGAACCTTAAAATATAAATAAATTTTAAAAATCTGAAAGTCTTTCAAGAGAGTAAAATGACAGATTACAGGCACCTTTCACTTATTTCTTTTTAAAAACTGTTGGATTTTTTGAACAAAGTGTTTAAAAAACTAAGAGGATTATTTTATCATCTATTTTATTTCTGCCTTCAGGATTTTGTGATCTACTTAGAACTTCCACTACTCTATCATTCTGCAGGATTTACCCATGTTCTGGTACTTTTACAGTTTCTCTTTTTACATTTAATCTATTTGGAATTTATTTGGGTATAATGAGTAAGGTGGGACTACAGCATCCTTCATGTATATCAAACTTCTGATAGTTGTCATAATGCCATTTATGGATAATTGATCAACTTTTCCCAGTTTTTGAAATGTCACCTTTATTATAAACTAAGTTCCAACTCCGTTCTGGTGGATTTCAGTTTCTATTCTGTTTTATTTATTCTATATCAAAACCATGTTTACATCATTACTATGTTTATTGCTAAGCTTTACAATATATTCTACTATCTTATGGGGCTGGTTTCCCTTTAGTCCTTTCTAGAATAAAGATTATTTTTCTATATAACCTTTATTATCATTCTGTCAAGAGAAAAAATACATATCAATAAATCAAGTAGTCCCACAGTAGCAGATACATAAAAGATATTTTTTCATAATTATAAAATGCTAAGAAGTTTATCTAATTTCTTTGCTTTTGTGCTACCAGGACAAGAAACTACAAATTTAGGGGGAAATGCCAGAGAGTGATATTGGCCAAATTATATTGTTATGTTTTGTGCAGGTACGAATATGTAACAATAAATCCCATCTTATGTATAATTATAATGCAGTAATAAAAATGTGGGGGGAAAAAGAAAGAATTTAACTCAATCTGCATAATTGATAACTAAATGCTAATGACTACTTCAGCATGAAGTAGTCATTACTAAGACATATCTGTCACTTCATCTTGTACCATTCCTTCCCACTTCCTATGGTCTAATTATGCTAGCCTTCATGCTGTTTCTCAAATACACTAAAGTTAGTCCTGCCTTAGAATTTTGCATACATACTGTTTGATTTCTCTCTGATCCTTGTGCAGCTGGCCTCTTCATTTCAGGTAAAACTCTACTCAGGTAACTTCTTTTTTTGGTACTGAGGATTGAACTCAGGGGTACTCAACCACTGAGCCACATCCCCAGCCCTATTTTGTGTTTTATGTAGAGACAGGGTCTCACTGAGTTGCTTAGCACCTCGCCATTGCTGAGGCTGTCTTTGAACTCGCGATTCTCCTGTCTCAGCCTCCCAAAGTGCTGGGATTACAGGCATGAGCCACCGCGTCCAGCTTCAGGTAACTTCTTAATAAATAACTTATCTAAAGCAGTTGCTCTGCTCTCCAACACAATGTCATGTCTTTCTGTTTTAATTTTTATAGCATTTATGTACTATCTGAAGCTATTTATTTTACTAGTTTATTATATTTCTTAAACTCCATGACTCCATGAGAACAAGGAATTAGCTGACTTGTTAACTGCTGTATTCCCAGTGCCTAGCAAAAAAAAATAAGACACTCCACACACACTGAATGAAGGCATGAACAAGAGGCACCTAGAATTTATGTCAGTCCTTAGGCTGGGTAACAATCAAAAGAGAGTAGAAAGCAAATACTACCAGAAATACACTTTTATAATCACCTGCAAAATGTTCGAATATAATCCTGGTTGATTCTGATGAAACCAGCACACTGTTGGAAGGATTTTGGACCCAGCCCTTTCACTTTCTTTAGCTGTTCTCGGTTGATGAAGGGTCCATTTTTCTCTCGCCATTCAATAATATTTTTGGCTCTGTTGGCATTGAGTCCTGCAATATGCCTAAAAAATAAATAAGTAAACAAAATGAATAAACTGGGGAAAAGATCTTATCTAAAAAGACAATGATATAAAACATCTGGATCATAAAATCAATTGCAATTATATATTATATGTCAAAAGTTAATCCAAAAGGGAGTTAAATCAAAAGGACAAACAGTGGGGCTAGGGCTGTAGCTCAGTGGTAGAGCACTTGCCTAGCACATGTGAGGCACTGGGTTCAATCCACAGTACCACATAAAAATAAATAAATAAAGATATTGTGTCCATCTACAACTTAAAAAAATTTTTTTTTAAAAAAAGGACAAATGAAATAAGGACAACAGAATGCAAAAATAATAACAAAACTAGATTCTGTCAAAGATGCTGGTAAGCTGGTCAACACTGATACAAGAAAAAAAACGTTCCTCATAGTAATTCTCAAATTCATCATATTTCTGAATCAAGAGAAAATTCTACCTATTTCTATTGAACTTACAAAGAGAGTTAGCAGAAAGAAGTTCCAATAGCTATGATAATGTTGTACCATCCTTTTTTGGTGGTGGTGGTGGTGGTGGTGGGGTCTGTCTGTTTTCATTAAAGGCAACTATAGAAGGATACTTATCCGTGAATGTTGACATCAGAATGAAAATATGAAAACAACACCATGAGGTAGTTTGCTTGGTGTTAACTAGAAAATTATTATTCCAGAGAATCTCAATTCTATTATGGAATTCCATATTTGGAATTATAAAATGTTTGTAGTCATGGCAGACAAGCAATACCTTAAAATATAAAGAACTTTTTCTACTAGTACCAGTTTTGGTGAAAAAGGTCCAGATCAGGGAATTTAAACTGCAACAGCACACCTGTGTAGTAAATATAAGATTACAAATAGAAAAAGCAGCTCTTCTGCAACCACAGCGGGAAAAAGGACAGTATGTAAGATATAATGGTATGATGGAAATTTTGATAGGTGACATGGAATCAGGGTAACAATATGGTAACCATACGATGGATTTTCAGAATTTTATCTTTTGGTTGCTGCCACCTATGATCAATGCATGAAAGAGACTGAATTAGTGAAAAATACCTATTCTCATGTGGAAAACAGCTCTTTTCCATGTTAACCTTATTTAAATTCTATTAGCGACGCTAATGCACTCAATGGTTACCATATGCTTTTCACTTTAGATTTGCAATATTAAAAATGATAATGTGAATTGTGTAATTCTTTCCTTAAATGATGTCTTTCTCTCTGATTATCTAAAGCAATAGACAAATCCATACATTTTCTACACTTGACAACTTTACCCGAGTGTCTTGTTCTGCTGGAGTTTGGACTAGAGAGCCAGTTACACTCAAGACCCTGTTATCTTTAGCCACAGATTTCTTGTCTCACCTTAGCAAAACTTCTGAACAGATGTTAATATCCACTCCCACAAAGCTGACACATTCTTCTACAACACTGTCCAGTGTGGCCTTGAGTAAAGTCTGGGATACATCATGCTGAAAAGACAAGAGCAAGTACAAATCAAAAGTGAAGGAAATGCAGCTCTTGGACTATTCTATTGTTCTGCCTATACTCCTGGTAGCTGTCTAATACTCATCATGGTGAATTTCTTCATTCCTCTTAAACACAGCTAACAGATGTAATGGACCTGAACTTCAAGAATCTGTATGTTCTGATACACTAAGATACTCATATACACCTGACTTGAATATAAGAATACTGTGCTTTGGGGCTGGGGCTATGGCTCAGCGGTTGAGCGCTTGCCTCGCATACATGAGGCACTGGGTTCGATCCTCAGCACCACATAAAATAAATAAAGATATTGTGTTCATCTACAACTAAAACAAAAAATAAAAAAAAGAATACTGTGCTTTGAGGCATGTTGGTGTCTGCCATTCATGCACTGCCTTACAGTATTATCTTACATGCAGATGTATTCTGTTCCTTAGTTGTTCTAAGAGAAGAAAGCGTTAAGTTAAAACAGGAAGGAATACAATAATACTCAATAAGTTGCACAGTAAATCAAGCTATCATATTTCAAATTGAAGAGAGTATTGCTGGGGCTGGGGTTATGGTGCAGTGGTAGCGTGCTCGCCTAGCATGCGGGAGGCACTGGGTTCGATCCTCAGCACCACATAAAAATAAAATAAAGCTATTGTGTCCACCTACAACTAAAAAATAAAAAATATTAAAAAAAAAGAGAGAGAGTATTGCTTTTATGAGGCACTATTATTTTATATACTAGAAAAGAAAAGACACTGTCAATTAAACCACAAGACAATGCTTTTTTTTTTTTTGGTACTAGGGATTGAATTCAGGGGTGCTCGGTCACTGAGCCACATCCCCAGCCCTGCTGTGTGTTTTATTTAGAGACAGGGTCTCATTGAGTTGCTTAGCACCTCATTGTTGCTGAGGTTGGCTTTGAACTCGCAATTCTCCTGTCTCAGCCTCCCAAAGTGCTGGGATTACAGGCGTGCACCACTGCGCCTTGCAAGACAATGCTTTTTTTTTTTTTTGCTTAGAAATTCTTATTGCTTATTAATTTTTTTATTGCTATTAATTTTTTAAATATTAAAAGAACTTTTAGACTTTTAAAGAAATTTGTAGAATTATTTAACATCCACAAATCAAAAGAAAAATATAAGCAACCTAAGCTGGTTAAGGTAGTCCTAAAAATTTCTTATATTTAGAGTTCCATTCTTCTGGATCATTCCTTTACTCAAAGACAGGTGTCAAGGTTTTCTATGCAGTATAGTTATGCTCTCAAGACTCTTGGTATGCAGCATTTCTAAGCAGAGCCATCCTCCATTATCTCTGAGATTTTCTTTTAAACTTTAAGTGGTCATTCTTGTAAGCTTCAATGACAGTAGCCCTATCTTAATTTTAACAGAAGATATCAACCAAAGAGATTTTGGAATACTACAAAACTCCTATTTGTTCCTTAAATGATTTCTTGTTCAATGGTCTGTTAACTAAAACAGTGAAAGGTCTGCAGTTCATCACATCTCTAGGATTAACAACCAAATTCATGAAGACATAATACCATAACTGATCACAGGGCCAACATAGGACACCATTTATTTTAATATGCATCCTGATTTCAGGCATGTTCGAAGGTGAGAAAATGTGCATCTTACAAGTGAAGAAATGAACTACCTAAAAGTAAATATTTGTTGGCTAATTGAATGTAGGTTACTACAATGAACACACTTGATGTTACTGATAATTCTAAAATTATTTATCTGGTTGTTCTCCTGGTTATGAACTGTAGGTCAATGTATTTCTCCAAATGTCTCAAAGAAGTAAGAAAAACAATATAGTACAGTTCCCACATATTGCAATTACATCATTACCATTTAATAACAGAAGTTTATGCTCTAGAAGACTGAGAGTGCAGGAGTGTTTCTGTATTTCAGAGGTAACCTTGTAACTATCCAGGCGATAGCTAAAATTTTTGGGTGTAATTTTAAAATATAGTAAGCAAACATAATCATGAAAAAGAACAGAAAATTCTCACTGAGACCTGATCACTACTGAGCCACAGCTCTTTAGAATCTACACAATGGGCTGGGGATATAGGCAGTGATAAGAGTGCTTACCTAGCATGTGTGAGGCCCTGGGTTCCATCCCCAGTACCAAAACAAAAACAAAACCAAAAAGACAACCTCCCCACCAACAAACCACAGTCTTTTCTTTGTGTAAAAGGAGAGATAAGAAGCACCACAACGAAAAGGGGACATTTAAAACAACAGAAAGCCAATCAAAAGACAAATAATGATAACAAGAAGAAAATAACTGAGAGAAAACACAAAACTATAAACACAGTGGGAAAAGGTTGATTAATAGTTGGGAACTGTTTAAGTTAGCTTTTGCGTTGCTGTGACCAAACACCTGAGAAGAACAATGTAGAAGAGGAAAAGCTTATTTGGGGCTCACAATTTTAGAGGTCTCAGTTCAAAGATGGCCAACTCCATTGCTCTGGGCCTGAGATGAGGCAGAACATGGCAGAAGGGTGTGGCAGAGGAAAGCAACACAAGACACGGCAATAGGAAGCAGAGAAAGCCAGCTCTTCTCATCAGAGACAAGATATAAACCCCAAAGGCATGCTTCCAGTGACCTACATCTTTTAGTTACACCCTACCTGCCTACAGTTACTGTCAAGTTAATGTATATCAGTGAATTAATGCACTGACAAGGTTAAGCTTCTCATCACCCAATCATTTCACCTCTGAAAATTCTTGCATTGTCTTACACATGTGTTTTTTGGGGACACCATGTATCCAAACCATAACAGGAGTCACTAAAATAAGGGCAAATAATTATATAATTCAAAGCATGCCAGACAATTAGGATAGCTAAATGAGTAAGCTATGGTTCCTGATGAAGACTGTGTTGGTTGCCTCTTCTACCTCTAGCTTTCAACTTCCTTTTCCTCCTTCCAAATAGAAATCTAATTGTGCTTCATGCATCTAACCCACTTCTATAAGACAATATGCTCTGGCGAAGCTGCCCCCACCCACCTCCCAGCATATGATAGTGACTGGTTCAAACCACTGGTTTTCAAATTAAGAGTTGGACCAATCAGTGGATCATAAAATTAATTTAGTGACATACCACCAGCATAAAAAAAAATCAAGAAAAAACCCCAGAATAGACCACATAGATATGTTTTACATATTCTTAACATGGAATAAGAGTACAATAAATAAATAAAATAGCCAACTGAGATTATCATGTGAGAAGAAGAAAACATAAATTGGCTAGGAATAGGTATTTGGTTCCTAGACATCTCCCTTGATTTTTTGACACATTACAATCAATTTGGTCACTGATTGATGAAGAAGTTACATAACTTTAGAGTTATAGAGCAACATATGTGAGAAGAGTATTATCTATTGACAAAATATTATTTTTTTCAAACAAGTTTAGTTACAAACGTTCCCAATATTTTTCCAAAAGGATATTACTGAGTATAACATTTTTCAAATTCTCAGCAATTTGAATATTTTAACTGAGTTAGTACAAGTCATCCTTAAAATCATTTATACTTAGAAGAAACAAATAGTGAAATAAGATTTATAGAGGCAAGCTCAACTACCAGATAGAGAAGGGTTAATAGTGCCAAATTTAAAGAAAATGTTGCTCCAACTTAGTAATCTTTGACTTGACTCTAGCCATTCTAAATAGTAAAGAGCAAATTCTAAGACTTTAAAATAAACTTGATTTTTAAAACAAGTTTTACAAATATGCAAAACTTAATGATAGATCTCAGGTGCTTGTTAGTAATGATATTCTTATAGAGGACATGTTAAAGTCTTCAAAATTAAAAAAAAAACAAACCAAAAAATGTAAACACTCATAACTAGAATGACTACCATGAAAAAAATGGGAAATATCAAGTGCTAGTAAGAACAACTAGAATGCTCAAAATATTATCATGGTAAGTAAAGTACATTTTAGGTCTGATGTTAAGTGTATGGAGCATTTATTTTGTATGGTTCAAATATAACTTTACATAAAACTTAAATGAGATATATTTATGCAATGTAAAAATGTATTATTATTCAATACATATTAAACTAGACAAATTTTAAAGGAATAAAAATTAACAAATTCCTAGGAACATAAAAATTTTCCAAAACTGACTTAAGAAGAATAGAAAATCTGAACAGACTTATCAACAAGTAAAAAGACTCAATCAGTAACCACAAATCTCCCAATAAAATAAAGTTCAGGTCCAGATAGCTTCATTGGTGAATACTACCAATCATTTCAAAAAGAACTAATATCAATCCTTCTCAAATTCTTCCAGAAAGAAAAAAAATTATAGAAAAAGGGAACTTTTCCAAAGTCATCCCACGAGGATGGCTTTACCATGATACCAAAGTCACACAATGATACCATAGGAAAACTTGGACCAATATCCTTTATGAATATAGGTGCAAAAATTCTCAACAAAATACTAGCAAACCAAATCTTACAACAAATTAAGTGAATTATCAACCATGATATACATAATAGTGTATTCAAAATATATAAAATAAACAGGCTTACTTTTTTTGCCCAAGCCAGAAAATAATCCTTGACATTTTACAACTTTTCATTTTGAAATAATTTCAAATTAAGAAAAAAAATATGTAAGAGTGATACAAAGAATTTCCCTATAGCCTTCCCTCAAATAAATACTTCAGGGCTGGGATTGCAGCTTTAGTGGTAGAGCACTTGCCTCATATGCATGAGGCACTGGGTTCAATCGGCAGCACCAAATAAAAATGAATAAAATAAAGATATTGTGTCCATCTATAACTAAAAATTTTTTAAAAAAATAAATACTTCAGTGTTTTTTCCAAATAACAAGAACATTGTCACACATACTTATCAATGTAATATTATTATCTAATATACAGCCCATACTGAAATTTCATCAATTGTCCTAATTATACTTTAGAGTGTTTTCTTCTAATCCAGAATTCAATCTAGGATCACATGTGGTGTTTAGTTATCTTTTTACACTGTTGCTAGGCAACTTCAAGGATGGTTCCAATATCCCCAAATCCTGGTTATTCACAGGCTTGTACAATATATTCCTATTGAGCATGGAATTAATGACTCTTGTTTGAATCAGTTCTAGGATAATCTTATGAATCAAAGATTGTGAAAAAGCATTTTCAATCTTGATCCAATCCAAATTTAAAAAAGCAACCTCAACAGTGTACCACTGTGTACTCAAAGCATTGTCTTGATGTGTTTTGGACTACAAAAAAGTTAATGAACAGCCTATACCTATACATTAAATTAAATCTTTTCCAATTTTTGTGCTTGGGTATTAAAAGCATTTAGATATACACAAAACAGTATTTAACCTTATCATAGAATAGTAGAAAGGTTATATATATTTTTTTAGAAAAAACTTTATTTTGAATTATATTTATTTGTGAAGAATGACATACATATATTCAAATATATGTTTTTTGGGTACCCCTCGTCAATGATGTAAAATGTGTTTCCTAGTGTATGCCATGATCAAAACGAATCAAAAAACTGTTTAAATAAATTATGGTGGTGCCATTCCATTTATTCAATAATGCCAAATGAAATGTGAGGGTAAATCTGCTATTCACAAATGCCAGGCATTGTGTCACGTGGAAGGGACTAGCTTGAGGAGATGTTAACTCACTAAACACAGAAGCCAGCATACAATGAAAGGTTGGTTATTCATGATACTCTGGAGCTCCTGGATCAACTAGCTCAGGACTCATTCCTCCTCTGGGCTTCTCATAATAACATTTCCTTAGTGTTTAATAAAGAATAATAATTTCCTCATTGTTCAAGCCACTCTAACTTGGGATCTTTTGTGTTTTTCTAACTGATTCACTTTATCTAGGGGCTCAAAGTCTAATCAGAATACAGAGGCAATGAAAACTACAATAACCATGCTACAAAACACCTTTGAACTTTCACTGTCAGGCATTACTATAAGGCTTTGATATCATCTAATTGAGTCTCACAACAATATATCATATATATATATATGTATATATAATTTTACATAGTGCCTTTATATATAAGAATTTATTCTAAGAAAACAGTAATATATATGCAAAGGTAGGTGTGTGTGTGTGTGTGCGTACAATCTAAAAATGCACCCAGAGGGGATTCATATAAATAAATTATAAACTAGCCAGACAGTAAACTATTATGAGGCAATTAAAAACACAGTAGACAATTTTACCAAAATACCTTAGAAGGAAAAAGAAGGTCCAAGATGACATATTGGGTTAAAATTTAATTCTTCTAGCAACTACTAATGTAAAAGAAATTTCCACAAACACTGCTATTGACTATAATCATGGATTTTGCCTACATTCTTCCCAAACTTTTTGCTTAAGAAAGTACTGAAGAGTTGACACTATTTTTTGAAAGTAAAAATCCTACATATTTGGGGGAAGGAAAATGGGACAAAGTTGCACACTGTGCTCATAATAGTGTCCTTGATATTAAAGCAGAGGTATTCATTTTGCCACTAAAAAATATTTTCTAAGCAACTATTATGTACCAGACACTGTGCTAGTTGTGCTGGGTGTTGAAAGCATAGGAAAAAAACCATAAGTATTCTGTGTCTTTAAGAATCTCCATTTAGATTTGCTGAAAGCTGAGATGTGACACATTGCCCTACTGGCAATCACAAGAGGTGAGAGGCCCCCAGGACTGACTGTGCTAATGATCACCAAGGACTTGATGCCAGGAAAAAAAAACAGCCTGTTCCATTTTTAAAAGAAGTTACCCAACTCTGAATTTTGGGGCAAGTTATTTGAGTTATATAAACAGTCTCTTTTAAATTTAAGGAAATACTGTTTGAATGATTAAATTTTTACGTAAAATTTATGATATTTTTAAAAAGGAATATAAGTGGTCATTTATGCTGGTCAGCCTTTTTGAGGTAAGAACCCATATTTTTATTATTACTCTACCACAAACTTCTAAAGAATTTTCATCAAACTGCTGTATTTTATTTTGTTCTGAAGTACTAAAATTATCTCGCAATTATTAAGGGGGGGGGGGAGTCCTTTCAGATGCAACACTGTCTGCAAAACAACTTCTTCAAGAACAATATTCCATTTCATATATTCCATGTTAAATTTTAAGTTTATGCCCCAGTGGTTTTCTGGTGCAATATTCTTACTTGAGTCTTTTATTTTACTTATATTATCACTCATGTCCCTTACTATTGCCAAAATACAAAACAGCAAAAAAATTTAACAGAGAACATCTACCCAATTTTAAATAAAAGCAAATTTATTTCCTCACCTTGCATCTACTTTTCTTTGATTGACAGGTGACAGTTTGAAAGAATCATCCAGGGGAGTGTGTGAATGAACCATGAAAGAACTGACAGGTGAATGAGAAACATTTGAGAAAACAAAAAAATGTGTGCTTAAGAGCAGCAGCAACTCCAATTTTTCAGATCCAGCATACAAGAAGTCTTTATGTTCTCCCTATAAAGATGAGGGCAGTGTTCAGCAACACAAAAATAGTTTAGCCACTTAATAACCAGTGTTCTAGCTCTATTGATCACAGATAATTGCAAAAAGACAAAGAAAAAGATTTCTTCATAAGCACATTCTTTTTAAAACACATACTTGAAACTAGCAGACCCTTTTTTTCTTTTAATGAATAAAATGTACAATAAACGACACATTGTGCTATGAAACTCTGGGACCAAGATACCGAAAAGGCCATCAGTCTTTCAGCACTGGAGGGATTTTTCCAGATCTGGAAATTCAGATTGAAATATAGCCAGTGGTTATAAGAGAAGGAAAAAACAACATAGGAAGATGTTCTCTTTGCAAATTTTCCTCCTCTGAAAAAGCATAAGGAAGGTATGCTGAAGACTCCTTAATTGCAAACTCAGTATTTAAGTATCCAGTTTGCATGAACTTACACTATTTAATAGAACTTATACTATTTAATACTTATTTAATAAGTCAATTTCATGAAAAGGTTCCTGGGATAATGACTTGTCTTATATGTTCTATACAGAACAAATGGAACTTAATTTTAAAAACTTAACCTTTAGGACTTCAATAGTCCCACTTCTAAGGCATGGGCCTTTTTGGGGTATCAGGAGTGTCCACAGGTGTTCAGTGAGGTCTCCCCATTTTGCATGGCCAGAACTCTTGTTTCCAAGGCACTGTACACACTCTGATCTCCATTCAGCTGACAAATCTTCAGTAGCTTTTCTGTGCTAGGCCTCATGACATCTTGGCCTATTATATGCACATTAATATCTGGCAACTGATTTTAGATAGGAGACAATAATGTAGGACTATGATATCAGAAAGGGGGAAACTACATAGGATAAACCAAATATGTCCCAGATTTCTGAGGACACTTTCTACACTGTGCCATAAGCAGAGCATGATAGTCTTACAGAGCTGGGGAAAGATAAACTAGAGGTCAGGATTGCTGAGACTACTAGAATTTTAAGAACAAATCAAAGAGAACTAAGATTTGAAAAGCAGAACCCCAGAAATTTATATAAGAGGCATTTTAAGTATTTAAATAAAGCTGCACATATCTAGGGCACAAGGTCAAGACTATACAAGGCCAGAGGAGACACAGCTGCCTGGAAGTTGTGGGCTACACAGAGAGCCTGAGATTGCAGAGAACTTGGAGACATAAGATGTCCTACCAGCCATAATGAGGAGACTGCCTTGAAGATCCTAAGTGCTTTGTTGATACCCAAGAAAGGGTATTAGTAAGCTATTCTAGTCCTAGAGTAAGGGCTACCTTACTCTTCTTCTTAAAAACTTTAAAATAAACAATCCGTACCCAAGATGAGTTCACTGGTAAATTCTACCAAACATCTAAGGAAAAAAAAACTATCAATTCTTCTTTATTCTCTTCTAGAAGAGAGAAGCAGCAGGAATACTTTCTAACTCATTCTATGAAGACAACATAACTTTAATACAAAACCAGATAAGGACACTTTAAGAAAACTACAGGCTCAAGCCTGTAATCCCAGCACTTAGGGAGGCTGAGACAGGAGAATCGCGAGTTCAAAGCCAGCCTCAGCAACGGCGAGGCGCTAAGCAACTCAGTGAGACCCTGTCTCTACATAAAACACAAAATAGGGCTGGGGATGTGTCTCAGTGGTCGAGTGCCCCTGAGTTCAATCCCCAGTACCACAAAAAAAAAAAAAAAAAGAAAACTACAAACCAGTATTTCTTATGAAGAAAGAAGCAAAAATTCTCAACTAAATATGAGCAAATTGAGTTTAACAATGTATAAACATAATTATATATCATGATCAACTGTGATGTATCCCAAGTATGCAAATTTGGTTTGACATTCAAAAAACAATGTAATTCCATCACATCAACAGGCTAACTTTAAAAATAGTATCATCCAAACTCTCAGCAATCTAGGCATAGAGGGGAACACCCTCAACTTGATTAAAAATATTTACAAAAACAAAACCAAAAAGCCTACAGCTAACGTTATATTCAATGGTAAGAAACTAGAAGATTTATCACTAAGATCAGGAACAAGGCAAGGATGATCCTTCTCATCAGAAAAAGGAAATAAAGGTAAAAGGATTAGGAAGGAAGAAACTGTTCAATGACATGATCATGTAGAAAATTCAAAAGAATCAACAAAAAACTCCTGGAATAAGTGATTATAGTGATGATGTAGGATACAAGATGAATATACAAAAATGAACCACTTTCCTATATACTAGCAATGAACAAGTGGCATTAGAAATTAAAAACACATTACCCTTTATTAATGCACCCCCAAAATAAAGCGTGCGTACACACACACACACACACACACACACACGTGCATGCACAAATGACCTATATGGAGAAAACTACAAAAATAAAACAAAGAATTAAATGAATGGAGAGATATTCCATGTCCATGGATAGGACATTTCAATACTGTGAAGATGTCAAGATGTTAGTTCTTCCCATCTTGAACTATAGATTCAAAGCAATCCTAATCAAAATTGTAACATTTACTTTGGGAATATCAAACTGATTCTAAAGTTTATATACACAGGTAAAAGACCCAGAACGGCTAACAAAACATTGAAGGAGAACAAGGACAGAGGATTGACACTATGAGATTTTAAGATATACTATAAAGCCAAGGTAATTAAGTGTGGTATTTGTGAAAAAAGAGACAACTAGATCAATGAAATAGAGAGCACAGACATAGACTCACATAAATATTAACAAAGGAACAAAGGCAATACAATACAGTGGAGAAGAGACAGAGTCTTTCAACAAATGGGGCTGGGGACAACTAGGCAACAACTTGAAAAATATGAATCTAGACACAGACATGAAACCCTTCACGAAACTAATTCAAAATGGACCACAGTCCTAAATACAAAATGTGAAACAATAAGACTCCTAGAGAATAACAGGAGAAAATCTAACTGACCTTGGTATGACAGTGATTTTTTAGATACAACACTAAAGGCATGAATAGAAATAATCAGTAAGCTGGACTTCATTAAAATCAAAACCCTCTTCTCTGTAAAGGGTTTTTTGTTTTTTGTTTTTTGTTTTTGTCAAGAAAATGAGAAGATAATCCACACACTGGGAGAAATTATTTACAGAAGATATATATATGTATCTGGTAAATAACTTATCCAAAGTACATAAATAACTTTTAAAACTCACCAGAAACCAAATGACTTGATTAAAAAATAGGCGAAAGATCTGAACAGATACCCACCAAAGAAGATATACAGATGGCAAATATGCATGTGGAAAGATGGTCCACATCATATGTCATTAGAGAATTCCAAATTAAAACATTAATGAGATACTACTGCCCATCTATTAGAATGGTGAATATCTAAGACTAAATTTATGATGCTTCTAAACACAATGAACTGAAATGAATGGAAAACATGTTCACATGAAAAACTTCATGGTTTTATCTATAATTTCCAATACTTGGAAGCAACCAAAATGTATTTCAGTAGATGAATGAATAAACTGGTATATCAGGACAATGGAATATTAATCAGCAATAAAAAGAAATAAGCTATCATCAAACCATGAAAAGATATGGACAAATATTTAATACACATTACTAAGTAAAAGAAATAAATCTGAAAATATTACACACAGTATAATTTCAACCCAATGTTATTCAGGAAAAGGCAAAACTAAAGAGACAGTGAAAAAAGCAATGGTTACTAGTGGCCAAAGGACAGGGCTGGATGAAGTAGCGTAGTGAAGCATTTTTTAGGGTGGTGAAACTATTCTGTATTATACATTTGTTCAATCTTACAGGATATAAAACATTAGGTGTGAACTCTAGTTTCAACTATGGACTTTGGTGACCATTATGTGTCAATATAGGTTCACTGTGATAAATACACCCATTCTGGTGTAGGATGTTGACAGTGTGGAGGCTGTGCCTATTGGAGTGAGCAAACTATAAGGGAGCTCTCTGTACTTTCTGTTCAATTTTGCTGTGAACCTAATACTGCTCTAAAAATCCCTATCAGATTCAGTCTAATCTGATAATTAATTACCTGATTATCAGCGCAGACTTCAATATTCTTTAAAAGAAGACAATAAATTTGCATTCTCAACAACATAGCACCTACAATGTCAACCATACAATAAAAGACAGCTAGTGAAGTAAGTCAATGGGATAGATCATTCCTCAATAGAAAGCAACCTAGAATGATGACCCAGAAGTTGGAAATAGCATGCAAGAATTTTGAAGTAGCTCCAGGCCAACTTATAGGAAAATACAGTTACAAATGAATGACTATATGGAAAACAGCAGGAAAGAAATAGAGGCTATAATAAATAACCAAAGAGCTGAGAAATAGTGACTGAAATTTAAAAAAAATAATGGATGAGTTTAATAACTGGAGAAGAAACAAATCAGGGAAAATGAAGAAAGATCAGCAGAGGTTACTCTATCAAAAGAACAGGATTAAAAAAAAATGGTGGTGCTAATGGAGGGAGGAATAGAGCCTCAATACCCTGTGGGAAAAGATCAAAATATGTAAATATGTGTAATGGAAATCTTGAGAAGAGAAAATAGAACAGATAAATATTTGAAGAACAATAAAAACTTTCCCAAAGATTCTGAAAAACAATATACAGATCCAAGAAGCTCAGTGACCCCCATGAAGGATAAAAAGAAGAGAAAACCCCATCTAGGACTATTGTAGTCAACTGCTAGAAAACAAAGAGAAAATCATGAAAGCCATCAGAAAGGATGGACACACTGTATATGAAAGAATAACAATATAGCAATGGTAAGTTCTTATCAGAAACAACAGAGACTAGGAAACAATGAAATGGCATCTTTAAAATGCTGAATAATAATAATAATAATACACATACAAAAAATCCTGTCAACCTCAAGTTCTATATATTTCAAAAATGAAAGAAAAACAAAGGCCTTTATAGATAAATGAGAACTCAATGCCAGCAGACCTACACTTTAAAAAAAATGTTAAAGGGAAATTTCAGACTATTGAAAATTGACACCAGATGGAAAATGCATGGGTAAATATAAAATTCTATGTGTGTATATATTTTTATTTTACTTAAAAGACATGAGCATTTAAAGCAAAAATTATAATATGGGGTTTCTGGATGTATACATTATATATCTATAAATATATTATATACATAAGCATATATATATACACACACACATACAATAGCATACACACATATAATACATACATACAATACACACATACAATAGTACAAAGGAGAGTGGTCAGGACTGTGAAAAGATTAAGAATATATTATAATCCCTAGAATAAATACCAAGAAAAAAGTGCCAATCAGTATAGCTGAAAAACCAATAAAATAAAAATAGAAAACTGAAAACTATTTTATTTTCTGTCCAAGACAAGACAGAAAGAGATGATCAAAAGGCAGACTGAACAAATAGAAAGCAAATAACAGAGTTATAGACTTTAATTCAACCATACCAACTGATAAAATATTAGTGAAATAAACACTCCAATTAAAAGGCAAAGATAAGCCAGGACCAGTGGTGCATGCCTGTAATCCCAGTGGCTCTGGAGGCTAAGGCAGGAGGATGGTGAGTTCAAAGCCAGACTCAGCAATGGCAAAGCACTAAGCAACTCAGTGAGACCCTGTCTCTAAAATACAAAATAAGGCTGGGGATGTGGCTCAGTGGTTGAGTACCCCTGAGCTCAATTCCTGGTGCCAAAAAAAAGGGGCAAAGATAATCAATAAAGACTCTGTTGCTTAAAATCTTTGCCTTTTTCTATAAAAACTATAAACAAACCAAAATTCAACTTAAGTTTCTAAACTATTATGTCAGATAATCAGGTTCAAAGGGAACAGGGATGCCCTTAACTCCATCTCTCTTTCAGGTTTTAATGCTGCAGAGCAGGCAGCTGGGGTATAAAATAAAGAACATCTCTGGTTTTTGTCCATTGGACCTTGATAGGAGATGTCCTCCTATCTATCAGGAGGCACTCAACTCCTGACTCCAAAGCATAATGCTTTTTTGTACAAAGTAATTTTCAAAGCCAGAATCATGCTCAGCATAGCTTCATGGGAGTCAGTTAAAAAAAACAAAAAAGAACATGTAGTTGGGTGGCATAAGCTTGCTAGTCAGCTGTTTGGTTCTCATTCACTACCAACAAAAGACACTGATCCTGCCTATAAGGATGAAAATTTAAACAAAATGTATAACCCCTTTATGAGTCAGAGGAATAAAAAGTCTCTGCATATGTTATTCTAACAGTCCAGTGTTTATTACATTTTAATCTACTTAGGCTTTCCTCTGGTCTCCCAATAGGTGCTCTTATGTCCCCCTAGTGGATACAGGTCAATACAGTGGTGGAAAGACGGGCAGTACTGGCTAAGTAAAGATCATAAATCCTAAATGCCTGCTTTGCCCACATACTTTTCCGAACCAATGTTTTGCACTGTCTAATTTGCCATAAACAAGGAAAACATTAACACATCTGAACTGGACCACACTATCTGCCCCATGTGTGGTCACTAGGCTAAAACATAATCCCAGCTCATGACATAGGCATGAACAAATGCACACCAATTAGCAACACATTTTGACCTGACATAATACAAAGGAGTCGACATTTCCACTGTAAATGTCTATTTTTAGAGATTTACAGCTTAGTCATAAAAGTAGACTTCAGAAAAATTTAGGGTGCAAAGATTTAGCCACAAGAAAGGATTTTTCCTTCTAATAAACTAAAAGTAAAACAGTGTGTAGAAAATCTGATCTGAAACTATGAGTATGTAGGGAGTGGGGGAGAAACACCCTCCTCATGAACAGAAATTTACCAGTTAAGTGTTCAAACTTTTATTTTTATTTTTATTTTTGAAGGGGCAGAGGTTAGAGATAAAAGGAGGTATTAATGTAAATTTTAAAATATTTTTCTTTCCAAAATGTAGAAATAAGCATCCTGGTTAATATTTTCAGTATTAAGTTCTAAAAACACAATTTTTTCCCTGAATACATATACACATACGTGTATGTTGTCAGGCATGCAGTTGGATATGAATTGTCTTCCAGTCCATTATTATTGTATATAGTTCACTTTTCCTAATTAGACTTGAAGCTGACACTGCCAGCACTAGATCCATGTCAAGGAGTTTCCACAGAGTTGTTGCATGGAAAGGCAAAGTTCCCTTTTATTGGTGTGTCCCCTTCTCCACAAGATCATGGCAACAGAGAGCCCAGGTTCTCCACATGGTCTGCAGTGATACTCCATTCCTAGCTTCCTGCTCTGGTGGGAGTAAAGATTGGGCTCTAAACCTCTACCCCCAATATCTTATTTCCTATCTTCATTTTCTGTTTTTTATTTTGTTTTTGCATTTGTATATTATCATCAGGTGCACACAGGAATGTGTGTAAGTAAATAAATACATTTTGTTCACTGCTGTATCTCAGCACACAGTAGATGCTTAATCCTACTGCCATTTTAACTTGCATTGCTCTGGTTCAGTTAAGGATCTCTTTGTGTATTTACTAGTCACTTAGATTTTGCTTTGCATTTCCACTTCCTAACACTATGCTTTTTCGTACATGGTAGGTACTTAATAAATGGAAGGAACAACCACAGGCAAAAATCTAGCAGTTTGGCTTCTGTATTTTTCTGCTGAAGTTGGGAATTGAGTTTAAGAAAGAGTTGTCCTGGGGCTGGGGTTGCAGCTCAGCGGTAGAGCGCTTGCCTCGCATGCGTGAGGCCCTGGGTTCGATCCTCAGCACCACATACAAAGCAATAAAATAAAGACATTGTGTCCATCTACAACTAAAAAAATATTAAAAAAAAAAAAGAAAAAAAAGAAAGAGTTGTCCTAAAAAATAAGATACTGGTGACATGGAATTGCTTAAGGGTATTACAGTAGCACAACATACTTTTTTCTTTTAGCTGACATAATCAATAGCAAACTCATAAGGTGAAATTTTAAAATCTAAGATCCTACCATAACATGTTAATATTGACCACGGCCACAGGCCCTCCCATTTCAAGCTTTCAAATCCTCATGCAAATTATTTCTAGATTTCTATTTCAATAAAGAGTTCCTGTTAACTCACAACCTTGTCAAAATAATCCCTGATACTCTAAATTGGAAATGTTTAGGTTTTTGTCCTGGGAACTCAATAAAACTCAATTTTTTTCCCTTTGAACTCAGCTAAAGTGCAGCAGCTTATCACACAATAAAGTGACAAAAGAAGCTGGGAGATCTGGAACCAAAATGCAAAGAAGCACTAGAAAGAAAGTTCTCACTTGTCAGCACCCAGGTGAAGCCTTACAAAACTCACTCATGCATTTATCATAGACAGACTACCTTATAATAGACGATTAAAAACTGATCAGTTGCCACTACTAGAAAAGTCAAACAGCATACCTTGATACAGGTATATGCCTTGAGATACAACTAATAGGTTGGGTGAAAATATTTTTGATATGAAAATGTTGCACTGAAATATAATCTTCTAAGGTTCAATGTGTTTTCCCAAAATCTTTCTATAAGTCATTGCAAGATTAGGCAAAAACATACCCATATGACTCACAATAACAAAGCATGGACAAGAGCTGGGTGATAGAGTTAAATTCAAAAACTGAAGACTTCTAGAATTTAGAAGAATAACACATGTTACAAGCTCCTCTCTACAAAACAATCCTGGGACACAGAAACCAAACATTATCCTTGAAGAATTAAGATCAGGAGGACTCAAGTAACTCTTCCTTTTATTAATTCTTCAAACCATCAAGGGGAATACTCTGTCAGAATAATCAAAGTGTAGAACCAACAGTTTGTTTTATTTAAAGTTTGAGTTTTAAAGTGAATTAGCAACTTATTTCCATTCTAGTTTGAAGCTTTCTTTTTTTTCCCCTGACATTAGGAAGAAATTTGAGCAAAAGGCAGTCCAGGTGCCTTCTTTCGGTGCCTCCCTTTCATAACATTCTAATGAAACATCTTTCCAATTTCTTGAATCATTAGTCCTTGGTCCATAAAAATTGTAATAAATCTGCTGATTTGAATGGAAAATTTCAGAGGCAACTGCAGGTCTTCATTCAAACAGGAAGAAGTGGTAAGTTTTACCCTCTCTGAAGTCATAGTGAAGGCTGGGGATACAGCTCAAAAGTAGAGCACTTACTGAGCATGTGCAAGGCCTGGGTTCCATCCCCAGCACTGCAAACACAAACACAAAAAAGAATCAAACCAAAACAAAAAACCAAAAACAGAAAAGAGTCACAGTGACCCAGGTTACGTCTAAGGAAACTAACACTCTCTCATTAATCACTGTGGCAGACAGACCCTAAGGTGACCCTCAGTGATACCCAACTTCTGGTGCATACTTCTCCTATAATCCCCTCACCTTGATTATGTGCAAGACCTGTGATTTGCTTCTAAGCAGGATATGGCAAAGGTGATAGGATATCATTCCTGTGGTTAGGTTACATTACAGGGTAAAGGTGATTCTCCTTATGTCTTGATGAGGTGAGCAGTCATGCTGATGAAGTCTGTGTGGCAAGAAGTTGTGGGGAGCCTCCAGAAAGAACTGAGTGTGGCCTTATGTTTTTAATAAAAAGAGTTTTTAATGATGTTGTAGCTTTACTAATTGGGTGACTGGTGATGCCATTAATAGAAGTGGAGAAGAATGGAGACAAAGTGATTAGTGGTTTTAATTTTAAATTTGGTGGTGGTGGTGGGCTTAGTGGAATGAGGTTGAGAGTTCTTTTCTAGGCAGTGTTAAGTTTGAGAAGTCTGTTGGACTTCCAGTGTGTAAGATCCAGTTGGCAGGTAGATATATGGAGTTTGGAGTTTAGGGAACAGATCTATAGTGAAGCATTTAAAGGATGAACTTCTAGTATACAAACGGAAGGAGCATAACAAACACTAAAACTTGGGAGGGAGGCAGAGTGTAGTGAGCAGAGGATCCAGCTTCATCAAGGGGCAGAAGGGGAAATGTGCATACTATAAGCAGGAAAGCAAACAAGATATGGAACACAACTCTTTTGCAGTTGCTATATTCAAATGATTTTAAAATTGTCTGCAAAATGTAGGAGCTGACACAACCTGCTGTTTTATGAAGGAGAATTACTTCCAGAATCCTTCTTATGTTCATCAGGTAATTTTCATTGGACGAGATGCTCAAGCTTTAATTACAGCTCTGTGAGTAAATGTCTATGACAGGGCTGAATGTCCAGGTAAGAATTCATAATTTTGCTTAGTTGTTTTTCATATGAGGGGGCAAAATACGAAATGTTACAGGGCATCTATACTAACCTACCAAACTTACTCTAAGTTCTTGTACAAGAAAATCCATCTCATAATGATAAAGCTAGGAAACATTTGTATTGGTTGCTAATAGGTATCTGAAATTTTACAATGCCAACTTAATTCACCCTCACAGCCCTGTGGGTTAGGAACTATTATTAACACCACTTTGCAGAAGAAGAAACCAAGGCACAGATGGTTAAGTGCCGAAGGTCATAGTGCCAGAGTCTAGCTAAACACAAAGGGTCTATCTCTGGAGCCCAAGCTTTTAAAGACGGTGCCCCTGTTTCTCATAAGTAAAGTAGTATCACTTGATCGAGCATTCTAGCTTTCTTGCTTGGGTTGCAAAGAAAGCCCATCAGTTTTACCTATTTTACTTACTTACTTACTTGTCTGCTTATTTATTTATTTTTGGTACCAGGGATTCAATTCAGGGGTACTCGACCACTGAGCCACATCCCCAGCCCTATTGTGTGTTTTATTTAGAGACAGGGTCTCACTGAGTTGCTTAGTGCCTCGCTATTGCTGAGGCTGGCTTTGAACTTGTGATTCTCCTATCAGACACCCAAAGTGCTGGGATTACAGGCATGTGCCACGGCACTCAGCCTATTTTATTTTTTAAGGGAAACATTTTAATAATCATGAACACATTATTTATAAGATAATATTTTCTTTTCACTCATAAGATTTATCATGACCAAAAATGTTCTGAGAAAATATGCTTTGAAAATTCTGTTATTGCATTGTTCATATTACAAATCTTATATAAATGGTAACTGCAATCTCAAAAAAAAAGAGAGATTTCAGAAAAAGCTACATGGTAACTGGCTTTGACAGGGCACTACTCTTTTCTATTATAAAACTATAATTTAGTTTCTCCTGTTCCCTTTCCCTCTAATTTTTCTATCCTTCTGTCACTAAGAAGAATCAATTGCACCATTTTAGTTGACACACAGAAAATAATTATGATTTGCCACCTAACCAGCTCATCTGTAATGACAGATGCACTTCTTTCTCAAAGGACACTTGACTGCTTTGGGACATTTCCATTACTGGCTGGTTCCTTCACAGTGGAATAAGAATAAACATGAATGTTATGAAGGAAGTATGCACACATCAGAGTTAGAGGAAAAGGAATATGTCCCCTCAACTGGTGTTTGTACCCTGCCCCCACATGGCTTTCTTGTGATGATATTCCAAATTTGATTTTTAAAAATTTATTGGTTCTTTTTAATTATAGATGACAACAGAATCCATTTTGATACAATTATACAATCATGAAATATATCTTATTCTAGTTAGGAGCCCATTCTTGTGGATGTCCAACAATTTCATTTTTTAAAATGGAAAAAACAAAAATTTTATGACTACCATCTCCAAACAGTACAGGAGAAAAGAATGATGTCCAAACGGTCTTTTAGAATCTTCAATTATAAGGACTAGGAAAGCTTATAAGGGATCATATTATAGTATTCAATTCACAAATGAGAAAAATCTAAATTCAGAGCAGCTAGACAGCATGATTAAAGTGTCTTTATGTGTTATTGTACCTTCTACCACAAATAAAAAATACATCTTGAGTTTCCCAAGTTTTTTCTATAGCCACAATTCAAAAGAAAACAAAATTTCCTTTGTCCAGCAAATACCTGAGGACAAAAAAGGTAGATGGTTGGGCAAATTTGAAAACACCTAAATGAAATACAGCATGACGAAGTATAATGGTTCTCAAATGTCAGTTGATGACATTTTCAGTGATCAAGAGCAAAATGAAAAAATGCACAAGTTTATCAATAAATGGTCTCTATTTAAACAATTGTCCTTTACTGAATAATTATGAAATTCCTACTATTTTGGTGCTAAAATAGTCCTTTCTCCTTTCCTTGTCTATGATAAGCAAACATTTTAGAACTACATCAGGCCTCCATAACCTTACTCTATTAGTTATCTACTGCTGTGTAACAAATTACCCCCCAAAGGTTGGTCACTTAACAATAAATATTTATTATCTCACACAATTTAAGAACAGATGATCTGGGTGGTCCTGGCTCTCAGGAGGGTATTCCATGAGGCTGTAGCCAAGTGGTAGGCTGAGGCCTTGGTCGTCTGAAGATCTGGGTAGGTTGAAGGTCCTTATTCAAGGTGGCTTACTCATGTAATTGTTGGCAGAAAGCCTGGGTTCCTCAGATGCTCTTGGCCAGAGACTCAGTCCCTTTCCATAAGAGTCACTTATGGGCTGCTCATGATATGGAACTTGGCTTCCCTCACAATAAACAATCCAACAGAATGAAAGCATCCAAGACAGAAGTCATACTATCTTTTATAACAATCTCAGACGTGACACATCATCACTTCCACCATATTCTACTGGTCACAAAGACTAACAAAATGAAGAAAGAGACCAGAGTGTGACTACAAGGAGACAGAGATCATTGAGGACTAATTTGGAGGCTGGTTACCACAATATTTTTAAAAAATATTACTTTATTATTCCATAAAATCAAAAGTCTAGAAACTAATATTGTAGTAAGAGGGACATAAAAGTTAAAAAATATTGTTCTAGTTACAGTGGAAACACTAACTAGTGTTGGATAAGTCATTTAATTGTCAAGGTTTCAGTTTCTTTAGATAGAAGGCAGCCAATTGCTAAGTCTCTTAGGTTTCCTCCTCAGTGCTAACATTGTACAATAAGTCTGTACTAGGAATGATGAGTCAATGTCACAGTATCTAGATTGCAGAGCCCAGGCTATCTTAACCTTAGGAAATAAATGAAAATGAAATGTGGTAAGAATTATTAAGCAAATCAAATAATACTTTTCTGCCTTACTGTTGTCAATTGTAAAACGGAGAAAATAATCCTCTCTCTACTAAGTAATTCCTAAATCCTGTTTTCTTTATTAACTTAGGACATTCCTTCATTGTACTGGCCCATTCTGAAAAACCTGTCTTTGTATCAATATGTAATACAAAAGCTTTGTGAATTGTGAAATTTCTACTGTAAAATCACCATGCTTACTATATTGTTATGATATCACTTTGGTAAAGAAATGATGCTAATATTGATAGTTATGGAAATCTTCTGCCCAGGTTGGCCTCAAACTTTCTATCTTCCTGCCTCAGCCTCCAAAGTAGCTAGGATTACATACATGTGCCATTGTGCACAGCATGGTAGTAATTGTAAATTATATAATATTTGTTCTTCCTAAGAACCACTTTTAACTTCTCAGAGAAACTTTCTAATAGCTTAGTTTTCAATGAATCTTTTTTGTATGTTTTTCAAGAAAAAATGTCAAATACTATGCAAATAAATAGATTTAAAAAATCATCCTTAAATGATTTTAAGTTCTTTATCCTTCTGTCTTAGTTGTAAAACTAATGAACATAGTTGTGCTAGTTGACATCATATTCAGGATTAGTCCCTTTTTTCCACCCAAATTTCCTCTGAATGTACTTTTCAGTACCCCCCCCCCCATACTAATTCTCTGTGCACTGAAACTGGAAGCCACTCAAATGAAGAAACTCCTTTGGCATCAATAAAAAACAAGGAAAGCTTCTGGCTCTGTGACTGCTCAGTGTTCAATCAGGGCAACTTTTTGGCATGAAACCAAGGCCAGAATTCAGTCAAAAGGAATCATGCAAAATTTCCCCAAAATATTGCCAGAAGATGAACATGAAAAGTAGAGGCAAAATAATACTATCAAATTGGCTCTTCATTTTAGGAACTCAAGGCAAGACAAAAATTAATTTGAAGACTATTAGACTTTTTTTTTCACCAATGCTTTTAACTAACACATTAAGAAAAAAAGCATTTAAGGCTTCAGGCATTTAAGAGTGACAACTGTCTTTCAGACACTTTGAAAGGACTTGAAAAAACAGTGGTTGGAATAAATGGAATGTACCTTGGCTTCTGTGGTCAAAATTTCTGGGACTCAGCTGAAACAAGATTCTGGCTTAAGACTTATATGGTTTTCATCACCCCATAAACATTAACATTATTGATGCAGATCTGTCACTTGAAATATTTACCCATATCCTCCACTGCAAGGAATTTTCTTTTTACCCATTCATCTCTAGTGACAAATTTGTGGCACTTACAAATTTAAAAGGCTGTCAAAATCTAATAATGAAATTTCGGGGGGGGAGTCATGTGGGGCATAGATCAGAAAGAACCAAAATTAATTTCAGAGAATTTACTGCAAAGGTTAGAGGTCACAATAAGGCAAGTTTCTCTGTATAGTGTGTAATCTACAGAAGCAATAGCTTCCCAGGGGTGAAGAAAAAGTAGAGAAAGAATTAGTGCTAGTCAAGCCACGGAACAAAGTTAGAAACACAAACCAGTGTACAGACAGCATGAAAAACCACAGGTTGTCAGTGACTTAAACCATGCCTGGGCCATGCTCATTTTAATAATAGTTAAGAGTTAGACATACTTTTCATCTACTGATAACTCACTTTTCCATCTATGAAACTTTTGCATCTCAAAAGCACTTGAATGTAACAGCTTGAGTTCTATACCACCACTCCAACTCGCCTCATCCCCCCAAAAAAAGTTTAACAAAAAAGGAAAGATGGTTTAAAAAGAAAAGAAACCAGAGTTTTTCCCTTGCTGAATCTTCTACGATGCACCTGCTACTAGAGTAGTTCAATAGTCTGGGGCAGACATTTGCCTCAAGGACTTAGTTTTAGGTGTCTTGAGGAAGAAAAGTCAGAAGGAAGAAGTCACAGGCTAGCACATTTGTGGAGAGGACATAGTTCAGGAGGAAGCTCATAAGCCAGGTACAGAGCTCTGGCTTGGATATGTCAGAGACCATACTGGATAAGAACTGGGACATTAACTCCAAGTCAGGCTATAAAGTGGTTGTCTCCTAGGACCGTTAAAGAGTTAAAATGCCAAAGTTTGATGCCCAGTGGGCTGGCTTCACACTAAAGTTGGCCTTTTGCACAGTGTGCCATGGGAACAGTAGCCAAGTGCTTAGAGCAATTAATCCTGATAGAAAGCTGCAGTGGTCAGTCTGGTCTCTGCTTTATAATATACCCAATTCTGGAACTTCAAGTCTTGAGACCTCAGGCTACTTTATCATGATGATTCCTCAATCATGAATGCTGAAGTAGCAGAACATGAGAAGAGGCAAAATTGCCATACCTTACCATAATTCAATCTTCCTTATCCTGCCCTAATCATTAAATCTAAAATTCTCATACCTCAAGGCTTGGGGATCCTGTTATTCAATGTGAGTTCTCAAATCTGAGATATGAATCTCTGAACTTTCTTGCACCCAATCCCTGAATGAAAAAACTACAGGAGCAAGAGTTTCTGTTTTGGCTGTTAAGTCTTGTTTATTGCACATCTTCATCTTAGTTTTGTAGGGCTGATAAACTGCTACAAATTGGTTGGCTTTAAACAGAGACTGATCCTCGCACAGCTGTAGAGCCTAGAAGTTTGAAATCAAGATGTCGGCAGTTGGGCTGGGGTTATGGCGCAGTGGTAGCACGCTTGCCTAGCACGCTTGAGGCACTGGATTCAATCCTCAGCACCACATAAAAATAAAATAAAGATATTCTGTCCGCCTACAACTAAAACGTAAATATATATATATATATGTATATATATAAAAGATGTTGGCAGTTAGTTCCTTCTGGGAGCTTTCAGAGAATCTGCTCCACACCTCTCTCCAAGTGTGTGGTGTCACTGGCAATCTCTGTCCATGTATGTGTGTTTTCTCATAAGTACAATGATGGTGGATTAGGGCCCATCCTGATTTGTTATGGCCTTATCTTAATAAATTATATCTGCAGAAACCCTCTTTCGAAGTAAGGTCATGTTCTGAGTTTCTGGACAGACATTACTTTGGGGGTAAGGATACTACTCAACAAGTACACCTCACACACTTAACACAAGCAGCACCCCAAATATTTGTTCTACCTTCCCTACAAAATAAGAAAAACATTACAGGGTTCTCATGAAGGAAACACCAGAGAAAATGTTTTCTGAAATCTGGCATTGTAGTCACTTTCCATCATCCCTCATGAGATCCTGATAAAGCAAAGTCTGCTAATGAAACAAACCCTGCCTCCTTTCAACTTTTTATGGCCATGTTCTTAAATAGGAAGAAACCAAAGCTCCTATAAGAAGCTGTTATGGTTTAGAGGTGGTGTCCCCCAAAAGCTCAGTATAAGACCATGCAAGATTTGGAGGAGAAACGATTGGTTATAGCCTTAACCTAATCAGTGGATTAATCTCTGAAGGGATTAACTGAATGGTAACTGGAGACAGGTGGGGTGTGGCTGGAGGAGGTGGGAATTAGAGCATGGCTTTGTTGCATATATTTGTATCTGGAAAGCAGTCTCTTCCTGCTTCTTGATAACCATGATGTGAGCTGCTTCCCTCTGCCACACACTCCATCATGATTTCAGCCTTATCTTGAGCCCTGAGAAATGGAGCCAGCCTTCTATGGACTAAGACCTTTGAAACCATGAGCCCTCAAATAAACTTTTCCTCCTCTATAGTTGTTCTGATCAGATCCTTTAGTCACAGCAGCAAAAAAGCTGACTAAAACAGAAGCTGACAAAATCTCCATCCTAAGAGATACCAATGTAACAAATAGGAGAAAGGAAAAACATCAACAAACAAACCAGAAGAAACAGACACAGGAAGACTCCCTCCAGCTTATATTCTTAGAAAATTTACAGAAAATATTACAGCTAAAAAAAGAACAATAAAAATAAGAACATAATGTCACAGAAAGGGAATCAGAGATCAAGAGAATATATTTTTTTAGAAATTAAAAACAGAATTATCAAAATGAAATACTCGAAATTATCAGAAGGTAAAAGTTGAGAAACTCCTCAGAACAACAGTAACACAAATCAAAAGGTGAAATTTTACGGGGGCGTGGCAAGACAAACATGTTCCATTGAGCAGGTCTAATATCCAACTCAGTGGAAGTGGCCCAAAAGTGAGGGCCAGTCAATGCAGAAGATAATTCCTCAGTAGTGAGGGACATCGTCAGATTATAAAGTGGTATGAGAAGTGTCCAGCTCAATGAATGAAAAAGGACAAGCACTTTTCAGGAGAAAAATAAAACCAAACCAGACTGCCCTCAAAGAAATGAGAATCAGATCACCATCAACACCACAGATGATAGAATGGAATGCATGTAAGAGAATCTAAAGGGAAAAATTATTTTCAACCTAAAAGTCTATATCCAGTGAAACTATTATTCAAGCATGACAGTAAAATACCTTTTTAAACATGCCAATCATTTACATACCTCCCAACAACTACCTATCAGTGGTAGATAAAAGGAAGTATTTATTCTTTTGTAATTTTCCATTACTAGCATTAATACATAATACATGTTTTTATCAAACCCATTAAGAGTTTAGAAGCAGATGATATTTCTGTGACTTTTTCCCTTTTATCATCACTTGTAAATAATTACTTTAAGATGGCATGTCATATTCCTGAAATGGGACTCGGGTACAAAGAGTTAAGTGACTTAGCCTTCATGAGATTACAACAAATTTTGGAACGCACACTTTTCTTGTTTCAAGAAAGAAGTCAATTTTCTCCCTCTAATTAGAATCTCCAACATTGGTTTCTTTTGCCAAAATAAAACCAAAAGGAAAAACCAAACATGTATTTGAGATAATAGGCATTAGGCATTAAAAAACTATCAAAGTAGTGTATCAAAGTATTTACCAGAAAGTTTGTTTTTACAGACTTTGTTATTGAAGGGGTTATGTTCTTAAATTTTGTTACATAACAGAAGCTATGTATATCAGAATTGCAAATTTGAAGCTAACATCAGAGAATAACATTTATATCAAGTTTCCATGGTAAACATCAGATTTCCTCTCCACATCTTAACACAATGTACAATAATAAATTAAAAACTAAAGCAGTTTATCGTTTAATAAGAATATAAAGAATACCAGAAACCTTCTCTCCTTTTGTTTGTGACATGCATAAACAAGACAATTGTTACTAAGTGCTCTTTAAAAATATGTGCAGCACAGTTAAAAACTTCTGAAATATATGAAAGTATAAAGATTTTGAGCCCAGATAGACTTAGCTTCAAGTCTCAGTTCTACTATTAATAGATTCTCTGAGCTTTAGTTGTTTTAACTATAAAATAGGGCAAGGGGCTGGGGTCATGGCTCAGTGGTAGAGCGCTTGCCCCTCACGTGTGAGGCACTGGGTTCGATCCTCAGCACCACATACAAAATACATACATAAATAAATAAAATAAAGGTTGTTTTAAAAAGAAAATGATTTAAAAAAACAAAAATAGGGCAACAGCCGGGCACAGTGGCGCAAACCTGTAATCCCAGCACTTAGGGAGGCTGAGATAGGAGAATCGTGAGTTCAAAGCCAGCCTCAGCAATGGTGAGGCACTAAGCAACTCAGTGAGACCCTGTCTCTACATAAAACACAAAATAGGGCTGGGGATGTGGCTCAGTGGTCGAGTAGCCCTGAGTTAATCTCCAGTACCAAAAAATAAATAAAATTAAAAAAAAATAAAACAGGGCAATAATAGTATCTAGCTGTATTGAATTAGAATGATTAATGTCCTGGGAGGGACAGAATGAGATTGTGTGACTTCAAAGTTATATTCCTTTTACTAATAATGCACCGTAAAATTGTATTAATCCTCTGAAATCCTCTGTATTAATACAATTAGATATGGATAGTTTTATTTAAATTATGTGAGTTGTTGGGGTGCAAAACACTGGATAGAATGCCAAAATTTAGGAATAATATCAAAACTCATTTGGTCAAGACAGTAGTTCCCCCTAATCTTTGCTTTCCAGGGTTTTAGTGACCTCACCTATGATCTCAAAATTTTAAATAGAAAATTCCAGGAATAAAAAATTCTTAGGTTTTAAATTGTACACCATTCTGAGTAGTGAGATGGAATTTCACAAAGTCTCACTCTGTCCCTTCTAGGACATGAGTCATCCTTTTGTCCAGCGTACCTATGCTGAATACACTACCTGTTCATTTTGTCACTTAGTAGCTGCCTCAGTTATCAGATCAAATGTCTCCATATTGCAGTGTTTGTGTTCAATAAACCTGTATTTTACTTAATAATGAATCCAAAGAGCAAGAATAGTGATGGTGGCAATTTGGATATGCTAAAGACATGCCTTAAAGTGCTTCCTTTAAATGAAAAGGTGAAAGTACCATTAAGATATTTTGAGAGAGATCACATTCACATTATTTTTTACAGTATATTATTATTATTGTTTGATTTAATTATTTATTATGGCTGTTAATATCTCACTGTCCCTAATTTGTTAATTAAATTCTGTCAGAGCTATTGTATGTATAGGAAAAAGCTGTGTGTATATGCGTGTGTGGGTGTGTGCATGCGTGGGTATGGGGTTTGGAGGGTTTGGGGGGTTTGGTACTACCGATGCTTTCAGGCCTCCACTGGGCGTTTTGGAACTTATCCCACTTGGATTATATTATATCATATTTTCAACCAACTTCAACCCTAAATTTCTCTATTTCAGAGCTACAGGAATAAAAATTAAAATACCATCCTTTTTCCTTTTGTGGTACTAGGGATTGAATTCAGAGCTTTGTGTAGGCTTAGCAAGTACTACACCATTGAGCTCCATCCCCAGAACTTTTAAATTTTATCTTAAGACAGGGTTTCACTAAATTGCTCAGGTTGGCCTCAAACTTGTGATCTTAATCCATGGAATTACAGGTGTGCAGAATTACATGCCTAGCAGAACACTGTCCTATGAAAACAGTCTCAGAAGCCTAACTGTGCAGCACTAGCTTATATTCTTGTGGATCTGCATTTTACGTGAGAGTGAAGAAGCAGTGATAAACCAACTATGGTTAATACAAACTAGATAACCTTCTTGAGCCAGCTATTTCAATGAAACTTCAGGTGTATGAGCTGAGAAGGTGAAAATCAGGGCTTCATAAAGGTGATTAGGATCTATAGCAATTATCTGTCCCAGTTTTCTGTCCTAAGACTGAAACCAGGTTATCACATAGAGATACTCGGGGAGAGTGGCCCCATGTAATATACAAACAGTGCCCAAACATTTGGAAGGGAGAACAGACTTAGACACTTCTTAATAGATAGCAGGGGACCACAAAAGTAGCACAACAGGCCCAGGATACTAGTTTTCATTATATATAGAAATAGGCATTTGAAAAATTTTTAAAAATTATCCTAAGTAATGTTATAAATTAGTACATTTTGAACTACTAATTATCAGTTAAACATAATAAGAAAACACTAAATTAAAAGTTTCTTTAGGGCATGGATCATGTACTTCCTGATTCCTGTTGTTTATACCACATTGCCCTTAAAATTATTGGTCTCATAACTTGTTGAGTAAATGAAGACTGTTAGACTACATTTGTGTAGTACCACATACAAAATACTGTTCACAGAATGAATGAATCTACAGCCCTAGTAGCAATATGTTTCCAAAGAGTTTAGATTCTCTATGCTAGGAAAAAAAAGAGAGAATTAACAATATTCTTAACTTTTTTTTGCTTTGTAACATTAGTTGCAAATTAAGAAGTTCTTATCAGCATTATATTTTTAAATGAAGCACTGTCATAGTACATTTGACGTTCAAGAAAGGGAACAAGAGAATGACTATATATTTCAATTAAAGCAATTATAGCACACAAAGATGTTGGGATGATGTCCATCAAGTTAGTTTTAGAATACATCAGAAGCATCAGGGTTTTTTTTGGGGGCGGGGGGAGTGCCCTATCTTGGCTGAGTAGCACTATTAAATTCAGATGCAGGGTTCTATTTAGTTTGGACAGGTCCCAGCCACAGAACAAAGTCAGTCTGTCTTAGTACCATAACTGAATTCTACAAGTTAACAGCTTTTCATGAAAAGCTGCCATTTCAAAATGTCAATCAAATCTGAGCATAAGTGGGAACTCCTGCAGAAATAACCAGCTGCAGGTTTGAAAAACATTTTTCACTGAAAGTGGAAACACAAAAGATGTTTGAACGGGATCTCTTTTCATTCCTGTAACAGTAGATGGCCATTTTCACAACATCAAGGACAGAAAACAGAGGACAAAATTGCAAATAATGTCTTGAAAGGGCTATTTGCAGGGGTGATGACTGATTCAAGTTACAAATGACAGAATTATTGGCAAATGGGAACTCATTAATATGAAATTGTTTGTTTCTCATTAAATGATCATAAACTCAGACTATTTTTAATTGCACCAGACTGATTATGCCATACAGAATAAAATGCAGCTAAGTTTTAACATTTATTTTCAAGTTCTTTACAGAAATTGACAAAGGTATCCCCTGACCTTACAGGAGAAAAATCCACTAATTAAGGCATATGGACACATAAAAAAAGAAAGGTTTCATTTTTCAGAAAACCAAAGGCAATAAAAATATTAGGCATCGATACTATACCTGTCTTCCAAGACAAAGTTCCCTGTAAGCAATTATATCATGTAGTGAGACTAAATGATAGAGTACTAAATATACTATGAGATATTGTGTGGGAGAGAGGATTCACTCAAGGAGATCTACATCAGAAAAGGAGACTGTGCAGGAGATCTGTCACCATGCTACATCTTCAGAGCAAAAATATTAATCAGAAAATAATTTAGGGACTGAGGTTTAGTTTGGTGCTAGAGCATACACTTTGCAAGCACAAAACCCTGGGTCTGATACCCAACATGTGCGCATGCAGGCGCACACACACGCGTGTACACACACAGAAATAATATTTAAGTGGTAGAGCACAAATGTCTTCCAAACATTTTCTTTGTACACCAAACACTTCAACAAATCAACAACTCTTTTTTGCCTTTGCTGGCAGCAATTAGGAGCATTAAGTTCATAGACATTATGAGTACTCTCAACAACAATGCAATGATCAGTCTGTGCAGCGGAGATGACATCAGTGTTGATCTTATTTTACAGTAATAAACAGTAAAATCAGAACTGTAATTTAAAAGCAATACTCATGCTGTATACATACTATCAAATTTTTTTAGAATCTGGGGGGTTCCCACTGTAATTAACTTATTTATCTGGAAGAATTAGTGAACTTGTTTGAGCTTTCTTTGTACATTTATTACACTCCATATTGGTGTCACATATGAAAACAAAAAGGAAATTAGAATTCCACTCTCAAATGAATGCTACAAACTATTCAAAGAAGTGTTTGTATATGACATGGCAAAATTCATTTGTCTTTTTCATTTTTAAAGAACATCAATTTCTCATTTTCAAAAATTTGGACTTTCACTGTTTTCTTGACGCCAGAATTTGGCACATCTAATTCAACTGCAGTTTATTTAATTTTAATAGGTATAATCTAATTAACATACTTATCTCTTGGCCAAATAGTTATTCTTTTGGTTTCACATAATTTTATCTACTTGGGAATTTCTCTTGAGCTCATAATCATCAGCAACAGAGCCCCCATATAAGCATTTAGCAAGATATGCAATATTTATATATAATATTAATTAAGCAGAGATAAGATAAATCTCATTAATCTTCCTTAATCTTTCCCAAAGTGCACCAACACATGTTTAGCTATATAACAATCCCATTCACCAAGAAAACAAATTCTCTTCATCCTAATTTAAGTAAATGAATTTGGTTTTAATAGATGTGTTTCTAAATATGAGATAGTTTAAGCCTTGACACAATGGTGTTGTTTGCATTACCTTAAGAACTTAGTTCTACACCATTCACAGGTATTCGTATGAGAACATTCAATATTTAGGTCTGAATGCTTTCAATTCTTGTGTTCCAGCAGCTGTGTGAGGTTGTCGAGTTTGTCAGAAAAACTGAGGTGAGGGGCATGAGCTGGTTACTAGTTGTCACCCAAAGATAACAGCTGCTTTTATTGGGGTATTGCAAATGCAAATGGTTAATGTGATATAAATTGTATACTAGGTTTCAGTTAGAATGTCTAAAGCTATCACACAAGGCATTTGTCGGCATTCTCTGTTTATGGGAATGAAATATGTAGTCATTTGAAGTCCACAATATGTATACTGTGTTTGTAATAACTGCAGATTTTACAAGCACATTATTCTTTCCATTAGGATTAAAACCTCACCGAATAGCAATTTGTGAAAGAATTCTAGCAGGGCCCAGAGCCCAGAACTCTGACCTCTGATGAGATGCTTGGCAGCAACAAACTCTAGGTCTAGGCAAAACATCTGGTTTGAGTTAGACTTCCTGAAAAAATAGCCCCTGTACTGGGGAAACTGGTATTCACTCAGCTTTGTATATATACTTTGACTGACTTCAACACTGCTATAGGGGTTATAAAAAAAAAGAAAGAAAGAAAGAAAGAAAGACAGACTCCACTAGAATGCTTGTCAATCATGACAGACTCGTTGGTGGCCCCTCCAGAGTCAAGCACTCTTATTAGTTAGAACAGTCTATTTCTTTCCATATTCCTGGAGTATTTTTCCATGTTACAGAATATAGAATGTACAATAATGTTAAAATAAATCCAAGTTTGGTATTAATAATGTTACACTTTACTTTTCTTTAAGCACTCTAGAGTAGAAATTACTGGGTAAACCAAACTTCATTCTATTTTCATGTATGAAAGGAAAAAAGATAAAACAATAACATGCTGAGGGTTCCTACAAACTTGGCAAATATTAAAACTAAAAAGAAATAGTTTCTAATCAGTGTTTCTTCTAAATATTACAAACTTCAATGTTGTGGTGATGCTTGTTAGAGAAAGGTTCAGTTCTTGTTTTTAATCTTCACTGCAAATTTGATGAAAATACAAGAATTATTCTTCTAACACACATACTCACACATAAGTTGGTTATGTATAATCATTTAGAAGGACTTGGGATAATCTAAAGGACTGGGAAAGTTTTGTCCATCTCATGTAGTGGTAAATTGCCATTTTAACTTTCTATATATCACCTTAATTTAATTATTACCTTTGTGAGTAGAAGTGCAAATATATTTAAATTTTAGTCTTTCAAAAAAACAGTGTATATATAATATACATAGTATACACGTGTATTAGAGGAAAAATGGTCAGGGATACTATGAAAATATGAAACAATCTGGAGACAGAACATTCTTTAAAGTCTCTACTTATTTTCACCTTCTGAGAAGCCACTTTAGTAGTGCTAAATTGCAATCTATCCTTTGCCATTAATATAAACCTCGAGTTCATTTAAAATCCATTGAAAAGGGATTTTTAAATTATTCCATTTCTTATAAATACATAGTGATTTTTAAATTATTCTATTTCTTATAAATACACAGTGTCTTTTGAAGCAGAGTCTTATATATTAGAACACAGTCTAAACCCATGAATGGTGCAATAAAAGGAAGGGGCAATATTTAGATGAGCTAGTTTCTACAGCCAAACATCAGCGTACAGCCTAACAGGAACCTAAAAGCAGGATATTCCAAAGTGGCATTCCAAATCCTGCCTGTGATATATTTGGATTTCTAGTAAAAGTAAAATTATAACCGGATTTATCCCACTGTCAATGTGAAATTCAGGTCCTGTGAGATAATGACTGAGCGTGATTCACCTGAAAGGACCTGCAGAAGTTTTGTCCCTCTCTGGTGGTGGTAAATTGCCATTTTAATTTCTCTATATATCCTTGATTTAATCATTACCTTTGTGAGTAGAAGTGCAAAAGTATTTAAATTTGGTCCTTTGAAAGAACAGTGTGGAACAGCATACAAATTCATAGTTGTACATTTCTTTAGGTCTAAATTTACTTTTCCATGCACTGATATTGCCAAGGACTCTACCGAATAGTAATATGTTATAAAACATCAATGTTGTTCTCGGATAGGTATCAGCAGTCTGCAAAACCCCTTTTTACCATACTTCAGGGTGTGATTTAGGAGTGATTATGATTATTTACACTCTGCTTGTGAGTTAAAAATAAAGTCTTATTGACCAAACTCAAAGCAGAGTCTGCACAAAGTTCTTCAGTGTTCTCATGAACACTGTTTATCTACTCATCACAAATAGCACAGATAGTTTTTAATATGCCACAACCATTATTCAGCAAATTGTAGACTTTGTATCATCTTAATACATTATAATTTTTAAAAAGGAACATTTATAGTTCCACTGTGAAGTCCTGTTTTTGTATTTTAATCTGAATCAGTGTAGAAACCGTGTAAAGTAAAATGTAAAAAATCTTCTCCAAGACTTGCTTTTGAAATCCATAATTTTATGTACTTTAACATAAAGTTTTCATTTGTACCTTTGGGCAAATACCATATAGCTCCATCCTGTACTTATTTACTGTATGCTCTTGTGACCTCCTTATGCACAGGCACAAGCTCTTTCCATTCCTTAGCTCACTATAAAATTAAACATTTCTCTAAAAGATATTGATTTTAACACAAAATAAAAGTTAATAAATAAAAGACAATATAACAAATTCCTGACTTTCATATTCAGTTTTTGGAGAGACCATACTGTGAAAACTAATGCAGATTAATACTAGGAAATTTCTATAAGGATGCATTTGCTTTCCCACTTCACCCCACAATGATAAAGTAAACCTGCTTGGTTCACTTCAGAAAGAAGGCAGAGGTGCTCTTTAAACTGTGTGAAAACGCATCCAACACTATTCATGAATATTTATATGTACTTACACTACAGGTATATGGTGGTAGATTTAGGGGTAAAGTTTGAGAATACTCATTGCTTTTGAGGCCTACATAAATGAGTTTTGAAAGACTTTTTTCTTTTAAACCTGACCATGTAACAACATGTATTTGAGTTAAAGCATAAATACATACGCTCATGACTAGACACATGTAGTTTTGTTCATTTTTGTCTGACAATGATAAAGAAGAAAGCCATTCTCCTAATTTTGAAGGCCACCCGGACAAGGAGACCCTGAATTACAGGAAAAGAAACTCCTCGGTCATCCTCCTTATGACAAAAGTAGCAAGTAGACACTTTTCTCCTGGCACAGCTTTGGAATAGATATAGTGAAGTCTTGTTAGCACAGATCAAAAAAGCTGAAAATAACAATGAATAGAAACAAATAACACCGGTGATTTGTAAATTCTAGTAGTGTTTTTATACTGGATTTGAACAGCAAATTTTCTTCCCAAAAGGCATAAAGAGCATGTGACTTATAACCTTGCGCATTTTTTAAAGCTATGGCCACAAAGGCACATTTATAAAATAAGCCCCCACTTGTTAAAACTGTAACATTGCCACCATCGCTAGAGTTTCACCTTAGTGACTTAAATAAATATAAACAAAGTAATAAACACTATATGTTTTATAGAGTTCTATGAACCAGGAATAAAAATCACCTTACTAAATAACCTTCTGGCAAATGCAAAAGAAAAGCTAAATTTGGTTTGCTCATATTTTCTGAGTTCCCAGAATGTAAGAAGAAGTTAAGGGATACCTAACTCATTTAACTGAAAGACTTTTGCTTATTTCATTTTCCCACACGGGCCTTTCTGGAAAGCAAAGAGAAAAGGTATTACCTAAGAAAAGATGAAGGAATTAGAAAATGGCAATCGATAGAATAAAAATATTTGGGTATTTAAAAGATACATTTCATATTTTATATTTCAAGATGACCTTAATAGAAATCTTTCTATTGACTGAAGGTGAAGACTGAAAACAAGCTCTGTAAGAATCAGACACGATGGCCTGCTACCTCAAGTGGCCAGAATGTCCAGCAAGTAAGTTACCTAGCTTTGCTTACCCCTCGCGCTGCCCCCCCCCCCAAATGATGGTGAAACTCTCCATGCTACTGCTGCTGTCTTAGAAAACGTTTATTCAGAACCGAGGAATAGAACATATTAATGGCTGTTATATGAACAATTTTGTAAAAAAACATATTGTTTCAGACTCGTAAATGTACTAATGGAGGTTCTGTGAAGTTTGAATATAATTTTTGAGTCATCACCTGGATGACATCAATAACAACACTTATTTTAAATAAGACCAAATTATATACAGTTGAGTAAATTTTAATTTGTTTTCATTTAAGGTCTTCTAAAGTTGAGGCCATCATGCTGAAGAAAAATATTAAACTATCTATAACCCTGTGTCAACATATGATGCTACTGGGAATGGTAAGTGAATTAATTTTCCAAGGAAAATTAATTACTTATGACTTACAGTTGTAAAAGCAAACAACGTAACTCTGGATTAGGGCACATTTAATTTCTGTTTGTAGTAGCGATTAAATTAATTTCATATAATTCATGGTATGTAATGGAAAGCAGAACAAAAATGAAATTCTAGACAATGACTGACAGAGAAAAACATATATATTTATGAAGCTGGTCCAAAAATAAAGGTCATGGATATTAATCACCAGATAATAAATCAGTATTTTTAATGGTTCTATAATAATGGATTTTTAGCACAATTTTGAGACAGCATTACCAAATAAGAGTCCAATACAGAAAAATGAAGTAAAAAACTGTAATAATATCCTATAATGTCTCCTAATATTCCCTCCTTCCCCTCAAAAGGCCAGTAGAGCAGGATTTGCACATCTTTAGTTTATAACTGATTATTTTTTTGTCCACATAATCTTGGGGCAGTAAAATAAACATGCCATTAAATGATTTGGGGATGAAGTTCCTAAAATTATAACTAAATTTTCTTCCCCTGACACCCAAATAGTAAAGTGACTTTAAAATGGATCATCTGTAATTCATTTGACTGAATTATGCACCTGAGTGCTACTAAGACAAGAGATTTTGGCTAACTAATAGAGCCCTAAAAATATATGCACAGCTGCACTTATGAAAATATTCACCTTTATACTCCATCACTTCCTACCTGCTCCAATTAAGCCAGACATAATCTTTTTAATTTTTCATACCAACCTCATGGTATAGCTAGCGTTTTAAGATAAAGAAATAAACCTTGCCCTGATATTTTAACTGTAATTAAAATAATGTAAGTATTAACTGTCAGTAGGAATCTGATGAAATCATGAGAGTCTAATTCTTGTGAACAGTTAGGGTCACTTGTCTAAGAGAAAAGAAGAATTTTGACAAATATTTTCAAAGTAAAATATTTCTATGACTTATGCTTTTAGAAAACAGTAGATGTGAATTTTAGATAAAGGATATGGTATGAACATAATGCAAATAATGAAAATTAACACTATATAAAATCTAAAAAGTACACAAAATACACTTTTCAAAATTTGACTTTTTACAAATTTTAAAGTAATGTATTCTTTTCCCTAGTAATAGCTTCTATTACAAAAAAGACATATTATTCACATATTATTGTCTTTTAAAACGTGTATTTATATAGAGAACAATTACCAATTTATGTAATGCTTTTGAGATCAAAGAGAAAATTACTAAAAATATTCTAAAGTCCATTATAATTTTAAAATTATCAAACTGAAGAGAAAGTGTGATGTTACTCTGGAGTAATAAAATAATATTTTGAAAATAAAAATTTGTGGCACTGTAGTTTGAAGGGGATTTCTCTGAAATAACTCGGGGCTATGAATAGATTAGTTAAGAAACTGTTCCAGTCCTAAAGAGCCTGTGACTTAAGCATGATTAGAAAATGTTGTGGCTTTATTTTGAAGAGCAAAAGTAAACAAAGCAATACAAACCTCACCTTTCTGGCTTGTTTTCCTAAAACAGAGTTCCCCTTATTTCAAATGGGCCTCACTCAGCACAGTCCAGATTGAAAGGAGTCTGTTTATAAAGTGGCCTAGATAAGTCTCTTCAGAGTAAGAGGCACATCCAGCTTTTTTCCAGCTAATAAAGCTACCAAGGAAGCTGAAACCTCACCTTGGATCGTCGGAGAACTTTGACTTTATTTTATCTCCTTTCATTCTTGGCTTCACCATCAGAACAGTGTTTTAAGAAAACAGACAGACAGCAAGCAAGTAATCATGTCCTCTGGATCAGAACAAAACCTACTCTGCTGTCTACATCAGTGCCATCTCACTACATTAGTGAAAACAGAAAACAAAGCCCTTCAATCAGCAATGGGTCTGTAAGACACGGAAGTCATACCGAGGCTCCCTCCTTAGAAAACACCCACAAAACACCCCTCACACTGCCAAAGTTTGAAACACATTTTAGAGGTTTGTTCAGGCATCTTTCTTTTATTACAATCCACATTCATATTTCAGTAGAATGACTACAGGAGAATCACTAATTTTTTATCTAAACTATGACATTTGGCAGACGTCATATAACTAACTCTAAATCTACAACAAGCCTCAAATACTACAGTTAGTAAATGACATAAGAAGCAGCCTGATCATGGGAGAAGAAAGGCAGCCTATCAGCAAGCGAACAGCTGCTTTTTATTGCCAGCTTGTAACCAAATCATGCATCCCAACAAACTAAGAAGTTGTTTCTGTTGTTGCTCTTGTGTTTGTTTTTAACTATTCTTCCACTCCCACCTCCAAAATCCTCAGTCAATTTAAACATTAAATGTGAACCACAACAGAAGAATCAGATACACAAGGATAACAACTAGAGCACTATAGACTTACACAAAATTCTGTAGTTAATAACTAACAGAAGTTTAAAGTGTACTTTCCAATTCGACTTTAAATACCTATCTTTCCCTGGGCAACACTTTCTGTCATTACTGTTTATAAACGGCAGCTCAGGCTATGAGCCTCCACTTCCTCATTCCTGGGTTATGACCACAGAGATGCCTCCACTCTGATCCTTTGTTCTGGAAGCTTTCACCACAGCTTCTTCCATCTCCTCCCTTTTCAGCAGAAGGGAATGAACATGCTTATACCTGCCAATGTGAACTAACTGACCTTGAAGGTCCCCTGTAACTTGAAATTAAGTGATTCTACAAATACTTGATAAGCTTAGCATGTGAAAAATAATTAGAATAAAAGGGACTTTACCTCAAAGGTTAAAAACAGTCCCAATAGAGGAAAGAGTCCAGAATCCATTTATATGATGGTTCTCATTATAGAAAGAAAATCACTTTCACATCTGCATCTTCAAGTACTTTAACGTCTAATTTTTTTCTTTCCCTTTTAGCATTCCTTCAGAAAACATACAGGCATTCCCATTTTGCTTTTCAATAAGACATTGAGAAGTAAAATTGTTTTCCCATGGTAATATGGCAAAGGTAAGGCCAAGGGCTGGGATTGTGGCTCAGTGGTAGAGCGCTTGCCTCTCATGTTGGAGGCACTGGGCTCAATCCTAAGCACCACATATAAATAAATGAATAAATAAAGGTCAATCAACAACTACAAAAATTTTTAAAAAAATAAAGGTAAGGCCAAGGCTCCCTTTGTTGTCCTGGGGCTCTGTGTGTTCTTTCCAACAAACCATGCAGAAATGAGGATGATGCCAATGAGAATGTACATGCCGCCTTATCCCTCATCCTTATTTTGATTAAACATCCTCCAAACTATAACTACTCAACTACAAGTTTGGGTATAGCTCAATAAGCACAGTTATAAGCCATGTGTACAACACCTAAGAATTTAAATTTAGAATCCAAATTTCCTTTTACAAACAACATTTCTCCACAAAAATATGCCTCTTGTCTCATTCTCAACTGCAAGTTACCATTTTATTTCAAATCATGCCCTTATCATCTAACAGTTTGGGATGGATGTCTTCTGTATTCTGCCACTATCCCTGGGTCTGTTTTGTTAATACTAACTTTGGTAGCATGTCCACAAATTTGCATTTTGAGAAACTCAAGAAATACCTAAATTTGTTAATACATTTTGAAGTAGCTTGTAAATTGCAAACAAGGGTTAGATCACTTTTTAAAAGCTGGTTGTATTTCAAACCATATGAAGGGAACTCTGAGTAAGAGACTAGGGAATAAGCTACCTCTTCAAGAAGCAGCTCATAGGAGTTGGAGAAAACAAAAGCAAAGAGGAACCTAAGCAAGTGGACAGAGCAGGAGGAAACACTGAGGAAGACAGAGAATAATGGAGAATTGTGCCTTCTTCATTATCTGTGCTTTAGAAACAACTGATAAATTCTGCATTGGTTTGTAGTAGTCATTTAGAAGAACAAAATAAAAAGTACCAAACTTTTAAAAGCCTATTTCCAGCCGGGCGCGGTGGCTCAAGCCTGTAATCCCAGCACTTAGGGAGGCTGAGACAGGAGAATCGCGAGTTCAAAGCCAGCCTCAGCAATGGCGAGGCGCTAAGCAACTCAGTGAGACCCTGTCTCTACATAAAAACACAAAATAGGGCTGAGGATGTGGCTCAGTGGTCAAGTGCCCTTGAGTTCAATCCCCAGTACCAAAAAAAAAAAAAAAAAGCCTATTTCCACAAATAATTTTTAAATCTCAATTTCCAAAAAAGTGGCAAAAACGTTATAAATGTAAATCCACTTTAACCAAATGCAATGTTAGCTTACAAAACATCAAACTTCGCGTCTCTTGGAATGCCCAAAACATAGTTTTATTCTACTAGTGAGGAGACTGGTTGAGTTTGACAACCCAACCAATACCATTAAAATGAAATTTACCTACAATCCAGTTTCTTTTAAAATTAAATTTCTATTGCAGTCTGGGACTGGATGATCTTTACTGTAATCATGATTGAAGCGGTCTCAAAATGGAAACACTGTCCGTCACCAGGACTGCCTGGTCTGCAGATTGATTAATGACCTGGTAATAACCTAACCAGGGGGCCAGTGCTCTCTCTCTCCCAGTTCACCCTGTTCACAGAAACCACAGGCCTGGACTGCCCTTCTCTATATTATCTTTATACAAATAATATATCATCTAACAGTTTGGGATGGATGTCTTCTGTATTCTGCCACTATCCCTGGGTCTTTGGGCCTTTGCCAACTATAGGAAGGAATGACATAATTTCTAGGGTAAATTTAGAGTTCTGAAGAGATATGTAGTGTGCCACCTTCCAAAGAACCAGAGATAAAATATAAATGTAAAATCACGGTTATCCTTACTTTCACGGAGCTTGCAATGTTCCAGATAAAAATACCCTAAATTAACTAGTTAGAATGCCTCACTGATTTCCAAGCTTTTCTATCTGTAAATGGTTGGTACTGGGCACCTCTGGAAAATGAAAGGGTCTTTCAAACATATTGCTGGGAAGATGAACTATTTTTGCTTTCCTTTGAAGCAGGTTCACATCACCGGATGATGTTGGATATGGCTCAATTCCAAGGAAAACAACCTTTCCTTGGTCATTCAATGGCTGTTTATGAGTATACAACAAGTGCTTTATATACACTATGAGCTTGTCAGCTCAAGTCCTCTTTCGATTTCTCTCTATAGTACATGTAACCCCTGTGTGCTGCAACATCCTCACCTCCTCCCACAACTGACCCCTACTACTGAACACATTTGTCAGAGACTCTTGCAGGAGACTGACTTTCTTTTCCACTATAGTATCTGTTTATAAATGCAGAGTACAAAGACCAACAGGTGTCTCACTTCTCCTGAACACCTGACTTGAAACACTTTATTCTCACCCATTGAAAGCTGAGAGTATTGATTCACTCTGTGGAGTCCTCCTCTGAGGCACGCACAGGTGCATGGAAACTGTGAAGATGCTCCCATGTCTCATGGATTCTTGTGTCCTAGGTCGTTGGCAAAAACTATTTAGATCATTCACATTCACTAAATGCCCACGATAAAATGATGGAGAAAATTTCTTCAGAGATCAGAAGAGATCAGGTGTGTTTGGGGTGATATGACCGTAGACAAAAGGAGAAAATTTCTAATTTAAAATTGGACAAAAACATTACAGCAGAAAAAAAGAGAGAAAGAAGGAATCATTTTGTAGATAAACGTCATGCTCTGGTGTTGAAAGTTAAGATCCACAAATCAAAAGGAAGTCATGTCTGCAGAGCTAGACTTTTCCACTGCCCTCTCAGTGAATCACGCTGTGGTTAGTTGAAAGTGCTGTTCACATAATAAATTAACCACCTCATTTCCTTCATCACTAAAATATACATAGCACCCCCACACAGATTTGTTTTAATAAAAGTAATAAAGCAAACCCAGAGGTTATGGCTGTTATGACATAATCACACCTCTGAGATTTAAAAACACTCACTTGCACATCATGCCTCAAAAAGTCTTTGCAAGCCCCCATCCAACAAAACCTAACTGTACTCATATCTTCTGGCCTCATTTATTCCAAAGAAATAATAAAACAAAAGCCTTGAACATGTCAGGAGAAAAATTTCCCTTTCAATTATACATTTGAAAAGAACATAATAATGTATAATAAACAGCTTGAGTACCTGATTTAGATTATTAAAGAAAATATATCATTGGAGTTTATATATTTGAAAAGAACATAATAATGTATAATAAACAGCCTGAGTACCTGATTTAGATTATTAAAGAAAATATATCACTGGAGTTAACAGTGTCCTAAGAAGGCAGCCAACTAATCTAGTCTTACCCAAAAACAAAGATATTTTTTAAAGTTAGCTGTTCAAAATGACAAGTGATACATGTATTTCTTTCTGTGGCCTGAGAAATAATCTTCATTCTATATAAATCCAGGCAGATGAACTTCTCTTACCTGGTAATGATACTTAATTATTGAGAAAAACCTGGGGTAGAGGAGAAACTCTAGTAAATTAAATTTGTTCTCAACACAGACTCTTCCTCTTAGAATTTCTTTCCACGGTCACCAGAAAGAAAGACACTGTAATACAACTGTCCACAGTATAAAATGGATTTGGTGGTGTACTGTGCCACAAGTGAATTAGCCCTTGTAATTCATTGAGGCCAGTTTTCCTGTTTTTTGCATCACATTATAATCTCTTTGTAGAGGCCGGGTTCATTGTTCTCCTAAGCTCTTTACACCTCTCAGTCCCTTCTGCAGAATCATGCATTCTATACATGCTGTCACTATGATAATGAAGGTGCTTCCTCTTAGAATGTGAGATGTAATATAATCTTACATTTACCAGCACTATTCTTTTTAAAGACCATAGTCAACACCCCCCTACACATACATATACATAAAGGAATGTGTTTATTGACATTTCTAAACAATATCAGACATCAGATATTCAAAATAAGCAGTTTTAAATGCTTAGAAGTGGCCCTCCTAATATTTACACATTTTCTTTCTTTTTTCAATTGCATAATTACCTGGCACACTCTTACGGTACTTGGGTTTTCAGCTACTTTTTTCTGATGTGAATATTATATTGCATAACTAATTTTTTTTCTTGTGGAGTAAAGTTAAAAATTACACCCAAGATTCTCTTAACATGCCACTTTTATACACATAATTATATTCTACAGTTCAGCAAAAAAAGAATACCTATATTGATATAAGAATTAAACATTTTAGAGTAATCTTATTACACTATATTTAATCTATAGATTTTATGTCCACACAACTATTATTTTTTTTCAAATATTTATTTTTTAGTTGTAGGTGGACACAATATCTTTATTTTATTTTTATGTAGTGCTGAGGATCGAACCCAGTGCCTCCCGCGTGCTAGGCAAGCACGCTACCACTGTGCCATAACCCCAGCCCTTTTTTTTTTTAAATTTTTTTTTTTAGTTGTAGGTGGACAGAATATCTTTATTTTATTTTTATGTGGTGCTGAGGATCGAACCCAGTGCCTCACGCATGCTAGGCGAGCACGCTACCACTGCGCCATACCCCCAGCCCCCACACAACTATTATTAGTCCTAATCAGTATACTAAAAACTTCCTCAGGGCTCTATCTCAAATGAAGATGAAATTATTAGGAATTTCCATAACTTACATTTTGACAGATAATTTCACTTTAAAGATGATATTCCAATGGATCCCACTGTGACCAAGATTTTTCTTTGATAAAGACATTATACTATATTAGTGAAAAGTCCTTAGAAATATTGATTGGTTGATTTAATCACAAAGAGAATTCTTCCATAAGTGTTTCCTCTGATCTGTCCTAGTAAGAATGATTTCCATGCAGAACAGCATAGACACTGTGGAGAGGGAAAAGGAATGAAAGGATGTGTGCTAAGCTAAACATCTTTAGTTCTTTCATCAATAGCAATCCTTCCTCACGTTTCTCAGTCATTCTCACATCAGCTACATGCCCATTTTAATGCTCTCTGTTCCTAAATTCTCAAACACCTTTCAGTGCAGTTGCTCCCACAGGAAGATCTAAGAAAAAGGAGAGCAAAAGGGATAAGATCTTCAATTTCTTTCTTCAGTGTTCTATAGTTTTCATTGTAAAGGTCTTTCACCTCTTTGGTTAGATTTATTCTCACGGTTTTTTGTTTTGTTTGTTTAGGTTATTATAAATGAAATAGTTTTTGGGATTTCTTTCTCAGTAGATTCATTATTTGGTTATAGGTAAGCTACTGATTTTTGTATGTAGATCTTGTATCCTGCTACTTTGCTGAATTTGTTCATTGGCTCTAGAAGTCTTCTGGTGGAGTTTTGGGTTTTCTAGATATAGAATCATGTCATCAGCACAGATAACTTGCCTTCTTATTTTCCAAGAGAGAATCACAATTGTCAAAATGGTTATACTACCAAAAATAGTATACAGATTTAATGCAATCCTTATCAAAACACCAAGACATACTTAACAGAACTAGAAAAAGTCCTAAATTTATTTTCAAGAATAAAAGATCCAGAATAGACAAAGTAATACTGGACAAGAAGAGTGATGCTGAGGGGCTTGGGGATACAGCTCAGTTGGTAGAATACTTGCCTTGCATACACAAGGCCCTGGGTTCAATCCCCAGCACACACACACAAAAAAAAAAATGATGAAGGCATCACAATACCTGATCTGAAATTATACTACAAAGCTAATGTGAATTAAAAAACAGCATAGTATTGGCATCAAAACAACCATGAAGACCAAGGAAGACCAGTGGAATAGAAGACACAGGGACAAACCCACATAGGTAGAGTCATCTGATATTTGACAAAAGTACCAAAAACATATTGGAGAAAAAATAGCCCTTTTAACAAATGGTGCTGGGAAAACTGAACATTCATATATTGAAAAATGAAACTAGATCCCCTGCAAAAAGTCAACTGAAGGTAGATAAAAGACCTAGGAATTAGACCAGAAACTCTCCAAGAGAAAAAAACATAGGCTAAACCCTACAACATATTGGCACAGGCACCAACTTCCTTAACAATACCCATAAAGCTCAAGAAATAAAACCAAGAATCAATAAATGAAACAAAATAAAATTTAAAAGTTTCTGCAGAACAAAGGAAACAACTGAAAGCATGAAGAGCCTGCAGAATGACAAAATATTTGCCAGTTACTCCTCCATAAGAGGATTAACATCCATAATATATAAGGAATTTTAAAAACTTAACATCAGAAAAATACCCAATCAGCAAATAAGCAAAAGAACCACACAGACATTTCTCCAAAGAAGAAATACAAAAGGCCAAGAAATATATGAAAAACTGTTCAACATCCCTAGCAATCAAGGAAATGCAAATCAAAACTACATTAGAGATTTCTCTCATCTCTGTTAGAATGGCAATCATCAAAAATACAAATAACAATAAATGCTGGTGAAAATCTGGGGGAAAAGGTACATGCATACATTGTTGGTGGGACTGCAAATTATTACAACTACTTTGGAAAGCAGTGTGGAGATTCCTCAAGAGACCACTACATGACCAAGCCATCCCACTCTTTGGTATTCATGCAAAAGAACGGAAGTCCGCATACTATAGTGATATGGGCACATCAATGTTTACAGCAGTATAATTCATAATAGCTGAGTTATGGAACCAGTCTAGGTGCCCATCAACAGATCAAAAGATAAAGAAAATGCGGTAAATATACACAATTGAGTTTTACTCAGCCATAAAAAAGAAAATTGTGGCATTTTCTGGTAAATGGATAGAACTGGAGAACATAATGTTAAGTGCAATAGGCCATACTCAGAAAATCAATTGTGAAATGTTTTCCCTTATATGTGGAAACTAGAGAAAAATAAGAGGAAAACTGGGGTAACCCATGAAAATAGAAGGGAGATCAATAGAGTGGGGGGAGGGGAATAAGAAAAAGAAGAAACTGGAAATGAAATGGACCAAATTATGCTATCTATATGTGAATATACCACAGTAAATTTCATCTTTCTATATATCTATAAAACACCATTTTTAAAAAACGATAAATAGCAGCTGGTAACGGTGGCACATACCTGTAAGCTCAGGAGTCACTGAGGCAGGAGGATTATGAATTCAAAGCCAGCCTCAGCAACCTAGTAAGGCCCTAAGCAACTCGGAGAGACCCTGTCTCAAAAATGTGCTCAGTGGTTAAGTGCCCTGGGTTCAATTCCCAGTACCAAAAAAAAGAAGGAAAACCAGCAGAATTGTTGAGGAAGGGGGAAAGAGACAGGGAGGAAAAGAGGGAAAGAGAAAGTACTGGGGACTGAAATGGAGCAAAGTATATTCCATGCAAGTATGATTATGTCAAAATGAACCCCAGTTCCCCACTTATGTATAACTATAATATGCTAATAAAAACATTTAAAATTTTTAATAAGGTAAATTAAACAGGATGGCACTCTTATCCCATTAAGTATCTTAAGAATGTAAGAGAGAATATACATCCAGTCTTTTCAACTCCTGATTTTAACTAAAATTCAACTATAAACAATATTTTAAGGCATCTTCCGAAAAGACATGTCATGTCCTTAGATCCTTGGTTAAATGACAGATTTGGTAAAGAAACAGTAGTTTCCTTACAGCAAAGGGCTGGGGAGGTATGGCACCTCCCTACACTGGACTACACAAAGCATTGTATTACAAGGAATGGCAAGACCGGTAACTCCGGTTTCTACATTCGTTTTGAGTCAAAATGCATTTTAAATATGTAACAAGCCTTTATTAAGTCCAGTCACCCACTATACACTCAACCCAAGGACTTGAAACCCATGCTGGGCAAAACACTGGGGCACAAAATTAAAGACTGGATCAGTGTTTCAGATTACAGAAATGCAAATAAGACAAAATATTTTCAGGTAACTGCGGTTTTAACATTAAGGCTCTAAAAAAAAAGCATTTGCCAAATACAACTTACAAAAGCAAGAAAAAAGGGTATTTATGAAATAGAAAAGTGATTTCACCATAATCTTTAAGCATTTATTAGAACTGTTCAACAAATTAGTACCAATACTCTGTGTTATAAAGAAAATGTCATACTTGAGATTACACACACACACACACAAATGTGGGAGTGGAAATTCTGATGAAAAATAACTCAAATTGCAGGATTACACTACAGTTCTTGTCCAGTCAAAGAAATGAACAAATTCTTACCTTAAACATAAAGGATTAAAGGATAAGACTGAAGGAAAACAAGAAGATTTTCAAGATAACTTTTTTGAAAGGAATTTCATTTTAAAAAAAATACTAGTAACTAGCAGTTCAGATTTACCCAACAAATTTTTAAGCGAGAGGCTACAAAATTTTATGGTGTGTTCATAATAAATAGTTAAAAATATAATAAATGATCAACTACATTGATAATCTACCATTCATTCATTCATTCATTCATTCAATCAGCAAATACTTGCTGAATATCTGCCATGTGGTTAGCACTGAGGTGGAAATACCCTGCCCTCTTATAAGGGTTTACACTGCATCAGATGAGACAACAAATAAATACTGTGGTTTCAGGAATTCAAACACTAGCTATTCTTTTATGTGCTGGGTATAAAACAGCAGGTTTCTACTTCACAGAGAAAATAAAGACTAACAGGTAGGGTACAAGCCCTCTCACATCCTTGCTACCTTGTATCTTTTCCCAGAGAGGCTGCATGGCATCTCTCTTCTGAGTTTTTCAAGTTTATCTCCTTCCTTAGGCTGTTTCTCTAGGCCTCTTGTGGATGCCATCTCCTCAGGCATCCAGCTTCTTTCCTCTCCAGCATCTTAACTTCTCTCTTCTCCTATTAACATTTAAACACTTTCAAATCCTGTCCTTCTTTAATGATTTGTATACACTTGTCTATTGAATGTTCACTTTTCATTCAATCCTGAATTTACATGTCTGATTTCTCCCATAGCACTTCAGGGAAATTGCTCTCGTTAGGCTCACCATTGACGTTTTTTTAACATAACTCTCTATGTTCAAAAATGTTTTTGTCAATATATAACAACCTAAAAATTGTACATATTTATGGAGCATACGATGTTTCAATACATGTATATAATGCATAACATTTAAATCAGGTTAAACATATTTGTCTCCTCAAACATTTATCATTTCTTTATGGTGAAAACATTCAAAATCCTTTCTTCTAACTTTCTGAAATACACAGTACATAGTTGTTATTCACAATCATCCAACTGCAATAGCTAGCACATCAGAACTTCTTACTCCTATCTTTGACTTAGTTCAACCTTGATCAACCTTCCCCATCTCTCTCCACTCCATTTTTAACAAAATAGGACACATTTTCAGTTCCTATCCTACTTTATCTTCGTAGTATTTTACAATATGACTTCTGCCTCTTTGATCGCTCACTCACACTACTAGTATGACCTGATATTCCTTTTATCTTACCTATACTATGATGAGCACTCAAGATACATGAAAATCTTGTGAAAATCAAATTCTTTTTCAATAGGCCTGGTGGGACCCAAGAGACTCTGAATGGGGTCTACTGCTACTTAGAAGAGACCACAGCATTGGGATAGCTCTCCCCTAACCCCCACCTATAGATCTTAGAAAAGGGTGCAAGAGTTTGTATTTCTAACAAACTCTCAGATGATACTGATGCTGCTGGTCTAGGAACCATATTTTCAGAACCAAAGGTTCTCAGTCTGGCTGTACACAACACTCACCTGTGGAATTTCAAAGATTAGTTTGCTAGCGTGTGAGGCACACCCTGCCGCCACAACCACCACCAACAATTAAAGTAACATCTTCAGGGATGTAGTCTAAGCTAGGTATTTTTAAAAGCTCTCCTACTTAATCTTAAAGTTTCTAATTCAGATAATTTAGGACTGAGGGAAGAGGTTAGTGGAGAAAAGAAAATAGTATCGGATGACTACTAGTTAAAAGACATATTGTAACTGTAACATACTACTACAATTCCTTAAACATCTGCCCTACCCAACAATGCCCTGTAAATAAGCACTAGAAATTTAACAGATGTGTCCTGGGCCATTCCTTTGTAAAATTACCATGAGGATAAAACAAATGATGGTTAATTATGAAATTCACAGAAGAAAAATCCATATTTGCGAGATGAAAAATTTCTAAAATAGTATCAAACCTTAGCTTTAAAGAGTGTTTAACTGGGTACAAGATTAGGGTCTTTAAAAAATTCTAAGACTATTATGAAGACAAGTGCAGTCTATAACATTACATTTATTTTTTTTCATTTTTGCTGAAATTTTTATATTTTCTGATTATATAAATAAATCCTTATTGTAACACACATATACACACATTAAAAAGAAACCCAACTGAAAGCCAAAGTTCCTGAACAAGGACTTTTACCATTTGACCAAACTTGCCTGAATCTTTTTAGAAATTATAAACCATTAAACAAAAAGTTATAGCATATAATACAGTATAAGAGACACAATGTACCTACCAACCAGCTTAAGAAATAAAAAATTATGGATGTAATTGAGACTCCTGGTATACCTGAGATCACATTCTTTTCTCATTCATACTCCATCCAAAGAAACAACTATCTTAAATTCCTATACTTATATTTATATTCTTTAAAATATTTTAATATTTTAAAATTTTGTATCCATTGCATAATGCTATACTTATTTTACAACTCGCTTTCTCTTTTAGCATTATATCCTATGAGATTTATCTACTTAATACAGGTAGCCCTAACTGGGTCATTTTCACTGGTATATAATTTTATTTTTCCATTTTCCAGATAATGGGCATATTTTAAAATTTATACTATGATACGTAGTGTTTCAAAGAACTCTTTATAGTTGTCTTCTTGAACTCAAGTGAGAGAATTTTTCTAGGTCATATATTTCTAGCCATAGAATTGCTAGTCAGAGAATCTCTATTTCCAAAATTACCAATTTCTAACTGCTCTTTATAGTGGTTGCACCAATTTATACTCTTATAAACAATGTACAGGACTACCATTGTTCCCCCTGCTTGCTAATATCTGAATTGTCTAATTTTTGACAACCTGAAGGGTTTCTCATTATAGCTTTAATTTACATTTCTTTTGCTACTGTTGTGATAATTTTTTTCTGTATTTTCCTTATTCTTTTGTGTCTCCATGTCTATAAACTGCCTTTTACTTATTTTTCTGCTGAATTTTTTCCTCTTATTTTTCAGCAGATCCTTATATATTCTGGATCATTTATATGTTATATGTTCCAAATACTTTCCCTCACAGTCCATGAACTATCTATGTATTGTCTTCCCTTTCAGAGACATTTTAGATTCTAACATAAAATTCATTAATCGTTTCCTTTATGGTTATATTTTTAATGTTATATAATTTTTTCAATGATCATGATAATTACTAGTTTTAAACAATGAAAATATCTTGAAGTTTTATAAATCAATATAGTGATTTTTGTGCTAATATATGAAAACTAGAAGAGGAACTTGAGTAGAAAATGACATGAATCTAGTTTCACTGTCAAGGTCAATGACAAAGCATAAGCAAACAAAAATATTGTCACTGTTAATAACTGAAGGTATTATTGGTGAAAGGTACTTCACATAATACTAACATTTCACATTTCTTTTAAAGATAAGTAATACCACAACACTAGGGTATGTGTGTGTATACAGAGATTTTTATATTGCTAGTGATTTCTAAGAACCTGAAGCTAATATTTCAAGGTAGGAAGCCTAATTTACCTCAAGTGGATAAAATATCTCAAATAAAAATTTTAAAATTTGAAATTTAGGGAATAATTAGCAAATTCTAATACATGAGTCTGTCAGGGTCAATAACTTATTTGCATTCAGGTCTCTGCATGGTCATGAATAAAATATCTGAGTCCAAGGATAAGTCTGAATTTCATTCACAACATAAAACAGATTCAGTATATCTTTTTTTTTTTTTTTTTTTTTTTTTTTTAGGGCTTAGAGTCAAGGGACAAGATTGCAAACCCATTTTGACAGGGAATTTACCTGTGTAAATAAATAATACTTCAGTTTTAAAAGAGTTTCATTTTGTGTTTATTTCAAAATATTGCATTAGTGTATATGGCAAAAATCCAAGCAAGTTACCTAAATGACTGTCTATGGGGCAGACTCTCTTCTGCAACCCATTCTACAATGACAAATAATTCAGAAACATAAGTGTTTTACATAATTGAGCAAACAATATAGAACAGATTAACTTTTACAGACTTAAACTGTACTTAATAATCCCTACATGTTCACTATAAAACAGTTTTCGACAAACTAATGTTAGCACCAAAGAGTTGTTTTTAGTTTAGTTAGTTTGCTTTTACCCAGAATTGAGCACAGGGAGGGGGTGAAATAAAATGCAAATTGTTACCTTTGGGGTTCTACCATGAAAAATTTCAGCTGGGAAGATGAGTTTCCTTTTACAGTAACTCCTCATTTATCCACAATGAGGAATAAAGATGGCCTGGATACAGAATACACTAAGGGTTCCAAAAACTTATTTTGGAGAGCCATTTCATAATTCTAACATCATCAAATCATCTAACAGAGAAGCACAAAAAGAGAAAAGAGGCTGTTCTGAGTCTTTCCTACTTCACTGCACATGCTCATTACACCAAATGGAGGTGTTAATGAGCACGAAAGTATCTAGAACACACTCCAAAGAAAAAATAAATAGCAAGTAAATCCAACTTAATTTAAGTTGTGCTTTCAGGGTATGACAAGGCCAAGCTAAACCACCATTCCCCACATCCCACAGAACTTCCACAGCCAACCCTGCATCATCCTGCTCTCACCCGGGAGTGTTTTCTTGGGAGTAACACCAAGCCACCTTCCAGCAAAGTCTTTAGGGGTCAGTTAGGGATATGCTGTCATTCGACCACACTGGCGGCCTCTCTCTCCAGAAATAATGACAGGCATGTGTTTTTAAAATCAGCTCTCTCCATTTTCTAAAACAGGAATTGGAATGCTGCCTTTAGCATTTTAGCTGTTATTAAACCAAAAGAATTTTAGTTTCTATTGAATAATATTATAGTTTCTATTATTTCATCTACTAAACACTTTCATTGAACAGCCTTCATTTTTTAAATCAGCAATGTTTGTCCAGCTACTTATATCTTAAATTGGAATGAATGTAAGTATTAAATTTATACTAAAACCATAGGGAGTTTCCAACTACAAAGAGAGTCAATTCTGCTATGGTTGTATTGGATCCATTGTATCAAGACTTAAAACTAAGTGGTACATTGGCTGAGACATGAAAATGGATATATATATTACAATAATTTTTTTTCTAATACATATTCACTATAGAAAGCTTGAAAAAATAAAAAAAGAAAATATAAATCCCTCATTACATCAACCAAACACATAAATAACAGTAACTTTCCAGGTACATTTTTTTTCTTTCAATGTAAATACATAGCTATATTTTAAAAACGCATATTAGTTTTATCTATAACAACAACTTCGTTGCAATTTAAAAATATTGTGTGAAGAGCAATTTCTCATGTTTGTAGATCCTCCTTGAAATCTTGAATTTTTAATGGCTGTATAATATCTCAATTGACATATATACCATAATCGGTTTAACTATTTTCATACTGTAGTTGCTTCCAGTTATTTTGCAATTTGTCCAGTAAATTTGTATATAAATGTTACCATAAGTTCTTATTACTACCTTGGAATTAGCTAAAGGAAGAACTTCCAGGTAAAAAGAATGCATTCTTTAGAAAGTGACTATTTGCTAGAAATAGCAGTATATACTTCTATCAGTAGTATATATGAATGCTTGTTTCATTATATCCTTCTCACTTACACACAGACTTTCCTTATAACTTTATCCAACTGTTATGTTGAAATAATAACATATTGTTTGATTTAAAAAAAAAACTTCTTTTCATGCTAAATGGCATGTAAAGGCTTCTTGTAAATTTTATGTAAATGTTTTATAGAAACTAAAATATAAATGTGTACAAATCAACCAAAAAACCTAGTACAATACATAGTTATCAAAACATACATATAAATTTGTGATAAAAAATTTTCCAAATTCATCATCTGGCTTAAAATTTATGTGGTAACAAATGATCTGTACATGTTTTGGGCTATAGCTCCATCAGGTTTTATCTTTGTGGGAGTGATTCTTCATGCTAAGTATCTTTCTGGAATTCACTAATCAGACCCTTTCTTGTTTTTCCAGCTATTATAATTCAGACAGACAAATATACATTCACATGGTATAGATACACATGTACACCTTTTCTGTTATTTCAGAAAATTTGGAGTTGTGGATACATTGGCAGTGGTGGTAGTGCAGTTAATAATATTGTAAGTTCAATCTACCATTTCGACTACTTTCTCAGTTTTATTATTTGCTAAACAGTGTGTACTCCAATTGAATAGGGTGATTTCTTTTAATCTCAGACCTGTTTATGTAACTTCTGCTTGACATCTTTCCTTAGATTTCTCATAAGCATCTCAACCCAACATGTTCAAAACCTAATTACCAATTTTACCCACAAAATCTACACTACTCAGGCATCAAACACATACCAGAACCTGTGGAGCAAATTATTGACAATTTCTTTTCTCTTACTCATCATGAAGTAGTCCCTACAAAATAGATTCAATTTCTTTTCATCTTTACAGCCATTAACTTTTTCCATGCACCATCATCTCTCACCTGGGCTACTTTAACAGCCTCCTAATTGGCTTTATTGCTTTTCCTCTTTCCCTCTAATTTATTCTCCCCAGAATGCCAAAGTCAATGTTTATAAATACAAATAAGATCATGCCAATCCCTTGCTTAAAATTCTTCTATGTCATCTCATTACTGTTGGAATAAACTCACTTGTTCCCATTAAACCCTATCTCTGGTTAGGTATCTGATATTTACTTAAAGACTTCGTGGACACTAATGACTTATTAGCCTGCATGGGTTCTAGAAATTTAAAATCTAGCTCTTTCCTTTACCTTACTACCTTGCTAAGATGCACTATAATTTAATCTTGAATTAATATAACTACAATTCCCTCTTACAAAAACTGCCTATATCACAAATCTGTTCTAGTTATACTCTTTTACATCCAGGTATTTGTATCTACTTATAGCTAGATTCCTTTAGTAATTATTTTTCCCAAATGAACAAGGCCAGTTAAAGCTCTGAATGCCTCTTAGTCCTGCTTTCTATAAAATGGGAATCCTCACAGTTTAGTTTCAATATATGGCAGGTTCATATAAACGGTCACTATATAATCCTAAATAAAAAAATTCTTACTCTAAGGCACAGCAATTTTTTTCTGTCAAGTGAATAAGTAGGGTTGTATGATTTCTAAGGTCTCTTCTACTTCTAGTAATCACAGATTTCATGACTGAACATTTCTTTTAAATACAATATAGTACTTATCACTCAAAGTCCATGAAAATTGTACAGAAGGTAATATTCTATTTCAGATTTAAGAAGGATTTTGTCAAAGAGAAAAATAATCTGACCCATGCTTTTTGGAGACAACTTAAGCTCCATATGATATTCTGCTATCACCATGAATCCATATTGCTAAGATTCAGTGCTGTCCCCAGTTGCTCAATGCACACACAGAACCTTAAGAATTGACATTTCTCGGGCTGGAATTGTGGCTCAGTGGTAGAGCGCCTGCCTCGCATGTGTGAGGCACTGGGTTCGATCCTTAGCACCACATAAAAACAAATAAAATAAAGATATCGTGTCCATCTGTAACTAAAAAAAAAAATTTAAAAAAAGAATTGACACTTCTCAGAAGATACACAATTGATCAACAGACATGAAAAATGTTCAACATCTCTAGCAATTAGAGAAATGCAAATCAAAACTAAGATTTTATCTCACACCAGTCAGAATGGCAATTATCAAGAATACACAACAATAAGTGTTGGCGAGGATGTAGGGGAAAAGGCACGCTCATACATTTCTCATACTGTACAACCAATCTGGAAAGCAGTAAGGAGATTCCTTAGAAAATTTGGAATGGAACCACCATTTGACCCCGCTATCCCACTCCTCAGTCTATACCTAAAGGACTTAAAAACAGCATACTACAGTGACACAGCCATTTCAATATTTATAGCAGCTCAATTCTCAATAGCTAAACTATGGAACCAATCTAGATGCCCTTCAATAGATGAATGGATAAAGAAACTGTGGTATATATACACAATAGAATATTACTCAGTAATAAAAAAGAATAAAATTATGGCATTTGTAGGTAAATGAATGGAGTTGGAGAATATCATGCTAAGTGAAGTAAGCCAATCCCCAAAAAAACAAAAGCCAAATGTTCTCTCTGGTAAGTAGATGCTGATCCATAATGGGGGAGGGGACACAGGAAGAATGGATGAATTTTGGTCAAAGGGAAGGGAGGGAGGAGGGGGATGGGGGCAGGAAAGATGGTGGAACAAGATGGACATCATAGCCTTAGCTTCATGTATGACTGCATATATGGTGTGATTCTACATCATGTACAACCAGAGAAATGAAAAGTTGTGCTCCATCTGTGTACAATGAATCAAAATGCATTCTGCTATCCTGTATACCTAAGTAGAATAAATAAATTAAATTTAAAAAATAAAAAAAATACAGTAACAAAAAGAACTACTATTACTGTTGTTGCTGCTACTACTACTACTAGTAGTACAACAACACGGTAACAACAATTGGCAAGCTTTAGACTATTCTGGGTAATGATCAAAACTCAATTACAACAATCAAACAAATGGAAAATAGGGAAAAAATAAGGCACAGTAGGTACCAAAAGCTTCTTCTTAAAAGATCAATAAAGATCAATGGTTCATATTGGTTTACACAAAGAACCAATATGCCAAATGCCTTCTTCCACATTCCTTCCATTTTTAAAATAGTATTAAAAGGAAAGGCTCTATAAATTGTTACAAATTGATTTAATGTTTTACTAGTTTTTAAATTTGACTAGAAGCCATTCTAAGACTTGATCAAGATCATGAACACCAGGAAAAAAAAAAATTCTCTCCTTCCCTGGCAACTTATAACTCCTAACTACCTCCTCACAAACTGTATGACCTTTGAAAATGGAAATCTACTCCCACTAACACTTAATTACTATGCCAGATTTGAGCACTGCTCTTTGTATTGATGGATTTCATAAATTAAATGATCCACATTGCTTTACCTGATACATTCCAACTCCAATGTGCTTCGGCTCAATTTTCACTAGCTCAGCTAATGGATCTTGTACACGTCTTGCTATGGAAACTGAAAAAACAGAATCAGAAAACAAGTATGACTTAATGTGAAAAGCAGTACTCAGATAATTACTTACGTTAGTTCCTCATAATATGAGTATTTAATCCCGTCCCTCCTCATGCTACCTTCCAATGACAAACGATTTAAATTTCAAAGTTCTCTTTTTTTCCCCATGCAAAATTTCAGGATTAATTATGCCATCAGAACTCTAGGCATTCCTGAGTACAAATAGACTAAAGAATTATAGACTTGAAAAACATAATAATACTTAGTTCCTATATCTATACAATTATCTGTTCATTCTTAAAGAATAACACAGTATCTCATACTTTAAAGAGTGAACAGATATTTGCTTTACTTTCAAATAACTCTGATTATAAATATGATGTAGGGCAGGCCCAAGATGGCTACAGTAGGACCCCTTGCCAAAGCTTCGGATAGAGTGTTTTTAGTATGTAGCCAAGATCATGACTTCCCTGATTCTGCCTATATATATTCAAGGTCATAAACATTTGCTTGTGAGCATGTACTCACTTATGTAACCTGCTGGGAATGAGAATTCTTTGTTTGGCCCACATATAAAAAAAGGCCTATGGAAATGGCTAAGGGGGCTAAATGGAATGGGCTGGGGGAAAATGGGGCTGGAGTGGCAGGCCGGGGCTGCTGCCACCTCTGAATAAAGAATGTCTACTATCCCAACTGCATCTTGCATCTTCTTCTACCTGCCAGGATCCCAAATCTGTTTCGCAGGGTCTGAGCCTCCCCTGCGTCATATGACTTGTATTTATATGTCAAATATGCTTATCAGGATTAGATCCTGTGATAATAATAAATAAATGATAAATCATATCTTATTGCAAGCAGAGAGGAGTCTGCCAGTTAGTGAATACATTTGTATGCCACTGAATGTGACAGCAAGGGTGTACTGGGAGGTGCTCTAGCCCAACTGCTTGTCTCGTAACACACACGCACACGCATACAGAGTTCTAATCACATTCCCTTCTTGACCATCACAATCTACATTCAAGAAACTTGAAAGTTATCTTCAAACATACTTTTATCTATGTTACGATTTTTTTACCCAATCATCATTTACTGTCATTGCTTTTTTTTTTTTTTTTTTTTTGGTACCAGGACTCAGGGACACTCGACCACTGAGCCACCTCCTCAGCCCTATTTTGTGTTTTATGTAGAGACAGGGTCTCACTGAGTTGCTTAGCACCTCACCGTTGCTGAGGCTGGCTTTGAACCTGTGATTCTCCTGTCTCAGCCTCCCTAAGTACTGGGATTACAGGCTTGAGCCACTGTACCCGGCCTATCATTGCTTTCAACTAAACAAAAAAACTTCCTATCTAATTGAACTTATGAAATAGATATAGCTAGAGTAAACATATTTATTATGACTTTTATGGATATTTCTAAATGTACCCACCCCACCCCTAACCCAAGTAGCATAGTAACACTGAGTCCTTAAGTATGAACAGCTTCATACATAAACACACTATTATATACAATATACTAATATATATTATACTATGAAGTACTATTATGCACACACATAGTTACATTGAGCACCTTATGTATGCTTTATTTAAATAAAGCTACCTTGTGTCATTTTCTAAATACATGAAAGTTAATCAGTGTTATCTACTCATATTGACTGGATGCAATGTAAATTCATTAAGTGAAAACATTTTAAGGCCATCAAAGGAAATCAATCCATACTTGCTTTCATATTAAACTGTTTAAGGTCTAACAACAGAAGTCATCTTGTAAGAGATCTTCAGATTCTCTAGTCACTGCTGTGTGCCACCTCTCTCATCAGAAAATAACATCTACTGTGAACATCAAATTCACTATATTGACACTGTCTTTTCTAATGTCCTCTCTTAATATGTCTAACACATAGTAACAACAGCAGTTTGCAAAGTGAGCTTAGAGAATAAAAAGCTCATGTCATACAATCTGCCTATTTCTCTTACAGAAGAGATAGAGATTTCAAGGCCTTCACATATACCTTCTTATCAAAAATCACAAAAGCAGGGCTGGGGGTTTACCTCAGTGGGAAAGCATTTGTCTAGCATGTGCAAGTTCCTGAGTTCAATCCCCAGCACCATAAAAAAAAAAAAATCACAAAAGGTTAATTAGGTAAAGACACTGCAGGCTATAAAAGAAATGCTTTCCTCTAATAATGACACAATTACAGAATGAAAATACAATGCTACTAGTGATGTACTTGAATTTCTCTAAACCAAACATTTATTTATTCTAGCTTTAAATCTATAATGCAGTAAGAATGATTTTGAAATACATACATATCCTGCCAAAATACTTTAAGAATTATAAAAACCCACAAAAGTCAACCAAGTTAAAATACAGGCATCAGAATATTTAAGTGTAGAAAGGCAAGTACTAGAAATGCAATAAAAGAAGATCGATAATGGGTAAATCTCTTAAATCTACCCCTACTGGAAAACCCACATTATGAAACTTTAAACAGAAACTGGTTAGAGCAGTTGCATAATTTGTTAAGTGTGGGTAAAGTCTCATAGTTAAAATTTTTCTGAAATATACAAAAGGGTTTTAAGCTATTTTCTATTTGGTTTGCATCTAATTGCTGTGTTCCCTTTTCCATCCTAATACTACTAAATGCAGCAGAGCAATGGAATGGAAATTAGGGTTTCTAGGTGACATGTTAATTCTACAGTAAGTCCAAAGAGCCTCTGGAGTTACAGTTTTTCCAATAAACAGCCCTGACAGAGAACCTAATGTTTCTCCTGCTGGTATTTCCCTCCCAGATGCTATTCACTCTGTATAGTCTAAAAATTCAAGCATAGAAGAAAAAGAAGGTCGGGTGGAGGGAAAGAAAGATGAATACCAGTTAAGACGGATTCTAACAGTCACATGTTCAGGCTTTGGAGAGAAGATGACAATATCACCAAGCAAGAGTTACTTAGTACACGTGATAAAACAGAGCTCCAGTGGATAATGATCAGGTTTGGCAAAAGATGTCCAAAAGGAAGAGACTAAGAGAGAACTCAGGAAAATAGAGTATACAAGCTGGTTTACCAAAAGAGTTTAAAAAAGAGGGAAGTTGTTATACCCAATCTTGGGGAACATATATTTTGAGACAGAGAAGAAAAGGTGGAAATAGTGAAAAAGGCAATAAATAAATCATAAGGAGACTACAGTAATTAATGTAAGTCAATATAATTTCTGGGAAATGTTAAACATACAGTTATCGCATGACCTCAAGTTTTTATTCCTAGGTAGATACTCAACAGAAACGAAAACTTGTCTACATAAGATCTTATGCATGAATGTTCATAGAAGCATTATTTATAATAACCAAAAAAGTAAAAACAACCTAAATATCCATCAATTGGTGAACAGATAAACAAAATATGGTCCATTCAAAGAGTATCATTTGGTAATAAGAAGGAGTCAAACGTTGATACATACTTTGGAGGGAAAGCATGGATGAACCTTGGAAACGTTATGCTAAGTGAAAGAAGCCAGACACAAAAGATCACATACAGTATGATTCTAATCAAATGAAATGTCCAGAAGAGACAAATCCACATAGTTAGAGGGTATATTTGTTTGCCAAGGGTTGGGGTTGTAAATGCAGGGCAGAATGGAAGTAATTTCTAATGGGTACAGGGTTTCTTTGGAGGAGAATGAAGATGTTTAAAAATTAGATTGGATTGTGGTAGCTGTACAACTCTGACTATACCACAAAACACTGACTTGTACACTTTTAAAAGGTAAATTTTATTTAGATAAATTATCAATTAAATTATTATGTATTTTTTAAATATACAGACTTGGTCTGTGTTAAATAAATATACACATGACATCAATATTTTGCTCTATCAATGCTACTATTTACCATTGTTCAGGAAATAGTTAATGCACTTTAACAAAAGAAAGATATAAATATTAAAAGCATGAAAACTAGATTACTATTATTTTTATGTGCAGATGATGAAAACTAAAGTAGTAAGTGAACTGAAAAAATATCGGAAGTAGTAAGATTCCAATCAATTTGGCTGGTTTCAACACATGGTCAAAAAATGATGCTGTTTCTTATGCACTCAACAGCCAATAAGAAATGAGTTGGGGAATGGAAAAAATGGGGAGATGTTGGTCAAAGGGTACAAACTTGCAGTTATAAGATGAGTAAGTTCTGGAGATCTAATGTACAGTGCGGTGAAACTAAAATTAAATAGAACAAAAAGATCATTTACTATATATGTACATATATATACACACACATACATACATATGTGTGTATTTAATCTCTATGAGTAATAAAAAAGTAATTTAACAGAATTTTGCTCTATATCCTCCAGAGTTTAAACTATTTATTAAATGGATCTAAAGTCTATCTGGAAAAAAGAAACACGTAAGAAAAGTGCAATTAAAAAAGATAAAAGCACTACTATTATAAGTCACAAAAACAGAGAATATTGTTTTGTGGTAAACTACACAGACCAATGAAAAGAGCACAAAAAGTACACATGAGATTTCAGTTGTTAATAAATGATAATTTGGTAAATGGTAGTATCATATAATGTGTAAAAGAAAATTATTAATAAGGGATATTGAGATAAGAAGTTAAGTATTGGAGGAAAAGGTCTGCTAGATACATAAAGGAGGATAGGAAGTCCAGATTTAGTGACGGTCATCACCCTAAAAGGTTAACAACCACACTTTTCTCATATGGCTAAGTTGCACGGTGCACAACTTGCACGCTCATATGCAGTAGTCCTGAAAGCAACACCCACCCCCTTCTTATTACATGCCTTATATCCAAAAGATAAAAAAGGTTCCAGGGCCCTTGAGTTCTGTGAAATACCTAGAATCCTAAAGCTTCTAGAGTAAATCAAATCATTGCCTAAAAAGACTCTACTAAATAGATCTTTCAATTTTGTCTTATTATATTAAATAGCAGTATTTCTTTGTAAGATCCAATATTCATCTCATTTTATCCTTCTCCTTGCCAGGAAGGAACAAAGGAAAAAATCTATAAAATTTCTTAATGTAGTTTTTTTTTTTATTCGATAACACCAAATTAGAATTGTTTTCATTATAAGGTTAATTAAGGCTGTGCACAATGGCCCAAATCTGTAATCTCAACTACTTGGGAGGCTAAGGCAGGAGAATCACAAGTTCAAGGCTAGCCTGGGTGATTTAGTGAGGACCTGACTTGAAATAAAAAATGAGAAAAAGGGCTAGTGATTGTAGCTCAGTGGTAGAGTATTCCTGGGTTCAATCTCCAGTACCATTAAGGAAACCCACTTTATTAAAATGTAATGTTAATAGTTTTGATGTAAACATATCATCTTGACTCTCTAATAACTATACTGTTGAATAAGAAGTTAACAAATATGTTAACCTAATAAAAATATTCTACATCTTGACTATAACAGAGTTGGTGGAGGTTAAACAAGTCAATCAAAATTCATTGATGGTGAATTCATCCTTTTATGGAATGAATTTTAAAGGAAGAATTTAAAGAATGAAGTCTTCCTTTTTAAAGGATGAATTTTACTTTATGTAATATATCTCTAAATGAATGGAATATTTCTATTTCTCTGAGAATGTTAGACATTTCCTTATTTTTCTTCTGCCAACATGAATTCTATTTCCTCTGTAGCTTTATCCCTTAGTGTATTTTGACATGTCTTAAATAAGTTTTCCTTCTATGTTAGGTGACCTTTGACTATCCACCAGGGGCAGGGTATGAAGAAGCTGACTGAAAGCACTTTCTTCAAAGGTAAGAAGACTTATTCATCAGCTTCACTATAGGGTGCTCTGGTCATATCTGTATGGAACCTCTGATCTTGTTTTCTTTAGGTGTTATCTCTTGTGTTGGTCAAAGTTATCAATCTTTATGAAAGGTTTGTTCCTCTCTAAATGCTCTTTATTGGCATGTAAACACCTGCTTCTTCTCCTTTATTCCCCAGCAGGCATCCCAACTCCTATGTGTAAGCTGTGTCTACCACTGTAGAGACCCTCTGTTTTATCACACCAGAAAACAAATCTCCAGTCTTCTACAAAGGTAGAAAAAGAACAGTCACTTAACTGTGTGGAAGAGAAGGTCCAATTGTTGCTAACTTATTGAAATGGAAGTTACACAACATATAATTAATCATTTTAAAAGTGTACAAGTCAATGCTACTCAGTACATTTTTACAGTGTTATACAACCACCACCTCTATCATTATCCCAAAAGAAAACCTTCTACTCATTAAGCAGTTACTCTATTTCCATTTCTCTATAGTGTCTGATAACCACAATTGGCTACCTACCTTACAAATTCTCCTATTCTGCACATTTCATATAGATGTAATCAGACAATATGTGGTCTTTGTGGCTGTCTTTTCCCACTTGGTTTAATATGTTCAAGGTTCATCAATGGTGCAGCATGCATCAATACTTCATTCTTTTTCATGGCTGAATAATATTCTATCATATGGATATAACACATTCATCTGCTGATAAGATATTTGAGTTGTTTCCAGCATTTGACTGCTGTGAATAGTGTTATCAGCATTTGTATACAAGTATTTGAGTTCCTGTTTTCTGTTCTTTGGGGTATATACCCAGAAGTGGAGTTGCTGGTCAGGTTGTAATTCTATGTTTAACTTGGTCTCATTGCTTTTGAAACAGACTTTCAAGCAATCTTCTTATTTTAGAACCACCCTTGGCTTTCCCAACATATTTCCACAGGTACTTCAGATCACTCTCCTGAATCAGTAGGGATCACATAAGCCATACCACATTAGTCTTCTGTTTTCTACAGTGCTGGCTTAGGATTCAACTTTCTCCAGCTGGCTAGGTCACTTATTACTCATCTATCTGGCCTCCAATTTCAAAGATTTTTGTTGCTGCTTTCTCTTCTCTTGTTCTTTTTGTCCTAGTGAGTTTATTCCTTTATTCTACCATGTTTCTGTCATTTTACTAGGATTTCAGAAGGGAGGGAAGACATAAAAAGTACATTCCATATACCATTTAAAATAATAAATCTATAATAAACATTTTACTATTATCTATTAGTCTAGCCATTCAAACTGAATGCCTTTCCTGTACAATGTATTTATTGTGAAGAGATAAGCATATATAGGAAAACTTCTATTTTCAAAAAGCTGATACACTGATCAAGGAGATGAAGTAATACAAAGATCATTTTCTTACATAGTTCCATGAGTATTGAGGTTCTATTATATTGGGATAAAGTAAACTTTTAAAGAATTTGTATTAGCCCATTTTCTGTTGCTATAACAAGATACCTTATACTGCATACTGTCTTAAGTAAAGAGGTTTATTTAACTCACAGTTTTGCAGCCTGAAAGTTCAAGATTGTGTGGCCTCATCTATTCTACCTCTGGTGAGAGCACCCTTGGCTGGGTCACAAAATGAAGGAGAAACAGAAAAGAAAGGAGCCACATGTTGAAGGGGCAGAGCACGTGAGGCGGCCTTACTCTTCAACAAGTAACTGCACAAGATTAGCATTAATCCCTTCTGAGGGTGATGCTCTAGTGAGCTAATTACCTTGCACTAGGCCCCACTTATTAAAGATTTCACCAGAGCCAGCTGCCGTGGCACAAGCCTATAATCTCAGTAGCTTGGGAGGCGTAGGCAGGAGGATCACTAGTTCAAAGCCAGGCTCAGCAACTTAGTTGAGGCCCTAAGAACCAGTGAGACCCTGTCTCTAAATAAAATATAAAAAAAAGAGGTGGGGATGTGGCTTAGCGGTTAAGAGCCCCTGGGTTTAATCCTTAGTACCAAAAAAAAAAGATTTTACCACATGTCAACATCACTACACTGGGGTCTGTTTCTGGCATATGAATCTTCAGGGGACAAACAACACCCAAGCCACAGCAAAGTTTAAAGGTAAAACCCATACCTGTAGGTAGCTTAGATCTCAAAGTACAAAGTCATCTCTGGCATAAAGTACTATAAAAAAGGAAGATTCCCAATCAGAAATGACTGGAAAGGAAGTGGGGGTTGGGGATGTAGCTCAGAGGTAGAGCACTTGTCCAGTATACATAAGGCCCTACACTATAAAAATAAAAAACAAACAAACAAAAAAATAAAGACAAGGAAGTGAACCCTAGGAAGCCAAGAATGGAGACTTGAAATTTGAATATTTGCCTTCAGATCTAGACATTAAAGACTCAAAGTGTCCAGGTAGATGTTTTGAGTTGATATGGATTAAACATTATCATTGCCACGCAGCAGCAAGTTGAGATATGTCTTCTGATTCTTAAGGAAGGCATGAGAATCACAAACTAATTTAAGTCACATAGTGATTCCCTTTTTTATTATGGTCTTCTTTCATAGAGTCTTGTTGGAATGTTGTAATACGGTCCCATCTATAATTCTTTGACAAGTGTGAAACCACATGGACCAAGGTTTAGGAAGAAACAGCACTCCCTTGAGCACTGGACAGCTAACTCCAAGAAAAAAGGGTCCAAATAATTTTTCCAACATTCTGTTGGAAGATATCCTTGCAATGCCAACTTGGAAAGTTCTGGACTTTATCATTTACGAAGAAAAGTATCATTCTGTGTTTTTTTTTTTCTTTCTTTGTTACCAGGGATTAAGCTCAGGGGCACTCAATCACTGAGCGACATTCCCAGTCTTATTTTGTACTTAATTTAGAGACAAGGTCTCATGGAGTTGCTTAGCACCTTGCCATTGCTGCGGCTGGCTTTGAACTCACGATCCTCCTGTTTCAGCCTCCAAGCCTCTGGGACTACAGGCATATGCCACGCACCCGGGCCAAAAAGTATTCTGTTGTAGACATTAGATACACAAATATTACATCCACACTTACTGGCTGTGACGCCACTTTAAGCCTTAGTTTTCTCATCTGTGAAGTAGGAATAATAGTAATGTCTAATAGGGCAACTGTGAGGATAAAACAAAATAATCCTGGTAATGTATTTCTCACCATGTTTTATACATATTAAGTGCTTAAGAAAGATTGGAATTAGCAGCTCTCACTATGATTACTATTTCTACTCTTCATAACGTTATTATTGCTTTTGTTATTATAGGGCAAACACCAAAAGAGCACATGGTAAGGAGGCAAAGACCAGGTTAAGTTCATGTGATAGAAAGAGCTTCACAAAAGAAGCAAGATATTGATCTGGAATTTGAGTTTGAGAAGATGAAAATTTTAGTCAGGGAATTGTGTCATGGAAGAAACAACAGAAGAAAAAATACAAGACCTTTTGAATGTTAGAAAAAAGTTTTCAGCTTTAGATTAATGGAAAACTGTTCAAAAATATATCTCCAGGTATAGATTTCAAGAAGAGCCCATGAAAACTGAAGAAATACTTAAAGAAAAAAATTAAATGAAAGGCCTGTTAGTAACAAAGTGATCTAATATCCTTCCATTACACAGAAAAATGCTCTGACCAGCTCTAATATTTTGTTTGACACCAACTGCTTCCACTTGATGCGTCAAAGTATTTTAATCTCTTCAAATAACATATTCTACATCACAGAAATTAAAGCAATCAGATATAACTAAAATAAAAGTAGGCTTTTTAAGGCAATGCACTATCAAATGACCACTTCTATTAGTAAGCCAAGAGAGAGGAAACATTTGACAAATATTTAGCGATAGAAAGACTGTATATTCATGCATTTGCACTACAATATTTTGTTTAATATATTACTTATTGTCAAAAACTCTATAATTATAATTTGTTATTTTTATTATTGAACTCTGACATTTAATTTTCGAAATACTTTTTGGGTTAATTTTTCACTATACTCTAGAGTACTACGTAGTGTTCTTTAAAAACAGGACAGTATTCTTCTTTTCCATAATTCCAATTATTAGTACAATCAACTACTTCCCTTCTATTATGCCAATTCTTAGGCATGTGATGTATCTTTTACATATTCTTGGGTATTTAAAATATTCAGCTTGCCACACATGCAAGTCCCAACTATCAAAATGACATGTTTTCATGATGGACCATAGCTTCTTACCTGCACTTCTTAGATTAGGATCCAGCCCTGGCATCTCTTTGTTAGCTTCAGGGCTAACACTGTAGATTGATGCTCCTGCTTCACTGACAATACTGAAAAGAAAAAAAAGGTGGGAGGGGACATTGTTTTCCAAAGAAAATAAATAAATGAAACTCAGGATGTAGATTATATACATATTACTGTATCATAAAATACACATGCGCACGCACACGTGCACACACACACACACACACACACACACACCAGGGTAAATTGCTCTCTTCATACCTCAATGATAGCAAAGCATCTAGTATTTCATCAATACAAAGTGATTAAGCAACGTTTGTTATTTTCCACAAAGGAAACACGTGGAGTTATATCCAGGATGAATTCATTCTGTTATTTTCTCTGTCACTGGTAACATGATAAAGTGTATAGATGAGCACAATGAATACTTTCCCTTGATGCTAATTTCAAATATTTAGAGTATACTTAGCTTCTCCTGTGTTTAGAATCCATCATTGGCTGACATTTATTCCCATTTGAATCAATCATTCTAAAGTATCTTGGAAAGCATACACTCACATGTGTAGATGGGTGTATATAAGGACATAGCCCCCAAATCGTCATATATACCACTACTGTTATTATCTGGTTATTTATTCATAACAACTATAACATGAAAAACAAAGAGCAGATGGCCCTTATTTTCAGGAAGGTCTGAAATCACCCTTTCATTAGATTTGATCTTTTCACCATTTCATTTCATAATCAAAGTATCACACAAATCATCCTCTTCCTTTCTCCTGTGGCTCCAAAAACTTTACGAACCACAATAGGAACACTCTCTTACAGCTGACATTTGTGTAGTGGTTGGCATTTATACAGGTCATCAAACATTTTAAAATTAGAGTTCTCCTTTATGACATAATGTACAAAGAAGTGTCATCTATCCAAATTATATACAATACCTATGATTTTATACCACAGAACCATCTAGGTGTCAAGATTCAAAAGCAGAAATGGGTCAGTGCTCAATTTCTAATCCACTCTTAGCAACTCTTCCCTTTCTCTGCTCCTCAATATTTACTTTGATTACATGAGACAAGTTTAGTGGATAACTTTTAACATACTGCCTCTATGTAATAAGTAAACATTGAGAAATAAATGGGGGAAAGTTGGTTTGCTACTCCTTGTCTTTGGAGAGCTTTTGATTGAATTTTGACAACTATAAGCCAATAAGACTTGAGAAGACTATTCTAGAGAACATGAAGACTTATCTTTTGGCAACTAAGATCTATTATCCTAAATTTTGTGGTAAGAAAAACGAACAATGCAATTGAAAAGCATGGCTGCTCATCCTGTTTCTCATTAACACCATACAATAAGAGATAACTGAGTGTATGTTTTATGCAAAATATAAAACCAACCACTTTACAGAAATTATTTAATGAATTAGGTCTATTTTATAGGTCAGCCGTATGCCCAAGGTCATACGTTGGTAAGCAACTGAGCTGGATTTGGACCCAACCTTAATCCCCAAGTCTGAGCTCTTAACCAGAACAACCAAGTGATTCCCATTAAGTCCCAAGTTTTCAATTGTGCAAACATATAAACACTCAAATATTATTTCAAAGTAACCTAGGTAGTATATTTGTTGCTCAATTTAAGTTTTACAGGTGTTCTACATCTGAGACAATTGGACAAAAAGGGTTAAAATGAGAACCCACATTTTTGTGCAAAACAAATGCAGTATCTTTTCTAAAGAGCTACTATCTTCGGAGGCGGTTCCAAGATGGCGACCTAGACGGACTCCGCGGTCAGTCTCTCCAGAACCGGAGATTGAAGTTGTGGAAATACCATCTCCCAGTCAGCTTCTGGACATCATCCTACAGCTACCTCCGCAGGAATTTCACTTGCATGTGTACACAGGGCCACCAGGCAGCAGTGATTGCCACAAGCAGCGTGACTTCAGCAGCAAAAGGTGGCAGAGCTCCTCTGCCGGCAGCTCGCTCCACTGTTGGCAGCTCGGAGCCTCAGCCCAGGGTTCGGCCTGGGCAGGGCCTGCTTATACAAGAGGGGGCGTGGGACAGTCCCTAGAAACAAACTAAACTCAACACAGAACACCATGAATCGGCGGCAGTTCCACCAGCAGCCTGGCCCAGAGTTACACCCTGCTGTGAAACCCACACCCAGGACACCAGCGGGAAAGTCTAGCAAGCAACGGACAATGCCACCTACTGGAGGTGAAAGGAACCATACCTGTTTATTTACATTGAGATTTTTTTTTAATTTTATTCTAATTTTTTATTTTATCCTTTATCTTTTTCTCCTAATATTTCTATTGTTTAATCTTTTTGTTTTATTTCACTGCTCTTTTCTTCTTTCCTTTCTTTCTTTTTCCTTCCCTCTTTTCCTACCCTCTAATCCTCAACAGTTGTGAAATCAAGTACTTGTTATACAGTGGGACATGGTAGATTGGGATTTATGAACTGTATACTAGAGTGGTAGTATACACTTTTAGAACTCCCACTTGCTTATGTTTTATTTTTCTTGCTAGCATCTCTCCTCGCTGTACTCTCTTTTCTTTTTCCTTACTGGTCTTCCCCAACTCTCGGTCGCTCTTTCTAGTAATAGCCAACTTCTCTTGGATTCCTTTCTCAAGCTTTTTAAGATCTAATAACCATATCCTCACTTCCTACTACCCCAACATTCTATCCTACGCCCCACCCTCAAGCTTCCTTAGCCCACCAACAGAAACTATAGACCCTTGTGCAAACTTATTGTTTACATAATAGATTGTAAAGGAAACCATAATTGATATATATCATGACTAACCTGTAAATGTATTTGGGAGGTATTAGGAACAACTTGGTTTGAAACTATATATTGCTTGTACTGAGATCAATCAATATTGGTCTCCCCCTTAAAAGAGAGGTATTGAAACCCTGCAGGGAAATTATACCCGTATAGGAGTAAAAACTATAACAACTTGGATCAGCAGTGCTAGAAGGAAAGACACACAATCAACATGAAAAAACAAGGGAAGAAAGTGACTCAAACAAACCAAGATAACACACTATTAGAATCCATGGTCAGTACGGCAGAAGAAATGACAGAACAGGAATTCAGGATGTACATAATTAAAATGCTCTGTGACATAAAGAATGATATAAGAGAGCAAGCCCAGTCAGCAAAAGACCATTTCTATAAAGAGATACATAGGCAAATACAGGAAGGAAAAGATCACTTCGATAGAGATACATAGGCAAATACAGGAAGTAAAAGATCACTTCAGTAAGGAGATAGAGAATCTGAAAAGGAACCAGACAGAAATCATTGAAATGAAGGAAACAATGAACCAAATTAAAAACTCAATGGAAAGCATCACCAACAGATTAGACCACTTGGAAGATAGAACCTCAGATACTGCAGACAAAATATTTAACCTTGAGAATAGAGTTGACCACACAGTGAAGACGGTAAGAAGCCATGAACAGAACATTCAAGAACTTTGGGGTAACATTAAAAGACCAAACTTAAGAATTATTGGGATAGAGGAAGGCACAGAACTCCAAACCAAAGGAATGAACAATCTATTCAATGAAATAATATCAGAAAACTTTCCAAATATGAAGAATGAATTGGATAATCAAATTCAAGAGACTTACAGGACACAAAATGTTCAAAATCACAACAGACCTACACCAAGGCACATCATAATGAAAATGCCCAACATTCAGAATAAGGAGAGAATCTTAAAAGCCAAAGAGAAAGGAACCAGATTACATATAGGGGGAAGTCAATCAGGATCACTGCAGACTTCTCAACCCAGACCCTGAGGACAAGAAGATCATGGAAAAGCATATACTAAGCGCTAAAAGACAGCGGATGCCCAAGAATCTTATATCCAGAAATATTAAGTTTTAGGTTTGATGATGAAATAAAAACCTTCCAAGATAAACAAAAATTAAAAGAATTCACAGCAACAAAGCTGGCACTACAGAACATTCTTGGTAAAATATTCCACAAGGAGGAAATCAAAAAGAGCAATGAAAACCTACAGAGGAAAGAGCTACATTAAATGCCAATCAAGGAGAAAACCAGTCAAGTTAAAAACCTAAGAATAAACCAAAATGTCTGGAAATACAAACCATATCTCCATAATAACATTGAATATCAATGGCCTAAACTCAGCAATTAAAAGACACAGACTGGCAGATTGGATTTTAAAAAAAGACCCAACAATATGCTGACTCCAAGAAACTCATCTCATAGAAAGAAATACTCACAGATTGAACGTAGATTGAAAGGATGGAAAAAAATTTATCACTCACATGGACTGCATAAACAAGCCGGAGTTTCCATCCTCATTTCAGATAAAGTAGACGTCAAATCAAAGTTAGTGAAAGGAAATAAAGAAGGTCATTTCATACTGCTCAAAGGAATCATACATCAATAAGACTTAACAATCTTAAATATCTATGCCCCAAACAATGGGGCAGCCATGTTCATCAAAGAAACTCTTCTCAAATTCAAGAACCAAATAGATCCCAACACAATAGTATTGGGTGACTTTAAAACAACTCTCTCACCACTGGACAGATCTTCCAAACAAAAACTAAACAAAGAATCTACAAGACTTAACAGAACAATCAATGGTCTAGACTTAACATATATTTATAGAATATTCCATCCTTCAACAAGCAAATACACGTTTTTCTCAGCAGCACATGAATCCTTCTCCAAAATAGATCATATGCTATGCCACAAAGCAAGTCTTAATAAATACAAAAAAATAGAGATACTACCCTGCATTCTATCTGACCATAATGGACTGAAACTAAAAATTAATGACAGTTTAAAAAAAAAGATGCCAATACAACACCTGGAGACTCAATAGTTTGCTATTGAACAATGCATGGGTAACAGAAGACATTCTTGGAGGTAAATGAGAACTCCGATACAACATACCAAAATCTCTGGGACACTATGAAGGCAGTGCTAAGAGGAAAGTTCATTGCATTAAGCTCACATATTCAAAGATGTAAAAGTCAACAAATCAATGACTTGGCACTACAACTCAAAGCCCTAGAAAAAGAAGAACAAAGCAACACCAAAAGAAGTAGAATACAGGAAATAATTAGAATCAGAGCTGAAATCAATGAAATTGAAACACAAGAAACAATTCAAAAAATTGATAAAACAAAAAGCTGGTTCTTCGAAAAAATAAACAAAATTGACAAACCCTTAGCCACTCTAACAAAAAGGAGAGAGAAAACCCAAATTACCAAAATTTGTGATGAAAAAAGAAATATCACAACAGATCCTGCTGAAATTCAGAGGATAATCAGAAACTATTTTGAAAACTTATATTCCAGTAAAA